>CM068317.1:41737248-42429748 GCA_034766995.1 Acanthacorydalis orientalis
AAAAAGAAAAAATAATAACCACAAGGACAAAAACAACTTCAAATCCAGATACACAAAAGAAATAAATTACAAACAATATACATGAACGCTGTTTCATCCTATTTCTGCAAAAATCCTATTTCAGCTCAAAATGCTTGAAATAACCGATATTATAAGGTGGCAAAAAATTATTGCGGTAATGTATATGAATTTGAAGGTCATAAACCGTAATTATTTTCCTGACCACCTAATAATAATAAGAATCATATAGTAAAAACGACATAAATGTAAAAAGAAAACAATTTATATTAAAAAAATGATTTTCCGCAGATATTTATTGATTTAACAAAAATGTACTAACCTTAAAAATAACCAAAAATATGTCTAAATATTAAAATGAACAAAACAACTACACGTTAAACACTTATACACGTTAAAACTGTAATTCAAACAATTTATACAAACTGTACACCAGATAACACCTAAACTACAGATTATATAATATAACAAACAGTAATTTATTTCAGTACATAATTTAGTTGATGTTTTAACGTACGAATTTTATAGAATATTATATAATAATTCCTGACTAGAATTCTTTTCATAGTTAAGAATTTTAATTCAATAATTTTATTATTTACATATATATATATATATATATATATATATATATATATATATATATATATATATAAGGAGGTACGCGTTAAAATCTAGCAGAGCAAATTACGTTACACATAATTACTAAATTACACACATTTCTATAACTTTTTTTATACAATATAATATCAAAAGTTTTGTGGGATGAAAAAATATAATAAATTATACTTAGTTGACGTTAATTTTTTTCATCATCTCCTAAACAAAGCTGTGTAAAATTAAAATATATAGTTCATTGTATATCACATATAAATATAAATATTTAAATATACTACTATATATATATATATATATATATATATATATATATATATATATATATATGTATATAAAGTCATATACATAAGCACTGTGTATGTGTGTGTATATAAAAATCATAAAATAAAATATAAAAGTGTTTTAATCACGATTTTTATTACTTCGTGTCCATTTAGGTAACGACTCAATCGATGTATCGGACGAACGAAAAAACGAATGTATCAATAAATTCTATTTTTACTTTAATCTTCTATAATCTGTTCGATCGTACGGAAAAAAAGTTGCGAAATAATCATTTTGTCCGCAAAATAACAATAATCTGTTTTACAGAAATTCCAGTGAACATGTTTTATATATCAGTGGTTTTCAACATGAATTTAGTCTGGATTTTAAGAAATATCATTCATGTGTATTTTCTGAAAAGTAATTCAAAAAACTGATCGATATGAAAAAAATTAAAATTATTTTTTTTATACTGAATCAGTGTTAAGGTTTATAAATTAGTAATAAATGTCAATATAGTTTTTGATACTGGAGCTATATTGATTCTCATATAAATCAGTGTTTCACTCGCTCCTTAAACCACAAAAAAAAATTCAGATCAAAAACATTCAATACTTAATTAATGAGCATTCTTATTTATGGTTATACACTTCAATGGGAATATTACAATTGTCAGTAGTACAGAAAAATATTAATAAAGAAAAATCTTATAACTGAAAAATGTGAAATATAGATTTTCTGTAACTTAACTCCCTGAGAATAATAATATATCACCATCGAAAAGTACCCCTTTAAATAGTAGCACTAAATTGTCTAATTCGAAACTATAGTAACTTTAAATCCTATTAAAAGCTTAAAATAAACTTTCTCAATAGATTCGTTTTTAGTTAAAACTACGTTCGAATTAATAACTGAAATACAGATTCAATCATTTATCAAAAATCTCATATTTTTTTACACTGAAAATATTTTAACCTTTTGCACTCGGACATTTTTTTACCTCAGTAGCCAGCAACTCGAATATATTTTTTAATAAAATAGCAAGTAACAAATAACTTCAAATAAAATAATATAGCATTTTTAAAAATACATTTATTAATTCATGTTTTATAAAAAAAAAATATTATTGTTATTTGTTAGATTTACGATATCCCCTCAGAGGAAACAGTCGAGTGGAAAGGGTTAAAAGATTATTTTTTAAATAATATAAACTTTTTCTAAGCTTAAATATCTTAATAAATTTATTTAACCAATGACATAAGTTTTTACATTTTCGTAAAAAAAAATCCGATTACAAATGAAATTTAAGTCAAACCACTTTAATATTATATTATTTGATAATAATTTAAAAATATATATCAATGTATGTATGTTTTAAGATATCTGACAGGATTTTTAGTTTAATAAAAAATTAAATAAATCTAAAAAATATGAAAATTTGAATAGAATAAATAGGATTTTGTTACAATCTACTTCTGGCATTGCAGTTAAATTTATTTTCGCAAATAATTTTTTCACTCATTCCGAAAACCATACAATAATTTCTAATTATTGATTATTTTTAATTGTTTCTTATATTAAATTCACTAGCTATACTGTACTAGTTAGAGTGCTAAAAAATTAATTATTAAACATTTTTCATCAGAATGTTTTGTAAATTGTCGACTAAATGAAAACTTTTTGAATTTGAAAATGCATCTAACTACAGTATAAGAACTATATTTGGACAAAATAAAATTTTGATTTAGAAATTACTGGATTAAAAATACACAGACTCTGATATATAGTCTATATACAGAATTTTACAGGACAATAATTTGAATTTATAACCCATATACATATTATAATTTTATTTAAAAAAATATTTGATCCATGTCCGAAAATCTCCTAATAAATCCATATAGAATTTTTAACGTCGTTATGCACTGAACTACGAATAAATTTTACATAAATTAATAAAAATCAATAATTTTTGATTTGTTTGAAAGCTGATAAATCCTTTTTTCATGTCTGTACTATAAGTATTGTACATTTAATTATTTTTACAAAAAAATTCAGAAAATTTTTTCATTTTTTATGAAATCTAATTTTCAGCAAAACCTTACGTTATAATTTGTCTAATTATAAATTCTGATTATATGAGTAATTTACTACAAAAAGAGTATTTACATTTTTTCTTACGAGACACCGTTTTCTAGTGATTGTCGTATGAAAGATTCATTTGATTTAAGACAAGCTTTGTTTTTATATTAAGGAATATCTTACGAGATTAAATATTATTAAAAAAAGAAACCTAAGGAATGTGATTAGAGATCTATGTATAAATAGATGTTTTAACTTCTTTAAAGTTACACAAAGACCAACATTTTATACAAGTACTTTTATTAATAACACCCTGTGCGGTAATTTAAACAATTTCCAAAATGTTATTATTAAGCGCATATCCGGAATTTTAGCGAAAAATCGATAGTTTATAACAGTATATGTGCCACTGGAATTTAGCCGACATCAAAGTATACGGGTGGTCTATAAGCTGTTCAATGAACTATACGTAAATAGTTCGAAGGCGTTTCTTTTTCGACAGCTATCGACTTGTCAGCTTTTTTGTGTGGTGGAAATGTAACACCGTAACTTCGTAATTTTCTCACAATACGCCAAACGGACCGACATACAAAGACATGCCGAGAACAATAGGGTTCCATGGTTGATACTTTATTTGGTTGAGTAAGGAACGAAACAGTTGCTGGCACCTATCGAAAACTATCCACTTTTATGCGTGGATTTGGTTTGAGCATTTGGTTCAAGTTTGCATTAAGTAAGCTATCTGTATTACCACACTAGCCCTTCTAGTTATCCCTTGTTCTTCTAATAAAATTTATTTCTATTTTTTAACTGCTTGCAGTTAAATTTACATTCATATTTTTATTCAACAGTCTAAACTAAATTTTACCATAAAAAATCATACAACAATAAATTTAATACATCTTTTAACACATACAAATAGCATATAATCTTTCACTTTTATAGAATATGTTAACGTTTAAAAAAGTTATAATTAAGGTATTTTGAAAATTAATTTATCATTATGAAGATTTAATATATAATTTATCTAAATTCAAGAAATGAAAATGACCATAAAATATATATTAGCAGAAATTAAAACGCACTAAATTAATACTTCAAAGAACAATGTATTTTATCAGCAATTATTTAAAATAATAAATACGATTTAATTTTTTTAAATATAACGAAAACCTTTCTATTTTACTTTTATGGGAACTTTTCACTCTTTAACAAAATACAAACATTTTTTCTAATCAAGAAGTCGAATTAATGATTATTGCTCAACCGCATTTCATATCAATACTACTACTTATAAAATATTTGTTTTTTTGAAAAAAAATAAATAATGATATTAATATTTCAAAATAAACATTGTAATTTTGCTATTCTTATGATTAACAATTAAACACACACAAAACAATTAAAAACATTAAAAATGTTAATCGATTCAAAATCTAATACAAATGTATAATAATTAGGTATTAAAATCGTTCTTAAATATAGAAGAAATATATAAATTAAAAAATATATAGCCTTAAATATATAAAGTCAAAGAAATATTTTCAAAAGGAAACATGTTATCAAAGATCAGAACATTTTAAATTATAAACAGCGACACCTACTATCGAATTACTACAACATAATTGGTTTAAAAATATGAGTTAAATTATCACCCGAAATATTTTTAATTAAATACAATTATATTCTTCAATATTTTTAAATTCATGTAAAAAAATATGCAGATAATTGTATTCGTTTAAATGGTTTAAACTTATATTCATACACGAATATATTTAATATAGGTTTGTGTTTGAACTATAAATGAATGGTTTGAAACTAGAATAAAATGTTTTTTAAATCATCGTTTCTTAAAATTCTTTAATAAACAGAATCAAACTCAAACCTATATTTAGATTGCAATTATATTCTGATCTTTTTCAAAAATTAAATTCTAATTTAAAAATTAAAAAGCCGGAAAAAAATAAAAATATTTAATAAGAAAATACTAGGTCGTTGGCTAGAAAATAATTGAGGTTTTTTCTATAAATTGGAAGATCATCAACCGTAATTATTTTTCTATCAACCTAATAGATCAACTTTAAAATCAAAAGACTAACATGACCTCTCTCTCTCTCTCTCTCTCTCTCTCTCTCTCTATATATATATATATATATATATATATATATATATATATATACATTATATATATAATTTTTTATAGATTATAAATATTACCATTATTTCAATTTGAAGAATAGCCAGTTCTGTCGAAACTATCGTGAGGAGTTATTTGAAGAAACAAATCGAAAATTCTCCATTAATAAAATGAATAAATGTGCTACATTTTAATGGATGTTTGATAAGAGTGTTGATTAGTTTCAAAAATAGATCATTTCAAAAATTATATATTTTTGTTGATCAGTTTTTGTTTCATACCAATATTTTAAACCATTCAATAATGAGGAGCAACTATAAAAATATTTTCACGGCCCTTTGAAAAAACTAGCAGTTAATAAAAAACTAAACTTTTAATTTGCTAGGATAGCACAAAAAAATAATTTTTTATTGCTTGAATCAAAAATTACTGTAATTAACTCGGTCATTATTAAATATATACTGTGTGTTCTTACAAATAACGACAAAAAAAAATTAAAAATATTTAAAATAAAACCTTATTGATCACATATCAGGATAAATTGATATAATTATATATTTTCTTTATAATACTTCGTTAAACATTTTGCATCTAAATTTGGATAAATTCATATCTATTTATTATCAAAAAATATTAAACACATTTAACAATAATAAATATTTAATCAATATCTTTCTTTATTAAACGAAAAAAAAATGTATAACAAGATGAAAAAAAGCTTTGGATTCTTTTCATAAAATAATTTCTTATATTTTTTTTACATTATTAAAAACTATTTTGTCTGTGCTAACACAATCATAAAACAAAAAAATAAAATAAAGCGCAAAAAGTGACAAAAAAGCAACAAAATTCTGTCTTTTCATTAATTATTTTAATTATTATAAATTAGTTTTATTACTTCAATTAATTACACTGATTTTTTCCTTAATAAACATCTAATAAAGATATTTCTAAATTACGTCTCTCTCTCCTTCTCTCTCTCTCTCTCTCTCTCTATATATATATATATATATATATATATATATATATATATATGAACAAAAAAGAAACAAATAACAACTATAACACATATTGCAATTTATTAATGTATTAAACATACATAAAAAATTCTAATTAAACTTTATAATAAACATATAATTAAATACAATAAGAATAACAATAAAGAAAGACGAAAATGGTAGTGATTTAAATGAGATATAAATGTATTTGCAAGAATTATAAAAGATATATAGGGTACTTATTTATTTAAAATATAAAAATATTTCATTTACATAAATTTATTTCATCCTTTTTATTATTATTATCATCTTTTTATTAACTCCATGCAACTATCACAAATGTATACACATATATATTTATTTATTTTTAAAATTACCGTTAAAGCTTTTCATTAAGGTCCCCTAATTACAAAAATCACAAAACGATTCAAACATTATTTTCATTTCATTCATTGAAAATATTTTAACCAATTGTATTATCCCCCAGACATAAAATATATTTCTAGAAATCAAATATAACGTCGTCAATAAATATACTTTCTCAAAAATCTTTTATATTTGTCTTTTTAAAAATCTTTAACTCTAACGTGTTTCTATAAAGAATGTATTTAACATTAAAGAGATCAGTAATATTTAATAATAATAATAATAATTTATAATTAGTTAATAATTCTAGTAACTTGTAAAAAACTTAAAAATTATAATCGTTCAATGGGTTTATTCAATGAGCGGGTTTAAAGCCATAATTATCCACACAACTCTCTATGAATTTGAGAATGTATTCAAATCACCAAGGTCTCCACATATTATCTCCATCTTCGATATTTTCGATATCAATTTCTTCATCGTCGTCCTCATTGATAGAGTATTCAGAATTCTTCTCGTAACTCAAATCTGATACAACAGGACCAATAGGTCTTTTAAAAACAAACTTTTCTGGATTCTGTATTGCCATTTTACGTCTTTCCAAAATAGCTGTTCTCAAAACTCGTTTTGTATTTTTATCATCGGACATATTTCGTACAGAACTCTCTACAACAATTCCATATTTCTGCCTTGAATAATTATCAACGTGAGGATGAATCAATTCACGAGGTTTTTCTTTATATGGGGATCCGATTTTTTCATTATCTGTTCTGTTTTCTCTCTTTTCAGACATTTTTGTAACAGGCACTTGCATCAACAAACCAGTCATTGGTTTAGATAAATCTTGTACGCTCGGTGTAGAACTTAAAACATTATTTTGTGATGGAACAGCATCGGAATTATTTTTAATAATCGGTGTCAATGGAGACACTGGGGGTGAGTAACATAAACGATTCAAGTTTGGAACTTGAATACTGAGTGGGCCATTACCGACGCAAGCGCCGAGATGTTTGATTAAACTATGTCCTAAACGGGTATCGACGCCGGGTATTGATAATAAAAACTGACAAGCTTCAGCAGCACATTGACCGAATCCTGCTTGGTATCTTTGAGCATCTTCGACAGCGTTTCTAGGTCGTTGTAATCGATGTAAATGTCTTACAGTTAATTCCAAGATGTCAGCTTTTTCAAGTTTTGAAATATTCTCACCTTCCGCCTAAAATTAAAATATACATACATTAAAAATAAAAAATTATATATTTAAGATCTTATTTTATTTTGTTTTTTTTTTATATATAAATCAATGTTCATGCTTTAGGATATATTCAACTACTTGAAGATTAATCTTTTTTAAATCAATCTTGAATTTTGAGAATACTTGTATATATGAAACATTTTAAATTCGGAAATTGACTAAAGTAAATGTCACTCTCCTACAAACTACAGATTTTTCTCGTTCTGAAAAAGATAGCATCCATTTGAAATTCATTTAACCAATAATCAAAAATTATCAATTAGTTATTGAATATTTTTGATCAGGAAAAATGATGTGTGGTTAATAAATTAATGTAAAATACATATATGAAAATATATTTTTTAAAGAAATAAACAGAATTTAATTTGTATGATTTTTATACTCTATAATTATTAACAGAATGATATTCTTTTTAGCATTAATTTTTTTAACTCATAATTTAATCAAATATAAATTAATTTCTTTATTAAAATTTATTGCACGTCCTAAAACTGAACTCAACTCATTACAGAGTTAAAAAATAGTTAGTTTTTTTTCATTCTCTTTTTTTAGGAACTAAATGTATGCTCGATGTAAAAAATTATAAGTTTTAATATTAATACAAAGAGTTTACTTTATCAGAGTATTCAGTATCCAAATTCCCACAGTTACAAAACTGCATACAAATCCTTAAATATTTTAAAATAATACGAAGAAATGGTACAAATATATGAAGAAATAAAATGATTACTAATAAATATACCTTCTATTCGTATTTATCTTCCCATTTATCAGTAGTTTGTTTTTTAAAACTCACAGTAAAAAAAAAATATAAGAGAAAAGATCTGACATTCAAGATGTTTCTGGTTATAAACAATGTCACAGTGTTTATCATTGATACTGATTATAACTTGCGGTTTCATTTAAGGATTTTAGAGATTTTTATCGGAACGTATGACATTTATAAATCAATCTATCGAATAAGTGCTTCTAAAAATTAAATCATGGCACTTTAAAAACCTGCTATCATTGATTTAGTTGAGAAAAGTAATTATAACAACCTACACAATCAATAAAAATAATGGAGAAATTTTTTGAATAAAGTATATTATTCATTATATAGACATGATTGATAAGGATTGGAAGAATATTTAATATGTGACTCATAGAAAAAAAATACTCTGATTCAATATATAAAACTAAAAGGATTATAAAAGAAAATCCGAAATTATAAAATAAAATTGTGTTACAAGAAAAACCGAATTTGATAAAAAAAAGTCGATGCCAGTGATGTTGCAGAACTGTTTCAATCGTATGCAAAGTCAATAACTAGTAAATAAAATTAGACCAGTGATCTATCAAAAGAGAAAAAACTGGCAATACATAGTTTCAAAATTAATTTAAAAAAATATTGCAGTTGAATTTCACCTTTAACTGTGATTACTTTTCTAGAGTTTAGTCAAATAAATACGCAAATATTGCAACAATATCCTATTAAACAAAATTACCAATTCCTGAATTGTTTCTTGTATGTAAAACAGTTATTGAAAATAATTTAGTGAATAATCGATTTCTTAAAAAAACACTCATAATGAATAATTGAAACCACGTTTAGCAATAAGTTTCAGATCACGAACTTCCATACTAAATAAAAGTTATTACTTATTTTTATTTATATTACATTCAATAATCTTTACTGCACCTACACCATCATTTCAAAACTTGCCGTACGTGAAAATATTTCAATTTTATCTGAATGTTTTGTGATTATTTTTTATAACAAACACTTAATATATATTTATGTTCAGTTGTTATATTAAAATTCAAAAGTTCACTAAGATATAAAAACAAGTGGATATAAACTAAATAAAAAAATATATTTAAGAGTAATTAATGAAATTTAAAAAATACTTTATTAAGTAAGTAGATAATATAATAAAAACGAAAAATTATTCATCTCATAGTCGACAGAAAAAAATATTGCAACTAAGATCAACAAAAAATAAATCTAATCTATTATTCGCGACCTCAGAAAAAAATAATTAATTAAACTACAAATCACTGCATTAAATTAGATCTATTAAACATAAAAGTAAAACCAGTACCCGAACGGTTTGTGTTTATAAAAAAGATCAGACCACATGACCGCCACAAAAAACGAAATCGAGTTACGGAAATGTATTACAGCGAGGCTGTTTGCCGATTAGCATGAGAAACAGCTCAATCGAAAAATCTCATCAGAGATAGAGGATATTCGACGGGTCCGCCGTGTAAGAAACATTGGGAAAAAATCGAACTGAGAAAACGATGCGATTCAGTAATGACAATCTAGCGGTGATAACAAAAACGGGAAACCAACTCGGTGCAGAAAAAATGTATAAAAAATAAATAAGTATTGAGTGGATGGAACGCGGCGTCATCCATGCTTACTGAAATCACGCTCCGTAATGGAAAAATAATTACCTGTTTACAAAAACCACGTGGCCGGCTCAACGGCTACCGGGTATACTTACTTAGTTGGTTAGTTCTACAAGAATCAGTTTCGACCGATGCTTTTTTCAGTTTAACTTTATTTATTTATTTTTTTGTTATTAAGATCTGTGCGGGAAAGTTGTTTGTGCAGGCGCACGTAAATCATGCTCCGTAGATCAAAAAATATCGGTGCAGCGACGTGCGCCATGGATTAATGGTTTGTATCGTGGGGGAATAAACACTTTTAATGTTTAAACACATAAAAAACGATACATAATAATGTAAATTTAGCGTGAAATTATACACCAATAGCTCGAAACAAACGCATATTATTTAGCTTTGTTTTTTTATGACAAATATTTGAAATGTTAAAAAATTCATTCTGGTTTTTCTTCTCACTCTCGCACTGCTCGTGAGAATGTTGTCCTTTTTTTCTAAATTCCTATACTAATATATTTTTCTAATTTCTATCCAGATTATAAATTACGTTGACATTTCAGTATTTGCAAAATGCAAATATGTTCATTTACTTACTTAACATATCTATTGAATGAACTTCATTCATTCATGCATATACACTCACACACACACACACACATATATATATATATATATATATATATATATATATATATATATATATATATATTAATGCATGTATATAAAATTAGCATTTACAATAAAGGTGAACCATAACATCAATGAAAAATGTAAATACTCACTAATAAGCAATTTAAATACTTTAATTTATATATATATATATATATATATATATATATATATATATAAAGGTATAAAGTTACCAACATATGAAATATATGAAAAAAATGCTGATTTAATTCGATATATATATATATTACATCTTATATGTCTTCTACTTATAATAAAATACGTTCATCGTCTAAGAACAGTATGTAATAAACTAAAAATATATTTGTCAGTTTGATCAAGTTCACAATATTTTTCTAAAAGTTTTTTTTGCACTCATGATTTATCAGTGTTAGTTTTTATGACGAAATAAAAAATTTCCAGTCAATTAAATCTGTTTTATTTATTGTCAGTCGCAAAAAAACTAAATAACTAAACTGTTAAAAAGTCAGTTTAGTATTTCGATTTGTGTAGCTTATTTTATAAACTATCTTATTTTACTGTCGACATTTTTATTAGACGGGCGAAAAATCATAGTAGCTTTTTTATTGTGACAGTTTAGTAAATGAAAAAGTTAGTTTATCTTTTGCATGTTTTCTAATAACCATTCAATTTATTTTTCAAATATTAAATAATACAGTTTTTTGATCAAATCAAAAGTATTTAATTGAATGAAATTTTAACCGAAAACTAGTTTTTTGAATGGGGCTTATAGTTGGTTGGATAGAAAGCTAATGACTGTAACAATAAACGAATATGTCTCGAAAAATAATAATAAATGACCTTTTTATCTAAGAATCGCCCATTTTATTGTCATATATTTTTTTATAATATTTTGAAGATCTACAAAAGTCAACAAACATGTTTTTTTAAAATGGAATATAATTTTTTAATGTTAAATTTTTTTTGATGACGAGAAGGAGTAATATAAAAATAAAAGATAGTTCAACAAAAAAATATTAAGAAATATTTTAAGAACAATGACAATCCTCAAAATCAAACGCTCAAACGGAAAAAAACTTTAAAGAAGCTGAAAAAGAAGAACAAGAGAATATCTTTTCCATGAAAATTGAAAACTGGGTTATTAATCTCTCTATTTTAGTTCTGGTAAACAAGTGTTTAATATTCTTAATAAAATGTTCTCTTTGACTGATGTAAACATAACCAGTTTATTTAACAATGTTATTAATTAAAAAATAATTATTGAAAATATAGAAGCAAATAGCACTTTGAATAAAAAATCGCTGTTCTTATTGTACCGAGCGTTATACTGTACAATATGAAGAGTATTTAATAATTTTTAAAAAATACTTCGGTCAATTGTTTATAGCTTTGAAGAAGAATCGACAATAAATCTTTAAAGAAAGACAAGATAATATTTAAACAAGAATAAAACTTTGTAGGATGATAATAATAGTATAAATCGTTGAAAAAAATCGGTTCTCAAAACAATAGGGCTTTTTACATTCGATTAGCAGCATGCTTACACTTTTTCTGATACACAGAAATATCTCAAAAATATCCAAATTATAAAAAAAGAAAATATATGATATAGAGACAAATAATATACCAGATAAATATATAAAAAGATGGACCAACAACATCCCACTTTTCTTCTAAATCGTTAATCTTTAATGGAAATCCAGGAAGAATAAAATATTAATATAATCACAACTGATTGATATTTATTACGAAATAAAAATTAAGTTTGAATGACTACTAAACCATTTAAATATATAACCATAATTTAATATTTTTTTTAAACAGATCTATCGTTATTTCTTTTCAGATTTGGCTATAATTGTAGAATTTATAATACTTGTTCTGTCATTTTCTAAACATTTTTTTGTAATTATCTGCATACCATTATAAACCATGCTGCATACCATTATGAAAAAAATTCTTCGGAAATAATGAATATATTATAAATTAACTTTAGAAGTTTTTATGTTTTGTAAATAATTAAAAAATGATTTAATAGTTATGTAATGAATTAATAACCTATTGATACCTATAACATTATTCAAGCTTATCCAAATAAATTTTTGACTAAAATTTACATAAAATATTTATTATTATCTCTCTATTTTTAAATTCATTAGAATTTAGAAAAAGCTGTCAACTGAATTAATCAACAACAAGGTAATTAAATATCAATATAAAGACAAATATATAAATATAATTTATTCATATATATATATATATATATATATATATATATATATATATACACATATATATATATATATATATATATATATATATATATATGCAAATAGGTGTGTATTTGTAAGTCACGTATTCAAGAATGTAAAACAGAAGTCATTCATCAATATACATTTTTGTTATTGGTCAACCACAGAATATCTTTAGTCCAGACTTGACCACAAATTGTTATTCATTCTGTACGCTTTTTTCGATTGAGGATTTTTTTGAGCGTACAAGTAGCCACCGAGTTATGATTATACTGTATTATGAAACGCGTGAATGAAAATTTTCTAAACGACCGCAAAAGAAACACCAAATTGAATTTACGATAAAAAAAATCATGCCACACTTCAGTGGACTGTGTATTGGTTTCAGTAAATGAAATAAAAATAAAAACATAGTACACGCTTCTTATTCGTCAACGAATCATGGTTCTGTTTTTATTTCTTTATAGGTTTTTACACACACACACACATACACATATATATATATATATATATATATATATATATATATATATATGTATATATATATATATATTTATTTATATAAATTCAGACAAGTAAATAATTAATGGTTTATTTCTATTAAATTCCGAAAAATCTAAAAAGAACTCTCAAGTCAATTTTGAAAATAATAAAAAGATGGTCGATAAAGAAGCTTATCAGGAAATTTTTTAAATTTTTGAATTTTTATTAGACTAAATCTACATTTTCTAATGTTTGTAAAATCAATAAATTTACAACTAATAAAGTAGAAATGTCTTTCACATTTATATTATATTTCCCAATTTTAAATCTGATTATATCAAATAAATAATTAAATAATAAAAAATATTGAATATTTTTTTCTTACTACTGTTATAATAAATATTCATACATTATGTATTGAAATTTAGATTTTTTCGCAAAATCATAAAAAAATTCAATATCAAAAATCTCAAGATTCTTAAAAATTTTCCTTATCAAAACGCTTAACAATTTTTTATTACTTTGAGCGGGTTGTGTGTATTTCTTCGACAATGAGCATTATTTTAAGAGCGACGAGGCACTGAAACGAGCTTTTTCTACGCCTACTCGCTCTGAAGATGATGGCATCGCTATTAACTGTGCTAATTGTTTATAAATAAAATGATTTTACTTTCACTGCATCGAAATTCAGCTCACATTAATCAAGTTATATAAATATGTTATATAATTAAAATTATAATTTAATATATATATATATATATATATATATATACATATACATATATATATATATATATATATATATATATATATATATATATAGATAGATATAGATAGATAGATATATAGAGAGAGATATTGTAGACAAACAAATAGGTAGATAGATAATTGTACTGGAACAAAGTATTTAACTAAAATAATATTAAAAATAGAAAATGAATGAAAAATCAGACTACATAATTAAAATGCTGTATTAATACAAGTATTAAATCTATAAAAAAACAAATAAATCTGTATAAATTTATATATAATTGGTATGAGGAGAGTAAAAGTTATCAAACTTGATGATCAAAAAAAACATATATATATAAAAATAAATATATATATATGTATATATTATATAGTCTATTAGTTGAAATAATTTAGACTTATTTAAAAAAAATATTTAAACTAGATTTTTTGGTTTGTTTTTTTTTTAAAAAAATCTATACTTCTTCATGCTATAAAGTACTATTTTTATTTTATAAATCTGTTATCTGTCTATCTATCTATATTTATATATATATATATATATATGTGTGTGTGTGTGTGTAATGAACTTCATTTTAAATAATAATCATTATAAATATCTACATCTACATACCAATAAACAATCAAACAAATCAACCTCATCGATTAAAATATAAATTAACAATTGTCTCATTGTAACATTGTCCGGTCTCTAGAAGAATATTTTTTTATTGAAAATAAGACTAATTTCCGAATAAAAAAATATTAGTAATTCAATCAGATAAAATTAATAAACGATAAGAAACGGACACAATTTTCATCAGTTTTTTTTCATCATGATTTTAAATATTTAGAAATTCATTAGAATTTTCTTTCTGATTAGACAGCCTTTAAAAATATTACTATCTTTTTATACACTCTATTATGAAAATAAATTATAAAAATGTTTATAAATGAAGAAATACTTATAAACAAAAAAATATGGTACAATAAACGCATTGGACACCGATCAAATATTTTTTCTTATATTTTAGAAGTACTATAACTAAATGTAAATAGGAAAGTTAATAATTAACAGTGAAATATATAAAATTTTCAACTCTTAGATTATTATTATATCTCTCAAAACTTTTAACATTTTAAAACAAAAAATGAATATTGAAAGAAAATAATTATTACTGTTTATATAACAAATTCAAAAAAAAATAGAGAGCAAAACATATATAACTACTGGGAAATATGTCAATTTCATATTGAGTAGATAAAAAAATTTACTACTAATATAGACACTACAAAAAAATAATAAGAGTGATTTACAAGCAATGATAAGAAGAAATGAATAAATTATTAAAAATATATCTACTTTAAAACATGCCTCTCTATTTTAAATTTTAAAAGAATAATTTTAAGTGTGTAATCAAGTGAAAATCAATAATTTTTAATATTTATAACAATTAAAAAACTATCATTCTCATTTACAAATATATATATATATATATATATTAATGTGTATACTAAAAATATTAAATAACAAATAAAAAGTAATATTTACTTCTAAAGCGTCCATCATTAAATCCTTCAATTCGTCAAGGCATCGATTAATCCTAGCACGTCTCTTACGTTCCAGGAGCGGCTTTGTAACTTTCTTATACTGGGCCGTACGTGAAATAGCGGGCGCTTGCATATCCGATATCATGGCGCCAAAGTTTTTACACAACTCGTATAAATTTAAAAAAATTATATACTCAAAAGTCAACAATGTATACGAATACGAATGAATACTTTGAATTAAAACACACGAAAGAACACAAATTAACGATTAATACTAAATAAAGTTTACAATTTAAAAACTGTTTCTAATTTAACAAATATATATGTATTAAAAAAAAAACAATTAAAAACAGAAAACTACGAATTTAAAAAAAATATTTATAGTAGATTTAATCGTTTACATTTCTTTCAAAAGAGTTTATTAATTTCAACAGAAATGTGTATATAAAAATCTCGCGAAATTACGTGAAATGTATTGAACTAAAGACCGTCATAAAACACATGTGTTCAGAGATACAGCCATATTCTAACTCATCACATATATATACATTTTTTTCTGAAAACTATTCACAAGTTTTAAGTCTCCCCACTTAGTATACCTGACTTAAGTGTGATAGAAATAGCGAAATGTATTCAATAAACGGTGCAATAGAGATGATATATAATACCTGTCCTATGTATAATGCACACATTTCATTCGTTCCGTGTAAGAAAGATGCAGTACTACGATTCAAATTCTTTTATATTTAAGAAATTCGTCAGTATATAATCGTATAAGAAATCAAAGTCGCTCTATAAAAATGTATGTAATTAAAATGAAATGTTTTATAGAAAAAATCTGACTGAAATATTCTAATTGACTGGAAATAAGTAAATAAAAAAACAAAGAAAGATGTTTTGTTATCCGTGTGAGAAAACAAAGCCAGTTTGTATTATCATTTCGCATGTACAACAGAGATAATCAGATGAAAGAAAGCATAATAGGGGGATGCGTGAATAAGAGTAAGAAGAAGATTTGGTTCGTGTTGGTCACACGACACGACACGACTTGTGTCCCTACCTAGGTGGTGATCGTTGAAGTAAAAATAAAGACAAACGAAAAGCGTACTTATTGAAAGAAAACCACATGGTGGTGTTTCAAATTCGAATCTCAACAAATCAGTTCAGTATTCAGAATGATGTCTTTTTTTTCATCGTATAAAAAGATTAACAGGAAAGAATGAAACATACTTTTATACATGCTGATTTATTTAAATCACATTTATGATGTGTATTTCAACTAAGTCTAGACGAAAAATAGTTTTTTCGCAACATATCAAATTTCACATTTCTACAAAACTGAATAAAGTAATGAATTGTAATTCATTTTCAATTACATTACAGACGATTTATACTTTTTAACTTTACCTAGAAAAAGGGAAAGTGTGGTTTTGTGTAAAAAATGGTCATGACTTATTTTTAATAATTGCACGTTTTTTAAATTTTTATTTTCAGTTCGCAGTATTTGTAGTAAACTATTTATAAACACTTTTTTTAAAAAAAATACTAATTTTTTAAAATAAAAACAAATTTCATATTTGAAAAATACAAAATTCGCAATATTAATCATTTTTCAATCGATATAAGTAGTTATTTATTCTTAAATTTTACCAATATTTTATCTTTTGAAATCTGCCTCATATGAAAGTAATAAATATAAAATTTTTGTTTTGTAAACTTAAAAAATGCATATTTGACTAGTTCATTGATTAACAAATATTATCTTATAGAAAATTGCAAGATTTTTTTGAAATACGTAAAAATATTCAATATAAGGAAAGCATCTATTATTTCGAATGAAAAAAAAAACAGAGACAGAGAAGAGAATAAGAACAATTGACTGAATTAGCAAAAATAAAATTATAATATATTTAATCGACTTATAAAAAGACTCTTGAGTAAATAAGCTTTTTATATAGTCCCAAGTAAATATTAGTTTCTTAAATGAATTTTTTAATAAATTTACAAACCATAATTTTTTTGATCAGAAATGTTTAATTATTGATTTTTCATCATTTTTAACCGTTCATTATACACATTCCGACGTCGATATTTGACAGTACTGTCTTGTTTAAAAATCTACTTACAAACATGATATATTTTCTGTACATTTAAAATTTAAAATTATTCACTCTAGTAAAAAATGTTAAAGGAAGAATCCTGCACAAATATTTTAGATATTCAAACTAGAAGCAATAGATAAATTAGAAACAATAAAATCGCAATATATTTAATCAAACCATAAAAGTTTCTGTTTAGTAAAAATACTATAATTCATATCTTTCAGCCAAATATAAGTTATAAAAATATAATCACTTATTAAGAAGACATGTAATTAAGGGTACAGTCATATCTGAGTCACATTTTTTTACTTAATTTTTTTTCACAATTCTTTTAAAAACGACGCTTATAAGGGGTTTTTTCATCAAGGAGACAGTCTCGTTGTTAATGAAAGATAATTACCACAAAACTAGATTCAACTTTATGAATATTCGTCAGTATTTCAACGTGCTAGCCACTTGACTATGTCTGCTTTTTCTGATTCATCACAAGTGCTATTTTATACTAAAAAAATATCCGTTTCCATGTTCCTTAGATATCTATTTTTGGTAAATTCTGTTTATTTTTTTAATTATAAACTGTATATTTTTTGTGATATAACTCTATCTATAAATAAAATACAAATATTGGAACTTTAAAAAAAATTAATGAGTTCAAGTGAACACAAAAACAAATATCTTGAAAAATGTTGATTGCATAGAATTCCAAAAATATTTTATACGAAATTATTCAAACTTGAACATTTTTACATTTCAAGGAATTCAGATTAAATTCGATATATGTGAGAAATGGATGGTTAATTTCAGACACGACATTATGTTACATAGAAGGTGTTCTGCTCGCATATTTACTTAATTGGATGCAAATGTTCATACTTTTTCACCATTAAAATAAAACATTGAAAAATATGTACAACCTTGCACTTCAACAACTTACATAAAATTTATTAAATTCACGCTATAATATTACTAATGACCCAGAGAATATGTCAGAGCTGAACATTTCTCAACACAACATGCTTCAACGACAAGCTGCAAAAATTATGGCAGCACCTTTTATTCACAGCCATATATATATATATATATATATATATATATATATATATATATATATATATATATATAAAGAGAGAGAGAAAGAAGGAGAAAGAAATTATAAAAGTATATTCTTAAAAGAACAGAAAATAAAAGAAAACATGAAAACAAATTAAACCCTATTCAAATTGACATTTATCATAGATTTACAATCTTCCTTTTTGATATTTTCAAATAAATTTCAATTTCCATATTAGCCCAAATAGAAGACAAGTTTTTTTCCACAGAGTTTCATTAAAAAACAAAGGTAGTTATATATTGAAAAGTCGAATCTTGAGAAGTTCAAGCTGGGACGCTACTGTAGCCGTTTTAAATATATATATTTGTATAATTTTTATAAATATTACTTTGTATTAGAATGTAAAACATTATTTTTTTATCGTTTTCTTTGATAAAAACTGCGTGTCGTCTTATAAACAAGATTGTAAAAAAATATTTTTTCTTTATTTCCTTTGGAAAAAAACTGGGTCCCGTCCGGATTGATTTATATTCGGGCTGATACGATAAATTAATTAATGAAAACAAAAAATAATACCAATTCATTTCAAATGTAATCCCAACTAAACCTTTAAATCATATAATTTAATTTCTGTAAATTAAATTTCTAATATATAAATATTTTAATTGCATTTAATAAAAAATTATTCTTATTCAATTATTAAAGTTTAAATATTGCTTAACTGAAAAATACTCCATATGATTGTTTGTTATAAAGTCTTTTTTTAATACATAATTATTTATTATGTACAAAAACACGATTTTTTTGATGAAATACAAGAAACAATTCAGGTTAAAATATATATAAACTATTTAAATGTGTCCTACTTTTTAAACTCTATCTGATATTAAAATACGTTCTTAGAATATCAAATACGAACATTTTAGTATTTTATACAAGTTTTTACATGTCACGAATTAAATTATTATGAATAGAAAATGAAAACAGAAATAATTTCACTCACCTTGTACTTGAAGGAAGTTACGTTTAACTTTGAAAGTTAGATTTCTCATGTTCTTCTATTGACACTAATCACTTTATATATATATATTTATAATTCGTACCATATAATATTTATAGTCGTCGTACAAATTTTTCACTTCACTCATAGAAAATAAAACTGTTATAACCAATTAATTAAACTTTTCAAGTTTAACTGTAATTAGTTAAACTTGAAAATCATAATTTGCACTTCATAAAATCTGTTAAATTTTAAAAATTCGAAAAAGCCGTCAAAATTAAAAAAAACATTCATTGAAATATTTAACTAAAACAAAATTCGTCAGTAAAAGAAAAGACACACAATTTGAATAAAGTATGCAAATAAAAATTGTTGAAGCATGATAATTATATTTTTTCAATCTTAAAATCACAGGATAATTCCATTTTCAAAATGAAGCTATTCAAAGGTACGGAAGAACCCTGCCTCTTTTCATTAAGTCAGGCCATTATGTTTTATGTATTTATTGTATTGTAAACTAATGGCCTGAACCATTAGCATTCATTTATATTAACGTTATAGTATATACCTGGAATCCCGACCGAAATCAAATATAAACCGGCCAGGTTAAGCGATAAAAATATCGATTTTTGAACATTTTTCTGCCGCCCCGAACTGCTGAACATTAAATAAATCTTCATAATATTAATATAATTCTAAATTAGTTAATAAATCACTATTATTAACTAGGTCAACCGCACCTTAAAAGCCTCACGGTGGTGATTAGTCTTAGATGGTGTTAAAAAGTAAAACACACATAGTAATACAAATTGTCCTGATTCTATGTATATTAACTTGTATTAATAAAACTCTTTCTGATTTTGATTTTTTTTTGATTTGATTTGATAGAAACAAGTAATGAATTAAGTTGCCAAGTGATAAGTCAAATAAGTCATGAAGTAAGACTTGAAGTAACAAGTCATGAAGTAAATCTTGAAGTCAGAAGACATGAAGACATAATCGTTAAGTCAGAAGCTCAGCAAGTCAGTATACCGAACACTACAATAATTTTTTAGTGAAAAAATATGACGTCTCTAATAAAATTGGTTCACTCTGCATATAAAAAAATAGTGTTTATTTTATTTCATTCTACGAAATAGGTTTAGAATTTCAGACCAAATATCAATTTCTAATGTTTATACTCAAGATTAACGGAAATGAAAATCTATCTACTCTTAATATTTATTATTAGTAATTTTTTATTTCTAATCAAATACATTAACATAAAAATGCTTTTTTATTTAAAAAAAGAAAATAGTGTCATTAAATATTTAAGAGAATACAAACATTTTTCATATAAAAATGTCCGTGTATATATATATATATTAAAATTCCATATATGTAAATTTTTTCACAGTTTTCGTTAAAATTATTATTATTTGATTTCCAAGTAACCGACAGACATTTCTATTGATTTCTTTAATTGTTTAAAAATGTATTCACTGAAATATATATACAAATTATGCACATATATGGTTGCTCATAAAAATTTAATACACATTTTATTTCTACCTACATATATATATATATATATATATATATATATATATATATATATATATATATATATATATATATTCAGTAGGATAAATTGAAAATCATCATAGTCTTATAAAAATGTCTATAGGAAAAAAATATAAAATAAAAAATCGTACATTTACATATAAATATATGTAAATATATGTATTTATTTAGCAGGGTCGAACATAAATCACAAAATGTGAATAAATTCCACACCGTACCAAATACGGATTACCGTCGTCCTGAGAACCACTGAACAAGTGAACAAAAAAAAAGTATTGAACAAAGAAACGTGTATACGGTGTATCGGCACGCACACACGCGTTTACAAGTCGCACACGCTCCCATCGTAAACGTACAAAAAAAAAATTATAATAACGAGAACGGAAAGGACAAACGAGAAACAGAGAGAACAATAGAGCTTTCGGTACGGCGAAACGTTCAATATACACATACGGCCACACGACAGAAGCATCAAGTAGGCCGTTGCTCACGAGCCGAACGCGATCTAGCAGGCCGTGATCACGGATTTAGCAGAGTATAGTTTGTTTCTGAATAAAATTGATTGAAAAAGTAGTAAATTTTTCATGATTTTTAATTAGAAGTGAGAATATATCTTTTTAATTGCAAAAAACATTTGTTATTCATTTAAATTTTTGTGATTCTTTTTTGTATTTTTTAAATTTAAGTACAGCTTCCATACATTCTTATTCTTTCAACTGATTGCTGTTTACCAATTCTCAATTTCACTTTCTTATGTCTCCTAAATGTCTATATTCCACAACTTAAGGACAACACAGTAAACACATACTTAGGCTTCCATACAGTATTAAAAAAAGTCAAAAATTAAAAAAAGAACATATTATCCCCTATTTAGTATTTTGATTCAGTTCTATTTTGGTATTGAATTAAACTAAAATACTAAATAAAAATAACACGACTTTTCTTTATCCCTGTGCCCTCTTTTAAGACTTCCATGTTAAAGCCTTAATTAAATCACCTTATATTCCCCTAAAGATGAAAATGTTAGTGGAAAAAAAGAAAAAGCAGTGACCTCATGGAGAAAAACAAATAATTACAAAAGATGTCATCTCTATGAGAAGAGAATCTTTTATAGAAAGTGTCCTGCTTTTGTTCTCATAAAAAATTATTACGTTATAGATATGACATAATTGAGACCAGTTCTTTGAATTCAATTGTAAATTATTTTCTGCTATTACTAATTTTTAATCTCACGCAAACAAATATTTTTCTGTTTATATATATATATATATATATATATATATATATATATATATATATATATATATATATATATAATAAAGCCCTAGAACAGATCGATTCCACTTGAAATGTAAAAAAAAAAATGAAAAAAAATATCTCAAGATACTTTTCTAATATTTATACGGATAGAGAAAATTAAATTGGTATTCACAGATTGTTTTTCACTGGCTTATTCTCTTTAAAAAAGCCTGCATTTTAAATTAGTTATAAATGTTTGACTCAGATGGAGTTTAAATAAAGATTTTCGCATTGTTTAAATTTGAAAAATGAAAATGTATATGTACCCTGTTTTTTAATAATTATACTTATTCGAATTTCAGACAATTGTTATATACATATTTTCATTTGGATAAATTTTTCAGGTAATTAAACTAACTACAAACATTGATTGTTCATTCTGCAAGATTTCATTAAACCTGTTGAGCAATTTTTCCACCTCAATGATCATCTAGAAAAATACGAAACCAAGTATACACCACTTGATTCCATATAATAGCAGTGTGACTGATTCCTACATACATGTTATATACGTATGTACCACTATGTCGGTATTGTTGCGTTGTTGTGTTGTTGTTGATGATGATGATGATGATGATGATGATGATGTGATGTCGCGCGCAGAGCTACCGTGGGAAATGAACGGCTCGCCTCGTTCCCACACATCGGGACCCCGGCCGGCTGGCACGGGCTAGTGCGTCACTTCCTCTTTACGATGACTGACTTTGGTTGCCTGAATGACGGACGGACTCACTAGCTGAATGCTTGTTGCCGGTCGCCGCCGACAATCTTGTTATGTATAGATGTATCTCTTTATCTATTCATCTATATCTATCTATATATGTGTACATGTACATTCGAATGTATGTGTGTGATTTTTACTCCGACAGTCAGAAAGGAAGAGAGAGACGAGAAATCGTCGTTATCACTAATTATTATCGTGTCGATGTGACTCAACTGTCGTGTGGCAAAGTGTGGCAGATTTTACCGAGATTTCTTTTTTATTCTGTTCATACAAATACAGTTAAAACACGTGTATATATGTATGTATATACATACATATATATATATACACACACACACACACATATACATATATATATATATATATATATATATATATATATATATATATATATGCTATATTTAATTCATAGATTAATTTATGCAGTAAAATATTAGTAGAAATAGTTGTTTTCATAACAACTAATGCCATTTTTCAATTCTTAAACGTCAATTTTGTCTATCCAATCATATATGATTTATATTCTGTTTTTAAAAAAAATAAGATTTTTCTCAATCTTAGCTGTCTGTGAATGGTAGGTTTATCTTTAAAAATGCGCATAACTAACAATAAAAATGATCGATAAACAATCGTTGGATAATTGAATTTTTGTGATTTGTGAAGTAGGCGAAAAATTAATTTAAAGAAGAAAACTATCACAAATTTAAAATATATTGTTCAACGTAATCATCTTTTTTAAATATCTATGTTTGTATAAAATAATCAGAATAAGAAAATTAGATATTGATCAGATACTCTGTTCAAAATAAGAGTGAATAAGACACATTGAGATACTTATTATTATTCTACATTTTGCTTGCTCAATTTCCTTATTTAACAATTCAGAAATTCTAACAAAAATATAAAATAAGGTACACACCTGTTTTTTAAAAAATACATCAGCATGAAAAAAATATTTTTATTCTACAATAACAGTACTTTACGACCTTTCTAATCTAATTGTCTTCTAGAAAATTGGTCATGTCTTCAAGCATCCCTTGAAGATCATATATAGAATGTTTTAAAAAGGGGAAAAGTTTTTTTTTATAATTATAATATATATATATATATATATATATATATATATATATATATATATATATATATATTGTATTACAAAGGAGTCGAAAAAGAATCTTTACTGTTAAAATAGATGGATATTTAGGGTTTTGAGGCAGGTCGACAACTAAGATCATTAACGCCCGATTTCTACTCTTAAAAAAAGTAACTAAATGTATAAGTATCATTGTATTTCTAAGGTACAAAAATTAATAAAAATAAAATACATTTGTACATAGATAAAAGACCTACTGCGTCAGATCTTCCATCTCATAACAACAGAAATAAGAATATCGTAAATATGAATGAATGTTTGGAGTTTTAAGACGCATCAACCGTAGATATGTCTACATCATTTAGAATCAAAATTATTTCTTAATTATCTGATAAATATTTTACTAAAAATAATAGCGTAAAAATCTGCTATTCCGGATGCTAATCCTGGTGTACTTCCATGAGTACGCGCGACCTCAATTGAGAACCAGTGCTTTAAAACATTCATTGCATAAATCGTTGAATGTATTTGCTATGTAATTCATAAGAACTTAATTTTAATATCATATCTAAATCATAAATCATATAATAATATTTCATATCATATCTAATATCATTATCTAAAGGCCTTATTTTGGAATCTAAAACTGAAGAAACATTTTGATGATTCTTAATTAATATTTTAGTTTCTATAATTAGTGCTCTGATATTCAGAAAACAAAAAAAAATGTTTTTGTAGCACTTACTAGTTAAAGTACATGTGCTTGTACCCTCTACACTTCTAACATCTACCTGAAGTTGACACATACCAAAACTAGTAGTGAGAACAGACACTCAAATGATCTAAAAGAGTGTAAGTCGCCAAAGTAACATATTAATATTTTTTATATAAAAATTATATAAACATAAAAAACTATATAAAAATATAATTCAATTTACAAAATTAGCACCGGTAGAATTTTTATTGATTTTCATGAAACCATCTTTGTATATATAAAATATAATTCCATCGTAACATTTCCATAAAATATTTTTTTTCCGTGTAGACTACCTCCTCAAAACTCTGCTCCCTCCTCAACCGTCAACAAATAGTACGTTGACAATTTCCAGTCCCGATCATTTCCGATATTTCACGAATCATCATGATCGTCGTTTCCAATGAAACGGTATTCGGGCACGGCCAATTGTATGTTGATCTCTCCAGATGTACCTCTAAACTGAGTATCAAGTTTGAATGTACAGAAAAACACATTACGAACACAACGAATTACGAATATCGTATTGCAAAGATGTTTCAGAATAAGTTTACAATAAGTTCTCTTTTTAGTTTCACTATTTTCACGGTTTTTTAAAATCAAAAATAAATGTTATTACACAATATCTTTATTTCATTTTCCATTTAAAAATTGTTAACACTCAACGAGTGGAGGCAGAGAACTCTGGAGGTCGGCGAACGATGTCAGTAGGGGGCAGAGCCCCTCAGTATTTAAAAAAGATATTTCTGATGTTATACCAAAAACAAATAGAAATTGGATCATGTCTTAAGAAGAAAGAAAACATGTATTTAAAAATATACCATATTTAATTTGTTTTATCGCTTGTGTTATTTTTTATAGCTTGTAACTTTACGCAAGTATCTACGCACACGTATTACGAAGTAATAAAATAATTCAAATATATTCATAAAAAGACACTTCAATATTTTCAACGTGTTCGAAAAAAAAATTATTAAAAAAAAGTCGCTTATTCATCCAACCGAGATAATCAATCGATCTGAATCTACGCACATTTCCCGACAATAAATAACACTCTCGCTGACCTGTAAAGCCGATCACATCTATCTACATGCCTACACCCGACATATTCTATGTACATATAAAAAAATATATAAATAAATACACACCGTATGTTTCCGAGAAGCGCGTTTGAATATTTCTGACACTTTACGCGCATAATCTGATCGAATAATTTAATTAATTAATTTATCTCGTTTCTTTCTCCGAAGGAGGTCTGAATTCATGAATAGATTATGTCCTATTATGTTGCTAGGGTAGCCTATCGTTTGTCTACATTTAAATGACGATTAAAATTGACAGGACAGTGAATGGTGAATCGATTTTCAAATACTGAATTAATTAAAATTATGTTTTTAATATGACGTCCACAATTGTTCACTAATTTTTAATATATATATATATATATATATATATATATATATATATATATATATATATATATATATAATGTACATACATCTTTTATATGTATTATTTAAAAAATTAACATACACACATTCCCGCTGAAACTACGTTTATAAATAAATGAACAGTGTAAATATTTGAAAACAAAAAAAATGTATGATTTACAGATAAGCACAAATTCTTTGAATTGCTCGTTTTCCATAACACGATTGTTATTCTTCAAACTATAATCAGATTTTTATCAAATCAAATCTTACAAGTCTATTTTCATCCAAGTTATTTTGATCCACGATTAATGAATTATTTAACATTGAAATACTTGTTTTTTTTTGTTATTTTACGGAATTTTTTATTTGGTATCAAGTTGTAATCAATTCAAAAATTTCTTAATTTATCATTTCGACGTAAAAAGCATCTGTTAACACATATCGTACGAAAAAAGCTTGTTAAATAATTCATCTGACATCATCAAAACCAGTACGATTGATAAATAGTAAATAGATTTTTGATAGATCATTCCATGATAAAATATTTATCCTGTTTACTTACAAGGATTATAATCGTGTTGATTGGATTTGAAATTAAGTTTTTGCGGGTGTTTTTTTGTATCCAATGTTTTTTTTAATTAAACATTAAAATAAATTATTTTAAATCAGTTATCGTGTATTTTTTGGTTTGTTCTACAACTTTTTTCGGTTCAGTTATTGGATTGTTTGAAAGAAGAGCTGAAACGAGAACGACCAAGATCGGCGCAGAAAAAAGTGCTCTTTCAGCAGGACAACGGGCCGTCCCACAAACAACTGTCGAAATAGCAAAATTGCACGCATTAGGCTTCTAATTGATTCCTCATCCACGCTATTCTTCGGACTTTGCCCCGTGCGTCTCCTTCCTTTTCCCAAACTTGAAAATTTGGGTCGGTGGAAAGAAATTTTCGTCGTATGTGGATGAGATTGCTAGCTGAACCAAGTGCATAACCCTTACTGACACTATATTCAGGGAAAAAATCGATTTTTTCCGAAAAACGGCTTTTAACTTGCTTTTTTACCATACTTATCAAACAACCCACTTAATAACCATTTAATTATATTGAAATAATCAATAACAGGCTACTTCTCTCATCTTACTAAATCATTTTCTCAAATTAACGACACATTTTTTTAGAATGAAGATTATTTTTTAGAATGACGTCCGGATTCATCTTTATTCACTTATATCATTTTTTTGTTCATATTCTTTTATTTAACCAAATTGTTATCACCTGTGATCATCCATTATAAAAATGGTTCATACATTTGCTAGTAACATCGAAATAACCAAATTTCTTTTCATTTTACATAGTTTAGGTCTGATAATCTATTTGGAATCGATATTTCTAATTTTACAAATTCAAGGAGATCTTTCTAAATGTTTGAACATATAGTTTAAAAAAAACTAGGCTGAAGCTTGAAGCATAACCAAAATATTTTATTTAACCTTCTATATAGTCTTCACACTTTTGTCTATACACAAAAATATAATACAAGGTATGTAATATGATTTCTTTGATTGAAACAATGATTATTTGGTTATTGAAATTAACTTAAAATAACGCAGATCACTTCTGGCAGCCTGATAAAATAAATTCAATAAGAGATCAGAATACTGAGCAGCGAATTTTATTAAAATATCTGAAACAAGTCAATAAATAAATATGTCTAAACGAAATGACCTGTTTCATGCCACCCTGAGGTATAGTCAAAGATTTAATAGCTACCTGAACTGAATGTCACATTATTCACACGGGCCATCTGTCGATTTATTATATAAATATGATTAACTCGGACGAACTTATTCCACATGAACGTTACACTATTCATTTTATCTATCGATAAGTTATAATTATGTGATATACAAAATGAAATTAAAACTGTTATATCAACAAAAGTGTTTGGCAAATTTGATTTACTGCCAATTACTTTCAAATTAATTAAAAATATTAAAAAATTTGTGCACATACGACCGAAAAGATTTTTTTTATTTAATTTTAGATAACATGAAAATTAACCAGTCGGTAACAACTAACAATTCAGAATCTAAATTAAATTTTGCAATAATTATAGTATGAAATTTTACAATGTGCAAAATAGATCTTAGATTTTACTATATATATATATATATATATATATATATATATATATATATATATATATATATATATATATATATATACATTTAATACCGTTTAGGTAAGCTAACGTGAGTGGTAATTATGCTTCAAGCTAAAAAAGCATTTAAATAATTATTGTACACGCATCTAAATTTTCTAGGAATGCTATTCCAACTCAAGTCGTGACTGGTGGGCTATACGTGCGTATATAAGTACTGTAAGGGCAATAATTATAGTTTTACTTTAGATTGGACATCGATATTTCTTAATGAAGTCGATTGTAAACGTCAAGCATCTGTTTATGTGTGTGTGTGCGTGTATATATATATATATACATATGTGTGTGTGTGTGTGTGTACAGAAAAATACTAAAGATTACAAAGAACTGAACCCAGTTATTTATTTTAGTATTTTTTCGGTATTTCAAACACTGCTATTATCGAAACAGAATTATTCTTAATCTAAGTTCAAGTTGAAATTAAAGTTATTATTAAAATTGTCGATTATTCAGTGTTCTAACCGTTAATTTGTAATGAAAATTATCTATCAATCATTTAGAAAAATATTTGCAATTTAAAAAAATTGTTTTTTAAATTGATTGTTCAATTTTCTTTGATATTCCATTATTACTTTCTTTAAGATTATTACAAGTATCATGAATGAGCCACTATCCCACACAATACATTTTTTTTTATCAAAATGAACAATCGGTGAACATTTTGATTAGAGAATTGAATAGTGCAGGGGTTGGGAACCTTTTCATATTGGAAGTCTGCATTTATTTAGTTGTAATCAAATAAAAAAGTCGTTTTCAAAGAACTTCATTAGGTATACTTAAAAATGTACATAATTTTGTAAAAATTCAACTACGATATACTTAATAATTTCAAAAAATGAACACTATTAGTTAATTTTAAAGTTAAATAATCCTTTAATGACATTGTTATGTCTCCTTTTTATTGGAAAGCATTTGAATGTTCGGTTGCATCATGGAGGCCATCAGTTTTAGTTGATGGATATCCGTCATTTGTGACCTTAAGGGCGTCTTGATTTAGGTTAGATAGGAGAATATAGATTCACAGCAATAAGTGATGAAAAGCATGAATGCATTTTTCGAGTATGTTACCGAAGGCGTGTGTATTCTACTGCATTTTTCCATATTTCAATTGGATCTTTCTTAGTATCAAACAATGACTTTAAGATGTCATCTACAGAGAGCTCAATCAATTCAATATGCAGTTCTTTAGGTGCCTTGATGACATGACCTCGATCGAAACAAAATCTCGATTTAAGAAGAAGTTTCACTTCAAAAAAAGGATTTGTTCTATAAAATTTGTATTCAGTTAAAAGACCACGATTAAGGTCATTGAAGCCATATGTTCCTCACTCCTGGTATAGTGTGTGGGGGTAATGATTAATTCATAAGAGTAAATTCAAGAGACATTTTGTTAACAAAACTAGTTATGAATGAATCTTATCATAATTAAAAGAATGACACAATATCTGAATTAATTGGAACTATTTCAGGATAACTGTTCGAAATCATAACGAGGATCAGCACTATTCATAACAGCTTTTAAGAAGACATAAAATCAGAAAAAGAAATATCTTTTATGACACTGTGGTTAGCAAATTCAGCAAATGAATTATTTTCTCAACACACATATACACACATTTTTTTTCTAATCAAAAATATTCAATAATTACTGTTTTTACTAATGAGTATTTCGATGATGATGCTATCAGTTGCAGAGCGTCGAAGTACATCTAATAAGATTTTCATGATTTATGGAGCGAAAAAAATCATTTATAAAATTAAAATAAATGTCTTAAATATATACACATTTTGATATAACAGAATTCAGTAAATATTTCATAAAATGTGACTATTATTAGGTGAAAAGATATTATCTATTACAGTTAGAAAAGACAAGTAATGCATGTTTAAAAGTAATTCGGTATGATTCAACGTACTGTTTGTCAAAAATACCTGAACGGATAATGATAATTAATTCAATTGAAAGCTCGTGTACGCAGAATATAACCACAATCTACATACAATGTGTAATATGTATAAATATGTGCGATGTACTTTTATATATATATATATATATATATATATATATATATATATATATATATATATATATATAAATATATAAATGTAAATATATAATTGTGTGTGTGAGTGTATAGTTATCTAAGGAGCGGGTCAATTGAAGAAACACCAGCTAGCAGTCTATACCAGCAGCACACGCCTATCACAAAAGAATGAAATAGTTGCACGTGACGAAATCTGTAGATTGCGATGATGGTCTGTTTAGGTTGTATTCGCCGTGCGGCATGCCGGGGGCATGAACTGCATGCCTGCAGGCGCCGCGCTAGGCCGTGGGAAAACGCGCACCGGGCCTCTCTCAAAACACTTCGAGCGATACGTAATGTTTATGTGCCCGCGGTCCCCCGTCGCGCGCCACTGCCGCCCGCTTTGGCGAGCGCTCGTTATCTGATTGGCGCGAGCGAGTTAAGAACTGGCAAGCGCGTGCCAATTTTAGCTGAAGGAAAAATTTATAGAGCGACAGTATTATCTACGAAACGAACTTTTTGGGTATCAGTGTTGATGCCTACACTTTTTTTTATCAGACCTTTTTGCACAGACGGCAAGTAGATATATGCAGACACATATGAATGTATATATATATATATATATATATATATATATATATATATATATATATATATATATATATATATATATATATATATATAACTAGTTCACTTTTGATTTTAAAATACATAACAATTTATTATCAGAACCGATGATCTCTAAATAAATTTTGAATAAATATTCTTGATTTTTATTGCTTTAACATTTATTGTTTATTAAAAATACTAAACAGTTTTACAAATTAATTCTTTTTTCACCCTTCAAATAAAAAAATGTACACAATCCCTTGTTCATTTTCTATCAAACGGCTTATTTAATTGATTCAATTCCATTTTTAATTTTACGATATTTATTTAGATGTGTTGACCAGGAAGTCACATCTTATCACAATACAACTCTGAAATTACGGCTAAATTCACTTTCACAAATGAATTCTTTTTTACCGCATAAACCACAAAAATGTTTCTGATAAAAAGCAAATTTGACCAGATTTTGAATAGATTTTTTTTGTGGTTTGTGGAGGAAAAAAGAATTTATTTGTGAAATTGAATTTAAGAACAGTGCCAGAGCTGTATTTGTGAATATTAAACAGGACTAAATAAATAATTAATAATATTATTATAGTATTAGAAAGGAAATTTCTCAGATAAAAACAATTTTAAAATTGATGTAAGAGAATAAAAATAAATGTTTATACGTATTAATTTTATTTTAATCTACAAATTCGAGAATACTCAGGAAAATTAAAAAAGTATGAATCACAAATTAAATAAATATTTTTATGATATAAATTATAGAATTGGCATTAAAACTGCTTGGATATTAAAATTTATTATAAAATCGTATAATATTTGTAATATAATCATGACTTTTTCCTAGTTGGACTTCTTAAACAGAAAATTATGACTAGGTCATTATATACCAATTCAGAACATTCAGAATGTATGAAATTATGAGCAGTGTGGTCATTTTCATAAACTAGCTAATTTCGTTTTTTACAAATTAATCACTTGCCACATCAAAAAAATATTCAATAATTGTTCATTTTAATTGACTTACAAGCAATTCGATAGAGATTTCATCAATATTACATCATAGGGACGCATAATTTGAGAATAAAATTTGTAGCAGGTAGAAAGCAATTAATTTGTGAAAAGGTTCACATCCTAGCTTTGATATTTTTCAAATAAAATTATTGTTGATCCATGTTTAGTTGGATATAGAAAAAAAAATGATAAGCAAAGTATAGCTTCAAAAAATAACTGTAGAAATCAGTGTCTTAAATGAAGAATCATCCTTTAAAAATTCGTGTAAGTAAGATCACAATTTCATTAAATCATAATCTACATTAATAAAATTTTGAAAATAAATGTACTAGTTCTGAAAACCGTTATGAAATTTAAATAGAATACAACTGATAATATAACACAATTATTGTTCACAGTTAGTATGATGGTATTATCATTCTTCAGAAATTTTCTAGTCATCTCTAACACCTAAACATGATGACTTTAATATGCAAATTTGATATTGTTTACTTAAAAAACTAAAGATAACATATAGAGGGTACAGTAAGATATGTATTTGTTGGCTGTCAGAAAATGTGTATTATTATTAAATTATGAAAATCTGATTAATAAAAAAATACGTTACAAGTGTATATGCAAATAAGATTTTTTAAAGTACTACTTATTTTTTTTAAAAAAAAGATAAATATTTATATATAGAGAGAGAGAAAGAGAGATAGAGCTTAATAAAAGTCCTGACTAGATCCTTATAATCAATTATTTTTAATAACAAAAATCAGTGTGTTTCCAACAGATTGTTTTATGAAATTATCATTTAAAAAAAATAAATAAATAAATAAAATAAGGCAAAAATATAAATAATAAGAAACATTTTAAAGACAAATATGTGTACTTATTAATATCAGTTGTTTATTTAAGAAAATATTACTTTTTCTATCTGAGTCACGTTGAAAAGAACTAACATGTTTTTCATTCAAAACGTTGTTTTTATTTAAAATAATATTTTTTCGATTCAAAGTATAAATTCTTTTAAAACAATAAAATGAAACAATTTATTGAATTTACAATATAAATTTATAAAATTAATATTTAGTTGCAAAATGACTATATGCTTAAAACATATTAAAATGTTAAGCCTAAATGTTTCTTCAAAGTTTAATACATAGATTGAAAAATTACAAACAACATTTAATTTCAAAAGTGAACGGATAAATCCTCTTCATTTACACATATGTAAATCTCACTAATATAAAAACAAATATGTGAAAAAATGCCTTAACATTTAAAAATATTCACACTTGCTTTTAAACCAAACTGCAATAAAATAACAGCTATCCTTTGTAACATTACATGATAAAATTACTCAGCATTTTCACTAGCTGTCTTTTTAATTACTAAAAAAAAAAAAACACACAAATGAAAAAAAAATCTTATTATGGCGCGTTAAAATGTCACCAGAGTGCATTTACGCCTGACTTTTATCACCGTATTTATATGTTTATATAATTAACTCACATAAACTAACTAACCTGCAGTATATTATTTATAAATATAATGGAAGAACTATTATTAATTCGCACATATTAATTCGGCGAATCTGCCAAATTTTGTATACATTTTTTATATAATCTGAACTTCATATCGGTTCACGGAATATGTGTATGGTTTTTATTAATTAATTAAAAGTTTTAAAAGTGAATCAATACAGAGATAACAACTATTTAAATTAATATACAGGCAGATGTGCACAAAAATTATTTATTTCTTAAAAAAAATATTTAAAATATACTAAATTAGAGTCGAAATGAATCGTATGATTAAATAAAAATGAAAGAAAGTTCTTAATAAAAAAAAATAAATATTTAAATCTAATCAACCGCTTTCTACTATCAAATTTGCGAATTTAGCAACCATTCGTCTAAAAGTAAAATATTTTTTACGCTAATTTATACTGTCAAATGAACAATATATTATATAAAAAAACAATATAGACCGAGAAATTTAAATATAATTATAAATTAATGAGTTCTGAATTTCGGTTTGGTTAAAAACTGATCTTTTTAAGTACTTTTATTTCAAAATGACTAAGTATAACACAGAAAAACAACTTTTAAGTATAATATTTTCTAAAGAATGCCATTTCAAGAATTTCAAAAAGATAATTAAATCTACAACTTGAATATATTTAAACGTGAAATGATAACAGTCGGTTAATAATAATAAACTTCTAGAATGAATATATTTATCTCATCGTTCCTTGAGATACATACTGATGTGTAAAAATGTGTAGATTGTATATATATATATATATATATATATATATATATATATATATATATATATATATATATATATATCATTAAATATTCAACATAAATTCTAATTGAACTTTTATAAATCGTAATAAATTTAATTTAAACTGATTTGAATATTAATGATATCTCAGTTAGATTCTAATTTTTTATATAAATACTGTTTATAAAATAAAACCTCTTTAGTGTACATTTCATATAAAAATGTATTATTTCAAGTAGTTTTTAAATTACATTTTCTTAATACGTTAATTGAAGGCAGAATGGCTTAAAATGGCTCATCTTAATTCATTTTTGTTTAGTTTTGGTACAAATGTCTTATTTGTGTTAAATTCAATCTTTTATTAATATATAAATATTTTGAAATTACTAAGATGTAAAAATCATTGCAACGAAACACTATTTTTTATATCAAATAATTTTTTTGGCAATTGGCATGTATCAGCTAATCAGCTAAAATATTTTCTTCGACTTTATATATATATTTGATAGAAAGTAGAATAGAAATGCTTTTACAAATTTAATAAAATTTATTGTTGAAATAGTAAATGCGGGCGTAAAAAAACATTATTTATTTTACATCATGTATTTAATGGTTCAAAACAACTCCCCAGAAGAAGAAAATACGAGATAATAAACAAAAAACTAGCACTTTTAAAGAGTCTTAAGTAAATTCTTTGTAAACAATTTTTCTGAAAAGAATTTTTCTAAAATAAAATTTTTCATCGATACAAGTCTAGAAAGAAGTTCTTTGAAAATACATTACTTATAAATACACTTTTGAAAATAATTAATTACCATTTCTTTGATTGATTTTATTATCGAATGGAAGGTTCCGCAAATAGATGTATAAACAGACAGACAATTTCTTATTTATATATATATATATACGAGTATATATATATATATATATATATATATATATATATATATATATATATCAACATCATGATCACCTGACAATCCACTGGCCTGTACTCAATTCTTTCAGTATAAACAAACCGCTGCTTCTATTTCCTATCATTTACTGTATGTACACACACATTTATATATTTTTATTGTATAATTGCAAATTCTTCAGCGCTGTTTTCGAATAAATTACATATCGCGGGTATTTAAATAATATATATTTATATATATATAATATGAAATTGATACGCAACATCACGATATCAATTTAAAGTGTGTGTATGTATATATATATATATATATATGTATGTATGTATGTATTCTGGCATAATATCAATGCATACATGCAATAATAATAAATACGAAGCTATTATACAATAATTATAAATAATTTTCGCTCATAAACAGCAAATTGCTATAAAATCGCATCTGCCAATAGACAGAAAATCGTCCGTCGGCGGAGTGACTGACCAAAAAAAAAATAGTCACTATCGCAAAATACAAGATATATATTTATATGTGTGTATAAATAAGAAGAACAACAAAACACCTTAAGAACAAAAACAAAACCTAAACAAACACAAGAAAGTCATTATCCGTCCGTCTATTATAACAATTATATTACATAGCAACATTTCATTCACCCCGTCTTTAAATCCTACTCTCTCTATACATAAAGCCACTATTTTTCTATTCCAATCAGTCACCCACTTGTGTCACGTTCGTCTCTCTCGAACAGCAACGTGTCTCTATCGTACGGTGTAAAAAAATCTACTCGGAACGTGGGAAAATACGGCAGGTGTTTCTAGTCAGATCGCTGTTACACAGACCAACAGTTAATACTCAAGGTAAGGGGCAAGGCTGTTATTTTTGTCGGCCTAGAGGCGACTTCATAATTTCTATATGAATAATAATAATAAAAAAAGAACTTTTTCGAAAAATGTTTCGGGTTCCGTCTACTCAACGATACTACCGTATGTGTGTCTTTTATTTAACACTGAGATATGAAAAAATAATAAATGAAAAATAACGATATAATTTATGATATGTTCGATGTTTTGTCTCACTTCTTATATACGACTTTCGTATAATTCTGTTCTTTTTTTCGTATTATTTGAAAAGTTGATGGTTTACTTAAAAATATATTCTTGAATACCCCGATGTTGTTCATTTCTTCGTCAGTGTTTTAACAATATCAATATATTTTTTCATTTCGTATCTTACTATTCACTTGATTAAGAATCAACATCCGTTTGTGCTTCTACAGTGAGTGAAGCTATTATTCAGTAGTACTGCGTTGCCGTGCTGGATATGCTTTTGCTCAGCACGTGCCTTTGATATATTCATAAAAAAATCTTGACTGGTTACTGTTGAAAATGGTTCAAAGCTCTTCAAGTTTCAAAGAATTCAAAATGTAATAAAAATATAATACAATCTGAACTGAAACATTGTAAAACAATTTTGCAGAATATATTTACTGTGACAAATTTTATTTTATTGTAATAATGACCAATTCGAAATCGATTTCTTGGGTGTTCTGATATGATAATCGAATACTTAAATCAATTTACGTTCCTTGAATTAATCTAAAGGGTAAATTAGTTGAAGTTGATTGAAAGAAAAACAAATACTGACTGCCGCAAGAAAGACAAAAGTAATATTGAAGTGCAATTTTAGACATAGTATGTCTTTTTTTTAAAAAAAATAGGTTATATCTAATAATAATAATAAAATAAGTCCCTTATCAACTATATTGATATAAAATATCTTTTTAAAAATGTAAAATGATTTCAAATTTGTCGGTGGTCTTCCATTAAAAATATTTCCCTTGTTTTTATTTTTATAGATCTTCAAAAATAATTAATTAAAAAAAATAGGAAATATTCCGGTTCCTTTAGCATTAAAAATATTATTTAAATTTATATAATCGTCAATAAATTAAGGGTTTATAATCGTAATTATAAAACTAAACATTAGATTCGAATCGATATTTAGTAATCAATACAAGAAAAAGTTCTATAAAATTAATTTGTCATATCTCAGTACATATTTAAATTTTACAAAATTGGATTCACTTGACAAAAACAATAATAATTTGTAAACAAACTTATTAATAGATTTCAGTTGTATCTTTTTTATAAGTATATCTATCTCACGTAGAAAACAAATATTTTCTAGCCTTACAAGTTCTGTTTTCGATATTAGATTACACATATTTCAAATTGTTCATCCAAGTGATGAGTGATAGTAATAGAATGCAACGTATTGCAAAACAAAATGTATCTTTGTTTAATACATAACGTGTGAGACAATCAGTGTCTTAATAGAAGATGACAAACAATGTAAGTCCTTCTTCGAATCCATGACATAAATGAATAACTTGTCATGTTAACCTTTACATTCCGATGAGGTCTCAGATAACCCCTAATTTCATATTGTTTTCTATTTTTTTTTATTTAATATCAAATGAATATTTCATAAATAAATAGTTTTAAATGTTTCAATTTAATTCAAAGCTTTAAAAAGTTAATAATTTATATGCAAGCGATTATTTTGTAATTCTGGACTGTCGTTTACAAAGTTTTGTTTGAAATTTTAATAGATATCTACAAAATTAATCTAATTTTATTTGAAATTATGAATATTCATAATGTCCTTTTCCACAAAAAACATTGTTAATAAAATATTGTAAACAAGTTAACAATCACTGATTGTCTATTACTCAAATAGTATATTTTATGACACAACATTTTAAATCACAGTTTGGAAATGTGGTTAAACTTACATTTCAGAAAGAAATTGAGACTCTAAACATCATAAGTTTTATTTATCATAATTTAATTACGTATAAACTAGTTCGAGGTCCCATTTATCATACCTGAAGCTCTCAAGCTCAATGATCTTTGATATTGATATCTATAAAGCCCCAAAACCAAACACAATCGAATTTAAACTATTTTCATAGACTCTCTACCAGTTACTTAGCAGAAATTTAATTGAATCCGCTAAGATTACACGTTGTCATTTCTTATTGTCTGTTTAAATTTGAAAATCACAGTATTGTCATCGAAATATCCGCAAGCAATTCAAATTAAGAATAAGAAAAAGAGCATAAACGTTATAACTAATTTAATTTCTAAAAAAATGCAAAATAATCAATTAGTATAATCAACTATAAACATATATATATATATATATATATATATATATAGTGTGAGAGAGAGAAAGAAATAAAGAAAGAGAGAGAAATAAGTTTAAACGTAGAAAATGTAAAAATGTTTAAATGTATCATTGAATTCAAGTCATTCATATCATACATACATTTTATCTTAGTCGAGTAAACTATAGTTTCACTCAGGTATTCATCCCTAAGAATAAGGGCAAGTTATAAATTAATCACTGTTACTTTCAAGGAAGACATATCAAAACTTTCTTGGATATATCAGTAATAAGACTGTCTCAGTAATAAGTTAAATAGAGAATGTTTTGCGTTAAATTAAGTAAATTTAAGAAAGTGAACATAATCCGGTATGGTCTAGTGGCTAGGATACCTGGCTTTCACCCAGGAGGCTCGGGTTCGATTCCCGGTACCGGAATATAATTTTTACATATTATGGTATTGAAAATTTATAAATTGTCCACTGACCATATACTGGCTATAAAAATAAAATTTCAACGACAATCAGTAACTGATTGAGTTTAGAAATTTCTTTTTGTACTTAAAACTCTAAGTCTTATGTCTTAGTCTCTGAATCTTTGTTAAGACTCTTTACAAAGGAGTTAATATAACGTATTTTCTTATGAAATATAAAACAATCAAACCTACACTAATTAACTCTTCCGCACTTACATTATTCATTCGAATAAACAAAGGGAATGAAGTTTAATGATGAATGTTATATAGTAAATATATCATTCATGTCTGTAACGATACTTATTTTAAATAAGTTTTATCGTTATGGTCTTGTGTATAAATTGGTCTCTGATAGGTTTGTACCAGAGGCATTTCAGTAACAAATGGCGATATTTTTTTTGCAAATTGCACATAAGGTATATGTAGTCTCGATAACTGTTCTCTTTATACTCGCATTTGTTAACCTGTGGGTTGTGACTGATTGTCTGATTATAAGTACCATAAAGAGGTTCGCAATTGGATTTAAATGAATTATAAAAATAAAAAGCACTCTTCACTCAGGGAAAGATAAAAGATAACAATTAAATCTCAAATAATTAGATTCGTATTTAGATTCAATAACTAAATTTACAGAACAAAAATTATACAGCTGTAAGCAAGCCTATATTTCATATTAAGATTAAACTAAAGAATATGTTTCCAAATTAGATATATTTTTTTATATATTTGAAATAAATCATTAATTATTTCAAATTATTAAAATACTTGCTTATAATATAATTTTAACTCGGTAATTTGTATTGCGGAAAAAATTTATCAAAATTCATTTAGTAGTTTAAGGGTTGCAGTACAAATTGATATCGTATAAATCATTGATTTATACGATATATAAAACTTGATAATAATAACAGAAATAGTTTATAAAAAAGTGAAAATAACAGTATTAAGTTATTTAAATTGCAAAATTGGGAATTTAATATACAAATTAATATATATGTATATATATATATATATAGAATAAAAATTAACTGAATTATCAGTTCCACATATCCGGTATGGTCTAGTGGCTAGGATACCTGGCTTTCACCCAGGAGGCTCGGGTTCGATTCCCGGTACCGGAAATTTGCTTTTATACATTTAAACTAAATTTCTTCAAATTTTTATTAGTCAAGTTTATCGCGTTTGGGGTATACATTTTTTTGAAACTGGTCGGCATTATCTACTAATAACCAAAAATATGCTGAATCTAAGAATATAAGTGATCCTTAAAATTACAATTTTTGCCAATACAAAAAATTACAAACAAGTATACATATATTTAGATGTATATATATTGTAAAAATTCACCGAATTACGATTTACAACATATCCGGTATGGTCTAGTGGCTAGGATACCTGGCTCTCACCCAGGAGGCTCGGGTTCGATTCCCGGTACCGGAAATTTACTTTTATACTTAGATACATTTAAACTAAATTTTCTTTAAATTTTTATTAGTTAAGTTTATCGCGTTTGGGGTGTACATTTTTCCAAACTGGTTGGCATTACCTAATAATAATCAAAAACATACTTAATCTAAAAATGAAAATGATCCTTAAAAAGTTTGCCAATAAAAAGAATGCAAACATATATATATATATTCTGAAAATTAAGTGAATAAGAAGGTTCTACATATCCGGTATGGTCTAGTGGCTAGGATACCTGGCTTTCACCCAGGAGGCTCGGGTTCGATTCCCGGTACCGGAATTTAAGTTTTGATATATTTAAACAAAATGTATTCATACTTTTGTTAGTCAGGTTGATCGCGTTTGGTATGTGCTTTTTTTAAATTGGTCGGCATTATATAATAATAATCAAAAATATATTGAATCAAAGAATGTCAGTGATCCTTAAAATTACAATTCTTACCAATAAATATAAATACAAACAGATATAGATTTTTCATACAAAAATATACGAAATAGTTTTTTTAGTAAAATTTAACATATCTGTTTAATAAATTCGTTGCAATGTGTTACAAATATCAAAAAAATTTAAATATGAACCAAACAAAACAGTTTCAAATCTAATAATTTCAATTAACACTATGAAGATTTCTAAAAAAAATATGTAACAATCAGATTTTTTATAACAGCTCATGAAAGTCTGCATACAAGCATGACCATTCTCCAAAGTGAAAATGCAATGAAAGCTTACAAATACCGAATATTTCATTTTTACGTTCGTTACTATAGAATGTTATCGGATCGAAAATCACTAAACAACACTTAATACAAAAGTTATACTACAGAAAAAAAACAGTTATTGTTTTCTTTTTATTGAAATGTGATATTCTATGTAAATGTATTAAAATTTGATATTGTATTTATATTCATTGGGAATATTTTAAGATTTTTTTTAACGAGACACCGAATGGGATTTGGAAAGAGTACTAACCGAACAAATAAATTAATTAAAATATAACTACACACAGATAATGAATTATAAATAATAAATGTATGTATACAAAAATAAAAGATCGATTTTTTTATTTTAACAATAAATTTTCCATATTTTATTTCATTAATTTTTATAAGAACACTTTCATAATTCATTATATTTCACAATAACCAAATTATTTTTAATCAAAACGACATAATCATTTATATAATACATACAGTCATGATTATAAATACGTTTCCAATTATAGCCACATATAATAAAAGAGGCTTAAAAGATAAAGAACAATAATTATTTGCTAATATTTTTTTTATTTACTCTTTTATTGTACAGTGAATAAGTGTTGATTATATAAAGGAAATGTACTTTTTTAATCATGTACTGTAGATTTAACTGCTGCTATTAAATCTGTTATTTCAAAATACGATTTCCCTTCATTATATCATTTGAACAACAGTCGTCAATTATTGTTAAGCAGTTTCTCGTTCCTACCTACTCTTTATTCGAATATATATTTTTTTTAGTATTATTTTAATATTTGAATAGTATTCGAAAATTATTTATAAAGGAAACTATTTGGTCTATAAGTAAACTATGTAACTGTTAAAGATTTGTGTACTGTATAGTATAAAATTTAAATATAATTAGAATAAATATGTCTGTTGAAGAAGTTTTTGCAATTCATTTAAATAAAAATATTTATGTATTTATTTTTTAAATTATACAACGTCATTTTGTATTCAAATATTTCAGACAAGTATTTGAATTCAGCAAATTATTTGATATTAAATAAAACTGTAATATGTTTATTGCAAATGCAAAAAGAATAAATAAAAGAATAAATAATTAATTTATAATCTTGGTATATAATTTTATCTGTGCTGTTTATAGATATTTCACAATATTATTTTGAAATTGCAGTTAAATTCATTTTCATAAATAAATTTTTAATTCCTCCTCAACCCACAATATTTTCTTGGATCAATTATTTTTAATATTTGATTATTAGTAATTTTTACTCATTCCTTATGATAATTTAAATGATGATGCAATCACCTTGAGTGCGTTAAGGTATAGAAAGAAATGTCTATAGCTTAAGACACTAAAGATAATGAAACGCACACAAAAAACACTCAAAAATAATCAATAATTGATTATTAAACTTATTGTCTAGAAGATTGTCTTTGTGGATTTTAAACCGAGTAAAAACTCTTTTGTTAAAGTCCATTTAGCCAGAGTACCACACACGTTTTAACATGGTCTCAGAGCCGGATTTACACTAGGTGCTGCCCTTGGACCACCAATAAAATGCTGCCCCTTCTCCCTCAAATTTTGTCAAAATGAATGAAGAAAAATCCGTGACTGTTGATAATTTTGAGAACATCTCAACAGAAAAAATTTTAATTATCTGAAAAATTTGTTAAATTTTCCATTCATTTTAAAAATGAAAATTATGAAGTTCTGTTACATAAATTTTCAAAAACAAAATTTGAACTACAAAAATTTTTAGATTTAATTTTACATTTGAGCTACCTGTTAATCGAAATTATGATTAAAAATAAAATTTCCAGCTTTTCAAAATTTGTCGCTTATCAAAATTTTCCGCCTTGTGCAGTGGCCCATATAGCCCCTGTCTAAATCCTATGCTGCATGTGTTATATTTTTCACTCACACCACAATCCACAAACAATTTTTCTAATCAAAGATGTTTCTAATCAATTTTTCTAATCAAATTTGTTTCTTTAATCTTTATTTTTGGATACTTCGGTAACAAATCCGTTATCCTATGATAAAGAAAATGATTTTTCTTGAAATGAAATATTTGTACTTTGAATATTTCGATAATAATAGCATCGCCATCGAAATTCTCATAAGGAACTATCTAAAATTAATTATTGACCATTTTTGATGATTCATGATCACAATATAACATTTTTGATCAGAAAAATGTTTCACAGTTTGTGTGGAAGTGAAAAATTAATTTAGATATTTTTTTTTATTCCTATTTTATTCATCTACGAATCAATTTACTGTAATTTCAATCTAAGTGAATCTTTTAGTGAGAATTTATTAAGTATTGGAGTTACAGCTGTCTAAATATTTTATTTTTAAGTTTAATCTTTCCAATTCTCCAAATTTTAAACTTCTCTTCAACAATTTATAATTTTTATTCAATATCAGGTAAATAAATAGATTTAATCTAAAACTTAGTTTTGTGTTTTAATTATTTTTTATATTTGCCTTGTTCTCAAAATTTTTGTGTAATATGTGTTCTCATTATTTTTGTGTAATATGAACTGTGTATTCCGATCAAGTTATTTTTCACAAAATGTTAACTTATTGACCTGTACAGTTTAACACAAAATCGGAGCACATTTCAGTGCACATACAATATACAAGTTCACCCTGAAGTAACCATACTTATATCGTCTCCATTTCATTATATCAAGTTACATATTTTCGTTGTAACAAACGTGACCCGTCCGATCGTTATAAATAAAAGTTCGTAAATCAAAAACATACAAAAGAAAATAAATAAAATCGAGCGTTGAGTCGTCAACGCGATAAGAATATAAAATATATATATCAAGTTGTGCACAATTTCTAAACAAATACACGTGTCAGATATTAAAGGAATTTACACATTAATTAAATATGCCTATTTGGCGTTATGTTATCGTACGTGTACGCCTTCAATTCAAAAAAGCACACACAAAGAACGACCTACGTAGTAAAATAGTGTAGTCATGTCATCGGAATGCAACGCAATTGAACGAAAAAAGCTGACGCGCCGCACAATTACACCGTGTCAAACGCAAAACACAAGACATTCTATTATAATGATTATTTCCTGGTATTGATATCTAAACTATTTCATTCATAAAATAGATACTGGGATTGACAACACACGTGTACGTGTGTTATATATGATATTATATAGAAATGAACGAACGTTTTCATAGGTTCTAATATTTGATTTCATAACCCGGGGCAAGGATAACACATAATCGCACATAACACACAAAACACATGTGTGTTTCTGATCTGTGCGTTCATTGTTCTCGACACTGGTGAATGGACTGATTTTCTTTTACGCATTATCAGTTTTAAAAATAGACATACAGCGACTCTATCGACATCATACACTCCGTTACAAAGTCGTTTTTATTGGTAATTGCTATGATATTAATTAAAAGAACTGATTCAAAGTTCATTGCAGTATTGAAATGATAAATATAAAAATTAAACAAATCTATAAATGTATATAAATAACATCATAGTGAAAAGTATGCACTTCTTTGTATGATTTTTACAATCATGTAATTTTATAAATTATACGTCCCTGTTTCTGGATACTCCTTCATTTTCGAAATCTTGCAAGGAACAGACGAGTTGTGTATTTTTCATAAAAAAAATACAATTGCAAACAATCGATGATGAATATAGACGAATATCAATATTTTTACTTCAGATTTTTCGAAACCCGTAGATATAATTAGCCTGATTACTTATTTATAATATAAGTAATATTTTTTTTATTAAATTGATTTTTTGTTCAAAAATCAATCAGTATAAATCAATTTTCAACTAAATTCTATTTTTTCTATAAATAATTGGAAATATTAATCATTTCGCAAATGTTAACATGACAAATCCATTAATTAATAAATTTGTTATCATTCCATTTATGATGTTCGCTAAAAACTTCAATTTGATGACAGTTTGAGACATTTTATTTCAGTTTGATGACTTTTACAAATTGGCTTCTGAGCTACCAATCTAAAAGTGAATGTACCGCGCATTTATTCCAAATCACACCTCACATGTCAGCAATTCAATTCGTGATTTCCCACTAACTATCTGATATTGTTCATCCTTTACAAAATATCTGATTATACAATCAAAAAAGATATGAAAGTTTACATTTTATTAATTAATAATTCAAATAAGACACAAAGGCAAAATAATCTGTCATTTATAAACACTTTCAAATTATAATATCTAATAACATACTGCGTTATTTAAACTGCACGCCACTGTACATCTATTAGAGAGATATCGTTTACTTTATATTTCAGTTGGCGAAACATTAAAAACTTTTTTATACTTATTATAATATATATATGAATGCAAATATATTTGACCTATTGACACAACTAGTTAAACTTCATGACAAAAAATATAAATACATAAATAATTTGCATATCACAGTAGTAAATCGAATAAATAATTTACTTCAACTTTAATCACTCCATAAAGAAATTTATTCTGCTTAATAAAAATAAATATTGTAGCTAATTAACTGTATCAAATTAAATAAGTATAGTATTATTTTCAAAGTAAATATTATGATTTTAATATCTATATCATTTCTTTTAGAATCACTTGGCTTGTGTAATTTTGACTTGGTATTCTATTAGATTGATTTAGTGATACTTTCAAGTATTTATTTTCATAACTAACAGTAAAGTATATTCATTTATGTTAATTTTAAAGGAACAGAAATACTAAAAAGAAAACAAAATAATAAAAATAAATTTAAGTGTGTTATGTTTTGGTTTAAATTTTGCAAATTTGCAAACTCAGCATAATCCGGTATGGTCTAGTGGCTAGGATACCTGGCTTTCACCCAGGAGGCTCGGGTTCGATTCCCGGTACCGGAAATTTATTTTATATATTTTTACATTGAAACTTTATAAATTGTTTACTAACACATTGACTTCTATGAAGAATAGTTGTTCTAATTAATACAGAAAATATATAAGTAAGAATCTATTTAGAATTGTATATTATTCTTTAATTATTCTATTTGTTGCTTATTTTAATTAAATAAATTACTTAAAATTAATGCAACTAGTGGGAACATACATGTCCGGTATGGTCTAGTGGCTAGGATACCTGGCTTTCACCCAGGAGGCTCGGGTTCGATTCCCGGTACCGGAATTGTTGAATTTTTTTATAAATGGTCGAATTACTTCTCTATGTACTTTTACTTTCTGTGCACTTTACAAAAGAGGCTAACTGTATTTTAATTCCTATCCCGTTTTGCAATTAATAATCAATGAATGTTTCTTTTATGAAAAACTTCGAAATTTGTTTTCCTTGTTCAAGTTACTGAACTGTTTTTTCCCATTAAATTGACAACAGCGTTACATTAGTATATTTTTCAAAACTGATATTTAACCTTTTTGATATCATTAGGTCATACACGTATGTATCAAGAACAGTACTGAATACTAATTGTTCTGTTTTACTGAATAGAAATTCTGAGAAAAATGAAATATTATTCTGAGAAACAGTCATATAATTAAGTTACTTAATAGTGAAAATGAATTTGTTTCTTATTTTATTAGCTGAAATTCATAAATATTAAATCATTTTTTCATCTGGTCGTAAAACTCATATCAAAAAGGTTAAAAACGGAGTTTCTATTCAACAGTACTAATAAATATACAAATAATGAAAAAATCATCTTACAGAATGTATAAAAAAATAATCAGGAACATAATAAATGTTTTATATGTAAGAATTAAAATTTATGATATAAAAATTGAAAGTTTTTATAGTTTTTTTATATTGAAATGAAAAAATGTGTATAAATAAGTATTTTTATAAACAATGAAAATAATATTTAAATATATGTTTAAAGACAATTAATGATTTTGAATAAAATTCATTTTTGGATTGATTTTATTCATTTAAATTTTTTTAAATACATTTTGGCGTATATGACAAATTTAAAGATACAAATGGAAAATTAAATATCATTTCTGGGAATTTAATTGTTAATTTTTTCTATGTTACAAAATGGAATACAAATACAAAATCGAATTTTTCAGTTTTCAAAGTATAAAAACCTTACGTATGATTATATTTTATATTTTCTGTTTCAAGTAAAAGAAATGTACTTTTTTTGGAAAAATATTACTCAGGATTTAATTGGAGATATTTAAAATACAGACATATTAGATGTGTAGGAAAAATATTGAAAAAATGAACTTGTATTAATAATAGAAAATAATTGTTCAAACTTACATGCTGTCTGCAATCTTGAAATAGAACATGACTTGTGAATGTTTTGGCTGTTATCCAAAATGATGTAGATATTCTGTAACAGAAAAGCAACAGTCATTTTTATCTTCAAGTCTTATGAAGTTAACAACGTTCTTATCTCCGGTATGGTCTAGTGGCTAGGATACCTGGCTTTCACCCAGGAGGCTCGGGTTCGATTCCCGGTACCGGAATTAATTTTATTGATTTTGTATACTAAACCTTTTAAAAATCAAAATTGTTTATGAACATTATCTAAAAAGAATTTTGATATAATATTTGTACATGAAAATGTTTTAGTGTTCTTTCTGGTTCTGAATATAAATAAAACGTGTCTTATTTACAAATTAAATCTTAACCCTTCAACTACACGTTGGGGTCAAAGTAACCCCAACAACAGTGTTTCGTATGTTTCATACAGATAGTGTGCAGTTTAAGGATTACAAAGATTAGTATAAAATGTTTGCATTCTCTCCAATGGCATTTGAAAGTACGATTGTCTAAACAGAACCAACAATCCGGTATGGTCTAGTGGCTACGATACCTGGCTTTCACCCAGGAGGCTCGGGTTCGATTCCCGGTACCGGAATAACTTTATTGTTATTGTATGTTCAACCTTTTTGAAATAAAAATTGTTTATGGACATCATCTAAAAAGGATTTTAAACATAAAATTTGTATAAGAAAATGTTTTTAGTGTTTCTTCTGGTTCTGAATATAAATAAAACGTTTCTTATGTACAAATTCACAAATTAAATCTTAACCCTTCAATGAAATTTTACCACCTCTTATACAAATCAACCTATTGTACTAATCGTCAAATCAGGAAGAAATTTTTCTGAAATGTGTACTAATTCTCTTTTATTATTCTTTTATTTTCTTGAGTATGGAACTGAATTGCAAAACCTTTTATTCCAGTTGAAATAAACACTATATATTTATTTTTTTATTAGATTTTAACGTGAATATTTTGGATAATTTCCGAAACCCTTTTAGAAAAGATAGTATACAATAGTAAAGGTCAAAGTTTATGCTTAAAAATTTTAAAATTAGCAAAGCTCATATCTCCGGTATGGTCTAGTGGCTAGGATACCTGGCTCTCACCCAGGAGGCTCGGGTTCGATTCCCGGTACCGGAATATTTTATATTATTGCTATGGATTACAAACAGAATATTTTTCAAAAATAATTTTTTTTACAAAAATAAGTGTTATTTTCATAAATTTGTATTTAAAAATCAAGTAAAAAGTAAAACAAAGACTTAAAATTCATTCATTTGACTTAATTTTCATACCTACAAAACTGTAACTCCGGTACGGTCTAGTGGACAGAGTATTGAATTTCACACAAGAGGCTCGATTTGCGGTACCGGAACAATTTATGTTGTTCTGTTTACTTACTAATCTCTTTAAATCATTTTTTTATAAAAAAAGTTTATAATAATTATATGTTTTGATACCAGTGATCCTGTTGATACGTTGTTCGGTAGGCTTAGTAATAGAAAAGACTGACCTGAATTGATCCAAAAGAATAAAGACCACCAAGACAACGTAATATTAATTATTCTGTTTCTAATCAATATTTAAGTAAAATTACACTAATAAACTGTATTTTTTTTGTAATCAAATAAGATATTTTCCTTCTAATTTATAGAATAACGATGAAACGGAACGTAAAAATAAGCACAACTTTGCAGATTTTTTTCAGTTATCAATTTAATAAAGATTTTAATAAAATATAAAGCTTTTTATACATTGTGAAGATACTTTCATTTTTCAGAAATAACTAGTATTACATTCCAATCCTTTATTAGAAATTTAATTTTACTTTTTATATTTTTATCTAATACAGTAGCTTTTGACTGAGATATTATTTTGGAATTGTGGCTGTATTTATCCATAACAAACTTCTATTTAGAAAAATGTACAATAATTGATCATTCTTTAAAAACTGATTTTCTACTTTTATCCTATAAAAAAGATGGAATTGTCATTGAACTGTGTGATTGAGAATCGAGATATATATTAATAAATTATTAAACATTTTGATAAGAAAAATGTGGTCATGGAATGTTGATTGATTCATGTAAAAGATTTTAGTGTTAATATATTTTTTTTAAATATTAACATTTTATTGTTCTAATAACATTTCAATGAGACATACGAACGAGTGTAATTTCAAAAAGGAAATTGTAAACTGAATATGTGTGTACAAAAAGGAAGTGGACATTTTAAAATCAATAAAATACATTAATTAAAATCTCTAATGAAAACAAGCAAATAGTCTACTTATTATTATATATAAACACATATTCATATCTATTATTAATTATACGTGTGGAAGCCACACTAATGTTTAGATCAGAGACGCACAGCATGCACGAACAAGTCTCACGGATTAATACCGGAAGTGTAGGACCCTTCGGCTGAATGACCAACAAGAGTCGAGCAACATGATGAGGTGCGTCAGGAGAGGCACGAAAGCAGTGTCAGTTTCTGACCATCTCTTACCGAATGAACCATATACGTGTGTTTGTGTGTGTGTGTGTATCTGTGTGTAGAGAACTTGATTGGCTTCTCATGTATAATTATTCGAATCTCGGCAATTCGAACACACGGATAGTCGGACAGAGAACAGCGTACCTGTTGCACGGTAGTTTTAAAAATACGAGAAGACTTATCAGACAGACAGGGATCGACGTATGTATGCGTGTAGCTTTAAAAATGAATCTATAACTTCACTCAGTGATTATTTTAATAGCATAGACGTGGGTCTAGTAGATTTAGATTATAATTAACATAAATGCATATGTTGAAAATAACGTCTAGCGAGATATCTCGGAGATAAATGGACGTAATTACGATTATTTTAATTCTTGTTTATGAATTTTACTGTCCCACGTGCTGGTTTATATATATATATATATATATATATATATATATATATATATATATATATATATATATATATATATATAAAGTGCAATTAAGAAAAATCTTTTTTATTATTTCATTATTATTTAAATCGCAAATGGATATTAATTTTTATGAATAATTACTGGAATAAAAATTATTAAATGTAAACTTTTTTCCTAGCATAATTAAAGCAATTACCTTTTTGTCTTTGTAAAATCAGATCTGAATATAAATTATTCAACACAATTATATGATTCTATGTTGCGTTTTCTTGAATAAGAAATTTTTAAAAATATCTTTATAGAAATGAGATATCTATTCTGTATCACGGTTTTGATTTTTGCTTAGTAAGCATATTTTGAAAAGATTATCAGTCAGATTGAGTATTGAAATAAAGAGTTTTAGATAAAAATATTAAAATAAATCATTACTTCTTTTTTTTATTAAATGTCATTTTTTAATAGAAAAATGGTGTTTTTTTCTATCAGTGGTTTATTCGTGCGCTAGGGTAGAGAAACATCTACAGATTTGTACCTTAATGCTTGAAATGCATCTAAGTAGTAGTTAAAAACGATTGATAATCAGTTATTAAAAATTTTTGATTCAAAAAATTTTTGGGATTTGTGAGATGAGGGGCACATTCATCTATGAAAATGACTTTAGCCACAATTCCAAAACTCAGTTGTAATAAAAAGTCGAGTTTTGAGAAATATCACATTCTGTTCTTAATATTTTCTATTTCAAATTCCAAATTGTATGATTTAGTCATACTTATCAATATTTAAGTAAATAATTTTGAAAAATCATGATTTTTTATCAACTTCTCTATAGGCCGTGCTTTTTTAGACCAGAAATCAAAAGTTTGAAAATTAATATATCAGATTTTAAATCAGTCTAAAAATTATGATTTTCAGTAAAAGTAGATATATTTTATTATGAATAAGATTTTTAAAGCCAAACACCTATTTTAGAATAATTATTATTTTATCTTTTTGTGGCAAAACTGAAAAAAACTGTATTTTTAATGTTCAAAGATTTTTTTTAATTAAAAACAAATCTCTTTACGAAAATCAACGTATTTATTGAACAAAAACTATCAGTTTTCGTGATATATAGAAAATATTATTATTTAGCAGAAAAAAATTAAGTATACTATTTTATTTTCTTCCTTAAATAATAGTTTCTATCAATCAAATAATGTTTTTTTCGAATAATTTATTCTTTATTAAAAAATAAGTTTATATCAAAAAAAAAATTTTAAAAAATTTTTTATTTGTCGTCAAAATTTCCATACTAAAGTTTTAAAACCAAAAATCGAAAGTTTGAATTTATTATTTGTCATTTATATCAAAAACATTCGAATCTTTCAAAAGCAGACTTATTTATTCAACAAAAATAAAACTATATTTTATAAACAGAAAATAAAAATTTATATTTAAAGTGTTTTTACTTCATAAAAATAAAATAATATCTATTTTTGTACAAACTTTTTTTAAGTTTTCAATTTGAGAAAAAAAACACAAAAAAATCAATATATTAAGTAAAAAAATGAAAGACTGCGATGTTGACTTGAATTTAACTACAGTAATTCGCTGTTTCTCAAATAAGATAATTATATGTAGAGAAATAATATGAAATTGAGTAAAAAATATATAAAAATTTCACTCTTTTCAAATTTTCGTCTTAACTTTTACTTATTTTCATGTCAGTAAACATGGTGTTCTTATTTTTTTATTTAATAAAGCAGCCTCACTGGCTGTTTACAGGAATCTTGTTTTGTAATAAAAATTCTTACACAATAACGAACAGCAAAATTAAACGAGATATTAAGAGAAAAAAACAAGTTAATAAGCATGATTAAAAATTTCCAAACAGATATTTCGTCAGACACGTATACAAAAAAAGAGAATATAAATAAATAATAAAAATAAACGACAAAAAAGTACATGTATAAAATCAACAGCATGCAATTTCCTTTTCAAATCACTATCTAGAACAGACTAAAAACTGTTTAAAAACGGAGTAAGATCACAAACACGAGATTATATTATTATTAAATGTAATTAATATAAAGAAAATACGTGTATTAGTATACAGTGGGATTGTACGGGAGCGGTGAACGGATCGTACACATAAACGAATGCAAATTGCACGTATCCACCGACATCCGCATTATAACAATGGTGTTAAGTATGCCCGCGGCGAGTCATGAACTCCGGACTTGAGGCGAGGCTTCGAGACAAGTTCCCACGCTGCCACAGAACTGTTATAAAAGATACAGTCCGAAAGGAATCGCAAGAGTGTGAAAACGACTATTCGTATCTTCCGTCTTACTCGTCTGGAATACAGATCTGTTTTGTAGTTACGTTCACTTGATTTCTTATGTTGTCTTCACGGGCTGAAGTTCGTGCCAAAACTGAATATATTTAAGACAACACGGTCTGTTATATTAAGTGCGTGCTTTGACGGCGATAGTCTATTATTGGCTTTGTATTATTCGGTCACGTTCTCTCTTGTTATCGTACGGTTCAGTTCTTGTCGTCGACATCTAACGTATATCAATTTGTTAGCAGACACCATAGTAGGCTGCGGTTTTTGGCGTAAACGTAGCCTACTTGATTCGTATATGGTGCAAATTTTATTGTTTTTGTTTTCGTAGTGTGAGATTATTTTTTGATGATTCAGTCTCGAGGTGGTTGACTTTTATTTTGAATATTTTACAATACTTTGTATCAACAGAATATATGTTCGCTATATTATATATTTTATATATATATATATATATATATATATATATATATATATATATATATATATTTATATATGTTTTTAATAATTATACAATATATGAAGCAAATAAAAAAATATTTGAAAACAATATTAGGTTGGTGGAAAAATAATTACGGTTTTTGCTTTTTAAACTCTAATCTTATTTTTTTCAATAAAAATGTTATTTCATCTTGTTCATGTTAATATCATTTTCAAGTGCATTTTTCGGTCTATATTTTAATAACATCGACTTTGGTTTTATTATTAATTTTGCTTATAATTCGGGTATTGAATTAAAGAGAGAAAAGAAGCAAAAATAAGAGCTATTTTTTGTACGAGTTCAAAACAGGCGGTAAAGCAGCAGAAACTGCTCGTAAACTAAATGATGCTTTTGGTGTTTGGTGAAATGATAGTTCCAAAAGTTTCATGCTGAGAGCCTTGAAGATGAAGATCGTGGGTGTCCGTCTTCATAACGACCAACTGAAGGAGTTAGCTGAATCCGAATCACGCACAACAATCCGAGAGCTTTCCAGACAAATTAGGTGTCAGTCATCCAACAGTTCTGGACCACTTAAAACCACTTAAATTAAAAAAATGTATATGAATTTGAAAGTCTTAAACCGCAATTATTTTTCCACCAACTTAATATTAAAAAAAATACTTTAAAGTACCAGAAACAATTCTAATTTCGAAGTCATGTCTAAATTTACTACCCCGAAATATTTCTAGTAGAAATATTTTTAAAAAAATGCTTATTCCATAATGTGTATAAACAGATCAAAATGAATAATGGTAATTGTTAGAAACCTTCTGTGGTGTTTTGAGTAATGACTCGTTTATGAAATATTTTTTAATTACCCTGATGGTATTAGTCCTTGTGAATCGCACGAGTCTACCTGGCATGACTAATTGCGATTCTTAAGTCATTTTATGCTAGCTTGTAGATAAACGCAAGATCGCCAGAGGGATCCTAACACTTCAAAGGAATCACAAGTATAAAAAAAATAATCTTAATAAATTTTCCTGTCCTTAATAAATTTTTGATATACTGAATAAATAATTGCATAATTAAAAATATCAAAATCATTTATTACATATTTATTTATGTGCCATGTTCCTGTTGTTCATTATTCTATAGAAATCTTGTATGCCACATGAAACTCATTTCTTCTACAATCAGTTTCGATTCTTGTCATCTCCAAACAGATTTTCAACTCAGAATTCAAAATCTATCAAAAACTTTACAAATATCAAAACCGATCGTATATGAAATGAATAGCACATAATTTATAAAACTGAATATGAGCTTAAAATAATTAATATTAATTTTAAAATAAATCCTGAAATTGTTTTTAAATCAAGAATGTTTTATTTATTTTATTTAAGAAATAAATCGAATTGTACGTATTGAACTGTCCTTAGTGTTTAAAATTACTTTATGAAATGCTTGTAAGCATGATCCATAAAAAACGTTTTTTATGTAATTACAAAATAAATGAGTTTGAGGAATTTAATTAAACCCGAACATTATGTTATAAATTAACTGTTTAATTGCATCTTAAATAAATGAGTCAAATTTACACACATATGCCAGTACTTAAATTAAATATGCATTAAACTTGTTTTTTCTCCAAAATTAAATTTCTTGTTGTTTAAAATCCATACATATAGTGTTTATATATATATATATATATATATATATATATATATATATGTATATTTATATATATATATATATATATATATGAGTAATTAAAAAATATTAATCTCATGATTTGCTTTTTTAAAAACCTTCAATGTTTATTTTTACAAGCTTGTGCAAATGTTACATGACGAATTATTTTATATGATAAATAATTGGTTATATAAGTATATTTTCTTGTTTGGTCAGTTGTTAATTTGTCAAAAATTCGACAAGCACAGCTGAGCAGATTCCTGTTTTTTTTTGTAATTGCATTTAAATGTTATTTCTGTACAAAAATCAATCATGTTTATCTTTCATTCACATGAAAAAATTACTCATGTACGGAATAAAAATGAAAAAGTATATTTAAATTTCTTCAAAGTCAGAAAACCATACGTTCAGTTTCATAAATTGAAAAGATTATTGAAGAAAGTGTACGTAACTTTTAATGTAAATATTTTCAATTTTACTTGGATGATAATTATATAATTGGAAATATATTTCTTAAAACAACAAATAAAAAAAATGAAGATATCAAATTTACTGATTCTCTTTTTCAGTCTATTTTTAATCGGTTTTACAAAAAAGAATTATTTCGGTACTCAGTAATGCAGTTCTTTCAATGCACAAGTGTTTTTTTATGAAAGATTAATAGAATTCAATAATTTAATTCAACATTTTACAAAAATGTAAATGGTATAATTGAAATTTAGGCTATTTTTACGTTATCCTGTTTGTTTTTATCCTTTTTGATCATTTTTTCCACTTTTCACTGCAAATTTCAGTACGAGTATCATCTTCAAATAAGTATTAAATAATTATAGATTGTATATAACTAAATAATTATCCAAACCCCAAGCTTATGCAAATTTTCCTGAAGATGACACGTGGACAAAAAACTAGTAGTGGAAAATAGGAATTTAAGTGATTCAAAAGAATGGAAACATACGAGACAACGCATCAAAGGAATCACACATATAATAACATTCAATTTTCATAGTTTTTTTACGAACATTCTTTGAAATTCTTGACAATTTATTTAGTTTTCATATTACAGACTAACAGATTATAAAAAAAGACAACTACCGAAATCAATTTTAAGCTAATTTAGAAAATAATCAGTGAAACTCATTTTTAATAAATTGAATTTTTTAAATAAAATAAAAAAATAATTTTTGTAATATGTATTATCAATTTTTGAAAAGGTCGATAAAATAAAAAATCTCTAATGAAATCGTTGGATTATTAAGCTGTAATGGAAATTAATTCTAATTTCCACAATTATGTTTTTGTATAATACACAATTTACATAAATAAATGCATCAAAAAAAATTATTTAATTTCTAAATCTGCGCCCATTTTAACCATTAGATTGATTCATTAGTGTTTGAACTAACAGATCATCTTAAAAAATAAATAAACTAAATCATTCTCAAACCAAAAAAATCGAACTAAACCAAAGGTCAACATAAATGAACTTCGTGCTCATAATATAATAGCCAATTTCATAAAAATAATTATATAATACATTTTTTAATCTATGAAAATAAATAAAATAAAGGAAAAAGCATTAACAGATACACAAAACTTCTGTTCAAATTAGTGTTTGTTTCCATGGCTCTAATTAATTTGGGAAGTAATTTTATCTACAACTAAACAATTAAAAACAACTTTTATAACAACCAATAGTTTCCAGTGATTTATCTTCTTCATCACTTATCAGATCCTCCTCCCAATTCCTTCACTTAATTATTCTATGTCTAATTAATCTTCATCTTTTTTAATCTACTATTTTATTCTTAATACGATTTTTTGACAGCTTCAAATTAATATCTGGTATTTCGATTTAATTTAAATTATTAAATATATTTTATAAATTTGACAGTCTATTAAAAAATAAAAAAATATAGAACGAAATTTCTAATCTTAAATACTCATTGCAGGCTGAATATTTTCTCAAATAGTTATATAATTTACCTATCGTTATTGAGATGTCGTGTTACACCTTCGCATTTCACTACGCAAGGCGTTTTTAAATTACTGATTAATACGATCGAAAATAGATATTTAAAAGTGAAACCTCAGCAATTATTTTATAATCTAAAATGACTAGTATGAACTTTACAACTTAATTAGAAACGAGAGAATATTTTTAGACGATTAATATCGTTAAGTCGAGTATTAAAAGAATATTTTATAGTTAAGTTTAAAAATATTACACAGTTTTAATTTAATATAATATATATATATATATATATATATATATATATATATATATATATATATATAATGAGAAATGAAATAAATAGGAATAATATAAATGTGGTACTCTAGACATTCACAAATGAATTTTTCATTCTCCTCAGAAAGTAAATATTCTTTTCTTATTAAAAAATGTTTAATAATTGATTATTGATCAGTTTTAATTGTTGGTTATGCACATTTCGATGGCGATGTCATCATATTCACAGTGCTAAGTTAGACAATCTATTAGATATTGAAAAAATGAAAATTCTTTGTGTTTTGGCCATGCAGTAGATGCAATCTTTTATTTATTTATAATATCTTCATAGTTTATAAAAAAGTTTCAATAAAAAAATTAAAAGAGCTTGTTCAGGACATGTATTTAATGTGTACGAAATTTCAAATTTATAACATTGATATCCATGCCAAAAAAAAAATATAAAAAATCGTATTACTTTTCGAGCGGCAAACTTATGCAAGTCTCTTAATCCCCGTTTAAAATCAGGATTTATAGAATCACTAATCGCTAATAAAGTATATCAGAATCTTATTAAAACTCGAGTGTAAACTATACAAATATTAAACGCTGATCTTTTGTAAAAGTCTGCAAAATAAAAAAAAAATACTATCCGGCTAAAAATAGCATAATTGCATTTACAGCCGTGAAATTATTGTCGATATGAATAATTTATCGTGAGACTACAGCGTAATGGTTACTCGAAATCGTTTAATATTAAATAATTTACCTGCAAAATACAAAATAAATGCAAATTTCAAGCGATTTTACGTAAGTGCACCGTACACAGAAACGGCACACGACAAAAAAAATGTCAAGTGTACATAAATTTTGTGAAGAAATATCTTCGCGTACATTGACTTACTGATTTCAAATAGGATACTAGAAAGGTAACCGATGCAAAATAAAAACATTATTCTTTTCTCTATTCACCCAGCGGTCTGTACGTAAATGCGTTTGACATCTTGATCTCGACGAACAATACCAAACTCCTTTGACAATATTTCTTACCATCGTTAATTCAACTTTTCACAATCTACGTTTTTCATATTTTTTGTTCGCATCTCTCGACCGTCTAATCGATTTACTTAAGCATCAATTTCACGGACTGCGACATAGTATAAAGAACCGTATCTTCCCACAAGAATACTCGTAGTTGACACGTCAATTTCAACAGAAATGTCGTTTTACATCAGCTTTTTTACGCGTGTCTTCTTTTACATTTTCGGGTATGTAGACTTCTTTGCATTGTTGGTACGACAATAATCGATACCGTAATCAATATTAAGGTTCAGCTTTATGGAATCGTGAGATACATTAAAATTACTTATATACATATCATAGGTTTTTTTAAAAAAGAAAACAATTCATATTAATTGAATATTTCAGCACCAAATTGTGAAAATAGTATAATAGAAGAAACTACAAATAGACGAAAATCGCAAAGAACGAAAACAACATAAAAAGAGTTCTGTGTATTTTAAAATAATTCAACGACCACAGTCATCAAATATTATTAAAAAGATTTTTTTTATTCAGTTAAAAATTCAATTTGATTTTGATTGAGAATATTTAAAGTGAATTTCTTTAAAACAATGAATTAGCTTTCACAAATTAAATTTAATATTAGGTTTGTAGAAAAATAACACGATGAAGTGACATTCATTAAAAAAATTAAGGTTAGAAATCAGGAAACAAAAACTGGAATTATTTTTCTACCAACCTAATAATTGATTATTAATCATTTTGATTGTTGTTTATTATATGAAGATTTTTTAAAGATTATATATATAGATTTTTTTGTACTTTATCGATATGACGATTAAGTTGGAAACATTGTCATTAAAAAATATAAAAAGCAATAATAATTATTATTGAACAATCGATTTTATAACATTAACAGATCAGTAATAACCAGTATCCCTTTTTTATTATTTTTAAATTTTTGAAGAATTTGTGGCAATGTGTGTAACTGAATTTTTAAAAGTAATTTTAACCACAGTAAAAAATATAACTGCGACTATTGGATTTGATTTATCTTTCAAAATTAATGCAAAAACCCTCTAATAATTTAACTTGTAATTTTATATCAAATTAATGTTTTATAAAAATTAATTACTGTGGATCTTTTCGAGAAAATACTTGTTTTTTTTCTTTGTGTGTCATCTGCATTTTATAACCAATTTCTTTTACTTACAATATTGAAAATTTTAATCGTTTTTAATGATTTATGAAGCACATCATTCGATAATAAATTTATGTAAGTGAAATTAATAAATACGAGTACTTTTGTGGATTATGGATTAAATAAAAAAATAATTTATGGAAGTGAATTCAGCCACACTGACTAAAAAATTATATTGTGAAGAATTTGAAAATTATGTTAAAAGTTGTAGAGTTTGGAAGTTTCATCTTTTATAGGAAGGACAAAATTCGCCCAATTTAGGAAATATCATCTTATGGATTTCATTCGCTGTTTCCCATTCTAAAAAAATAATTGTACCACACCTCCAATTCCAATTTTATCCATTTTGAATTTTCGCACGAAACATTAGTTTTGAAGCAACTGTCACACAAAGAATTAACGGCGGAATGAGTTGTAACTTCAAATGCATTACTAAAAGAGATAGAACTATAAGAAAACATATACAAATGTCCACTTCTGACTCAACGAGTATTCAAATCAAGTTACTGTTTATACCGTCCACATAATTGAAAATATAAAAATTAAGAAGATAGAAAAATAGAAATTAAATTATTTTTTTTATCTTTATGTGAAATGAAAACAGTGTAACAAGAAAAAAAGTCATAAAAAGATACCATAGCTATAAAGTAAAAAGCTATAAATTAGAATGACAGACACATTCTTGAAATTTAAAAATCTTTTCATGGAATTTAAGAATTTTTTTGAAAAAAATCGAAATTTTCCATTGATAAAATCTGTCTCATAAAATATATACTATTTAACTGTACATTTAACTACTAGATGAAAAAGAATATTCAATTCATTGAATGTGTGATTTAAAAAAAGGAAAAATAAAGATTATAATAATTATAAATATTTAAAAAAATCCACTAAAATATAAATCTTATCAAAAATGTTTCGTCGGTATAAATATAACTTGACAGGCCCATCACAGACTTTCTTTAACTGTAACATTATACAAATACCATGAAACCATACTTGTAAGTGTATTTTTTTTAATAAAAAATCCATACGAAATCTTTCTCGGAAAACATATTCGTATGAAAAAAAAACTTGAACTGAAAACTTGAAAGTACAAGTACCGAAATTGTTTCAAGTTAATCGCCATGAAATTAATCTGAGTGTCAATATCGACATCATTTTATGTACTTAATTATATGTATTATAATTAAATGACATTACATTACTTTCTTAAATTGAAAATAAAAATTGAATTATAATTAACGGCTAAGTGTTGTTATGAAACTAGTAATTATCATTTCTTAAATGAATACTTCAAATTTTTTCAGACACCTGATTAAAAATAATTACTTCAAACTATTATATATCCAAATACGCATATATATATATATATATATATATATATATATATATATATATATGTATGTATGTATATATACATACACATATGCATGACTTAACAAGATATAAATAGTGTTTTTCTCAAATTTATTATTAAAAAAATAATCGCGATTTATCAACTCAGATACATAAAATCATGACTAATTTTATTAATGCCTTCCTATAAATAATGAGACACGTTTTTTTTTCATCAGCAAACAGGAAATCAGAATATTTTAACATTAATGAATCCGCCTTTTCACAGCAGATACAAATAAAATAATTCGATTAGCTTATAGATAACGATCAATGAACAAGGCAATAAACATAAACGCACTTAAGTATTATGTTTCCGCTGTTTTTTTTTCGAAAGGAAGTAAAATGTCTTTATTACGATGACATTTTCGTGACAGTTGAATTTTTATGACTTTCGATAAGATTTTCTTTCTGGTTTTTCGTCGGATTAAACGGTATAAATATAATAAAATTCTTTTTTCTCACGGTGTTCGAATCATCATCAACTTGTATTCATATTTTTTTTAAGAAAAAACCTGTCTTTCTTATAAATAATTATCTATAAGATTGATGTATAAATGATCTTGAAAGTGTGATAAAATGTATAAATTATATATAAAACCATTTTTTTTTTTTTGGAAAGAAGAGAAGAAATTTAAAATATTTCAATATTAAACCGTATTTATTTATATTTTAACATATGTATTTTTTGAATATATTTTTGTAATTAAGAAGAGAATACGAAATTAATTTTCTCATTTTTTAATTCTATTTTGTACATAAACAACTTATAGTAAGTTGCATTTGCATTTTCTCCAAGCACAAAGTATATTTTTCAACATAGTCACCATGACTATTTATTTAAGATGAGATTTTACAAAGATGCGATTATTTCTAGTTAAAAACTTATATTGAAGCACTGAATTGAATCTCTCATTCTATTTATACAAAACACAATATAAATATTAGGTTAGTAGGAAAATAATACGGTTTTTGCTTTCTGAATTCTAACCTTAATTTTTTCAATGAAAGTGTTATTTCATCGCATTCATGTTAATATCATTTTAAAGTGCTTTTTTAGTATGTATTTTGGTAACATCGACTTTGGTTTTATTATTAATTTTGCTTCAAATTGAGCTGTTGAATTAAAGATGGAAAAGAAGCAAATAAGAGAATTTTTTTATGAGTTCAAAACGAGTGGTGTAGCAGCAGAAACTGCTCATAAACTAAACTATGCTGGTGGTGTGGGTACTGTTAAAGAACGTACGATAGATGATTTGCAGATGATTTTTTTATTGTTGGTTATGCGTATTTTAATGTCATTATTCTCAAAGCCTTAAAGTATGGCGCATAAATGATCAACAATCAATTAATTGGGATCTGTGGGGCGAATGATAAAATATTTTGTGAAAGTAAATTTAGCCACAACTATCTTTTAAAAATTTTTAAATTTATTTTATGTGAAAAATTAAGTTGCTACACCAATTCGAATTAAACTGAAATCATTATCTCAGTAATGTTCCTCTCGATTTAAACGTGAAGTATTAATTCTCATTAAAACTCTTTATATAAACGTATCCCTTTCTAGGTAGGTCGTTATCATAACGGTAGATCAGAATTCAAATCTCAGTGGTAAAAATATATCCACGTAACCTCTTTTATACTTCAGTTAAAATATATTAATCACTTCTAGTAACATCAAAAAAAGTTTTTAAATGTTTAGATGAGTAAAACTCTGATAAAAAATCATCATTGTTCTGTGCGAATCTTGGAAGCCATAATGGCACTAATAGCCTTTAGGATTTGTAGCTGCATACAAGAACACAACCGCAGTAAAACATCGAATTATTGAAAAAAAAAATGAATATATTATCAAATCATTAGGTTTTTAGAATGAATTAATTACTGAAAAAAATACATATCTAATAAATGAATCTTTGAACTGTTCACTTAAATTAAAAAATATAACTTACATCATCCCAAATATAACAAATAGTCCCATAAAAGATTTCTGTTAAAAAAAGCATATCATTCTATTCAGAAGTGAACGTTTCATATAATAGAACTACGCCTTTATACACCGACAATTATCTAAGCTGCACGACATGCAAAACACTAAACAACACAATAATAAAATAAAAATACCGACGTTGATTCTGCTATGACCTTTATACCGACGAGGACATTGAAAGTGTTCAACATGAGTGAATTATTTATATTGAACAGTGTAGCAGCAATCACACAGACGGTTACGGCTGATCGGATTCGAACTATGGACTCATTATAATGGTGGAAAACGGTGTAGCTGCTTGTACAGTGACCATGTATCTATTTAATTGTCGCCTACGGGGAACACAGCGAGGTGTCTAACCACTTCAGCTACTGTGTTTAACGTTCACGGTTCTACCATATAAGTTATTTGTCATCAACCTCAATAACATTAATTAACATGTACGTGAATTTATTTACTAGGTCTATTTTAATTACGGAGTTACAATATGGAATGTTGCAGATACACACACACACATATATATATATATATATATATATATATATATATATATACATATACATATATATATATATATATATATATAGAGAGAGAGAGAGAGAGAGAGAGAGAGAGGGAGAGAGAGAGATTTGCAACATCTATTATTAACAATAATTCAATAATTGCAACGGATAAAAATTAATATTGTGTATTATCCAGTTGCAGCTGTTCGAATTCGCGGTATTTTAACTTTGATAAAGAAGTGAGAAAAAATATAAATGATAAACACGATAAATAAATATTATTACACGTATTGATTCATTAATATTGCATGGTAAGAAATAAACGAGGCAATAAATAAAATTAGAAGTTCTTAGAGCAAATAGAAGTTGAAGATATCCTATGATCAGTTTATTCGGGAAACTTTCTAATAGGTTTCGGAAAGAACAATTTTCGAAGAAAATGTTTACTGCCTCTCTTTTATCAAAGTGTCTGTACATGTAATAAAAGTAGATAACTTATTTAGTATTGGATAATTATACCGGATCCAATAATTGCCGCACACCTTGGTTTTAAATTGGTTATTTGAAATTCATGCAATTACTCTTTGTCTCTCTCTCCCTCCCCATATACATATATATATATATATATATATATATATATATATATATATATATATATATATAAGCTATATACTGAATTATCATTAAATTATTAAAATATTTTGCAAGTAATCGTTGTATAATGTATCATTATTAATGTTCATCGCTATACGATTCTTTTTTCATCTTCTCCACACTCTTTTTACATTTATTTCAAAAATCTGTCATAAATAAATTCTAGAAGAATCTTCAATCGAATTACTAACATTTTCATTATAAATGAAATCCAAAGTGTTAAATTGGTTTCAAATTTTCTACCTGAAAATAACATTTTTCATTACTGCTGATGCGAATTTTAACGTCAATCTAAGAGCCTTAAAATAATTAATTGTACACACACACACGCATATATATATATATATATATATATATATATATATATATATATATATATATATATATATATATATATATATATATATATAAATGTGTATCTCACTTTGTATTTCAATTGGACCATATTTAGGTAACTGATGAGTCATTTGTTCTCAGAATGTCTTAACCAATGTAGATATCGAGATGCAACGCATTAACATTATTCAGTAAATTATTTTTAATATTAAATACCGTTTCATTACCTGTTTCTCCATTTATTCAAAGAAAAATAAATACCGACCCAACTCAAAATAGCCTAGACCTATTTAATTGAATAGACAGATTTAAAATCAATAACAATGTCTTTTATTTACTTTTACATTCCTTCTTATTTTTGTCCACTGTTAATTCTTAGTTAATTGGTATCGAAATAATAACACAATTTCATCTTTATTGAAAATTTCCATGTTTGATTTACGCATTAGGTGAATATAGAATAATAATAATATTTATTGTAGAATGTTTTGGGAATGTTCAATAACCATACATCAATTTCGCATTACAATTTATATATATATATATATATATATATATATATATATATATATATATATATACATTTGTTCATTATTTTATATTTTAATATAAGTTATTTATTAACGCAGAAGGATATGAATTTTAGCCTCTTGTATATAAAATGAAATATATTTATTGCTAATTTTCAATAGTGAATAGGTTACTAATAGGTTCCATGTTTTATTATTTTCTATTAGATAGAATTATCTATGTGATTCTTCCTTCGGGTTGAATATAGAACATTTTCTTTAAAATTTTTATGTCGATATTGTCATTTATAATGAAGTATAGTTTAATTTTACTTAAAAGTTTAACTGAATTATGGTTCTTGTTATATATATATATATATTGTTTTATTAAGGAACGGGTGAAATATTGAGGATGTATAATTTGTGTTAATTAAAACTCAAAAATTGTTATAAAATATATATTAAATAATCAAAAGAAGATTTATTGTGACCAAAAACTATAACAATTTAGTGAGCGAAAAAAATACAAGAAACGATACACTCACTGGTCACGCAGAGACGATGCTCCTACATAGAAGTATCTTTTTCTTAAACGATATTAAACATATAAACATTCGACAATCAACCCTCGTCTATCGCCACCGACACACTTCAATGCCGACACTTTTGCATGCATATAATCTAACATATATATATATATATATATAAATGAGTCAAGCATATGCGTACGTGCTGTAGTTCATGTTAAACACGTGTCAACATTCAAATAAGTGACTGAGATAAAAACGAAATAAATGATATTATAAATATATATCAATAACTTTTCCTTGAATTGTTTTTTCGTATTTTTACAGACTAGATATTTATTGATAAAGTAACCACAAGAATTCAGGAAAATGCGTTCTGTGATTCATATCCGATGGGATATTTTGATAGCGTTTTTAGAGATTAGTTGGTCATATGTACAGAAATTTTTTTTATTCAATTATTTCTGTCAAAATATTAATCATTTAATGTTAAAAAAGTATTTAATTTATTCATATTTAAATTGTACTGATTGTAACCAAAGAATTAAATTATATAATTTCTTGATGAAAATGTTAGGAGTCCGGTTGAAGATTTTGCTAGAAGTTTTTTTGATATAAATAGAATGAAAAGTGTGAGTAGAGAAGATGAAAGGACGATTTCATATAACGATTTATTCATATAACGATGAACATAAAATGAATAATGACTGTCTGTAAAATATTTAAATATTTTAATGACAATTCTGCTCACAGTGAATATATATATATATATATATATATATATATATATATATATATATATATATATATATATATACACACTTAAAAAAATAGCAAATTATTTAAAAAAGAAAAAATCTCAAATACAACCAAATCAAAATATACATAGCGTTTTAAAATAATTGAAAAGTAAAATATTTTATGCTTAATTAACTTTGAAATAAATAAAGTGATACAATGGTTTAGAACACAAAAGTTCACACTCGAACAATTATTAAAAATGTACATAAGTTATTTGGTCATTTCTATTAACCCTTAAGAATTCTGATAATCTCAAAAGTTATAACGGCGCATGGTTGTGTCTATCAGGCCTAAATTGTATTCAGCACTGAAGAATAAAAATGATTGTGAATTTTTAATCAGTTGCAATATAAAGATGTCTATCAATTTAAATTGCATATCTACATTAACATTTATATATATATATATATATATATATATATATATATATATATATATATATATATATATATATATATATATATATATATATATATATATATATATATATAATTTGATTAAAAATAATGTTTTTATATAGTTTTTTTATGATATGTCTATCAATTTAAATTGCATATCAATATAAATATTTATATATATATATATATATATATATATATATATATTCGATTAAATATTTTTTTTTATATAGTTAATAAATGTAAAATGTTCGGTTTTTAACAAATTTTATTTAAATTGCTTTTTCCAAAAAAAAAATATAAAAAATATGTCAGAACCAAAATCAATAAAATATGTAAAGTAGTGATTTTTTTATATTATTTGAATACCTTTATAATTTTTTATATAAAAAGATAATATTTTCAGTTTATATTGGTACTTAATTAATAAATTTTATTCATTAATAAAAATACCATCCCATTACATTATAGAAATATATTGTTTAAACAATATATTTTTTCAGCTGTTATTACTGTTTAATTATCTCAGCACGAAACAAAAACAATATTGTTAAAAGGATATAATAATAAATAAATTTCACTATACTGTTCAAACTTGGGGAATATTGTAATTTTTATTTTCTAAAAAAAACAAGTTAATTACAAATAAAATTAACAAATTACTGAATGAGTTATTTGAATTTATCAAGTAAAATTTTCTTTATTTTAGATTTTTTTCAAATAGTAATAAAGATTATATAGAAAAATAATCTCTGGTTGTTCCTTCTAACTTTATAAATAATGTAATTACGAAAAGTTTCAATAATCGAAACCAACATTTTAAAAATATAGGTATTTGCAAAAGTGAAGACCTGTAAAAAGGATATATAAAAAAGGATAAAATATATGTACATAAAATTGTTTTTATTTTAAAATATTTATTTATAATAAAACCTCAACTAATGCATAAGCGAAAAACACCTTTTTAGCATATCCACCTCGCAACCATTCAGGTACATATTTAATCATATTCTTAAATGAACATGTAGAAAGATATCACAGTGTTAAAGCTAACATTTTTTTCTACTTAATTGTGAATATAGACAAACAATTTTGAATAAATTCTAAATAGTATAAAAACATTACAAGATTTAAAGCTAATGGAAGACAATGAAACAATTATATTAATTACAAATAGAAACAAATCATTATAATTATAAATTCAAATCGTTATAAATATCTTTGAAATGTCATTAACATGGAAGAACGCGATTTTGTTTGACAATAAGGCACTGTCTGTGAAAATACAACAAAAAAAACTATACAGGCAGTATAATTAAAACAAAATAATAAACACGAAATAACCGGTGGGTGAATCCATCAAAAAGTCTAGTTAAACACCGAACAATCTTTTCTACCATGGTCTCCACATGGACGCAGAAGAATTCGTTGTCGGTGTTTCAGAAACAATACTTGCTGGACTTGTTGGAGGTGTATATTGTTGAACGTGTTGATACATTTTCGGATGTTGTGGGATTTGATGTTGAATCGGATGGTGTTGTTGTTGAATAGGAGGTGTTAGTTGTTGAACACCGACTTCAAGACGTCGTATACATGTACCAAGATGTTGTAAGAGTTTTGCGCCGACTACAGGGTCGACAGTTTCTTTCGGCGTTGTCAAAAAATGTGACACTTCGGCCGCGCAGTGTGTAAATCCTGCCCGGAATCGATCGGCGTACGAATGTTCCGGTGTTGCGATCAACTGATGCTGTCTTTTCAAATTATGTAAATGACGCACTGTCAATTCTAGAATATCGGCTTTTTCCAATTTCGATACGTTTTCTCCTTCAGACTGTAACGCTGTCACCATCAGTTCTTTCAACTCATCTAAGCATCGGTTGATCCTTGCACGTCGTTTCCGTTCAAGCATCGGCTTCATCACTTTCCTGTATTGGTATGTTCTTGAAATTGGCTCCTCGTATTCACTGGGAATCATATATGCACTTGTCGGAGCCATTTTTTTTATATTTAAAAGCACTTTTGTATTAAAATTATCGAGAAACGTTTATTCAAACACTGATTCGAAATGTGAATTTTTTTTTCGGTGACTCTGTTTACGTTCAAGTCACGTTATTATTACTTAAGGCACTAATAACGACAGACAACAATACTGAATAGTAAATATACAATGACGTCGACGATAAGGGTGCATTGCTTTTATATGAGAGCTACCGGAAGGGTGGGGAGTTGTAGTACAGAGTGGGAACTTCTCTATCAGTGTAGCATACGGTATATGAGGTATGTACAGTGCTGTATTTACATTAATTCTATTCTGTTTAGTATCTCACAATTGTAAATAACGTATGTACATATATAAATGTATAAGATAATATATATATATATATATATATATATGTCGATTAAATACTTTCATAAAATTAGTATCTTTATTTTAAACTATTTATTTAATTTTACATTTAATGAATTGTATAAATAATCACGAAAGGATATTTATACATGGCTATTGTTTGTAAATGTAGTATTAAATATATAGTGTGTCACCTAGAAATATTATAAAAACAAATTTTACATTTTCAAACCAATTTTATTCTATTATTTTACTATTTAGGTTATCTTGAAAGGCTATATTTAAATGAATAGTTATGATAAATGAAATCAGTTGATTATTATATTTTTAGATACTTTCATTCTATTTTTACAAATTGATTTCGTTATATGATAAACAATCAATAAAACAGTTATTGAAAATTCAATTTATTTGATCTAAATATTGATTATATAATTTTTTTCATTTCATATTTCGATCTAATTTTAAGCAATTTCTTGCAAATCTTCAATATTCTTTTTTATCAATAATTTTATTTATTAAATATAAATATATTCAATTTATTTTTCTAAATAGTTATAATATATAATAGTTGTTTTGCACAGTTTTCATTACGAATATATATATATATATATATATATATATATATATAGAGAGAGAGAGAGAGAGAGAGAGAAAGAGAGAAACGTGTGCATATATCCAATCGCTTGTTATTATTTAGGAATAAAATTTATGATATTTTTCCTTACAATTTTATTTCGTACTCTTTTTCTAAATTTTTTGTCTAGTTTACAATTCTAAATACGTCCCTGTAAATGTATAGTAGTGATCTGACACAATAAAATATGTCTTTCCTGCTTTAACTACCGGTAATCTCTCGGTCAAATGGTCATCTAAGCGTTGTCGTATGACACGTTCTCACTCTGACACACGTGCATACTTCCCCAGCACACCTGTAACACACGGGGGTAAATAATACCGACAGTGTACCAACAAGGAAGGGTCGTCGCCTATGTATACGAAAGTATGGGGTGACAGAAGCACCATTTGTGTTCTGTATAATATGGTCAATCTTCCAAGCGTGGGAACTACTGAAAATTACTGTATGGGTATTTTTTTTAAGTCTGTGCTTCTTGTGTACAGAAGTGTGTGCGTGTGTGGACGTATGTATGCGTCGTTTTGGCATGAATGCACTGGAATATATTATATAGGGGTAGGTCAACGGTCTATTGTATAATAACTGGATGCCGTATTCGATATTTTTTTTTGTAGATATAGTAGGGTTGCATACTGTATAATAGACTGTTCCTGGGTTATTTCTTTTTTACTCGCATGGTGGTTTCTTACACATTATACATTTTTTTTTCTTTTAAGTTTGGGTGATGATTGTTATTGAGTGTCGTGTGTTCTGGAGTGTGTCTGTATGTCAAATTTTGATTTGTGAGATTTTGAAATGTCCATACACACACACACACACACATATATATATATATATATATATATATATATATATATATATATATATACAAAGATACATAATATTATTTAATACATAGAAAGCATCATTTTTCCAACTAAATTTTATATAAAAAATACAATTTAGACGAAGAAATTGATGGTTTCCCATATAAACAATTAAAAAAATAAGTAGAGCTTACAGATAAAAATATGAAAGGCTCATCAAAAATGATATAAAACTTCAAACACTAAAACTTTTTGGTAGTATAATATTGACTTTTCAAAAAACAATTTCTATAAATTAGCGCTCTAAATTTCTATCTAAATTTGTATAAGAAATTACCAAATGATCCACACTCGATTATAGGCTATTATTATCAAAATAATGGATGGTTTTTGAATAATTATTTTTAGATGAAAAATACTAAATATTTAAACCAGGTATTAAGTACTTTTCCAACAAATAACGTTGTCGAAATGCATACAGATGATCAAAATGAATAATCAGCGACACTTGAATATTTTGATAAGAAAATTTGAGATGTACAGAGGTTGTGATTCGTTTGAAAAATAATTGTTTAAGATATTAATCCATTTTTTATAAAATGAAATGAGAGTCAATATTTATTACTAATTCTTAAAAACTGATATTAAAAATAATTAAAAATGTAATTTTATTTTAGTTTAATTTCGAACAGTAAAATATTTTAGGCATTTTGCAACTTTCATATTTGTTTAAAAATAATATAAATGATTATGTTAATTACAATAATAGTTTTTATTTTTTTCAGAAGTAATACCAGCTGAAAATCTATTAGTTATTTTTATGTCATGCTTTAATAACGAATAAAATTAAATTTATAAATTATACTCGATGAAGCGACAATATAAATAATTAAAAATCAAATATTATTGTTTAAATAACAAATCAAGTTTTATTAAGTTCTATTAATATATATATATATATATATATATATATATATATATATATATATATATATATATATATATTATGAATCTATTACATATTTGGGTTAAAAAATGTAAATTTTATTATAGACAAATTATTTTTAATTAGAAAACAATATATCTGTGAATTATAATAAAGTTCAGTAAAAAATATATTCAATTATTTTCTTTCAAGTCGTGTACATTTTAGAAAAAAAAAACATTAATTAAAACGTGAATAATTTACATGTTAACTACAAATTATAGACTAATTATTCTCTGTAGATCCGGCCATACTAATATTTTCGATAATTTAACAATCGATTACTTTTCAATTTTTAATTAAAGATTTAAATTGATGTTTTTGTGTAATTTATTGACTGAACATGAAAATTAAATCGTTTGAGAATAAAAGTCATGCGGTGTTTTATGAAAATATATATTCAAATAGAATATTCTGTGAAAAATAAAACAGATATGGTTTCACAATTGAATTGTGAATAATAGAAATTATTTTTAATTAATATATGTATATATATATATATATATATATATATATATATATAGCTTCAGGTGTACACATTTTTGAAAGTATTTATATTTTTGGTTTATTATTAAATTTTATTGAATAATATCTAAAATATGTATAGAATTAAAACAAAAAGCAATGAATATTAATTTATTTATTAATATAATTTGATTTTTCTTTATATATTTTATGTATTGAAATAAATTATATACTCATATTTAATTACTTACTTTTTCTTTTAATAATCGATTTAAAAAAATCTATGAAGTTTGAAAGTTTGGTCTTTATAGGGGAGTTTAAAAATAGTATTGAAGTTCATCTTCAGTATTTACTATATTAATATATATATATATATATATATATATATATATATATATATATATATATATATATAAAGTGTAATATTTTAATATAAACTACTGCATTAATTAAAACTTAGACGTTATTCATGAACTAGGTCTGTCTATCTATTTGCCTAAATATTTCTAATAATTTTGAAAATAATAATAAAAATGATTATTCCATTTCAATTCTTGAGACAATATTTCAATTTTTTTTTCTCCGACTAATTTCAACTTGTATCATCTTCAAGTGGATTTTGAATTGATTTTAGTATATACTTTGGATTGCATTTTTACACAATTAATATTCAAGAATCAGTTCAAAATCTATTTGAAGATGAAAGTTAAAAAAAATCAATAAAAGGGTACTTTCGCACTCTGGAGTTCCAATGATTGAAATATGAGAAGCGGCCTCTTTGGAGAGTTAAACAATAAAAAGCTTTAGTTCTTAGTGAAAATTTATATCTGCAAGATCAAGATGTTGGGGTCACTATGCCTGATACTCGTTTCGTGTGGAAGAGGTGATTCAGCAAGATACATAAGTAGAGAAAAGTTAAACTCAAAAGTGATTAGAAAGATTCAAAATAAATAAATATCCAAAATGGACATACAGAAAAATAAATCTATTACGAAATTTAAAAATTTTTAATTGCGTTTTCTTTGAATTTATTTTTTTTTTGAAAATAAAACATGAGTTCAAAGAATGTGAATATGCTTCGTTTCAATTTTATTTTAGAAACAGTAAAAACATACCAAGTAAAATTAAAAAAGTGAATGTAGTATATATATATATATATATATATATATATATATATATATATATATATATATATATATATATATATATATATAAAGATATGGGAATATTTTTTCAGTAGACATGATAAGAGAATGAATAGCGAAGTTGTGTAAAAACTGTCAATCAGTTTCACCTTTAATTCTTTATCTAAATTTATTTCTCAATCGAATATTTTATTTTTAAAAAGTTGAATGTTTGTTTGATTTCTTAGTACAAATCCCTATGAAATACTACATCGAATATAAATTTATTGTCTTTGGACTGCTAAATGACGTTTACATTAAAAGTGATTTCTTGAAATATATTATTTCTATGTTTGTTTAAATCATATTTTCATTTATTTTTATAACAATTTCCTTTTAAGACAATATCTCTTTAAAAAATAAATTATAATCTTACACTATTCGGATTTTTTCTTTTAGAAAAATATTTGATAAATAACTATTATCTGTTTAGATATACTAATTCGAATTTCGTTCACAGTGCACTATTTTCGGCAAACAGAAAAAAATCGTGTAAATATTTTGATACTTTTTTAGAGTTGCGGTATTCATCCAGTTTCGGAATTGAATTAAGTCTCAATGTCAAAGTATCATTGGTAGCATTTTCTGCTGAATTATTTTAAATTTACTGTTTATTTTTTTGGATTTTTAATTTCTTTCATTGATTGATTTGCAATGATGTTAATGAGAACGATTAAAGTTTTTGCTGATTAACAATGTTTTAGAGTAAAGTAGTTTTTATAAAATTGTTGATCTGTCAAATCGTGAACAAAAATTATAGTTAATTATCGATAAACTCTTCAGATCCATCGATTAATTATTAAACAAAATTGAGCTGTACACAAAAAAAATCCCATCAGGCATCGTGCCATATATTCTTCAATGATGATAATTATTCTGTCCTTGTGAGTAGATATACAAATCATATATACATGCACACAAAGCCTTATAATTGTCGTAAGCCAGGTGCGTGCTTTACCTGGTTCATAAGGAACCTATACATACGCACGCAAACCCCTCGTGTATATACACACATTGTCGTTGTCGAGCGTGTGTACCTGGTTACACATGCGTGTGCGTGGCATCAACCGCCGTTTCGGTCGCCGGTGGTCGGTGGCTTCTTCTCATCATCTTCTTGCCCAGATGTGCAGCGCCCGTGGGAACGATACCGTTCACTGCTTTCCCACACTGCCTCGCTTTCGGCAGACAATCGCGTCGAGTGAGCAACAGGCGAGCACGCCAAAGGGGGCGGTGGGAATGGTAGTAGCGCGAGCGCGACAGACGCCGTCGGGCGTGTCGCGCGTTCGACAGAGACGAGACACGCGTTCTATTACCGATTGAGCAACAGTTGTTAAACTGTCGACGTCAATACTAAACATACACACATTTATAGACACAAATGCATACATACAAACATGCATACACATACACAGACATTATATATATATATATATATATATATATATATATAACAATTTTTAATATTTATATATATATATATATATATATATATATATATATATATATATATATATATATATTAAAAATTGTTTATTATTTGTGATTATCAATGCAGAAAAATGTTTTCCAATCGATTACTAAAAATCGAGTGAAACGAATTGTTTCAATCCACGATATAAACTGTTATTTTTGATTATTACGTTAATCGATTCGTTTAAATAAAATTGTTTTCATGTATAAAATAAATAATTTGACTAAGAAAGAAAATAAAAAAGTTTCAAATCTCAAGGAAATGCATTTGAATAAAACAGAAAGGATTGAATACAAATGTTATCCTTTAGCGAAACAAAGAAATAAATTCTTTTCACATATGACTTTTTCAGTGTTGAATAAACCACAAGATGTTTTCTAATCAAAACTGTTCAATAATTCATTATTGATTGTTCCTCACACGCACTCAAAGTAGATGATATCATCCTCAGAACACTAAGAATGATGCGATCTGAGGATGATGTCATTTCCATTGAAGTGCGTGTAAGGAACAATCGAAACTGTCTAATAACCAATTATTGAATAATTTTGATTAGGAAACTTTTATAGAAAAATCTGCAACTTAATGCTCTGAGAACGATGGAAAAATCTGATATGTGAAAATGAATTTAGTCACAGAGACTCAAATATATTTTTTAAAAAAATGTGTTCATTGACGTTAATTATTTAAGATAATATGTATTAGTAATTTTATTGGCTGATAATATTTATCAGAATAATTATCAGTAATTTTATTGCCAGAAAGAATCGAAAACGGTACCTTTTAGATTCTTTTAAAGTTATTTATTTCATTTATTTATTTTAAAGTTAGAAATAAAAATGTTTCAGGTATGAAAACCTCAATTCAAAATTTATTTATAGTTTATACATTTATTTATACCTATATTATATTTATATAAGTATATATTCCTTGTAATTAGTAAAATAATAAAATTTGAATTAAATTTGGTGTTGAAGTCAAAATTAAAACCTCTTTTTGTCGATTCTACGATCCCAATTTATATGCAGACTTATGTTTTTATTTTCAAATTTTTAATAACACTAGAATAACTTAATATAAAATGTTATAACATCGAAACTATTAATCTATTTAAAAATTAAAGATAAAAATAAACAAGTTATGAAACTGTATAGAAATTCGGTAAATAATAGAAACCCAAGAAAAGTATTTTTTTGACGAGATTGTCGTAAAGAATGTTAATTCATTAATTCAAATTTATCTTTAAATCATTTAATATTATTATTATTTATTCTGAAGACATTTATATGTTTGTTAACAAAATACTTCGTTGAATCTTAAAAGTGAACAAAAATTTGCAATTTTTCTTACTTTAAAATAATTCCAAGAATTATTTTCGATATAAAATTATATATTTAAGAAAGAAATTGAGATGAAAAGAGATATAATTTTGATAATATCAATATCAGAAACAAACGCTATTTTTGTTCAAATTAATTCATATTGAAACTGGTTAAGAAATTTATACTAATTGAGATCAAATCGGTACAATACAGGACAATCGATAAAAGGTAATAAATACAAAAAGACAGTACTCACATTTAGTTTGATAGTCACTGTTCTATCTCTATTACAATTCGAAGCATCAGGTATCGAACACGAACAGAGTAATAAATTCGTGTACGTGTAAGAAAGATACATTCAGTGACTCTATGATGCGTATCTGTAATTAAAAATAACATTGAATTAAACAAAGATCATAGTATGTAAATTATACAGTTTTGACAGAGAACGAAATGAAACGATAAATATAATACAAGAAACTTAGATTTTTCAGTATGAGATTAAGATAGATATATCTGTAGTTGAAAGATATGAAACGAGACCAATTTCCTTTTATCTGATTGGTATTTATTCATACGTGCTAGCCTATTATAGAAAGGAAAACGCACGAATCAGTTTCTGATATTTAAAGGGAAAAAAGTACCATTTTTATGTTCGTTCATCTATAGAAAATACAATGGAAGATGTAATTTATGAATCTTGTATCTATTTGATATGTCTCTTTTAATCGATATTAAATAACATTTATTGTTTCGAAAATTGTATATTTTAAATTTTATATTTCTGTTTTAAATAATTAGATCTAACCATACATGAATAATTTGTATAGCCATGTATAAATGATTATATTAATTCAGAGTAATTAAATTTTATAAGATTAATACTGTGAACATGTCACCGGTTCAGAAAAAAAAATCACAATAGAATTAATGAATTATTATATGAATATAGTATTCCGGAAACAAAACAACCAAAAATATCTGATTACAATTTCCGACGTTCATAAATCAAAGAAATCGTGACTCTTTTGCAAAAGGGACCACCTACAGATTTGAGAATGAATTTTCTACCAAGCAATTTAATTCTGAATTAAAACAATAATTATATAAAAAATACATTTACATTTCAGTTATATATAATTTAATTAGAGTAGTCATAAATAGTAATACCGTTTTACTAGTTTTTCAATTATAAAAAATACATATTTATAATATTTTTTACATGTATCCAAAAATAAAAAGATACAAATATATATATATATCAAATTATTTTTTTATAATATTTCATTTTAAAAAATAAGTACTTCCAACACTAAAATTTTCAAAAGCTCAACTTTTTTTAATCTACTTATGATTAATTTATATTTTAATTCTACATCAAGAAAATCCATACTTTGCTTCTATCTCATGTCCTTACGTTTCCTGGCATATGTTTTAATACATTTTTTTTCTATTTAAAAATATTTTTATACATAAATTAGATTTTTCCATATAAAAAGGCGCATATCAATGATTAATAGATAATAATTTACTTTGTATTATAATTAAAAATTAGCAGAAAATTCACTATAATAAATAAATATGTTCAAATTTCTAATAAATAAATATGTTCAAATTTTAAGTTTGTTGTTACAACCGATATTATTGTGTTGTTTGTCTATGTTGTTCTGTGTCAGTTTTTGAAGCCATATTAAAGTTTGTTTCATCTATAACCGTTTTCAATTTTGTATTATTCATAAGTAGATTTCAAATAGTTCAAAACGTTTGTAAAATGATAAAAGTAGAAACTGGCCATAGAAGAAATTAACTCATATTTGGTCTACAGGATTCATACAGAACAATCATGATATCAGATTTTTGAAATATATGCTATTTAAAAATAAAACTTATTAGGGCACGGTAGTATGGTCTGCCTCATAGAAATTAAAGTGAAACGAAAAATGAAACGGAAGTCGACAGCGCAACTGTTCGGGGCACGATACTGGTGAGGGTGAGGTTAGATTTTAGGGCGCTTCGATAGCTAGGATCATTAGCGCTTGAAGATATTTTAGAGATCCCGTCCCTAAGGATAATGGGACTAACATAGAATTACACGTAAATTACAATCAAAAGTCATTAATAAATAATTATTAAATATATTTGATCAAAAAAAAATAATGATTTTTGATGTAAAGCAAAAAACATTTTCTAAAAATTTCTCAACCTCTCAAAGAAAATTTTCGATCGAAGAAATATTAATGTTATTTTCAAATGAATAAGACTAATGTTATACGCAAAACATTTTTTTTATTAAATATATTCAATCATAGAAAAAAAAAACAGGTAAACAGCCAGTTTTTTCAGTAAACAACTGAATACTTGTCATATTTCTGAATACTAATTTACTTCAGAAATAAAATGTATAAAAGCAAGTTATTTTTCTAGTCCTCGAGGCCACTATTTATTGTTTTTATTTCTCTATTACCAGTTTTATCTTTCGACATCTTCAGATGGGCACTGATTGGCTATGTGAATAAGAAACTGGTGATGGAGAAACAAAACAAAAAACAGTGATCTCGAGGACAAGAAAAATAACTTTAAATCCAGGTACCCAGGAACAAAACAAATTACAAATATAAAAACAAGCCTCAAATTATAGAAAAAGCGAATCTTTTTACGTAGTAAGAAATTAAGATGTTGTTTACATTCTTTTTTAAAAGATTGATATATATATATATATATATATATATATATATATATATATGTGTGTGTGTGTGTGTGTTTTTATCTAGTCATTGACAAATTTTATGAATGAATTAATAGTTAGCAATATAAATAAAAAAGTATTTACATAAAATTTTGCTTTCAAAATGAATTCAACAAATATTTACCGACTTCCATTAATGCACTGGCCGCTAATGAAACTAAAATCATTTTATAATTACCTACTAATAATAATATAAACACTCGAGCTAACCATATTTCATAGTTTAGTGTGCGGACATCTTGCAAGCAACTTGTTAATAAACCATCGACTTTCGTTGTCCATTCATAAAAAATGCACTGGACGACATATGGTCATTAAAATAAAAATAATTTTGGTGTGTGATGTAATTTAATGACCACGCTAGTGTAAGCAAATCACAGTGACCATCTGACAGTTGTTTTTCAACTTGAAACGGCGTCTAGCATCGTCGTTTCATTCATTAAAACAAAGACATTAGGGAAATGTGCCCTCCATTGACTAGGTTTTTAAAAGGATTCGACGATGAAACAAACTGAATCAATATTTTTTCACGAATGATTTCATTCTTCGACTGTTTCTTTCATTGTCATGCAAATTAAATTAAGTAAACTTTTAAAAGAATCACATGTCAACTTCAGTTCTCAATATTAAACGTCTGTAGAATTTTTAATTTATTTAAATGAAACGATAGAGATTTATAAGAGATTACAGATTTATAATTATAGATACTATAAAGTTAAAATGTTAATCAAACTGTAATTGGAATCATTTTGACATATATATTAACGATGAACCGTTCCAAAAATTCGTTTATAAAAATGCACGACTTGTGTCAAACCTAATTGTGGAGCAGGAAATAAGATGATAGCCGAAAAGTCAATTCCCACATTAATTAAATATGTATATTAATAGCTTATTAATCAAATCCGACAAATTAATAACAACGAAGCTATAAACACACATTCACTTGAACATCAATTTGAATAAATAAGACTGGAAGGAAGAAAAAAAGTTAACAGTCGATATCTGCTCCAGTTTTCGATTTTCTCACGAGAATGACAAGAACGTATCTGCAATGTGTCACGGAAGAAAACGTAGAACCGGCTTCTCAAAATCGAACCAAATCGAATGGAGACATTTGAATATTTGTTACGATTAAACTGTACATTGAATAGTGTGTGTGTGTGTATTTGTGTGGGTAGGTACTAGGGAATGATCGAAAAGTAACAGTAACAGTGTTAGAGCTGCTCGAACAACTGTAAATTTATTGTAACGGGTCAATTATTGTTCACAGTTTGTTCCTGCGACATATTATAATAAGATTTTTAATTTATTTTATTATTATGAATATTAAATATGTTCTTTGAAAAAAATATTTTATAAACACATCGCCAAGAACACAAGACATTACAATAATCTTACTGTTCATCATATTATTTATATATTTATATTATTTATATATTTATTATTTTTATATTTAATTCATGATTTTTTTTTGTGGATCGTGTCTAAGTGAAAATTCAATTGTGAAAGTGAATCGGCCACGGTATTAAAAACTATAATGAAAACATCAATGCATTGATGTCTAAAACTAATATATGGTTTCCTTATGGCCTTTGTCTTATTGAAACATTTAAGTTTCTGTCTTCTAATACTATTAGGTTGATAGGAAAATAATGACGGTTTTTGTTTTCTGAATTCTAACTTTAATTTTTTTCAATGAAAGTATCATTTCATCATGTTCATGTTAATATCATTTTTAAGTGCATTTTTCAGTCTGTATTTTGATAACATCGACTTTGATCATTATTAATTTTGCTTCGAATTAGGTTATTGAATTAAAGATGGAAAAGAAGCAAATAGGAGTTGTATGAGTTTAACGAGAGCCTTGAAGGCGATGAAAGTTCTAGACATCATTTTTTAGTTCATAACGACCAAGTGGAGGCGTTAGTTGAATCAAAACCATACACAACAATTCGAGAACTTGCTCAAAAGTTAGCCGTTAGTAATCCAATAGTTCTGGACCACTTAAAACAGATAGGAAAATCAAAGAAGAAAAAAAAATATATGAATTTGAAGGTCATAAACCGCAATTATTTTTCTATCAACCAAATAGTTTCAACATGTGTATAATTTCAGGTAGATTTAGTAGATTTAGATCAAGTGACCAAAGATAAAGTCCTCTAAGACAATGCATCAACAGGATCAGAGGTATAAAAATTAAAAAAAAATCTATAATAATAATAATGACATCGTCATCGAAATAAACATAAACAATAATCAATTATTACACATTGTTGAACAGAAAAAAAATGTATTTTTTTTGTATTTGTAAATTCTGTATATCATAGGTTTAAATTATCTACAAGAAAATCTATTTATCTATTCTAGTTAAACTGGATTTAAATTTTCTACTTGATGACAAATCGAAATCAGTTGCAGAAAAGAATTCGAGAGGAGTTGAAATGATTCTAATAAAATAATTATTCAACTACAAATGTCAGCTGTCTAGAAATTAATAATATTTTTTCCATATTATGTATCTGTTAATTGTTTCCTACTAGATTAGATTTAATTGTATCAAAATAGAGTATATAATTTTTGAGATGGATTTGAAATTATTTATTATTTTTTTTATTCTATTTAGTAAGGTACGCAGAAGATATTTTATAAGTAAGTTGAAGTATATATATATATATATATATATATATATATATATTAATTTTCCAGTATTACATTCTATTTTCTATTTATTTCTTAAGTGCAATAAAACAAAAAGCCCACGAGTCTACTTCTGTTAAATATTTTTGTAATTTCATTAGATTCGCTCCAATACTAAGAATAACGGTGTAAATAGTTGGGGACGTGTCTTCTTTTCGTTGGCGTCTGATTGATTTGCATGCTTCGCGATCGATCATTTGGTAGATTTGCATGAAAACGTTATTTTCACGCTATCTAATTCATCCGAATACGTTTTGATTTTTAATTTAAACACTGACACTGAACCGAAATCACATTGATGTATTATTTTTTTTTATTGATACAATTTCATACTTATCGTCGATTTCCATACTGATTGATCTTCAATTATGTTTCATTTTATTATACACACGTTTTAATACGCAAATTGTCTACACAATAGGAAGGCATCACCTTTTATAATAGAAGATAAAAATCTCCAAGAGTGAGATCTAATTGTGAACGGCGTTATATGATTAATTTTAAATTTTCTATGTATGTAATTATAGTTTTACTGCCCATATTATGATGGTTAACCGTATTGTTAAATCTAATGATGAATTATTTGAACGTACTGTTGTTTCAAATAGATCCACACACCAGTTTTGTATTTTATATTCTTTATTTTTTTTATGCTCTGTCTCGAGACTATCTAACCAGTGGATTGTATTCACTTTACTACTTAATTGTTTAATAGTATACTTTATAGAAGTTTTATTATTTTTGATTCGTGAGAAACAACATTTTAGACAAATTATTTTTTTAACAATATTATTAACATAGTTTTATAGTTACTTAAACGATCGCTTACGTACATATGTGTATATATATATATATATATATATATATATATATATATATATATATATAGACACACACACACATACATAAGGAAAAATAAATAAATTTATTTTTATTTAAAAATTCAACTGTGATATAAACATTCGATTGTGTAATAGTTTCAATCAAAATACAATAATTTGTCATTTAAATAATTCTATTTGAATTTCATTTACTCATATTAATTAATATTAAATATATTTTCCTAAATTGGACGCTTTGAAGTAAAAAAAAATAATATTGGGGAACTTTTTCGTAGAAAAGCACCAGAAAGATATGAGATATGTAACAATAGTAATAATATACAAATATTCTCTGTTATTTAATAAATATATTCTATTTACTGGTTGATAATAACATTTCATTCATTTACTAGTTATTTTATGAAAATGGGTAAAGACTCTATGAAGTAATATTTTAGAATAGAAATTATATGGATCAGTAAAAGAGTGTCTTCGTGAGGACTTCGATGGATCTCCTTTGATTGACCTGATTGAACAGAATCTTTCAAAAAGGATAAGATGAAAAATTCTGTATAACTATACGAAAATCCCCGATCCACGAAACGAACGGGTGATTTTATTAAGGCATTTCATGAATCTCCGTGCTCGGTACTCGCACTGAGGGAGACCCAAGGTCAACTCGGTTACACACGTTAACAGAAATCATAACATCGAATAAATAAATAGAATATAATACAGGAAATTTCTAATTTTTCTCTTATTATACAGGGGATAAAAATTAAAGGATGAAGATAAAGTTAATTATTTTTTTTATTTTAAAATAGAATCAAGATGTATTTAAGAATAAATATTCATGGGAATTGGAAAAAATGTCATACGTTTAAAATTAAGTTAAAAATTTATAAAAAAAGTGTGTGAATATTCAATCTTTCATAGAATTTCTCATTCCTGAAATAAATTCCACCATTGTGTATTAAATACACAAAATTTTACTAGTAAAAACCTTCAAGAATCGATTAACGAATAGTTTCAGTAAAAATAAATAATTTTTTCTTTTTTTTCAAATCTTTCTCTCTACTTGTTGTCCTAAACAGATGTAGTTACATTTTGTATTTACTAATTATTTAATTTTTATAAATCACAGACAAAAGATGTTTAATACAAAATTTAATTTCATATACAAAATTTAATTTAAATAATATCTTATTTAATGAGTTATTCAAAATATTACTTCAAACAGTGGCACAATACAATTATTTTAAATATTATATAAAATTTGAAACAATATATAAAAGACAAAGATTTTAAAAATCAGAAAATCTTTAATGCCTTGTTAGTAAAATTATATGAAATAATTCCATGATCTGGAAAAAATATAAAAAAAGCTCCAGTTTAACCACTATATGAATAATGTTTAGTTTAGTTTGTGGTTTTAAATTGCTGTGGTTTAGTTTATTTTTCGGTTTTAATTGAAATTACACACACACACACACATATATATATATATATATATATATATATATATATATATATATATATATATATAGAGAGAGAGAGAGAGAGAGAATATCTAATGGAAATTTGGAGCTAAAGAGGACATTGGATTGTTTCAACTTAAGATAATAGAGCCAAAGAAAATACAACAAATTTAGTTACTATAGGATTTCAGAAGGGGTTCAGAGGGTATACGAATTCAGTGTAAAACTGATATGAAATTGATTCGAAATACTATATTCACTGAAGCTTTAAAGTAAAAAAAATGTTACACATTTGAACATTATATATTGTTATGTCAATTTTTATAAACTTTTCTAATAAAATTTTTACAACTTACATTTTACACAGATTATTTGTGTTTATAATTTGTTAATTTCTGTTATTTGTTAGAGGGTTGTCGAGCGCAGCGAGCAGGGGATGGTGCCCTATAGTATTATATAAAAAATGCTCAAATAGGAAAAAAATTATGAGAATACAAAAGTCGAAATCTAACTATAAAAAAATAAAATGGTTAGAAAAGAATAAAAACAATATATTATTTATTCTCGTTTGGTTAAGCTAAATCTATTTTTTTATTTCTAATTCGAAAAAAAAATGACAAATGTACTGTTATAAATTATTATAAATGATCAATAGTTTATAAAATCAAAATAATAATTATATTGTCATATTGATCATAAATTAAAAATATTAATGAGTTGTTTTTACAGTTTAAAATATACAAGTCTATTTTAAGAAACTATCAAGATCTTTTTTAAAGATAAATCATTTTTTTAACGTTTTAGACTTATTATAATACAAACAGCGTCGTTAATTTCCAAATTTATGTAATTTTAACTACAATATAATTTTTCTCTCAAAAAACAATTCTCAGTTACTTAAAAAAATGCTTGAATACACATAAAATGTATACAGATGGTGTTTAAGTTCTCATTTGTTCGCTAATATTTTTTTTAATATATTTTTTACTTGTAATAAAATCAGTCTCATGGTTTGATCAAACTGTACGACTCATTGCCGGTCGGTCAGTATCTTACCATGAGAAAGTCGAGCGGGGTCAGTTTTACACGGTGCTATTAGCAACACTGCCTAAATTAGCGAATCACATTAAGTAGCGGAAATGCACGATAGACTCAGCGCCGTGCTGTGACAATTGCTCGTCCGAGTCGTGCGAGTCTCATGAATTGTACACGAGACAGTGACAGACATGTACACTCATTATAATATCTGATAATATGAGGATGAACAATTTGAACTTATATACATATATATGAGGATTTGTCTCATTAATGATTTTGGTATTGAAACATGTTGCGTTTTACAGAGGCGCCGCTGACGAGAGAACAAAATGAATTATATTAATCATTTTATTTAGTTTTAAAATAATGTAATATTCTTTATGTATTTCTAAATATCCATTAAAAATAAAAAGAATTTATAAATATTTTATTAAATTAACGATACACGACTCGATACATATTTTCTTTTATTATTTTGTACTATTGTTTATTTATTTTGCAGATTTTAAATTATTTATAACATATTTTTGAAATTGTCTTCATCAAATAGAAAACTTGTCCTTTATTGAATTTTAAGAATACTTGTAAGTCACTTAAAGATACAAAAATAATCATAGATTTTTCTGTTCACTGCTTTTTTTAAATGCTATAAAATTTTATTATAGACAGGGTGAATTTATTTTAGGTTTATACATCTTATTCCATTTTTAAAATATGTAAGTAACAATTGGTATAATTTTAAAGTAGCCTTTTTATAATGTTTGTAAATTTATATCAAGAACTCAACTACTAAGAAACATCTTTTGAGTATATTTTATAGAAGTTGACTGAAGGAAGGTAAGCATGAACAATTCTACATTTTATTGAAATAAAATGCTATGTTCACATTATGCTTCAATCCTATTATAAGATAATGTGTGTTACCTAGTCGTTAAACTAGTGAATTGTCTCATCACTTAAGATAAATTAAAAATAATCAAAATTTCCATAAGATCTGGAAAAGTGAAAGCGATTTTGAGACATTTAATAATTATGATAGATTTGACTCCTTACGATTCAATGCAAATAATTAACAGGTTTCAATCAACAGATATGAGTGATTATTGACCAGTTTTCATTGTTAATCATGTGCATTTTAATGACAATGTCATCTTTGTCAGAACGCTAAGGTATACAAAAAATTGTATTGAACCTAAAATTTGAAAAAAAACTTTTTTCTCAATAATCAATTACTTAACCTTTTCTTATCAGAAAATATTTTAAAAGTGATGCGGAGAGTGAAAAATTCATTTGTTAAAAAACCTTATTCTCCGCGTTTAAATTTTTAAATTACGCCACTGGTGTATAATATATTAGATATTAAGTACAATTTATCAGCAGAAAATGATATGTAAATACTATTTGTACAAATAAATGTACTATTTTTAAAATTTAAGTAGGTCGTCACTACTAATCTTTTTAGCCAAATGTTTATTTTGATGTGAACTGAAACGTTTTACAAACTTGAACTTGGATTCATTTTTTATAGTTAATCTGTTTATCGTATTTATAGAAAAAATAAATAAATTGATATACTTTCTCATATACTTTGATCTTTGATACAAAAACATCACGTCTGTGGTATTATTTAATATGAAATTTTATATTATCTTAAGTAAAATCTCGTTTTTTTTTGACAGCGAAATTAATAACTGATTCATTAAATATTCTAATAATACAGCTTTAATAAGTTTATCGTTTAAAAAATATTTCTATACGTGCCATTATTTACAGTATTAATAAATAACTTATTAAATTTTAATAAATGAATTTTTAATTCGTGCTACAAATTATATTTTTTTCCAGATTTTCTGAGCATAAGCAAAGGCCTAAAATTATTAATGAGCATATATATTATTTAAACATTTTTGATCAGAAATAAAATTTGTAGTTTGTGAGGTAAGTAAAAAATTTTTTTGTTAAATGGAATTTAACCTTAATACCAGATTTAAAATGTAATTTCTTGATGGTTACGAATTTATTATTTCGTTCAATTCTACAATAAAACAAAAATATACTACATTTTAAGTCATTAATACATAATGACTCGTTTAGATGTAATTTATATACTTTATCCTTAAGGATTTCTTTTCCTGTACAGTTAATTTTCCATTTATCCGAATTAAATAGATTACTGTAATTCATTATACAATAATTATGTAAATAATGTACTTATTCTGTCAAATAATTTCAGATTATTTCAGTTACACTTGTTTTCGGATGACCAATCGTGTAAATAAAACTGAATATTTACACAACAAGTGTATGTGTGTACCAGTCAGTGGACTCTAGGGCAACAAGTTCTCACTGATTCGCTATAAAAAAATGGTGATAGTAATTCTGTACAGGAAATTTGTGTAATAGTTAAAAAACTATTTAAATACGATCAAAAAATAAACATGTGCTTTTTAAATCAAATCAAAAATGTATACATACTCGTTGACATGTAAATATTCTTTTTTGAAACATTAATAATATGTAAGAGATTCTCTTCAAACGTTGTATCAGAGAGATAGTTACTTTTAAATGAGAGTAATATATAAAGACATTATTTAAATTAAAACATTAGATTAAAAATCTAATGTGCTAGTTTTGTTACATGCTCTATAATTATATATGTATATATATATATATATATATATATATATATATATATATATATATATATATATATATATATATATATATATATGTATATATATATATATATATGTATATATATATATATATATATATATATATAGAGAGAGAGAGAGAGAGAAGAAATAATACATAAAAATAATACTTTCAATATAACAGACAAATTGAAAAATTAAAGTGAAAACTTTAATAGTTTTATTTAAACAAAGAACTCTTAAAATACACACTAACATTTAATAATAGTTTATATTATAGCATTGAGAATTAGTGTTGAAATAGTGGAGATGAAGTATATTTGTGGTTTTACAATACTATTTGAATTCAAAAATAAAAATAGAATGGAGAATAGTCAGCATGATTGTCCTATTTTCTCGATATACGGAACGTGCTAAGCAACGCCCGGGTAGCTCAGTCGGTAGAGCATTGGACTTTTAATCCAAGGGTCCAGGGTTCAAGTCCCTGCTCGGGCGATTAACTTTTTTTAATTTTTATAATTAAATAATTTGAGAAACAAACCCTATTCATAAATCAGCTAATACTAAAATATAACGTTGAACAATTATTATACACAAATTGTTATAGTTAAATAATAAAATTTCATTATTTGAAAGTCATAATAGTATTAACAATCATTTCCGTTTAAAAATTGATTCGAAAATACAATGCTTAGAAAATTAATTTATTATTCTTCAAATAATTTTGATTTATATATATTTTTTTCGCAAATTATACAAATTTCAATACAATCTTTCATTTAATACGAAAAGTAATATACATATATATATATATATATATATATATATATATATATATATATATACACAGAGAGAGAGAGAAAGAGAAATAACAAAATCATGATACTCCTGGGTATATTTTGTGAATCCCTGATTTATATGAACTAAAAATTAATTTGTAAGAATAAAATACACATACATTCTCAAGAATAAATATTATGAAATAAATAGCCCATATGTAAATCAAACACAAATAATTTTTTAGGTATTAATTTGGAAGTTATAATAAATAACAATTTTAAATTATAGAATTCATATTAGACATTTTTTGTAGTTTTAATAATTAATCATTGCAACTATAGAAAGTAAATATCATGAGTTAATACTCTATATATATAAATATATATATATATATATATATATATATATATATATATATATATATATATATATATATATTTGCATGTATAAATGCAAGCGTTTATTAAAAAAAATACAATAATAAAAACATAATTAGCGTAAACATATTCCCACGATTATACGACTCGAATATAAAAAAAGAAACACACGTACATACATACTAATTAATTATAATCGACCTAGTAAAATTCGCAAGCAACACACGCTGCACCGTTTTAGATATCAAGTTGTCGTGAAAAAAATTCAAAACAAAAACTAAACAAAACTAGATCTAGAAACGAAACAAAAACCGATAGGAAAACAAAAATATGATTTTGTGTCGGACGCATGTCAGAGGAAATGAGTATGAAAAGAGATAACGCGCGCACACACGTTAGATGTGTGAGTAGCAGAGGAATTAATTAATCAAGTTGGCCGTGTCACGACGATGACTCGCGATTCGAAAACAAATCGGGACGCCGCCGACCGTGATCCGTCGATCAGTGGTGTAGATAAGAGGACGACCATTAGCGACACAGCGGTGCTCTGTCCAACAATCATTAACAATCTGATCAGAGATCAATTGACGCATAAATTAATACGATTTAGGGGTATAAATAATGATGTTGCTTATCGGACGAGATTAATTGTGAGGGGGAACGCACATCGGACGATTTCGTTTTTGTTTACAATGCTATTTTGATATAATCGTGATTCGAATTATTATTACTATTATTTAATGTTCTTCATTTTAGAATAATAGAAAATCAAATCTACTGCATGCTTAAAATATAATATCTCATTACTGGAAAAGGGAGTATATAATTATATTAAAATAAGATACTTTTAAGGAGTTGAAATTTGAAATAATACATGGAGCTATTAAATTTATAATCTTATAATAGTTTATTTTCTACCTTTGATGCTTTGCCTGATGTTCTTAGTTTTTTTTTTTGAATTATCTAATTATCTGTTCTCTAGGAAAATTTTGTACACGTGTGCTATCGTCAGGTAGATATTAGAGTCTAATATTGAGGGTGGTATACGTGCTGAAACTAGTAGCGAGGAATAAACAATCAGATGATCCAAAAAGACGAAAACCGTCAAGACAAAATTATAATTTATAAAAAAAATAACAATTATTCTATTTTTTTTCTAGCGACTTACTAATTAACGCAATTATTTAGATCTCGTGTTTTTAATATTGTTTTAAGGAAGTTAATTGTTTTTTATTCAAATCCCGTCAGAGAAGCTACAAAAATACTTCTCTTTTTATCAAAAACACCGACCTACAAAATACACAGACAATTTGCGAAATGCCAATTGTGAATCTCTCTGTTCGGAAGTCGTGGTGTAAGATGGAAAGAAGGTATAAACAGTTATTTGGGTACACAGTAGGATACATTTAGGTCATCATTCTTTAATCATCATGTGGGTATTTGCTAAAGGTTTTAGAGAATATCCCCTTAAACAATTCGAATATAGATTTACCTCTTAGATCAATACAAATTGTTTTCCATGTTTCGTTGCTTATTTTTAGAACGATATTACAAGCATGAGTTTACTTATTAGCTTGTTAATTTATCTCAGATCAATTTAATAGCAAGTAAACTCGCTGACTTGTAAATCTAAGAGAGTAAGGTCAAATCATTTAACTTCAGAGTATACTTTTCAGAAATTTTACAGATTTTGACTATATATACAGTACAGATTAATAGGGAGTGGTAAACTGTACTCTATATATAATAGTTTGAATAGTTTCCTCGTTATTTTTTCACTAATAACTTCAGTTGTCGATGCGCTCTAAAACCCCAATAACTAAGTAACTTTATTGACCTTTTCATTGTTTTCATATTTTGTCCAAGCCTATATAACCATTTGTAATTTTATGCGTACATTTTATAACAGGGGTGGGCAATTTATTCGATAATATGAGCTACATATAATAAATTTCATACATTTTTGAATGTTAAAGAGCCACAGAAAATTTGAATTAAAATTGTATTTATAAATAATAAAAAATACAACTATATAGTAGTCCAACTCGTCAAATCAGTTTATATATAAATGAATTACCCGTTTATATATAAAATATTACAATATTGATACATACTATAGATTATTAATATATATGTTTAGGAAAAATGTCAATGAAACACTATATTGTCTCGGGAGCTGCACAGAATAGCTTTGAGAGCTGCAGTTTGCCCACCGTCATTTTATAACAATATTTGTGTTATAACCACACTTGAAAATCATTCCCAACTATTGTCCAATGTACGTCTATCCCACAAATATCATGTATATACATATAGAGTCATATCAGTGAATACAGCGATTTAATTACAATACATCGAGGCAGACAGGTAGTTTCGTTTATATGTTACATGGGATCCAATGCAGCCGCCGAGATCTTTCGATTGGCTCGTGAATGACGTCACTTCCGTCGCGGATCACGTATAGACCGTGAGAATCTGCAGCAGGTGCTATATACGTGTCGTGCGAGTGCCAGTCGACGACGTCTCACTCGTACATGCACACGTTCGTTGTTAACACAAGCGAGAAGAAAATAGAACAGGCACGAGTAATAAGTTGTGCCCGAATTGTGTGTGTTTGTGTTGGATTATACGACGAGACTTGTCAAATTGGTGTATCGTAAATAGATGATGATGATGATGACGATACAATGAATATGTATACGTTTGTGCGAGTTGAATAAGAGATATGTAAAAATTATAATATTATACTGTGATCTCTGTTATCTCTTTTTTAATATGCATTCGTTCATGTTGAAATTAGTCAGTTTTTATTGTACGTTATTTGGGCGCTACTGTATAATTATGTTTATTATTTAAACTCTAAATGGTAATGCGAGATACTGAGGTTTGAACCCGGAACTGTCGGGAAATGTATTAATATGTGTGTAAGTTATCAAAACATACTATAAAGTAATTTAAAGTTACAATTTATGATCACGTCTGGTTATGTTAAGTACGATTCTGGATATAAAATTATATATATATATATATATATATATATATATATATATATATATATATATATATATATAATATCTGTGCTATGTGAATATAAAATTTCATTTCGTGCAAGTAATTAACACCAGTCTCGTTGCAATAAATCGTTTGTTCTCATTTACCAAATCTGAGTGAGATTCATGATTTGATCGTTCGATATAGATTTATTTTAAGAAATCGATTACTTGCACAATGATTTTGAGTTTCGAATACCATTTAAGCGAGACGAATATTCGAATTTTAAAAATCTTAGCATAGAAATGTAGAACTATCCGTATATGAAAACAAATGTTAAAACATTTAAGTATTATTCAATGCAGTAATAATATATAATAATTTAAAAATGGCTAAGAGTTTTTATTAGTAAGAAATCATGTTTATTTTTCTTTTCATATAACGATAATCAGAAAATACATTTTATTTTTATTTTAGAAAGTGTACGTGTATCTTAAAATTACTGTTCTTTTTTTAAAAAAAGAATTTAAAGTGTGAATTTGTTGATACATATAGAGCTAGTCCTCCAATATAATAAATAGTTAACTAAAATTAAATATTATTCAATGAAGTAAAGTTCAACCATATGTTTTAATTCCGTGATTTATAAAAGTGATATGAAAAGAAATATAAAATGTAAGCATATATAAGGTATAGCATACCCAATTGATATATTTTTTTGGATGGTTCGATTTCATATTTGAAACATGTTAATAAACCACGTGTTCTTATTATGTATATACTTATTATATTAATACAAAATTATATTTAACCAATAATGTAATAATTATACTTATATATCCATTAATATGATAATTACACACCTGAACCAACTGGATATGATTGCCATCAGAAGCTATAAGTAGTCTGCTTCATAAAAATATCTTAAAGCTATTCTTGCATGACGACTTCAAACAAACCTTAATTTTCACGGTTTTTACATGAAGATAAATTTAAAATTATATATATATATATATATATATATATGTATATATATATATATATATATATATATATATATATATATATATATATATATATACCATGATGATGAGTTTTTGTATATTTGGATACTTTTGAGCAAAAAAATCTTAATGGATATTTTGTTCAAAAGTACATTACATTAGGTGTACAAATTAATTCGGTGTCTGTTTTTATAGAAAATGAAAGTTTATTTATGGAAAAATAGGGAACATTTCAATCCTCAAAATATTCCTCATTATTTTGTATAACTTTGCTGCATCTGTCGGGTAATTGACTAATCCTTTGTCCAAAAAAGATGGTGGCTTTCAGTCTAAGAAGTCGTAATGCATTTTAGGACCTCTGTCACTGTTTTAGTATTTTTTGCATATTTTTTGCGCCACAACACCTTTCCCCAATGATCAATATATCATTCCCGCGGCTTCGACAGTATTTTTTTCAACTGGAATGCAAAAAGTATACAATGCCTAATATGCTGCTTTTCAGACACTATCGTGTTCATTACTGTTTTGTGAGGTTATGCCAACTGCTTGGCTAATATAAAGAGTGTTTTTTAATATAAAGGATGGCAATTGAAAATCGTAAAACAACAAGAAAATATTTTCGATATCAGCAGATGGCAATTAAAAAATTAACAGAAAATGAAACATTGGTTCAAATGACATCGTCATAGAAATTCGCATAAGAAACAATCAAACATGATCAATAATTTATTGATGATTTATTTCATTAGAAAAACGTTTGTGGTTTGTAGAGTAAGAGAATAATTTATTCGTGAAAGAGAAATAGCTACAGTGCTAGAAGTGTATTGCAGTTAGTTAAGGGGATCACCGAAGTACAAGAAGAAATAAAAAAAGGGGATTATGTCTGAATAAAGAAATTTCAATATTCTTAAAAGCATTTACTGCAGAAAATAGTGGTTTCAACATGCAAAAATGGATTTTATTCCAGGTTACAAGCACAAGCATTTATATGAAAGATTATCATCCACATTTTTCATAAAACTAAACTATTCTTAAATTGTATTTACGCTGAATACCTGTTAAATTATTTGCACCAAATTAAAGTAATTATAAAAAAGAATTTCTTAGTTAAAAATCAAAAATCAACTCAAAAAACTCTTTTCTCCGGTTGTATTTTTAACACAAATTGAAAAGTCATATCATTAAAAAACATCTTTAAAAATATTTAAAACCTTTAACATTCTACTGAATACAGTTCTGTACTGCGGTTAAATTCACTTTCACAAATGAATGTTCCTCTCGCCCCACAAATCATATAAATGTTTCTGATCAAAAATGTTTAATAAATGGTTATTGTTGATTTCTGATTGTTGCTTATATGCATTTCGAAGCTGATATCATCCTCAGAATGTTAAAGAACAGAGCAATATTTTTAAATAGATTTTTCTGTAAAGAGTCGAAGTGCGCATAAGTAGAAATGAAAAAAAATCGATAATCACTTATTGAATTCTTCATCAGAAACATTTTTTGGTTTGTGAGACGAAAGATAAAGTGAAATCTCACTGAAACTTTTCTGTTTTCAATTAATATCTACAAAAAATACTTTAAATCGAGATAAGTAAATAAATATGAAAAAAAAATTAAAAAAAAACAAACACAGAATGCATGCAGACAAAATTAAGAAAAAAGACAATTTCTCAAAGAACTTTAATCAACAGTAAATATTGTTTTGTTCATCAAAAACTCATTCTAAATTATATATTCGTATATTATCTTGAACAGCGTAAACAAATCAAATAAAAAACGAAACAGACACAACAAGGAATCAAAAATGACAGACTCACACCTATGATTAAATTTAATATATTTCACAAATTGCATGCATGTGTATAATTTTGTTCAACATATCAAAAATGATATTACGCAGTGTGTTAAGAAATGACTTCTGGTTTGTGTAAAAAACGTACGTGTAATAATTTCGGTTTTGTGAAAAGGTACAAGATAAAACTCATTCCACCCCATAATTATTAAGTAGGAAAAAAGATATATACATACATACATACATACACGTTTATATATATATATATATAAGTATATGTGTGCATTGTGTGTAATTTATCAGACACGTCTTCGTTGTACGGTTGCAACACATTTCAAAATAATACTTGCTGTCAAAAATCGAGGTGAAATAAAATACATACATATACACACCCTTTACTGAATATGATGGTTTGATAAAAAAGGATAAAATTTCATATCAAGTGAAATATAAGAATTGTATCTTTTCTTAAAGACCGCTTTACATTTGTCTGTTAATAATAGATGGTCAGTTTTTACCCTGCGGGTTTCACTTTTATGTGTCTGGATGTAACTTAATTACAATGACAAAAAACAGTTTTTTCGAAATCATTTCTTTAAGTATCTTCCTGCTCAATTCACTTTTATTACACGCATAATACATACGTGTAGATATATAATGAGAATTTATTTATATAAAAACTTAACTGTAAATCTATTCGTCTATTTTAGATTTCTGTTAATATTTATAAAACATTAGTAAAATAAGAATTATTCACAACGCTGTAAAAAAAGTATATATTCATTTACATGTCTGTTTTTATATAAAATTAAAAAATGCAATTTGTTTAATTCATGTATCGTGTAATGTAATATATTTTCATTCGTGTGACTTTTACAAGATTAATTAGTATTCAACCGAGTACTAAATTTAATTTTTAAATTCATTCTCTATAAAAAAAGTTAATTTAAGGTCTTAAAAATTCAAGATTCATGAAGGTTTTCTGTTTATATATATTTTTGTATTTATTTCTTACTGAATTAATCTTCACATCGTACGGTTAATTAACTTACATGTAATTGATTTTTAAATCTCATTCCGATATAAATTTCTAATCGATTTTTTTAAACTGTATGTAAAATTTTCTGAACGCCGTAATTACAGTGTGGGAATTTTTCGTACACCGTGTATTAGATTTAGATAGAATTCTAAAAGTAATAAACTTAAGATTTTAATTTTAAACATGAATATGTAAGTTTATTGGAGCAGTGCAAGTGTTCTATAAAAGTAACCGAAATATTCGTGTATAAAAAAAACAATCTCCATGTATAAATTACCCATAATTTAAAAAAAAAATCTTTTTAACTGAATATATTGAAAGGATTTTTTAGATTATTAAGATTGATTTTTAGATCCAATTATATTCAATAATAATAATTGTATGTATACCTGCTTAAGAGATCAAATTCTATAACAGGAGTTCTAAAAATGAAGAAGACTGTAATTGTTACAGCTTCCCCTCATCAATCTCTTCTTAAAAGCTTTCACTGAAAAAAAAAACAGTAATTTTAACATACAGAAATGCATTTTGTTACAAATAAGAGAGTTTTACGAATGATTAATTATTCATCAACCAGCTTTTTATAATTTTCTAACTAGTTTTTTAATGAATGTTCATTATTTCTATAAAAAAGACGGAATTTCTTTCAGATTTTTCTAAATATCATATAAGCGCTATGACAATGAAGTAATCAATTATTAAACATACTAGAACATATTTTTATGATTTGTGAGGTACGTGAAAACTTCATTTGTGAAACATAGAAGAATTATTCTTTGACATTTTTCATTCTTCAGTTCTTTCAATGTTGATTATACCTCAATTGATTTCAATTCAAGATTTTTTATTTAATTTAAAATGTTAGAAATAAACTTTTTGAATAGACATCGCATCATTGTCTTCAATTGAAAATAAAAATACTGAATATTATATTTATATATATATATATATATATATATATATATATATATATAGCCTAGTGTTTTTTTATATTTCGATAAGTGCAATGTATCTCGAGGAAATTCTTAATTTAAAGGGAGCACGAAACCAAATAAAGTTTTACAAAATACATTGTCTATAAAAATAAAAATAAAATTTATCCATGAAAAAAAATATATTAAACTTCTTTCTGTATATAAAAAATAATTCCATTGTACAATTTCCATAAAACATTTTTTTTCGTGTAGACCACCACCTCCTAGACGTTAGTCATCTAATATTTCTGAATCACTTAAAACAGCTAGGAAAATTAAGAAAGCTAAATTGTATATGAATTTGAAGGTCATAAACCGCAATTATTTTTCTACCAACCTAATATAATCAAAAAAGTATTTCATCTCTATCGCTCTGTTACATAAAATAAGTTTAATTTTTAAGCAAGGTTTATAATAAAAAGAACAAGTTTTACACATAATGTATTGATGATAAAATACACAGAATTCAGAAATGATTCGTATTCATCTCACAAACTACACGTTTTTTTCTGATCAAAAATGTTCAATAAATTATTATTAATTACTTTTGATTACTGCTTATGCGCCTTTTAGCAAAACGTTGTCTTCAGAGCGACAAGTGGAGAATAGGCTAGGATTTAAGTAATTGTGACATACAATTACTGATACATTTTACAAAATCTTGATATTAAAACATTTTTTAAATATATTTTACTAGCACTAAATTAATTTACAGAATATTTATTTCATGTCTAAGGAGTAGTGCTCAGACTGATTGAAAAACATTACTTTAGACTAACTATATACTTTTATTGCTAAAAAAACATACTTTTAAATTTTGAATTTATTATTTAATTAAAATAAAACTAAATTACATGCATACTGTATTTTTCCACATTTTATTTTAATGTTTCTGATGTTATAAAACGGTAATATATTTAAATAAGTTTTACTTCTGTATTTTTTTAATTTATTTTCTTGTACGAAACGATGCTTCGCCAAAGAATTAGATAAAAAGAAATAACATCACAACCAACCATCTGTTTAATATCTACATATTTATATTGAATATGATATAAATAAATCGTTGAAATTTCGCACATATGCAATAAAAACGAATGTATCTCTTGTTTGAATACCTTGTCGACTGCTTAACTGTACAATAAGTAGTATGTTTCGTTTCTGAGTAATGCTACCTATTAATTCCAATAATTTGCCAATGTTGTACATAAAAACGGACACGTTTCTACACATTATTTTCTAATAATTTCACGTACTACATCTGCGTTATTATGCAAATTGTACGTTACGGCACAGAATGCGTTATCGAATTGAAGTGTGTAACACTGAAAAATGTCTATATGTGTGAAAAAAATATTCGATTTGAAGTCATTTCAAACGGACCGCATGCAGATCGTATTCGTAGATTTGTGGATAATCGATTATTTGTTCAGTTCGAGTATATTTTCGAATCATGTCCGTGAAAATACCTCAATTAGTTACCGTTTGATTGACCAATAGATACTTGTCAGTTGTCGAATTTTTTCTCTTATCACTAATTGTTATCTCGGAGATTTATTTATGTACGTTACATATCTTTTAATCAATTTCTAGTTATTTATACGCATGAATATAAATGTTTTTTTTGTATTCCAAATACTGTCATCCTTATCACGCGTAATAATATTTTCAGTTCTACACGAAGGTAGTAGCGTTAATAACTCCATTCTACACTAATAATTTTAATTTTAAATTCATGTTGCAATTAGAAAAGCTTGCTACTTAATAATCATTTAATAGTATCATAAATCAATATTTAATAAAATTGAAAACTTTTGAAAAGTGTTTCAAATGATAAATTTTGAACATATTTTCTGTTTAATACCAATATTTCAATTTTAATAAATAATTAATTATATAATCACTAATCAGTAATTTTATTACTAAAATGTGAGTAGAAAAAAGGAAAGAGTAGCATAAAATTGATTAGAATATTAAAAAGATTAATGATAGTTGATTGAGATCATTAAAATGATATTTAATATATTAGTTTAATCTCAGAATTTTCGTTTTCATTTTGTAACACAAATAGCAGTAGCTATACATTTAAAAATAAGATAGAAAATATAAAACGTCTCTAAGAAAAGTTATTCTAGACATTTGTGCCTTAAATACATTGTTTATTTGTATCTTGAATTATTTATTCCTGTTTTATACGTTTCATTAATAACTTATATATTTTACCGAAAAGTACATACACATTTAATTGAATATATTTCATTTTTAATGGGAAAAGAAATAAACATCATTTCCTACTTTTTCAATAATAAACAGTTCTATTCACTGTATTTCTTCTAATTTTATAGCCTTGTTTTGAAATAACTAAATATTTATTTTCTTCATGTTTACAGCATAATGTGCATATTTCATAAATTAATTCTTTTCAATCTCACAAACTATGAAATTTTTCTGATAAAAAATGTTCAAAAAACCATTATTAAAGATTTTTCTGTAGCTTGACGCCTTGAATTGATGGGATCTCAGTCGAAATCAGCATATGTAATGATCAGTAATTATTTACAGAACAGTAATTAGTTTTGATTGGAAAAATTGTGAAAATTTATTTGTAAAAGTAAATTTGGCCACGGTATTAGAATTTTATTGTGCATAATGATTAAAATTATTTTTAATTAAAAATCAATAAATATAATCTACTGTAGAGGAGCTTAAAAATCTATCATTTTTAAGAATTGTTGCTTGAACGGTATGAATTTTTCTGGTAGTGATAGTTAAATTTGATTTTTTTGTTAGATAAATTTTAATTTTAATGTAAAAAAATTCAAAACTTAAATCTGAAACATTGACTAGAACATAAATTCCATTAAGGTCACTTAAGCCATTAATAAATTTTATCGAGAAATTCTAACAGAGTACAAGACTCAAAGAGATAATAAAGATAGCGTTTCCTGTACATTAAAGCTTTGAAGACGATGAGTTTGCTATTAAAAAGCAACAATCAGAAATGATCAATAATGATTTATTAAAGATTCTTGACCAAATTTTTTTTAGTTTATGGAGGGAAAAAGGAATTCATTTTTAACAATTAGTAAAGATTCCTATTTTGAGATTGAAAATGTAATTGGATAATAGATATAAGAAAAAAGCTTTTAAATTAGGAAGACTATCAAACTTTGATGATTACCTATGAAAATCATTAGTTAAGTAGTTCTTTGAAGAATCATTAAATTAATTATCATATAAATTAGCATTTCCAGGATTCCCAGTGTAAGAACATTAAAAACGTGTTAGCAAAAGGAATAGAACGAATTTTTAGTATAGAAATATATATATATATATATATATATATATATATATATACATATGTATGTATGTATTTTTAAAAATTAGCTAAAGTACATGACATCATCATTTACATAAGAACAATTTTACGATGTTAATTTTCACAAAAATGACTGAAAAATTATTATACAAGTGCAGTAGTTGAGGTAATTAAACAAATCTGTTTATTTAGATAATTGTTATACATTTAAAAAAGACTAATTAAGAGATCTTTATTTTTAAAAGTGTGTAATGTATATTTTTAAAAAATAATATTAATCACTTTATAATATCTTTAATTTTTTCACGGATATGTGTGCAGAATTTCTATAAAAAAATTAAGAAGATTAAGCGATAATGTGCTGTGATAATTTACGGAAGAAGTTAATAGTTTCTATTCATGTCGCATGTATCAGCTTCGGGTGATCAATCAAGTGTATTAATGAAAGGTATGTGTTAATGAAAAATTCCGAATAAATTTAATTACATATAAAATATACGATGAATATTCGAAAACGTCGACTTTACTTTTTCTTTCGCGTATTTCGAAACTCTAATAAAAATCAAACGAGCGAGACAAAACTATAAAATATACCGGATACAGTGCACATGTTCCTTATTTAATACGACCATTAATGATCAGGACGTATCAAATAGCATCACTAAAGAAATAAAAAAAAGTACACGAACACTGTTAGAAAAAAGGAACGACGATTTCGTTTAAGTGTACCGTAATATAGTTTCATCTTTGTTATATCCGGATTCGTGCTCAAAGTGGTCGTGTGTCGGGCAACATCTCAGCCTCTTTGGATCCGGCAAAACAGACGGCCGGGCAGGCAGGCAGGCGAGCAGCCGGCTGTGGCCAAAACGTGGGAACTGGCCAAAGCGGCGCTTCCCAAAATACGATACTAGGAGGTGCGTGTGTCAGCATGCGACTTCTGTTTGATGCCAGAAGTGGTTGCAGATGGTTAGTGAAATACTGCTGCGGCGGGACGTTGATTATGGCTTTACTGCGATGTTCAATGTGCACAATAGAAGTTTGATGCTCTCGTGCGAGAATCAGACTCATTTTGTATCTTTGAAATATAGTTTTTTGTACCGTCTCAATTTTAATATAAACATAAAAACGCGTTGATATGATACCTACCTATATATATATATATATATATATATATATATATATATATATATATATATATATATATATATATATATATACACAACTCAATATCAAGTCAGGCATCAATTTCTTATAGAATTTAATGAATCTTTGAATTAATCAATTACACTCTCCACAAATCACAAAAAAATGTTTCTTATCAAAATTCAACCACTGATTATTTTCGATTTTGATTAGAGATTACGTATTATTCGATAGTATCATCTTCTAAGTGTTGAGATACATGAAATCCAAGCATACTAAAATATCAACCGAAATAAAAATTCATTTAGACAAATTTTCTAAAAAAACATATTAGGTGCACACATTAATTCGGTGCTTTTTTATATAGAAAATGAATGTCTTTTGAAAATTGAATACATTTCAATCCTCAAAATATCCCCCATTATTTTGTACAACTTTACTCAATCTGTCGGGTACTAACGAATCCCTTATCGAAATAAAGATGGCGATTTTAAAGTAAAAAAATGATAATGCATTTTCAGATATCTTTCATTGTTTTGGAATTTTTTGCATGTTTTATGCATCATAACACCTTCCCCTAAAACTAAACAAATCATTTTTGCATTTTCGGCAGCATTTTTTTCAATTGGAATGCGAAAAGTATACATATGCTGCTTTCAGAATGCCATCGTGTTGACTACTATTTTGTGAGGTTATGCCAACTGTTTGACCAAGATATACAGTGTTTTAAATGTTAAGATTGGCATTTCTAAATCCTGAAACGACGAGTAAATATTTTCATTTAAAACAGACTTATGATTAATTCAATTTAAAGGCACGGAATTAATTTTTACATCTAATATTGATTAATAAAATAAAAAGGGTAAATATTGTACAAAAATACAAGTACATAGATTATTCATTCTGTAATCACATATTTTTTTCGCAAGAAAGTAATTCAATTTCTCTGTAACCAAGGTTGAATGAAATTTGGTGAAAAATTAAAGAAAAATGTCAATATTTCTTGTTCTGTCTTAAATCGTGGAAGATATACAGCGATATCTGAAAATTGAACATCAATCACTGCCATTTGTAACTTAAATTTGATTGAAACCTTTTTAACCCTTTCAATATGACTTTTTTATTTTGATTAATTTTAATAAATGGTAATTAATTACGTTAAGGAGTTGTTAAAATTGGCCAAAATTATTGTCCAAGAATTTTTCGACATCTTGGATAAAAGATCTAGTCCTATGAAGTTTTGTCCCATCAGTATTTTATCGTGGGTTTACTATGTAAAGTATTTCCCAGTCAGGAATTTTTGAAAATCGGGGAGAGATATGTATCCCGTTAGTAACGAAAGGGTTAAATAAGAACAAATATTTAGAAATTTTATATCCAATTTTCTATCAATGCCCAGTAAAAATGGAGATTAAAGATAGCTTTATTTTTAATACGACGATAATCCTAAATAAACGCTGGGAAAATTGGAATATAATTTAATTTTATTTGTTTAAATATACTTTAAACCATTCTCAGTTCGAAAATATCAATGTAGCTGAAAATAAATAGTTTCTATACTTAAAATTTTAAATTTATATTTTTAAACTAGTAGAATAAAATAAAGCCTTTATATTGAAGAAACTTTTTTAAAATTGGTAATGCTGAGGTTAATATTAATTAATTGTTCAAATTAATTTCCATTTCTAACATTATTTTTATTATTAAAAATTATTAATGACTAATAATAATCAAATGATTATGTACTGTAGAACTTAATTAATAATTTATTGTTTTCTAAAACAATAAATTATAATACGGGTTATTAAAAGAGAGAAAATAGAAATAAGAGTAAATAAAATATAAAATTAATTTCATTCAACATGTTTATATTCTTTTATGACAAGATCTGCTAAAATAAATCTTAAAATTAGATTTATGTGAATTGATAGATTAGAATTGAAGATATTCAGAAAAAAAATTTACAGAAACCATTTAAAGATTTAAGCATTTAGAAAAATGATATAAATAATTCGATATTTAAACAGTTAATTCATTTTTTAAAATAAATTTAACACTGTATCTATTTTGAATTAATTCTAAATTAAAAGTAAATATAAACTTCCTTTAAAGCAATAACTTGAGTAATGTACCGGCAAGTTTTTTGTTAATAAATAACGTTTTTTACTAACACTCCAGACAATTATATATATATATATATATATAAATATATATGAATATACTGACGATCGTGTGAAAAATAATGCTGGATGATATGTTCATAATGTAATAGCAAAAATATATAATTGCCTGTGAATATCTGAGATTTCTTTTAAAACGAAATCGTTACCGCCCGACAAAAGCTAAAATGTTTCGGTCGGCGAGAAAGGAAACAATAATTTTTTAAGCCGACAAAAACACGATTTTATTAATACTTTTTTACACTGTTTTTATTCGCAATTTAAAAGGTTCATTCCCGTAAGTTCAAAAGATGCACATATCATTTTTTTATTTAGCATATATTACACCTTTTTTATTACTAATTCAGAACATTTTGAGTAATTCTAAAATCTGTATTTATTTCAATGTTTGAATAAAGAAATTGAAACTCAGTAAGTCACTAATTCGTTTACAATAAATTATAAAATAATATCATTTTTTGTATTTAATCCTGAAACAAATTTATTTTATAATACAAAGTAATGGCATAATTATTAGAAATATATATATATAGAGAGAGAGAGAGAGAGATTAAATTAGTACTTGAGAGAAAGAACAAAGTAAATAAGAAATTAAAACAGCCACTTAGTAGAAAAATAATAAGAATAAGATTTTTTTTAAAAAATAATTATATAAGTTTATAGTTTGATTTTTATTACATTTTTAATTGCATGATTATTAAAATTAACAATAATAAAGATAATATTTGATTTCGGTCACAAATCAGTTCTGACGCTGACTAAATTAATTTTTATAAATATATTCTTTTTTCACTCCACAAATCAGAAACAGAAAAATGTGATTTTTCTGTATCTGATGCTCTGAGAAGCCGTTTTCATTGAAATATATGTATAAATGACAATCAAGAATAATTTACTGAATCTTTTTGATGGCAAAAATTCAATGTGGTTTATGGGATGAAAAATGTATTAATCTATGAATTTAACTTTAGGTTTTAAAGAAGTAGTTACTGTTTATGTACAACTGAATATTGATAACAAAATAATATTAGAAAGAACTAACTTATAAATCCCTTCCTTGTATAATACCACATACTTTATACACACTTTCCCATATATACACATTTAAAGCACTGTTATCGTACATTAAACTCACTTCCCCCTATGTAAAACATTCCTTTATACTACACCCTAGTATAAAACAATTGTTTTATCAAGTCCCCTTTTTGGGAACCCTAATACACGTTCTATTATGTTTTACCTATAAACAACATTGAACAACACTTTTAATAATCATCAATCAAGGGAGGGAAAGTTCATTCTTTTTTCTCGATTCTATACGAGCACGTGAGTCACAGGAATGACATTTGTAATCCACTTCCTATTTCCGGATTGGTCAGATTTTTTTCTTCAATTAACACTTTGGGGGTAAGTATATGTACTTAGTATATTTTGCAGTGATTTTCAAGTTAGTTATAGTCGTGACTTTGATGTAACGATACAGATTATATTATATTATATATATATATATATATATATATATATATATATGTGTGTGTGTGTGTGTATAAATTTTGTATTTTATCGGAAACAAACACATGCGAATAGATTGTGAAATTAATTGTTCAGTGTTCTAATTTAAATTCTGCATTGTGTTGACATTGGAATAGAGTTATTGTGCCAGTGAGTTGTATTGATGTTAATCAGTTATTTCGAAATTTGCAAATCATTATGTTTTGTACACGTGTTTAGAGTTATTTTATTCATACAGGTAATTGTAAATCGCTATTATTATATCGTACTTGTATAATATGTTGTGTTGAACTTATATATTTCATTTGTCTTTATAATAAAGGCTTGATTTGAAATAAATATGAATTTGAGAACGATTGTATAGCAGATATATAAACACTCGATGAATAAATAATAAGAGGTTGAGTAGTATTAAAAATACTAATATATTTAATCATGAAGTATGTTTTTTTCTTTTCTATATTATAAACATACCAATATAACCCATAAAAACACTTAATTTTAATTTTATTTATTATAATATCTTTTAACTGTAGAGAAAAAGAAACATATTCAACTAATTAATAATTATTTGTTATTTGAAACGATTTTGTTTATAGGGATACGTTTTTTTTTATTTGATTACATTAAAATCAAACCTTTCTTATCTTAGAATTAAAATAAAAAATCTATATTTCACTAAAACTTAAGATCACTAAATGAATATTATAGACTTATTAAATGAAAATTTTAAAGAGTAAGACAGAAAAAATATACACAATATTGAACTCCAGCCGGAAAAACAAAGAATTATTTATAATTTAAATGAGAAAATATATCAAAAATCAAATACAATTTTATGATGTTTTTCAATTAATTTATTTTTAGATAACAAGATTTGTATATTTATTAAATAGAATTTCTTTCTAGTTATACACTTTAGAGATACATTTATACGCATTCATAAAAAATAAATATATTAGAAACTTTAGAAGTCAATTATTTTTACCCCATATCTTTTCAGATTCATATATATTTTTATTACAAATATTGAAACTATTTCAAGAAATAATACTTATTTATTAAATATCAGTCTATCATTTTTATTACTTTTATTATTACTCGAAAATAATTTATATATTAATAAAACAAATACAATCTTGAATTACTTAATGCATTAATATTAAATAATAATCATTTTTGCATTGAAATTCATTAATATTCCACTACCAATTTTAAATAAAATAAATAGTGTAATTATATAATATTTGAAAGTGTAATCATTTTAGAATAATTTAATATGGCATAGTTCTTACTAATGATTTCATTCCCATGTATATTTTTCAGAAAAAAAGTTTTTATTACAATCATTTTTTCTAAAACGGTCTTAAAGAAATATTTAATATAATAAATATTTCTATAAGACCGTTCGCATTATTAATGCGTTAATGTTCCAAATGGATTTTTTAATCCTTATATCCTTTAGATCCTTCTAAAATAAGATATAAACTCTTTGACACATGTTCTGTTTCATTACGAAAACAGGCATACCAAAAAAGTAAATAAAAAAAAGTTTTAACAAACACAAACAATGTTATAGAAAAAAAATTAAAGATCAGTTGCAATTAAACAAGAGATATCTATTTTTTATTAAGCCACGTTGTATTATTTATGTTGTAATATAAATATTTTGTATTTTTTTTCAATATTCATACGCTGAAACCACAGCAGGAGGTTTTAAAACGAAGTATTATGCGGCGTACCAACTTTAGAAGACAATGTGTAATTATTACTGTATAATTTTTAAGAATATAAAAACTAATTTTGTTAGTAAAAAAATGAACGATATTTTTATTTTAAAAAAATATTAAAAGATCTAATATTTTTTTTTGGGACTGAAGCTAAATTCATTTACAGAAGAATTTCTTATTCGGCTATAACACATAAAGGTTTCTGATCAAAAATGTTCAATAATTGATTATTGTGTAAAAGAATGGTTTGATACTGTTTGTATCAAAGAAATTAGTGTATTACAATTTATTCATTAATGTAATAAAAAATCATTTCTGAAAAAAATCATGAGATTAATTATAATTATTTTAAACATACAGACCTTTACAAATAATCAACATAAATGTATAGAGTATCTCAAGATATATATATATATATATATTTATATATGTTTATATCATTCATCAGGGACGACTCAATAAATTATATGTTCGTTATATACAAAATTTATATTTATTTAATATGTAAATCTATTAATTTCGCTAATTCAAACTATCCGTCTGTAATAATTAATTGTTTTTAATTGTTTATGAATATTTTAAAAAAGATGACATCATTCTCAGATGACCGAACAGCGAATATATCTTTTTAAAATATAGAAAAATGATTTGTTTAAACGATAATACTCTACGGATGAAAAAATCAGTATCAAAATCCATATAAGCAAGAATCAAGAATTCATTTATAAAATGAATTTCAAGAATTTATTCAATCATATTTAATTAATATTTAGAAATTTGCGTTTCGAAATTCCAATTTTAAATGATTGTGAATTGTAAAACTCGATAATTATCATACCCCTAATAAAATATGACTACAATAGAATCGAACAAAAGCCACATTTCCTCAACAAAGTAAATAAACACGGCCAGACACATTGACTACGGACACGTTCAATGTTAAATAGATATTCAAATGATGAACGTATGTACATCTCTCTAATTATGTTCTTTTTTTCACTACGACCAAACAAAGCTCACAATAATAAACAAAACGTGTGTGTGTGTTTACGTTACGTAAGCGCCGATCGGGCCCATGCTATTATCGATTGATAAACTATTAACCGGAAATCACCTGTTTTGACCTACGAATAAATGAATGACAATCGAGCTATTGAGCTGAACTGATCAAATCGGAAGCTGCATTTTGTCACGTCGCCTTGTCGCTGCCAGCGCCATTCGACTTTTATTTTGTTATCTACTAAATGTAAGCTACACATCCGGTTATTCAATTGAAAAGCTATTATCATGTGAACATGCCTGTGGTCATTCGATTGTAAAACAAATATATAATGTGTGTATATGTGTACACTTAGAAATAGCAAATTATCGAATTGTCATTGATTATGTATATATTATTATATATGATAGAGGGATACGTAGATTGCACAATAACCGACCTTATTAAAATATAATTATTATATTTTTCTATACATGTTTATATATGTACACGTGCTGATTTATGAAACAGATGTAAAAAAAAAACTTGATCTCGAACTTCTCGAACAAAAAATATATAAATTAATTGGTACTTTATGAAATAACAGAAATTAATTACAATAATATTTAAGTACCTGTTGACAAGAATTTAAATTGTCAATTGCTTCAATTATTTATAATTATTCATGATTATTTTTATAATACGAGAGCAGAAAAGAAAGTTGTTTAAGAAGTAAAAAACTTTTATTCTACATACAGAATTTTAATTCGGCTAATTTTTATATATAATGTTCCCTGTCTTCTATGTACTTACTCCAATATTTAATAAGCTTCTAGATTCCGTTCTGAAAGAAATTTTGATTTTTTTTGTAAGCTACTCTTACACTGTACTAATGATCAGCTCATCACAAAGAATTTTTCATCTCCAACTTTTTTTTAATAGTCCCAAAAAATAGAAATCACTTGGTGTTAAATCAGAATTATCAGGTGGGTGATCCACAAACTTGAAATATATATCTTCAATACACTGACTTGTTTTATTATTAGTTCCTTGTGAGAAATACACTTATCTATATTTTATACTTTTATCTTCTCAACTTTTCTTTTAATGATCCATAAAGGTAGAAATCACTTGGTGTTAAATTAAGACTATCAGATGGGTGGACAAGAAGCTTAAAACCTAGATCTTGAATACACTGATTTATTTTATTATTCACTTCTTATCAGAAATATACTTTTATCCCTTCAACTTTTCTTTTAATGATGCAAAAAGATAGAAAACTGTTTGACACACTTAGTGTTAAATCAAGACTATCAGGTGGGTGTTCCAGGAGCTTAAAACCTAAATCTTAAAATCACTGATTTGTTTATTATTTGTTTTATTATTCGTATGAGGAATTCACTGTAAAAGTGGTTGCGAAAGACCGGAAAAAGTTTCTTCCAGGACGGAATCTAGAAGCTTATTAAATAGTAGTTAAGGAGGATTATGTAGAAAAATTACTTTAATAAAAATCCTGTAAGTACATTAAGAGTGTTTTATTATTCAGATCTTCCTTTACTATTTAACACCCTCATAATATTCAAATTTATATATACTTCTTTGTATATTTGAAATAGACATATTTATCTTGAAAATCACCAAAAAAATCCAAAAATGGTTATAAAAATAAGTTTATCAAGAACTTCTTTTCGAATTTTTTTTGTAAATGTTATAAATAACAAAGTGATTTTATTTAACACTAATTAATTGATTTTTATGATTCATTAATGAAAAAGTTTAAAAACATAATCGAATTTACAGTTACATAAAAGACAAATTGTATAACAGTATTTATTTATAAACTCCATTTATATCCAGGAAAAATTATATTAAGAACTTTTTAGAACAGTTAAAACACTGACATATGATTTAATATTTTGATGGTTTTTAAACTTTTTATCAATCTCAGAACAAGTTTTTTCGAAACGTTTAGAAATTCTTCTAATCAGATTTCATTTATTCTATCATATTTCGTCATTTAAATTTCAACCTCTAACTATTTTCACATCTACGAACCATTTGTCAAACAGGAAAAAAAACAATTACCGTAGAACGATTTAAACATAAAAAAAGTTTATGAAACTATTACGGTATTCGTATATCTAATTAATAACACTTCGAGGTGCGACCAGCACTTGTACGAATAATTGTCGCTATCTAAATTTATTGATCTATATTTTACATGTTAAGCAAGTCGACTGTCATACTTTAAATGTACTTAGCTACCTGTAAAGTAACACCAGTTAATTAAATTTTCAATTTTAATTGCTGCTGCTATCTATTCGTACTGCTTCTCACATTTTATTTAATAAATTACACATAAATCTAGATCTACTTATGAGTCTCGTCGTCTCTACCGAAGATATTTTAATTATTTTCAGGTGTTTATTTGTCAATGTTGTAAACATTTCACTCTACAATATCTGGTTTTGATGAATGATAAGCGGGAAATAGATGAATTTCGTTTTTTTACTTGACAACTATTAATACATACATACATATATATATATATATATATATATATATATATAATTTCATGCCCTTTTTTACTACCTTTTACTTTAATAAAAGTGAATTAAAATGACTGAATTTTTTTATTATCATAGAATTTATTTAAAAATGAAAAAGACTATGTTATAATTCAATTTTTTGGAATTATAATTGTAAAACGACATAATACAAGGTGTAGCAAAAAAAAAAAAACAAAAGTATCACAATGAAACTTTCATTATTGAATTCAAAGACTTCTCTCTACAAAGTCGCCATTATTAACTCTAAGTCTCTTCTTCATTCTTTCTTTCCATGTTTGGCTTTTGTGAAGTTTTCTTCGTTTTGATGATGTTTAGGTGGTATATAAGACCCCCTTTTCTTTATTCTACATTTTAAAAGTTGTGTAGTTTTAGTAAACTTTTTGATGTTGAATATAGAAAAATGTTACAAAGGAAAAATTCTATCAAACCGAGTCATTATTGTCTATCATTGTGCCTTAGTTCTAGATCAAACATTGCTTCATTGATAATTCTGAATGAGAAATAGTGCTGTTATAATGAATAATCCACGTTTACACTCATAACTCTGATCTTTTATGACTAACTTTTACTCTAAAAATTCCAGACTATATTTATAAGAATAGTTGTTGATCGTTTATCCAGCTGGAAGATATTTATGGTACAAGATACCTCTAATGTTGAAAAATGCAATGAACATTGACTTCACTTTGGAGTACAACAATCTTATTTTCTTAAGTTGAAATCAGGTAGTTTTTATCAATTGGAAATTTTTATCTTTTGATTTTGAGACTATACTGAAACACTCATAACTAATAACCTATGATAACGTTGTTCAGAAAGGTTAAAATTTGGTTGCTTATGCGCTTCTTTAAATTTCTCTTTCATTTTTGGTAAAAACGATAAAACAAATTTTAAGTAAATGAATGTTATACAACATTGATTATCTGATTCGAACATGTGATCACTTATGAGGACCACAAAATATTATATTAAACAATACTGTATAATCTATTTGATTGTGGTAAGCAAATTAAATAAATTAATCGTTCAATCTCATTTTTTTTCTTTCTGTACATAATATTTTTTTAAAAATTTGTTCTTAAAAAATATAGTTGCGTAGTTTGACTTGTGGCATTTAAAAATATTGTTATTATTATTTTCTATATATTCAAATAAAATGTTATTTAAACTAGTTTCAAAGTACATTGAAAAATCAACTGTTTCCAACAAAACCTGCTTATTTTACTAAATTAAATCTGGAAAGATTTAGAAATTATAAAATATTTGTTAGAAATTAGCATAAATATTTAAACAACTAATATACATATATATATATATATATATATACAAATATATGTAATATTTATTTAAATATCTTGTGTTTAGTTTTAGCACCTTTCGAATGCAATCGATTGTAATGATTGATCATATTTAAAATTATGGACGTGTTGAAATTTGAGAAACAAATTATTTGAATTTTTAGTACATACACACATACATTTATATATATATATATATATACATAAGTATGAATGTACATAATTATCAACATATGTATGTATATAAATTAAAATAATTAATGTCATTTTAAAACATTATAAACGTGATTTCAAAAAACATTTCAAGCAATTTAATCATATTGAGTTAGTGAAGATGAAAAAAAAACAACGACACTGATTTCATTGAGAGAAAATTGGCCTACCGCAAAGAACCGAGACCCACAACGTCGTCGATCTAATAATCATCTTGAAAGTCAATGATCAAATCATGCGTATCTTGGACAAGAAAAAAAACTATTTTAGAACATCAGAAGCACTTCCTACTAATTAATGAATCTAATTTAAAGCAGCATTTTGTAGCAGAAAAAATGTCAGTGAGTGAGATTCCGTAATAATTGGTTCCGTATTTTTTTTCTTTATGAAATGGTTCGATAAATAAACAATTGTGACCTAGATAGTTTAATAAAAAATATAGTTTAATTAAATTTTTTTATAAAAAATGATATTTCGAATATTAATGATTTTGTTTTTGAAATATTTCATTTTTTATAAATGATAAATAAGTTACATTTTAATAGATATTTCTCTATTTCCTTGTATATATTTAATTGAATGAAGTTAATATTTTTATGTGCACAAAAGATTAAATGTTTTATTTTTACAGCCTTCTGTTGAGTACAATTGTTCTAAACTGGAACAATATCGCTTTCTAAGGAATATTTAAAGATTTTAATAAACTTTTAATTTATCATATTCTTTAGGGAAGCGTTACTGTCAACAAGTAAAAAAATTTTATAATCTTGAACCAGCAAATTATAATTTTAATTAATTTAGAACCAAATTTATTCAAATTAATCAAGTCGCATGAATGTTAAGGTCTTCATTCAATTTATTTTTTAAAAATTCAAAACTAATCAAAAAAATATTAAAATTATAAAATCTTTTGATTGTTTTAGTTAGCACTCACTTATTGATTTGATAATTTCTAATTAAAATTACAATTGTTCGTTTTTATATCTGTGTAATATTTAGTCTTTGTCCCGATGAGACATTGGGACAGTAATCTATTAAAAACAGTTCCGGATGTTGAATCATCTTTAGGTACCTCATTGATATACTTTAGAAGATATTAAAAAGCTTCATAATCTGAACAATGCACAAGAACTGAAACTAATTGTAGCAAATATGATTCACCGACACCGAAAATCAACAGACTAAAATTTTATTAAATTAATGGAATAACACGTTTTGATAATAAAAAAATATTGCAATAATTATTAAAAATGATGATATTTACGAGTGTAATATATCTTTTTACACACGGACGTATATAAATAATTACATCTCGACTATTTGTAGTGAACATGACAAACATTTAACACTTGTATCGATCATTTTGTAAATCAAACGCATGTTCGTTATAATTAAAAATCATAATTATCCATCAGCGCGATGTCAAGAACATGTGTGCTAATTAAGTAGCTGTTTTTATAGCTGAAAGATTCGGTTATTATATTTACGCCTGCGTGTTTGGACCTGCCGTGTGAGATGTGAAAATAATATACCTGCACATACTTATATATCATTCGAATTTATTAGAGAGGCGTTGCCTTAGAGGCGAAAGATAACGCATACTGTTTATACGTTTCAATAAGCACTAACTATTTCAGTGTGTATCTAATACGTGATGAGAAACATTATACACATGCACACACACAAATATATATATATATATATATATATATATATAATGTTGTTTCTTTTTTATTCATTTCTAATTTAATATATAAATTGTAAACCGTACTTGATATCACAACTCTTCGTGACTGGTAACAGTATTGAAAGTATTATTGGCATTCGTCGTAATAAATTGTATTTCTACTCGAGTCCAACTAATTATTTGATAATTATCAGACATGAAACTTAATAGGATGAAATCAACGCCTGTAAACTCAGATGCGTGGTCGTCGTCATGTAACTCTTGTACTGTTGCATCTTAAGCTTTCAACTGCTTCTCGACGATAAGGTCTGATTTAAATGAACGACATTGTATGTAATAGTATCCCTTCATTCAACTTTATGTTTGTTTCGACACGTACGTGAAGTATTCTTAAATTATATGAGGTTTTATGATGATTTTAATGCTTTACGATTCAACTAAACTAGTAAGTACAGAAAAATTTATACAGATTTATCCTGCGTTTGTACATACATACATATATATATATATATATATATATATATATATATATATATATATATATACATATACAAAGAGAGAGAGAATATATAACATACCAATTTATTTATAATAAAATAGTTATGAGAGAACTAATGAGTCAATAAAGAAGAGATTTTTTACCTCAGACTTGAACTTATGATACACTGCATATATGTTTCCATATAAGCAATGTATCAGAATGTTTCATTAATTTTTATCACAGAATAGTTTTGGTATTATGGATAAATTTACTTTCACAAGTAATTTATTTTTACTCGTTCCTTAGATAACAAAAATGTTTTGTTTAAATGTTCAATAAATGATTATTAATAATATTTGAAAAGAAGAAATAATTTTCTTCACTAAAAAGTGAATGAATTTTTTTTTGGCTTATGGACAGTGTGAAAAAAAAATCAATTTTTATTTTTAATAAGAATCACTAAAATTTTCTTGAAAAAGCTATCACTTGAAAGATTCATTGATTTTCATTTTTAAAAATATTCATTTAAATTAAAGTAAGAAATATTTTCGTATGAAAATATTCTTCCAAATAAAGATTTGTATTAGTTGGTAGAAAAATAATTGAGATTTATGACTTTCAATTTCATATGCATTTTTCTCTTTTTTGATTTTCCTAGCTGTTTTAAGTGATCCAGAACTGTTGGATGATTAACGTCTAACTTTTATGCAAATTCTCGAATTGTTGTGGGTGGTTCTGATTCAAGTAATACTTTTAGATGGTCGTTATGAATTAAAGAAGGACGGCCGCGAACTTCTTCATCTTTAAGTCTCTTATCCTCAGCACGAATTTTTTGGAACCACCATTGCATCGTATGTTCAATAATAGTACTTATACCAAAAGCATCCTTTAGTTTACAAGCAGTTTCTGATGCTTTACATCCCGTTGTGAACTCATAAAAAATACTCTTATTTGCTTCTTTTTCAGCTGTAATTCAATAGCCAAATTTAAATCAAAATTAATAATAAAACCAAAGTCGATTTTACCAAAACACAGACCGAAAAATGCACTTTAAAATAATATTAACATGAACACGATGAAATAACATTTTCATTAAAAAAATTAAGGTTCGAATTCAGAACAAAAAAACCGCAATTATTTTCCCACTAACTTAATATTACACACCAATATATATATATGTATATATATGCATTATTTTGTGTTCCACTCCGTATAAGTATATTTCTAGAGAAATATTCAAAAACCATAAATTTTATTTCCAAAGGTCATTGACATCGATTAAAGTCTAAATTCATATAATATTTTTGAATAGTTAAGGTCAATTATAAAACTACAGATCGAATCTATTAATTATATCTTTTTTATATATATTTTTTTCTAATGATTTTTTTCTTGTTTCTCTTACATACACGATTTGATATAAAAAAAGTAAGATGGTTCACACAATGCACGGTAACGATTTATTTTATCTCTTTTTAATAATCATATATATATATATATATATATATATATATATCAAGATGGTTAGATAAACAGATATCGGATAATTATATGCAAATTTCATATGCAAGAGCACTTGACTACTCACGTCTGCGACATTGGCGCCATGCGGCAATTCGCGATCGTCTCTTTAAAGCAACCGCTACGATTGACAAAGATGGAGAGTAAATGTTCTTTATATGTAAACAACACACACATGTTCAAATCTGTGCATACACGCACGCACACATACGAGTGTCGAATACATTTATGTGTATGTAATAAGATGACGATATAGGTAGGTTTGTAATATAGCATTAGCACCTGCTCGAAGTTCCCACGCTTGTACAGAGGACAACAAGTCGCTTGTGGACAGACACAAAGCTATTAGCACCGTGTCGTGTCCACTCGCGAATTTATATTTATGGTTATTCGATGGTGACGAGGCTATATGTATGTACAGCATGTTTAACAATTATGTCCAATGCAAGATTGGCCCGTTTATAAGCCAATTTATTATTATTATATATATATATATATATATATATATATATATATATATATATACAAATATATATATATATATATATATATATATATATATATATATATATACATGAAATAAATAATTTATTGTTTAGTTAACAAATAAATATGTTTTTAGTTACATTGATTTTGAAAAAAATACTGCAAAAACTATACAAGTACAAAATGAAATGAAGATATATTTAAAATTAGTTTCAACTCGTATACCTGATGCAATTTTATAATGTGAAACATTATTTATTTAAACATAATTTCTTATTATCTATTCAGTATATTGTTAGTAGTTAATATTTGTCATAAATATGATCTCAGCTAATTTTATCGGTTTGAACAATTTTCTCGAGCAATAAAAATTAACTAGATATAAAAATGACGTAAATACTAGAAAGCAGTTAATTAAATGATGTTTTAGAAAAAGGACAGTATACATAATTTTTTTTATCAAAAATGTAATACCATCATCTATGTTATCGGATAACAATTAGTCTTTCAGAAGTTCATGTTTCGATCATATTTCTTGTAAATTTTATATGTTAGGGATTTTCCCTCAGAAAAAAATAATATGTGATAAGATAATAACATATTTTCAGCCTCGTTATACCAGCTATGATATACCAACCTATGGCAAAAAATCAATATAATTATAATTCTATTATTTTATACCAGTGATTCCGTTGATATGCTATCCTAATGATCTTCAACTCTAAAATTAGCCGAATGTGTCTGCTTTTTATTAAGATACTAAATTGATTCTAAATGGTAAAGACTGCCAGGATAACATGAATTAATGAATATAAGACAAAGTAACAAAATAATTCTGAAGTTTTTTGAGATATTTTTTGGATTACTTATTGGACACAGATAATCATTGATTAACTTTTCTTAAATCTTTTCAATAATATTAAAAAGATACAAGTTAAAATTGATTTTAGAATGCTTAGAAAGATATTCTAGAAGAAAACATAAGTAGAAAATAAATTCTAGCATAGTAAGTGAAACGAAATCAAAATACTGTAAATACTGAAATGAAAATCTGTTTAAACAAACAGATAAATTTAAAAAAATATAAATTTAACAAACTATAAATTTTTCTTTAATTAATGTGGCAATGTAAAAATTCTTATTCAATTTTATATAATAAATGTTTTAATATAAGTTTAATAAAAAATATTTATTTAAATAAAATATATTTTCATATTATTGTTTTTCTTTCAAAATAGTTATTTTTTCAAAAAAGAACTGAAATGTTCACTCAACTCACACAGTACAATTTTTTTTGATCAAATATGATCAATAATTGATTATTGATCATTTTTAGAGCAATAAGGTACAGAAAAGTACTAAAAATAATCAATAATCAATTACTAATTATTTTAGATTTGAAAAAAGACTGTAGTTTGTGGGGTAAGTGAAAATTCATGTGAAAAAATATCTTGTTTCAATTAGAAATATTTTTCCAATTATGTTGATTTTTCAAAATCATATAATTCTTTTACAATATATTCTAATTTGATTTAAGGGATGACTTCACAGATAAGTATCTTTCTCTGAAAGAGTAATACAAAGAAAAACACTTATTAAAAATATTGTCTTTTTAATAAACGGATCTGTTTCAAAAATTGAGACGCAAAACTTTAAGATTTTTTTTACAAATAAATTTTTTATTTAATCCACATATCACAAAAAAGATTTCTGTTTGAAAATGTTTAATAATTGATTATTAATCATTTTCAATGATTACTTCTACCCATGGTGTTACTATCATCCTCAGAGCACTAACATATAGAAAAATTTAAACACTGTAGCACACATAAATTATGAAAAAAAAAACATTTAGAAAATATATGGAGATAATCCCCAGAAAAAATTCAGTATCTGTAAATAACTGCAGAATACATTTATTTAAATAAATATGAAGATACGGTTGACAAACCACTATTTATATTTTTTTACAATTTTATGAATATTTTAATGAAGATGTTATTATTTTAATGACAAGTTCTACACAAGTTTCATTAGAAAACTAATTAAATAGTAGTAAAAAAATCAAATATTTTGAACATAAAAATATTAATTTCATCATTTCATTTAAATTCAAATTAAGTTATTAACAAATATTGATTCCTATTTCTAGTTTTTAAAACATTAAAATTCATAAAAAAGATAGTTAAAAAATAAATATACAATATAATTTATAGCTTAAGATATTTTGTTTTTTAAACTAAAAACAGATGTATTTAAAACGATTATTAAACTTTAATAAAAGAATAGAAATCGATTTTTTTTTGAAAAAAAAAAAACATACTGTACACTCATGTATCAAAACACTGAATATAATGATTTGTATATCTTTTCTATTGAATATGAATGTGTATATATATATATATATATTAATATCAGTCCGAAACCGTTGACTGACCCAAGTATTAATTAGTTATTAATAAATATGGTAGACATTTTTGAAGAAACTTTTTCGTAATTGAATTAATTTATAAGTTGTTAATGATAAGATTCGTGATTGTATACACAGCATTTTTAAATTGATTAGTTACGTGTTTTATAGATTTAACGGCGCTCAAATATGATTCAAATTATAGTTTATCAATTACTAGTAACTGTTTTATACGTAGTAGGTTGGTGCAAAAATAATTGCGGTTTTTATCATTTGAGTTTGGTGCCGATTTTTCTAGTTAACGTTATATTTTGTCATAATCATGTGTTTACATCATTTTAAACAATGAAATTAGCACTACTGATTTTAGCTCATGTCCATTGTTTTCATTATTTATTGTTGGATATAATCTCTTAAATTAGTCATGGAAAAAAAGCAAATTCGCGCGAATTGTATGAGTTTAAATTCGGACGTAAAGCAACAGAAACTGTTTGAAATTTCAAATTTGTTTTTGGCGAAGATTCAATTAGTGAAACGTGGAGCTCAACACTGGTTCTAAAAAATTTCTTAGTGGAAACGAAAGCCTTGATGATAAGGAGGGTCGTGGACGTTTTTCAGCTATAGATAATAATGATTTAAGAACCATTATTGAGGCGGACCCAGGTAAAACAACTCGAGAGATGGCAGAAGAACTCAATGTTGATCATTCAACAGTTGTTCGACATTTGAGCCTAATTTGAAAAACAAAAAAGATGGATAAATGGGTGCCGTATGAACTAAACGAACATTCGCTTCTTTTTCGTAACAAAAATGATCCCTTTCTTAGTCGCATACTCACTTGTTATCAAAAATGAATTCTCTACAACAATAGGAGACGCTCATCACAGTGATTAGGCCGAGGAGAAACACTAAAACCGTTTCCTAAACCGAAGCTTCACGAAACAAAGATTTTGGTCATTGTTTTGTGGTCTGCAAGTGGTATCATTCACTACAACTTCTTTAAATCCTGGTGAAACAATAACAGCAGAAAAATATTGTTAGGAAATTGAAAAAATGCATGAAAAATTGTATCGTTTACGGCCAGCATTAATCAATCAAAGAAGACCAATTCTCTTTCATGATAACGCCAGACCACACGTCTCACAAATGACTTTAAAAAAATTAAATTAACTAGCCTATGAAATCTTACTTCACCCACCTTATTCTCTGGACCTATCTCCGAAAGATTAACATTTTTTTAAACATTTGAATAATTTCCTACAAGAGGTTTTCAAAGATCAAGCATCAGCTCAAAGCGCTTTCGATGAATTCGTTAATTCTAGGACTCCAGAATTTTATCTCGTAGGAATAAACAAACTTGTTTCCCGTTGGGAAAAATATGTGCAGGTCAATAGTCTTTATTTCGATTAATAAATATAATTTTTAACTGATAAATGCGTCTTTATACTCTATACATAAAAACCGCAACTATTTTTGTACCGACCATTAGTTTGGTATTTTTTTATATAAACAATTAATTTCACACCATATATCTTATAATTATATCAAACCGTTCAGTCATAAAAATATTCTCCTTATTCAAAAATAAATCAACAAAAAACTTGTCAAAAGTATTACAGTCTTTTTTCATCTCAGTTCATTAATTTTATCGATTCAGTAACTGAAAATTTATGTTTATATGTGTTAATTTATTGATTTTTAGTACGAATTTCGTGGCAAAAAAAATGTAAAATAAATAAATTAACGATTTATAGAACAGTAGTACAGTAATATTTATTTATCAATAAACCAAATATATTTAAAACTTTTTACGACGATCGTAAATTATTTTTATAAAATCGTATTTAGTTTTTATTTCAATAAAAATACAGACATATCTTAATACGTAAAAGCATGTGAAATTTTAATTACGTTCGCCAGAATTGTAGTTTGACATCCAATTTAAATTGTAACTTAATATGTAAATGCGTAGAGACGTTTTTTTGATCAAAGGGTAAGATTACAGATATATATATATATATACACACACACAACCATATATATACATATATATATATATATATATGATATAAAAATCACAAATAATGGAACTACTCAGCATGTATCCAACTTGAGAAAAATAGCTCATAATAAACAACGTCGGCGCCGTGTATGTATGTATACGGTGATATAAAAAATGATTTATAAGATCGTTTTATGACGTCTCATTAGAATAAATTAACGTTAACGTGCAATGCATCATTGAATACGGCTTTTTTCTGTTTAAAAAAAATTATCGTAAAATAACCAGTATGATTGTGTATTTTATGATGTATAATTTCCCTACTGGTCATTTTATAACGTTCGAGAACACGAAACTGCGTCTCTCACGGTCAACGATCTTACAATTACACGAAAATGTCGTTAATGATTTATTTTTAAAAATCGTACGTACTGAAAAACGTAATTTTCGTTTAAACACTATGCATTTATTCAACTGGCTCTACGTTTTTATCCGTCTCTTTTTCAGATACAGGAATGGATTTTTTTTATCAGATTCAATGCACTTGACTGAACACTTGAATGTTATTTTACATATTTATTTTCGAATGGCGCTATACACTGTCTAGAATCTTCTTAATTCTAGGACTAAACAAGAACAAAACAGTTTTTTTTGATATCAAAGTGAGTAATGCTGTCCATCAAGCTTATATTTTTTATGAAAATATCGATTATTTCATAAATAAAAGTTTATAAAATAATTCTTTTAGTCTGAAAAGTGATATGTTCTAAATTCAGAGTCAAAATCATGAAATCTTAAATAAAAATGAATTATGATAAGTACAATACTTTAAAATATTAGAACAGTTTAAACGGTATAAAAATTTTACACCGTGGAGGCCATCAAAAACCACCTCACCCCCTTTTTTGCCAAAAAACCGCGCAGCTTTTACGAACGAGGAATCTATCACTTGCCTGAGCGTTGGAAAATGATTGAAGAAAACGATGGTGAATACATAATTGATTAATAAAAGAGTATTCTGCGAAAAATAATCGCCTGAGTTTCAATTTCAAATCGTAACCGAACTTTTGTACTGCCAATAATAACTTTAAATGTTTTAAATTTAAATTTAAATTCTAGATATATCAGCTCTTCGTTATAGAATTTTACTTTAAAAAAATGTGATAAATTCTATCTGAAGATGACACACATGCCAAAACTAGTAGAAGAGAAGAAATCAAACAATCTAAAGAAAGAGCAGCAGGATATTTTTTTTTTAAAAATAGAGATACTGAATATTTGAAATATCATGATTTTTTCCTGCAATAAAAAATATTTAATAAAGAATTTACTATTTGATTATCAAAGTCATAAAAATATCAAAAACTTTTGGCAGTATGTGAATAAAATAATATAGTACAAAGTTAGTCTCTAAAAATTAACCTATAGGAAAATTTTTAGAGAAGGTATTAATATATATAAGTAGTGGCGTATAATGAGGACATAAGGGATATGATTTATGTCCATTTCAGGCGATAATCAAGAAGAGAGTAGATTGTACTCGGGAGAATTGAAAAATTAGTACAAGTTTTCAAAGCAAATAAAAATTATCCAAGTTAATAAAAAATCTCGATCTGAGAAGAAGAAAGAGATGTATATTGGAATGTCTTGAACATTTTTGTCAAGAATAGAAGATTATTTCTAGAGTAATGGATTAAAATATATCAATATTTAATGTTATTCCATCAAATACTTTGAGCAACTCAATGTAAAATTTGATTAAAATTCTTTAAAGATATGAAAACTGAATGAATTTTAAATTATTTACAAGCTGCCAAAATCAAGCAAAAAATAACAGTATTTCCACATATGAATTGTATTTTTAAATAAATAATTTTAAAATCTTAATTAAGATTTTAACTGTTTTTTTGACTACTGTGTGACTATTACTTCATGTGAAAGATATTTCTTTTAAATTGAAACTGATTTAAAAAATATATAAGATAAATAATAAAACATAAAATATATCCATATGTGTTCATGCTGAAAAACAAGAATATACATCCATAAATTGAAAATAAACACCTGTACGAAATAACATCATTCTCATATACCCAAAACCTCCCTTCAAATATTTATAAGTTGGATGCATTATTATGAATACAAATAAAAGAACACTGTGTATTATCATTCAACGAACCTAATATTTTATTTCGTTTCACACACAGAAATCTTTTTTATACGCACTATTATTGTAAAGAACGGTGACAAATTTTTTCTCTTCTATACCTGTTTTCATCAAAATACACCGTTCTAGTCTTTACCTACATGAATAGAAAAATAGTATTCACTGAGCCATGAAAAAAGTCATGACAATTGTCACAGGTGTATTACAGGTAAAATAAAAAGTGTATCTTTGTTATTCATATAGGCATGAGTAATGGATTATGGATGTGGTTGAGTTATATGAGAATTGATGTTTTTTTTTCCTAAACTGATTACCGATGGAAATATCTTTTGAATAGTTATTGGTTTCGTGTTGATTTTTTAAATGCACATTTTTTCTATTTAATCGATTTGGATTTATATTTATTGTTATTCATATTTTTTTTCAATTATGTATTAAACATTAATTTATTTTAGCCAATAAAATAATTGTTATTTAACTAAAAAAATACATCTACATGTTACTTAACTGAAAGTTTAAAAGACAATAACAATTTTTTCTCTATTCTATCTAATTATTAAATATTTCAACAACAAAATATGAAAATTTATTTCAGTATATCGAAAAAATATTCACAAAACTATCTATTTGTTTCTTGTCATAAAAAGAAACGACTTCGATTAAAACCAGTAATAAAATCATCGATTACTAAACATTTTCGAAACTAATTTCCATTTTTCTGAAATTATTCTGAAACGATTATACAAGTACTACTTTTTTAAATATATTAAATCAGTAAATAAAATATATAAAACACACAAAACTTGTTATATTAAAATGCAAGAACATATATTATTATAGATGACTATATATATACGTACATTAGCTCCGATTCGTCTATTTTATAATAATAAATAAAGTGAAAAAATGTTCCGAAAAGATATTCAAACTTGTTCTACTAGAAAAAAAAAATAATTTACGCCGAATGATTAACAAAAAGGCCGGCATTGTAACAGATACTCAGATTTGTAGTTTTACAAGTTTATATAGCAATATGGGATTTAGATTCTCTATAGATGCGGATGTTTTTAAAAAGAATAGAAACAAATTCATGTATGCATTTATATATATATATATATATATATATATATATATATATATATAAATATATAAATATGTGCATGCATTAATTAACTCCATATTTGTTTTCATAGATTTTTGAAAGTTCGGCATCCTGCTATACATAACTGAACGAATAGTTGCCTATAATGCATCGCTAAATGAAAAAAATCATAATAGCTGATAGATTTCTTGTACGAAATTAACATTCTATTAGATAATTTTAAGATTTTAAATATATGTGTTAGTTACAAGAATATATTTTCTGATTTGAAGAATATGTAAATTTTTATTGATTACAAATCTAGTAGTTTACTAAAAGTATATAAATTTAATATGTATGAAGTTTTTTTTAAAAAATATTTGTTTTCGAAGAATTACAATCAGTTCATTAAAATTGAAATATCTTAATATCCTATATTAAATTTAAAAAAAAATGTAATAAAATTTAAATTCAAATTTAATTAGTATTTTCAACGAAATAATGATTCTAATATACCTCCAATGTTGTTAAAATATGATTTCTGGCACTTGGGGTAAATTCCCTTTTAGAAATTAATTTTTCACTCACTCTGTAAGCTTTAAAGAGTTATTTTGTTTAAAAATATAGATTTAGAATGGTTTGAATATATATTGACTTGATATAAATTGTAAATATCTATATTTCAAAGTTGAGTAACAATATAATATCGATTCTGAGATAAATAAAAAAAAAATCATTCTAAAAAGCAATAGGACCATTTTGTTCTAATATTGTATGACTCGGTAACTGTATTTAGATTGTTCCAACATCTTGTTTCTCGAGTTAGTCACAAGAAATGAGATCGTACATTATATTTATTATAAAATGTATGAATAATTTTGTTGATTATATATATATATATATATATATATATATATATATATATATAACGGAGATAACGAATAACACATTTAATAAACATATTTTATCAATCTTTCGAATCGTTTAGAATTCAATCTGATGTCGTTTTTCATTAAGGTAATCGGTCATTGTCCACTTAAAAACACGCTGTGTGTATCATTTATTCAAATCGATATTATCATTCTAAAACGACCTTAAATAATAAAAAATGTACTTTTTTTTCATTCAACACACACACACAAGACGAAAGTATAAAACTGTGGGCCGATAAAAAATATGCAATGCTATTAAAAGAAAACATATGTTTTGTTTACATTTGAATAAATTTTTTCCCATCGAAATTCAAATGACAAAATTATAAAAAAAATCTTTAGCGGGTCAAATACGGTCTGCAGGCTGTTAGTTAACTATCGCTGGCCTAGGCCATGGTCAACACCTGAACACTGTTTTAATAACAAAGATATTTTATAAACACATGCATATATTAATAATATTAGTGAGTCATTACATACGGTAGTTGAAATGACGCAAATGAATAAAATAAACAAATAAACGAACGTTATAAAACGAAACACACGATTGTATTACGTGACGAGAAATTGAAACGAGTGAATAGGAACGATACGGAGGGTAAAAACGTACGTATGAAGAAATATATAGCGTATTATAAAAAGACGACTGAATTAAGTAAGTACAGAGTTGCAATCTGAGTCGCCTTGTCTCTTCGACAGAAGAACTAGCACCTGCCTTTATTTCCCACGCCTTGAGATTGGCGATTCGCGCGAGCGGACGCGTGTGTGTGTCTTGTCAGTGTTGTGTACGTGTGTGTGTGTGTAATGTTGTTGGATGGCAGGGGGGTTGTGCGACGAACGGAAATATGTATTCAGTGCCACCGTTTGTTGGACACATGTTGCTCACGCACTTATGCACGACGCACGTATGTCACACGTGAACGCGTGACAATCACTCACTTATTTAACTTTGTACCCCTTTCTTTTTTCATGGTGATGTCCACCATCCAGGATTATTTCGTAACAAAATACCGTATTTGTTGTTGTACTAGAGGACCTCTCAGCTTACCTGGATATATAAACCAGTCTGTTGAAATCCATTCTGAAGGCCATCGTTTCGAAATTAGTTCATGGCCTTCTCGGAGTCGTTAGGGTTTCTAAAATATAATCCTAAGAAATTAATTTTTAATAATACAATTCTGACACTAACTAAATTCACTTTCACGGATGAATTATTATTTCATTTTATAAACCATATTTTTTTTCTGGTTAAAAATATCCAATAAATCATTATTGATTATTATCGATTCTTGCTTATATGCATTTCGATACTAGTTATCATCTTTATATCGCCAAAGTATAGAAAAATCTGATTAAAAATTTCACACATAAATTTTCACTTGTGGGATAAAAAATTAATTAATTTCTGAAAATTGATTTTTAATTTTTAAATAATAACTATTACATTTCTTAGACACTTAAAAAAATGTTTCTAAAAAAATATAAACTGATAATAAAAATGATTTATATAAATTGATTGTTTTTTTTTCAAATTTTAGATATTTTAAGGTATGAAATTTTTCTTAACAAAAACTGATGTTTAAAATGTATTTTCAAGAAATGTCTATATATATATATATGTATATATAATAAAACAAGTTATATTTAAGGTTAATTAACACACATCAGTAATATGTACAATCTGTGCCACGATTATCATTCAATATCTATACTGAAAAATATCACTATCATATTTTATAATAAAAGTGTGTTCATACATGAACATCATGCCTTTTTTCTCCTTCAGAGTCAGTACTGTGTCCATCTAGTAACATCAGATATTTGTAGCGACGTTTTTGCTTTATTACTGAAATTAATATTTCACTGAATTAATTTGATGCTTTATGTTTAAATATCTTTCCAGTATCAATCAATCACTTTTTATAATTTTCAAGTTACTGAGTTTAAAATATAATCTTCTCAGAAGTTTCGTTAAAAAATTATTGATAAAATTACTCCATTTCTCCACGGATTATTTTCCTTTTTCAACAATTCCTACATTTTTTTAAGAAGATATTTAAATTGTACCCGGATTTCTAAATACTCATAAATTCATATATATATATATATATATATATAGAGAGAGAGAGAGAGAGAGAGAGAGAGAGAGATTTAATAAAGAACTGAATTTCAGAATTATTTGTTTATGAGGTGAAAAATGCATTTTTGATAGTGCCAGAATTATATTGGAATTCACAAAACGGGCCTTGTTTCTAAAATATAATATCAAGTAAATAAATTTATTTTTAATATAAATTGTTCGTTTTCAACATAAATACTCAACTTATGATAAAAATATAATAAATCTATGATTTTCTAAAATCAAAAATAGTCTAAAAATTATTAAGATCTATACATATGCAAATTTTGATGAAAAATTATAAATTTTATGAGTAGATTTTTTCGTGAAAACCTATTTGAATTTTGTGAAGAATATTGATGTAAACGATCGATATAGTGTACAAAATCAATTGAATTATTTTATCTATTATATACTTTATATATTTTAATAATATACTTTAGTTCACTTAAAATTACAACTCGTTATTTAAAACTAATTCTCTGACAAATTTAAATAAAAATGAGAAATGATTATCAAAAATTACCATTTAATTATTAAATAATTTAGGTCGAAAATCATATTTTATGTATTCTATTTTTTTCTGAAATTGGAATTCGTGCTATCTGGCAATCAAAATCTGTACCTTATCTTTAAAATAATTGAATTAAGAACTGAATCTAGCCATGGAAGATGACTTAAATACATCATAAGAATAAAAACTATTTAAGACAATACACAAACAAGAGCACAGGTTTAAAAACAGAAATTCGAACTTACTTCTACAATTCTGTCTTTTTTTTTCTCTTCGAAGAAAAACAACTATTATTTTTGTTTAAAATGTTGATTTTTCATGTAGAAAAATTATTTTTTAACTCATAAAAGATTGATTTAAGAAGAAAAATCGATTATTTTTTTTAAAATAAAAACATTAACACTCACATAAAGACAGATAAATAATTTTAATATTAAAAAATATAGACACGATAGACATGGAAGAATATAAATCTTATGGTTTGCAAGAGAATGTTACCACTATCTTAAAAAGGCAAAATCTTAGACAAAATATAAACGAAAAGAAGGTAAACGAGAAAGTATTGAAAATTTATTCTAAATAATAAACATTTTTTTAAAAAAGTTGTCTTCCATTTCATATATTTCTTATTACTTCCATCAGACACATTTTAAAGATGCTACTTTTGATCACAGCTATCCCCCCTCACTCTTTTTCTATATATATATATATATATATATATATATATGAGTAAAGGGTTCTCGTATTAAATTCGAATATATTTTTATTATCTGAAATTACCTGCGAAACCAGATAATAAATATGGACAAGAATAAAAAAACACACAACAGATAAGATTGAAAATAATTGTATAATTGCACACGAAATAAATCAATCAATATTGATATATAATATTGATCTGCGATGTAACAATTCAGCTGCCATCATTACAATTTTCTGATGCTTGTTGAATTGCAATTCGGCACTTATTTATTAATTAAAGTGAAACGTACTGTATATTTATTGATTTCGATCCAGAGTGTAAAAAAATAGGACACGTTGAACAATGGACAATACATAATTAGTTTCTGAAAATAACAGTAAACTAGTTCCGTGTTTATTCCGTACACATTTTTTCTTCCATTTAATCATATGCCGTATATTATTTATTACTGGAATCCGATTTACAATCCCTGATTAATATTTTAAGATTTTTTTTATAATGATATATATTTACACGATGTGTTTTTTTTACGATCAATGATAATTAATAAGACAGTAATTAATTATGTATATTTTTTTTATTACGTTTTTGTAACTGATCATAAAATTTATCGTTATTTACAATCAATAACATAAAACATTATTTGATTTGTGTACCAAGCCAAAGCTTGTAAGTGTTTAACATTCTAAATTATATTATATTTCATAATTTTATCTTTTCTTTACATCTACTTTTTTAAATAAATGTCAAAAGTGCTTATATGTTGTTTTCGTGTGAATAAATTATTTTATTTTTATACGGGAACTGTCACCTTATTTTTTTTAAATTGATTATTTGTGTTTTTAATTATGAGAAAATTATAATCAAAGATACAAAATGATCTTTCCAGATTGTTTCATAAATTAAAAAGTAATATAATCCTCCAGTATTGTACATTTCGGATTCTTTTAAAAACCAATTATATATTTTTTTCCATTTAAATTCAATTTAATTTATGAACAACGCTGAAAAACCATAACTTAAATTGGAATTTGTGATTTTAGTGGATTTTAATGAATAAAAAAATAGTTTACAAACGAAAAATAATTTTTTTTAGAATGATAATTAGATTCTTTACAAATTTGAAAATATTTGTATTGAGAAAATAAAAACAACTAAGTTTTTTATTTTTAATACAAACAATGAATTTAAAATAAACAAAATAGAATTTATTTTAGCCAATATTTAATATCTAATAGATGATATCTATTCTATAATTGCAATAAAAATATACTTTAAATGAGGAGAAATATTTACACAATTCGGAATCGGTGAGAACTGTAATTTAACCAGTCACGTTACATGAACTTATTCAAGTTTTAAAATATAAGTTTGCTTTGCTGTAAAACTTAAATTTGAAACTTAATATTTGTTTCCATTATATCTATTACATTTTTCAAAAACCTGTATCGAATTTAGTTGCATAAAAAAGTATTCTTTATACATAGATTTCTAATAACTGAATATTTTTTGTATAAATATAAAATTATTTTAAACAATTCTAAATATAATTCTATATTATAAATAATTACAAGTACAATAATAATAAAATAGACATAATTGTTATTTAAATTTATAATTCGTTTGTTTTTCTATCTGATGAGTTATTCTGGAGGACTTAATCCTTTAGATTAATTGACTTTCTGTTCTCTATTACTAGTTTCGGCATGTATCACATCTTCAAGTATATTTTATATATTTACCATTATTAGTCATTTAAATTTATCTAAAGATTACATGTACCAAAACTAGTAGTCGAAAACAGTAAGTCAAGTAATTCAAAAGATTGATGATAACTAGGATAAGATATTTTGAATTTGAAATTATTATTGTTTGATTTTCGAAAAAAAAACACTAATCCAGACAGATTATCCGGATGGTTTTTATTCTTTCAGATCATTTGAGTTTCTGTTTTCTACTAGTTTCAGCAGGTGCATCATCTTTAAGCAGATTTAGATGACTGGAGTTTTCTAAACCTATTTAAAGATAATGTATGTGCTGAAATTAGTCGTAAAAAATAGAACTCAAGTAATCTAAAAGTATTTAACGGGATTTTACAATCAACAGCTAATCAGGAGATAAACCTTAAATATAATTTGTGATTGAGTTCAGTTATATTAGTTGAAATTGAGACGTCACAGACAAATTAAGCGCATGGTTCATTTTTAAAAACACACACTTCTTATTGATTGATTATTCTGTATCAAATTGTACCAAGTTATTGCACCCAAATTTCAAAGTGAGAAAAATCATTAACATGAAACAGATTAACTGATCAAATTTCAAAGTGACAACCAACTCAATCTGTTGATCTGGCATTTTTCAACAATCGCCAGATGAATTTTATTTTTTTTAAATATGCGAAAGTTAATACGTTCTCTACATTTAAACAGACCCAAATTTTAGATTTTGTGAAAATTGCAGAATATTTTTTTCCTTTTTTCAAAAACCGAATAAAATATTTGATCACTTGTTTGAACTGAACGCAACTTAAAAAAATATACAATGCTGTAGGTCAAGATAAGTATTGATCAAAAGTTATCTTGACACAATCATCTAAATGTGAACTCTCAAGTCTTAAACTGCGCGTTAGCCCCCAAAAATCAAAAAAAAGTTTATAGTATTTTGTAGACACATCTTTGCATAATACAAATTAAAAAAAAAACATTTAAAAAATATCCAGTTGTTCAAAAGTTATCCACGATTGATCATCGGCATGCGGACACAAGTTTTGAATTTCCATAAATATTGTTCTTAATAATTCCTGTTGATGCATACTTCTACGTATATTCGTATAAAAATATTAATTTATGAATAAAAATGAGATTATACAGAGAACGTATCGCTAAATATATTCTTTAAAAATCAACATATGTCAAATATGTCAGCAGACAAGATTTATCGACTTACGTTGTGTATTTATTTACATGAATTAAATGATTGAAAAAAGATTCGACTCAATAATTGTATTGTTGATAATTTAAAAAAATATGTACGTATATGTGAGCCGCCTTATAAATCACTATTAGCATACATTAAATCGTTTTTAAATAAGTTTGTAACGTAAAAGAATCGAACAAATATATAGGACAGTATTGCAAAAAAAAACACACCAGATCGTATATGAGTCGGCTTATAAATCAATAATCTGTGACAGAATAATGCTACTGTGTAGCAGTATCGGTAAGCCATTAACGTAAATCTCTACATGATAAATTAGACAATAATTGCCGGGTTCAGATCCGTTCACCGATCTGCCAAAGGCATCGCTGTGATAGATACTTATCTACTTAATTGATATGTCCCCAAAAATGGATACACTTTTCGATTAGACTTTTTTATCGGAGAGATGTTTTATATAACAGACACAGAACCTAATGTTTTTAAATAGCTTATATATATATATATATATATATATATATATATATATATATAATTAGCTTGCTCTACAAAACTGGAACTTGTTCATAAATTGTGCTATATAAGGCAATGTAGTCATTGCAGCAAAAGATGATGCCTGAAGTAAATAAAAAGTAAACTTGCGTATATCAGATAGATATAAATAGATGACCAAATAAGTATAATATATTTTATATTCTAAAATAAAGAAAAAAGTCGTATAAACAGTAATATGTTTGTTGTTTCATTTCGAAGTCAGCAGATTTTTAAAAATATTTTTTTATTTTTCTATAAAATTATAATTTCCTGCAACATAAATATTGTGCTTTATTTGAAAAAATTCTATCCAAGACGACTTATTACGTATCCTCTTTAATTTTCAATATAAACACATTTTTCATACTTGCAGATTATTGGAAAAGTTTAATTTAACTTTCCAATTTTCAAACTAAACAATAATCATAAACATAATAATAATAAATGATTCTTATTGTAATTCTGTTGATTAATAGAATCAAATATATTCGACCAATCTTGAACTGAAATAACCTTCTAAATATTTATATTATTTTAAAAGTAAGTACATGTGTTTGTATGTAGGTTTAAGTGTAAAAACTCGAACAGTTCAGAAGAAAACTTCCAACGAATTCAGCTCGTTTATATGTTTAAAATGTATCTCTTGTAAATCTTTTATGTATAAACATCGATTCCGCAACCTAAATATTCGTGAGCGGAATAAAAGGTTATAATAAGTAGTTGTCGAGTTTAAAGTTACAAGACGGTTTGAATTTCATCGATGGACACACAAATAAAACGTCGAAGAAGGGTCGAATCTTTTGTTATTTTAGGATGACGTGTCGTTTTATCGCTTGGGTACATGTCCCTTATTCACACTAACTAACCAGTTTGTTAACATCTTTGTCGATTTTTTTCGAATTTTATTTGCGTCCACTACATACATATATATATATATATATATATATATATATATATATATATATATATATATATATATAAATTATGATTTTATATCAACATCAGTTTGTCAACAAGTTATGTGACATTAATGTAAACGTGTTTAGCAATTGTACTCGTGAGAGAAAAGTTTTGAACAGCATCACAATCATCTCACATATATATATATATATATATATATATATATATATATATATATATATATATATATATATATATATATGTATAGGGAGAGAGAGATGTTCTACAAAATCTGTGTGCAATTTCTGATAATTTTTACCATTTCTTGTAAAGAAAATTATATAAAGATTGAAACCCTGTCTATAATGGAGCTGTAGTCATTTATAAAATAAATAAAATTTTTAAATTTCCACGATTTTGTTTTAGTTGGGGTGGTTTAATGCCTCCTGGAAATTGTAAATTGAGTGAGATAGCAATAAGTCACTTATTAATGTGCAACTAAGATAAACTCATATATAGACAATCCAGTTGATAATTCCTTAACTTGCATTACAGACTCTATATTAAAATTGCCTACCAGGAGATTCCAGTAATGTCTATTTAATAGCAATAGCTCCTATTAAATAAAAATGTCACGCCAATTTTAATTTTAAAAACTTAAAATTTGCGTTAGAGATTCAAATTATTTACATAATTAGGAATAGGTTCAAAGTTTGTAACTGTTTGTGTATGAAAAGGTGCGTTACAAACTAAAATATTAAAGAAAAGTGCAATCAAAGTCTATTTTCAAAAACAATACTTTTTTTCTAATTTCTAAAAAAATAATTAAATTCATTTTCACAAGTTCCATCGTTTATTTATAATTTCAGTGCTGAATCAAAAAATACGAAATTTCATCAAATTTCCGATTTTAAAATTGACCACTTGAATGTTTCTACAAAAATTGTAAATGAATAGAAAAAAAAATAAAATTGAATTTTAAAAAAAATATGAAACATATTCCATTTAATATTTGCAAGTAAAAATATGTGCTGAAGGTAAATGCAAGCGTGCGTTTCACACGCGTCATTAATACAGACAACAATAATATAACTACATACGGATTCAATTTGTCACAATCACCCTTTTTGCATTCAAAAATATTTCAACACAAACTCGAATTACCAGTTCATAAAAAAAGAAAACACTACTTCTGAATGTACATTTTTACAAGATTTGTATATAGACATCTTTTTCTCACAAAAATGGTACAGCGACGTCACGCAATCACAGCCAACTGTTAAATATGAAGTATATTAAATGCACAACAGATCAACATATATAAATGGATATACATGTCTCCTTTTTACAATTGCTATTAGGTGACGTCACGCGACACTATATATATATATATATATATATATATATATATATATATATATATATATATATATATATACTGTGTGTGTGTACATGCACAGTCCAATGCAATCAGCACCCTAGCATAAAGAGTACGCTACGATGCTCGGTTTGCATGATGGCATATAAGGAAAAAGCCTGATCGAAAAGCCAGGTGTTGAGTGTATACGCGATTTGGACATGGGGGAGTCTTTTACACATAAAATACGGATAGATGGTGGATTGAGCGTGGGAACACGACCATCTCAGAGTTTCCCATGAAGATGGTGCACCTGCTCGTATCATCTTAGAGTTAGGGGAGAATATATGTACATATGTATACATACATATTTATATATATATATATATATATATATATATATATATATATATATATATATATATATATCCGCATATAATATACATTAGAACGTGTGCATATGTTTGTTTGCGTGTGTATAATAAATGGATAATGTTTAGTAGGACAAAGATAGACTTATATTTAGTTAAAATTTTGTCTTTGTTCATTACATGATATGTCTGTTTATTTTTTTTTGGAAGTACTTAGTAACATGATGACCAAATGTTATTATTATATGTATTATACTTTTATAAGATTTGGAAATATGAATGTAAAGTTTTGTTAAAGTATACAAACTGATATATGAATATACAATTCTCTCTATTTCTCTCTCTTCCTCTCTCTCTCTCTCTCTCTCTATATATATATATATATATATATATATATATACAGTAATATTGTTTTTAATTTTTTAATGTCTATTAAAAAAATATTAATCAATAATATGTAATTTTTATTTTATTATTTGTCTTTCAACTAAATTTTCTTGTTTACAATATTTTTAATGAAATGTTGAATGAATTAAATAGATATTTTTAAAAAGTTACAAATAAAAAATAGGTCATTACTGAGGTTAGGTCATGTTCAGAATCTTTATAAATACTGTAACTGGTCTTATTAAGTATTAGTGCCTAGGTTATCACTAATTCAAACTATATTCATTAAATTTATCAAGAATAAGTTTGAGTGTGATTAAATCTAGTATTTATTTTAAACACTATTAACTTCTGAAACCTAATTATAGTACTATATTTAATAAAACTAGGGAGCTTCGACCCTTACTCGCTGCATTCGCAAAAATCAAAAATACATTTTTTACTAATCCACTTACTACAAATTACATGAAATTAAATTAATTTTAATTTCAATATGTTATATATATATATATATATATATATATATATATATATATATATATATATATTGTAAAATAAGAAAAATATAAAAAATAATTTGAAACTATTTTAATTCATAATCGAATTTTAATGGCATCGTATAAAACATTTTACTATATTCGTGTTTTATATAAATTATAATGACACTAAAACTTTTGTTCATGATATCTTCTTACGCATATTATATTACATTTTTTAAATAATATGGCTTTATAATGAAAGATGAATAATTCATACGAATACTAATTAGATTACTTTTTGCAATTCTGGGACTTGTTAACAGGAAAGAGTATTAAAAATGAAATAAAGCAGTTTCGTTATCTGTGATCTCGTTTATACGACCATTGTTTGATATTTTTTGGTGATTTTAGATTCTTTTTTTTATAAGAGAGTACATGCCATTTATATTACAAAAGTAGTTAATTAAATCAAAAAAAAATGAATTAACGTTTTGAGTAGAATAGAATCTCGAATATAAAAAATATAATAGTAACAATTCAAATACAAATCTAATCATTTATTATCAATTAACATTTTACCTTAGACTTTTAATTAGAAATACAAATACATCTTCATCCAGCAACCCGAGAATTATTTTAAATACAATTAAAATACATTTTTGTTAACTAACCACAGTGACCAAGCAATGTATTAAATTTCAGAGCAGATGTATATTTTTTTCTAACAAAAGTTCAACGGATCAATAATTCAAAATGAATCACAGAAATTAAATGCACCTGAACTAACGGTAAAATCCAAAACTGACCACCTGTAGGATACAATGATAAGAAAAAAAATCATTAGAGGGTTGTAACAAGCTCGGATATGATCTATTAGATAGTAAACAAAAAAATAAACTCTGGAACTAGTATTTAGATTCCTCGGTTGCACCTGATATTAACGGTAAATGACCTTAGAAATATACAAAAAAAAGGAATAAGTTAAACTCACATAGCAACAACAGGTTATAAAACGTGGATGCATACGAGATATTTTTTTAAATCTTACCCCAGCCGATAAAGATTATATTCTAATCGTATAGTATTTGAAAGGCAGGTGCAATCGAAAACTTGTATGTATGTATGTATATATATGTTATATATATATATATATATATATATATATATATATATATATATGTATATAATGAGATGATGAAAAAAGTAGAAATCAGTATATGAACAAAAAGCAGTGCATTCGAATACTGTTATTTATAATTATATACATTCGGCTGCTTTTTAGACAACGAGTGCTTGTCTAAAAATAGAATTTATTTATATTTATAGAGGAGAGCGGCTAAGTCAATTATTCTTATGCACTTTGCATGCTTATATATTCCAGTAAATAAAATATTTTTATTTTAGATAGTTATAAAAATTGTAGTTTACTACGTGTTGAAAATAATTGATTTTATAATAAAAATTAAAAGATTATAAAAGCACTCCCGGTAGATAGTAGTTATTAAAAGAATGACTAATAAAACGATTTTCAAAATTAGTTTTTTTTTCTTTTAGTAATGATCGAAGAGAAATAAATTTATTATGGACTGAATCAGAATAAAGTCTTAAGCAAAGGATAATTTAAAGCTAAAGAAAATATAAAGCTGTTATTTAATTTAAATTAAACATTCTATTTCTAGAAAATCAATAAAGTAGATTGAGGAAGTTTTTAATACACACTATACTTCTTTTTCGATTAAAAATATTCAATACCTGTCTATTAATCATGTTTGATTATTTTTTATGTACATTTCAATAACGACGCCTTCATCTACAGAATATCAAGTAACAGAAAGATCTTAAGAAGAATATTTTTAATACATGCATGTTAAATTAATTTTTGATAGATTGCTTGTTGACAATTCTCATTCAAATACACGGAATGTACATATTATCTCCATGAAATAATTTATTTTCAGAAAACAAGTTTTAAAAATATTCAATAAATTCTTACTGATTATTTTTTATTATCGTTTATGCGCATTTAAAAAACATAATTTATTTTATTAAGACTTTTGAAATTTAAGAAAAATCACAGATTCAAATTTTATCAGAAATGAATCAAAAGTTTACATGGATTTAAATTCCATTCATTTTAAATATTTAAAAAATAATTATTTAAAATAAAGAGACCATTCAATCGACCATTTAAACGAACTGATTCGTTTAATTAAGAAGAATACCTATCGACCCTTTTTAAAGATTTATAAACTCGAATAAGTTACAGAAAAAAAGAGTCACATGTAAAAAAATCGATTATCAACGCACTAATACAATAAAGGAATCTAAATATAGTAATTTACCTTATCACTTTTTCCCTTACAAGATCAGCATCGCCTGATTCCATATACGTACAATTTAAAATATACTCTAACATAAAAATAACAACGAAAAAAACGAACACAACATATAAAAAAAAATAAATTGTTAGAGCTTACAGGTCAAGATAATTTAGATTCGAAAAATAAAACGTACAAAACTAAAGACAAAATAATACAATAAGGTAGTAACAAAAAAGGTAATCTTAGCCAGAAACCAATTTGAATAATATATAATATGCAGTCAGTGTTTGTATCAAACCGAAAACGTTAGCGTCAAAAATAACGATACGTCATTGAAATAATTATTTAAAGAACGTATCACAAATATATATACGTATATCTTTTATAACATACTCATATATACATATATATATATATATATATATATATATATATATATATATATATACATATTCATTTCCTTTATGTATAAAATACACTGTATTCATCTAGATAAAAAAAACAAGGCACAGGTAAGTCTGTTACAGTCGAATCGTACTGTGATTTTCAACGAGAAACCGAGACAGAATGTATTATATTAAATACGTAAAACTAGTAGCTGAGTAGTTAAATGACCATATGTTCGACACGAGTGTATAAACATCTCTCTTGCCTGTGCAATCAGACACAGAAGAGTAACAGAGATGAATATATTAATGTTATTATATGTGCTTCGGAGACTGATGTTATATTTTAATATATGATTGGATCTGAAATTAACACTATCGAATAAATAATTGAGGTATAAACTTATTATTGGTGTAATTTTCTAGATTATTATTATTAGAAATTGCAAAATAAATTAATTAATGATAATTCGGGTAGCGATTTTATAAACATACATACATATATACATATACACGTACATACATATATATATATATATATATATATATATATATATATATATATATATATATATATATATAATATGCATAAATATTCAATTAAATATTTAATACTATAAATATGGTTAAGAGACATTTAACGTGCAATTCTCTAGAATATGTTTTTGATGAAGTCATTCTGAAAGACATTATTTCGCCCATAATTGTAATTAAGTTACAAATGTCAAAATATATGGTTAGTTATGTTTTATTTCCTTATTAATCTGAATTATTAAATTTTAATATGTTGATATAAAGATGTAATATCTTGCTGGAAGTAATTAGGTGTATCTGTAATTTTATCTAAATTGAAATTTTGATTGATCTGGATACGAAACTACATATTCTACTTTATTTAAAATACTCAACAACCTATTTGAAACTGAACCTCATTTAAAATTTTTGAAGATTTGGAACATCTACATCTAGTTTAATAAATGAATATTGCACCTCCTCACGAACTAAAAAAATAATCTTAATTAAAAATGTTTAATAATTAATGATTGATTGTTTTTAATGCATTCATTTGATTGTTACTTAGTGTATTTCGATGCAAAAACATCATCTTCAGAACAATGAGATACAGAAAAATCTTATTAGTGATTTTTCTATACTCAAGCACTTGGAAAGTAATGGTATCAATCTTCAAATGTGCAGAAGAAGCAATCAAATATAATCAACTATTTAACATTTTTGGCTAGAATTTTTTGTTTGTTTGTGAGGTGAGTGAAAAAAACTATTTTTTAAGTGAAGTTAGTCACAGTTCAAGAACGATAAGGTGTTTGATTGAATTCGTCGATTTTCTTTTGCCCCCATTAATGCCCCCATATTTTGCCCCCACTTAATGCCAGAGTTATATAAACGATTCATAAAAAAAATTAAAGTATTTTATTTAAAAATTATTAAAAAAAAAACAAATTTGGGCAAAGGTCCTCAAACACTGTATATCATAAGATTCCTATTCGTTATAGCATTCAGCTAATTTAATTACATTTATCTGTAGGTTTGTTAAAATCAAATTTTCCTTCCAGAAGTTTATAATTATATCCGCGTAACGTTCATTAAATGATAAAATAGCACATATTTCTACAATAATAGACTAAATTTCCATAAAGATGTTTCCTCTTGGAGGCCACTACAGCCCGTAATGAGAACAACTAATCTAAAATATTGTTTTTATCAATTTTTTTTTGAACACAGTCAACAAATTTTACTTGCTAGTAACACACACCTTTCTTTTTATAAATTATATAGAATGGTTACTATCCCAAAATGATTGTTTTGTTACTGACATATCATACAGATGATCAGTTTCGATTTCACCGTTAAATTCAAACAAATATGAGTGATGTTTGATTTACTGACTCGTTGAATTTTCTTTAGAAATAAAACCATCTGTCTTGAAATTCAATACACTTACGAATATTATTAATAGAACAAACGATTTCAATAATATTTCAAAAATATTTTTTTTTAATTCGTAGAATTTGTTTTTATATACTCAACCGATAGATTTAAATTTTAACATAACTTAAAATTAAATTTGAACTTGTGAAATATGTCAATTCCTATTAAAGAAGTGATTGTTCTGAATAAATAATGCGATCTGATCTTGACTAGTTTCTAAAAAAGAGTATAAAATAAATCGACAATTTATTTTAATTTTTAAGCATAAAAAAGAATACGAGTTGTTTCTTAGTAAAAATGAATTCAAGGAAATGTTAAATATTTCGATTTTAAAAATTCTGATACACATGTTTACAATTTCTAATGAAGTTATCTGTATACATTTCGTATACGTTAAAAAAAGAAATAATTTAAGTAATTTGTTAGAGCAAATGTTCAGTTTTGAATTATATATATATATATATATATATATAATAATTTTTATAATTAGAAAGTAAACTGGAGCTGGTAATTTCATTTTCCAATTCAAACAATGACATGTTCACGCGCAGTTACTGATTAACTGTCTGAATGCTATTAAAATTTCAAAATACGTTTTAAAGGAAGAACAATTATTTCCTATACACAAATATATCTTCAATCTGACAGAAGTCTTGTTAGTTGGGCGTGTACGTACAACATAACCTGACTATAAATTAGACAAGCAGACAGAAATAATAAGCTAATAATAATTTCAAATACAATTCGTGACACGAATTACAGCAGCGAAGGTCAAACCGTGGCCCGCGGGTCTAATAAATACTCTAGTTTACCAATACAACTCAATAAGTCTTATTTTAATGATGCAAAATAATAAAAATAAACGGGTATCAATTGTATTTTCTACTCACATACACTTATATAGACACGAGTCTAAAAAAAAGCTTATTTTATTTTATTAGATTTTTTTTATTGTTCAACAAATATTTTTCTGTAAATAATGTTATATTTTCCTACTAATTTTATAAAAAAATATATTATTAACTTTGTCAACTTGCATACTTTTATAATTAAACTTGTTTATATCATTTGTATCACATTTAAACTTTGAGGTTTATTAAAATTTGTTTTCTTCTTTAGAAAAAAACTTTTTTTCACAAAATCGTAGATGAACTCTTGTAGATACGCACACACACACACACACACATATATATATATATATATATATATATATAAAGGCATAAAAATAAAAATACTCCTGAGAACTAGAAAAGAAAATAAAATAATTAGCAATGTCAATCGAAAAACAGGACTCCACATGAATTACAGGAAAACAAAAATGATGTTTAATTGTATTTGTTCTTCCGAAGGACTTAGATATAAAAGGAACAGAAATTTAAATAATCGAAGTATGTTTATTTGGGTAAACTTATTAACAAGGATGAGACATTAATTGACGAAGTTGACTGAAGAACAATAATTGAATAAAGTTCATTTGAACGAAGAGCTTCAATATTTAAAACGAATATGCCACTCTATTTAAAGATAAATGTATTCGACCAGTGTATTATACCTGTATTCATCTACTGAAGTGAAACATAGGTTCTTAATGCCAAAACAATGTAACGACTCCAAGACAGCGCAGAAGAGAATGGAAAGATATGTTGGAAATAACAAGAAGATTGTTTGGTAGGTTATCTGGGATTTAAGAGCGTATCGACAACTAAGGTCATTAGCGTTCGAATAATAATAAGATATAAAAGAAGAATAGGATGAATACGAAAGAAAATTGAAGTTACAGACTTAATAAGAAGAGTAAAGAGTTTGAAACAGAAAATTTAAAAAGACAAAGAAAAATACCAATGAACAGATGAGATAAGAACATAAGAAAGTTTATGGAAGAGAGAGGCATTGAATCTTTTGAACTGGAAAGTTTTGCAAGAGGTCTCTGTAGTGGATTGAAAGAGGCTGATGAAGATTTTGATTATATTATATTATATATATATATATATATATATATATATAAATAATGAAAAAATCAATCACTGTCGATCTAAAACACAACTAAAACCTATTCTCTATGTGTACGTAAGACCTTTTAGTCTATATCCGCAATTATATTACATGCTCCCTCGTATTCATTCCAGTCTCTATAATTATATACATATTAGATACCTTCCTCTCGCTGATAAATCGCACGTATTAAAAAACTGTTAAACTATATTTGTTCTTTGTATCAAAATGATACGTGGATAGAAAAAAAAACTCGAATTAAATCTAACGATAGATCTTGTCACAGTGTCAATAAATCTCGATGTACTTCGACGCTATTGGTCAGTTATTTTCTAACCGTATTCAAGAAAGCCACGGTAATTATTTTAATAACGAAATTACAATGGCTTACAATCACCGTTGATGAAACATGAGACCATATAAACACACATTCAACGCGTACATGTGTATACTTCTCCACGTATATACATTATGTAGACGGACACAAAACACGTACGCTGGTACAGATTAGTCAAACAGATTGAAGATAATTGCATTTCTAGTACCAAGAATAGCATGATGTATATGATTGGATGTAATAACTCTACAACTTTGGTAATTGTGTATGTGGATCAGTATGTGTACATGTACATAGTATAATTTCATATATATATATATATATATATATATATACATATATATATATATATATATATATATATATATATATATATATATATATATATATATATAAAGACACAAAATTTGAACACATATTTGAAGACTTTACCATACCATATTTTTTTTCTAAATGAAATCAAAATGCAGTTAGAAAATCTGATATACTTAAAGATTTCTAAAAATGTCAATGATTGGTTTATAAAAAAAACTGAAGTAAATTTCGAAACATATTTTAAGAAATACTTAACGACAATGTTGTAAATATTACGATGAATTATTGACCAAAATAAGTTCAAAAATAATCTTGTCAAATAAATCGTTATTAAAAAGAAAAAAACATTTTTTTAATCTTAAACATTACATCCATTTCCAGTTTTCAATCTATTATTTTTCGTTTAAATTCTATATTTGGAAAATATCACCATCTCATTTATTTCTGAAAATATTTTAATAGATTTTATTATATACAGTTTTTATTAGATTATTGATACAATCAGATACTCCTTCACATTAGATAATTTATAGATTTCATTTTAAATTTTATTACTCCCTATCGTGTTTTATGTAAATAAGCAAATGATAATTTCGTTTTAAATCAAGTTTATTATCAGTTTCTTCGTACGCACTGATAATAAACATTAGTATTCTTTTATAATAGAAACACACGACGCACAATAAATTATTTAAATAAATCCATTAGTTCTGATAAATGTTCGATTTACGAGAATGTTTTTCAACCTTTTTTTATTATATAATTGTTTATATTAAAACCATTACATATTACCAAGTACTTCGTGTGCGAATCCTTAATTGATTTTTGTTGTTTTATTGCTAAGTTAATAAATATACTCATTTAGATTAATTTTAAAATACTTGTTTACAATGCTTTTTTTGAAATGAATAGATTTTTATTATACAATATACAATAGTATATGTCATGGTGACAAAAACTATTGCAACATTTGTTGTGAGAAGTTGTTGGTGTCAGATATTTTTTCTGATTTAGAATTTAACAAATTAATATATATATATATATATATATATATATATATATATATATATATATATATGTTTATATATGTATATATATATATATATATAAATATATATATATATATATATATATATATGTACGTTATATGCGATAGTTAATTAAAAACTAATTAATTAAAACTAGCAGAAAAAAGAGAATTATAAAATAACTGGCAAATTGTATCAAATTTCTAAATCTACCATGAAATAATTTTAAATATTTATATTTTAGATTAATTAATCTTTGAATTTTAATACAGATATCTATATTTCAAATATTATTTATCTATAAAATGAAAGAAAATTACTTCTGGTTCTCTAATTTAATTAAAATTTTCTCAAACTTTAAACATATTTAAAATCAATACCAGATTACTTAATGGAAGATAAATCAAAATATTTTAATGAATAAGTCATGTTCTAATTAACTTTTATAGTGAATAGAAACATTTTTATTTTTTCGAATAAAAATATGAATAAATAACGTCGGAATTCATTAAAACTTTTGCATATTTTGAGTAATAAAAATTTAATATAAGAAAATCACTCAAACACAGCTTTTTCTTCATAAAATTGATTTATACTAATATATAAATTATTAATGTTAATTTCTAATGAAATTAATAGTTCCACGAATAAATTATTATCTCATTCCAAAAACCACAAAAATATGTTCCAATCAAAAGTGCAAATTCCAATCAATAAATAATTATTAATCATTTTCGATAATTGATTATGTGCATTTCGATATTGATGTCATAATTTTCAGAAAATTAAGATACAGAAAATGATTAATCATTAATAATAATTTTGATTTTAATAATTATCTTATTGTGTATAAATAATCAAAATCATACAATGTACAAAAATAAGTAGACAATTTGTATTGGTAAGCCAGAAATGGAAAATAAACATTAACAACACTAATAAAATAAAATAATTTCTGTACAAAACAAAGAAAAATCCAACGTAACAACTTCTCCAGAATCCTTAAAACACAAAAAGATAACTTCAGTACAAAAAAAAATAATCTAACCGAAAAGTCTCGAAACCTGACCAATCACAGAATATGTTACGTACCCTTCGTTCAAATGCTGCGCAACAGCATCCAAACACGTGCAAAAGAAAAAGAAACGACCAAGACGAACGAAATGACTTCAAACGAACAAAAAAAAAATGAAAACGACCGGGTCGTTTATACTTTATAACAGAGAGAGATCAATACGAAACGTGTCGCTTAGACGAGAACGGACGATACACGCGAGCCAAACACGCGAGGATCGCGCGCTAAAAGCGTGCGCGCCAATGCGCGTGCGTGTTTAAAACACAGCCGACTCGATCGTGCCGGGCACGTGGAAAACACGGGTGCACACGAGTGAGAGTGACATACGACCGGTAAACGTTAAATGTATATTCTATCTCTAATTGTAAAGTAGCACGTAAGCATGTCAACATTTCCATATAAGTGTTGATATGTTGTTGAAAGCTCTGTGCTTTGATACGACAGAGAAATGAATACTAAAATATATTTTAAATGTATCTATCTGTTTCTCACGGATGAACGTCGTTAATTTGTTCACAAGATTGCAGTACACATGGCTCTTCAACCGTTAAAAAACAAATAGCAAAGCCTTCGTATAACGCAGACAAAGCTATACGGGCACAGTGTTGTTTATTTAAAACGTCTCACCTGCGCGGAAGACATATGATGCTTGTTGTCAGGTTGGCAGCGTGTTGGCTTCAAGCTAGGTATATAAAATACCTGTGTTGTGCTACTGCATGCATTGCATCATTGCAACTCGTGTTGAACACACGTATATCTTGTGCCATATTTTCATCCACATATTGTGTATACATAACGTATGTATACACATTTGACGTTTAGCCTGCGGTCACACACATATATACTTTTTTTTTCAATCCGTATTTACTTCTAAAACAATACCAATTTTTTACCGGTTGGAATTGTTTGTTCCAAACGGAGTTTGTAAACGAAAATATACACATTATAATTAATTTACGTATCTGAAATTTGATTATAAATAATTATACATATGAATAAAATGTGTCTGCCGAAAGAAATAAAAGCTGCTGTCAAGAAGTCGCCTTCGAGCAGAATGTCGTGGTCCAGATTATTCAGATCGGTAAGTCTTTGTATTTATTGATATATTTGTTTCCGTTTTTAATTTTTTATGTTTGAATATTGGCAACCATTTCGTTTATCAGACTTTTTTTTATTTTATATGATTTTGTGTATGGTTTCATATATATATATATATATATATATATATATATATATATATATACATATTTAAAATGTTGATAATTCAAATTATGAAATAATTGATTATTTATTGATTCTTTTAAAAATAAATGATACATCCATTTGCATTTATTAAATGTTTATTTTGAACTTTGACTATTTACTTCCTACTTTAATTATAATCAATTTAATTATTATTCCGTATATTTCTCAATACACAAATTAAGTTAGTTCAGATGTTCATATTTGTTTCCATTTTTTAATTAATGATTTTATTAGTTAATTAGAGATTTAATTGAGAGTGTAAATTAGTAACATACACACTCTCGTATATGTATGTGTATATATATTATATATATAAGATTGGCTACAGAGCTGTATATGTATAATTTGAAACTCTCATTTAGTTTTTTTAACATACTCTTATTTCATATTCGATCTGCTCTGTCTTTATCAGTTGATATTTGATTTATTTTATGATTACTTTAACTTATTTTTCGTACTATCTTTTTTGAATTTATATATTAAAGAGATAATAAATATTTATATATTATGTATGTATCTGAAAAACACTATTATTATTTAAAAATAAGTTATAGAAATGTTTCTATGTTTGTAAGTGATCTTCATTTTATAACTTGATTAACTTTATGTGTTTTGTTTAAAACTCGTATTGTTTTATATTTTTTTAAATTATTTTTATTATTTTTATTTGAGCAATGACCATTTATGCCCCTAAGTTTTTATACCTAATTTGTTTTTAGTACAAGAAAATAAAATTATGTTTATGAATTATGTGAACATTTTCTAACATATAATCTATTTTTATATTCTCGCTGATATTATTATCATACTATCTGTTTGTATTACTACTTTTTATAGTAAATAAAAAATTATCTAATTTATATTTGTATGCTTGTATATTTTTATATAACTTTTTCCCATAATGTAGTTTTTGATCCTATGGGTGATTTTACTTTCATAAATTAATTTTTCATTCAACGCACCAACAAATAATTATAAAAATGAATTTTGCTACAGTGCGAGAAACTACAGTTTGATTCGTTTTTCGCCTCTTTAAAAACATACTATTTAATGATATATTTTTTAAAAAAATGTTTTTTTTGAAACTATCTAAATAAAAAGTATCATCTTCTGACCGCTACAGTGTAAAAAAATAAAAAGTTTATGTCTTAGCGCTCTGTCGCCATCAAAATACGTATAAGCAACAACCAAAAATCACCGATAATTAATTGGAACGTTTTTGAATCTAATAGATCTTTATAATCTGATCAATCAACTCTGTATTGTATCTAACTCTGTAAAATACAACTCTGACTAGATTTCTTTGTCTTGATCGTTCAGAAATAATGGAATTGTATTTGAAATGTATATAAACCAAATAAAAATAATAATATAAGTATGATAGTAATTGAAAAAAGATATAAGCATGTGTATACATGAAAAAAAATATTAAAAGAGAAAGAGAATGTATTTTTATATAGTAATTTAAAAAAGGCATACAAAAAAAATCGAAATAAAAAAGAAACTTAAACAAATCAATTCTAATTTGGTTTTTAAGTTAATAGAAAATTGAATTGAATTGTTTGTAGAAACATCACGATTGAATGAAAATAAAAGTAAAAAGAACCCAATGAAAAAAATATATAAAAAGAATTTAAGTAATTATTGTATGTATATATATATATATATATATATATATATATATATATATATATATATATATATATGTTAGTTAATGGATGGTATGCTGAATCCTAGACCGTTTTTTTCCATAGATACGTCCTATAAAGGAACACAGTACGGTTAATAGCATCGATGCTAATTTTAATTGATTGAATTTTTTTCACGTGCAAAACTTGTTTAAATTTATTATATGGACTACTGTGTTACGTTCTCACACATCGATATGGCAAATCAATTTGTTTTTCATACTACGTTGTTATAGGCCAGTGAGATCTACATTTGTAAACCAGTTGAATGCGGTTTTTTCTCTATAACTGTTCATTTAATATCAATTTAGTATTACTTATAAATATTTGCTTTTGATTACATATACTTATAGGTTGGATAAAACTATAAATTAATATTGTGATACGAATCGTGCACATCTGTGTTTGTTTCTTGTATGTGTTGAAAAAGTATGAACAGTAAATTCGATCCTACTGTATTAATAAAAGGTTTTTGAAGAAATTGATACATTTTAATAAATTTTTAAATTATAGTTAATAAACAAAACAATGTATCATTGTAAAAATATAAATTTGATAAGAACTTAAAGGTTTTACTTCAAAATATATTTTTTTAAAAATATTTCTCAATTAAAAAAAACATTTCAATTAAACCTCTATTTGTTACAAAATCTAGTGAGTTTTTGTATAATTTACTGAACTTAAAAAAATATTGAATTGAATAATGTATTTATAAGTAATTTTAAACTTTATATCAATTGACTGAAAACATATTTTTCTGAAACGCTATAAGATTTTAAAAGGGAAAAAATCCGTATAGATTCTGGAATTGAGGTTAAGATCACTTTTTCTAGCCCTAATAAACTTAGCTGTCGATACGCCCTTAAACTCCAAACATCTATTCATTATAAGTCACTTTAACAAATGTATGTTCAAGTCATCTCACAAACCAGAAAACAATTATAATCAAAAATGAAATTCGAAAATACTTTTCCAAAATTGTGTTATTCTTAAAATTCTATTACAATATCACATTTGTTAACCCTTGTAATAAAACAAGAACTTTAATAAAAATATTTTTTTATCCAGAATATGTTTTTAATCGAAACATTTTTTTTCAACAAACCACATTTTTTGATCAAAAGTCTAACAATTGATTATTAATCATTTTTAATTATCATTTATCTGGATTTCTATGACAATTCTATTATCTTCAGAGCGCTGAGGCACAAAAAAATCTTAAAGGAAAAACATTTATAAAAAAAAAAGATTTGAAATATTTAATAAAATGTAGATTAATAATCACTGTAGTTTTTTTTGTAAAAAAATATTCTTTAGTTTTCTATTTTCAAAAATAATCGAAACTAAATAATATAAATTTAGAGTCGAATTATATTTGTAATAAGGATTTTTTACTGACACCCTGACATGATTGCTAATTTAAATTAATTACAGTTTTATTCACGAATAAAATAAATATTTATCACAGAAAAATCAAATATATATATATATATATATATATATATATATAACCTAACATACTTTTTTTAAGCGAATTAATGTTGAAAATAAATATTGTTTAATAAAAATTGCAAATAAAATTCTATTTGTAAAAATTTCCAAAAAGAAAACTGCAAATCAAATCCAAAACTTTATAAATCTATATTTAAATCTATAGATATTTAAAAAAAAACGTAAATAAGTATATTAACTTGATTATAAAACAGAATAAAAATAAACGAACATGCTTTCGGTTTCTAATTTCATTCGAACTCCATCCTGTTACAGCACAACGACTAGAATTAAACGAATCACTATTTATAAAAATACTAATATATACCTTCAGTGCTCTATAAGCTAATTTACGTCTTTGATTTCTTTATAATCAATAGTCTATCTCCGTTCTCATCTATCAATCTATAACGGCATAATACATATTAATAAGAACACAAAACGAATTCAATCAACCCGAGTCTGTCATTCATCTAAATTTTTCAATCTGGCATTTACCCTTGAAATAATATCTCATGATTAATATCAGACCTATACGTTGAATATCACCTGACGAAATTATACCGCATCATTTATTACCAGCACAAAACATACCTGTCATAACTGTCATAGTCATTATGAATTTTTATAAACACATTCACACACACAGCGACGCACGCACCTCTACTCAGAAACATGGTCATTAATAAGTTTAATAGCCACAAAATTATTACTTATATATAATAATTGCTATTAGGATTCACAACTGATCTATACGAGTACATTTCGGTCTTGTTTGTACGTCGCTCTTTTTCTAATTTATATCCGGACAGAAAGATTTCATTGAATTGAAAATTCGTATTCTTTTTTAATCGATTTATTATAATATATAAACAATTATGTTGATCAAGAAATTCCCAAACTGAGACAGAAAGAGATTTGAATTTCTTTATTCATTTTTCAATATAATCTCCTTTAATTTCAAAATAAATTATCCTTTTATTTAAATCTAAGTAATTTTGCGTTATTATTTATTTTTAAAATGAATAAAAATAATTTTCTACGATTCTTCATCCATGTTGAATCTTCTTCCTGTAGGATCAGCTTTCAATTTTGAAAACAAAAAATGATGATTCTCAATGTTTAATCGGTGTAAAGTTCCAAATTTATCTATAGTTGCTTTTGTTGCGTAAACCGAAGCATTTATAATAAAAATACTTCTTGACTGAATTTTTCGCAGTATTTTAATATATCTAGTGTAGAAGATTAAAATAAAAAATCAGCATTTACAATACCATTATATTCTTTGAGAGACATTAAAAAAATCCATTGCAATTCGAAAAAAAATGGTTGATATGACCTCTTTCATTTTAGAACCAGATTTGTCTTTTTATGTATTTGTTTTTGTAGTCTTTTGTGAATGCAAGATTACAACACAGAATAATAATTTCATCTCCTGTCACAAGTAACTAGAGTACGTTTTTTATATCACAATAAAAAGCTCCAAAAAGCTTTTACATCATTTCACTAGTTGAAACTGCGTTTATAATCCCAGGCATTCGTTTTGTATTAATCTTTGAAATTTCAACATTTCTGAAAAACGTGCTAATGACTTGATTTGGAAAGTTCAATTCTTTCTACTGTTATTTTGATTCTCATCATCAGTCACTCGATACAACTTCTTCCACTAAACTAGGAATTCTAAACGGAAACGTTTTGAAAATCCCAGTGGATATTTTCTTAGGGCATTACTTTTATAATTATGAACTTTTATCATTAAGTGGACATTATTTTAATCACATAGAGGTTTTCATTTTAACAGATTTAAATTTGAATATAATTAGAGTTCAGTTATTTTTCATTTCTTGCTTTTCTGCAGATCTATTTTTTCGAATGATTCTATTTTTTCTATTACAGTATTTCAATATTTATTCTAATAAAATCAAATTTTGATTAACTGATTCTTTAAACGAAATAAGTTAACTACCTGAAGATGACACAAGTTTCGAAACTGGTTATAAATAATAACACAACGTGTCAGTCTTAACGAAAATAATAATAAAATTATAATTAAATGAACTGAGTTGCATATAATATAAAATGACATTAAATTGGTTTACTAATAAAATTATGCTAATTTTTCTATACCACTGAAATGTGCATAAACAATAATTGAAAATGATCAATAATTAAACATTTTTAGTTAACAAACATTTTTTATAGTTTGTGGAATGAGCGTTCATTGTAATTCAATGTTAATAAAACTAAATATTCAAATAATTGTCAAAAATTTTTGTTTCAAGTAATCATTATAGTAATCGCAATTCTTAGGAATCATATGTACACAAATAAATGTAAAATATTTTACTTATATCTGATTTTTTTATAATAAAAGGAATATTACAGCTTTTTAATACTAATTAGATATATCTTTATATAAAACTGATAAGATTGTAAAAATTTAGAATACAAACATGTTAATTCTTTTAAATCATACTATATTTTTTTATTTATTTGGCTATAAAAAATACAAGAATAAAACAAACTGATTGAAGTTTCTTTGTTACAGCCGTCTAAACCGAAACTGAATCGAAAAATCGTCTCATCGACAAGAATAAATTTAAACCAATACTGGACTAAATTCGAAAAAGAAATATCGCCGTTATCGAATACAACATCGTTAACGGCCCTAAACGATAATTTGACGATACATTCGAGCCATCAAAACGAAATCAACGAAAACACAGTCAACGAATTGATCTCTGCGAGCCGTCGCTTCAATATATCTTAAAATCAGATCTCACAATGAAATCATACAAACATCGGACGTGTTCGAAATTCAAGATCATCTCTTTTTCCAAGATCATCTCTAGTGATTTCTGTCTTCTTTCTTTTCGGTAAATAGTGAATATTTACGGATGTCACGATTTCCGATGTATATTTCGATATTATTTTGGTATGATAGCTTTAAAATTTCAATTAGTGCGTTATTCGATTTGTTTGGAATGTTTAATACTCGTTTTTACTCATGTATTCTATTTTCTCAATTTTTTATTTCAATTTTATTGGATAGAATACTTTTTTCCTTTTTTAGATTTAAGTAACTTTTTATAGTTTAATTTCAAGAATAGTACTTAAGCATTTTGATTTTATAATCTAAATTTTAAATTTATATCCAGTTCCTTAACTTATTTTTTTCATTCTAATTAAAAAGAAATATTAATTGGAAATGAAATGTAAAGTAAAAAAAGGATACACGTTATTTTCTATACATAAATGACATTTTTTTAAAAAATTGTAAATACATTCACACAAGCATATTTTATTAAAGAAAAATGTCATTAGATATATTTTAGGGATTACACTTAAAAGCACATTATCGAAGATAAAAATTTAAAAGAGATAAGAATCGATTTATTGAAACGAAAAAATGTATCAAGATATTCAAACAATTCTCTACGAATTTTTATCTGTTATCTTTTTAAGAAAATGTAAATTTCGACTTTATTTAAATTAAGATAAAACTCGTATGATTAACATTAATTAAGGATTGAAATTCGGATTGCTTTTTGATCTCACCGCTACAATTATTTCTATAATTAATTAAACACACGTTTTCATTACATCTTAATTAATTAAATTCGATATAAAATGTTTATAGTAAGATTATTTCCTTTTTAAATAAGTGCACCTCTTTGCTCAATCGTTTAATTTAGGTTAGATGTATTATTCATACATACACACATACATTTATATATATATATATATATATATATATATATACATATATATATATATATATATATATATATATATATATATATATATGTGTATATAATTATATAACAATGAGAGCTTTAATTAGATATTTACGATTAAATACGATTAATTTTCAAACTGTGATTAGTTAAGTGTTTTTTCAGTAGATTAAATCACGCGGTACCTTAAAATAATTTTATATTAAATCAAGTTTCTGTGATATTACAATTTAGTTTATTCAGAAAATTATAATTTTTTGAATCAAAAGGCCGAATGTGTCAATTCTATTAAGTAAATTCTTTCTTTAATTAATTTTCTTCTAGAAAAACTGTTGTGTCTTCCGTTATGTAAATATTATATTTTAATTATCTTACTTTTCTTCTTAAATTGTAAGATTTTCTATTCGTTTTTTTAATCAAATTTTATGGAAGGAACGTATATAAACATATTCAGACATACTTAATTCTGTACTTTTTTTTCAAATATTGTAAACACTGTATATATTCTTTTTTTTGTATACTATAAAAAATTATATAATTTTAGAAATTAATCTTATTTTAAAATTTAAATGTTTTATGTGAAGTAAGTATATATTTTTACTTTTTTTCTTACTTTTTTTAATTTTGCGACGTTTAAACAGCTATATGGGAGTTGATAGATTTTTTTTACATATACTTATGATTTTTTTACATAGAATAAATTTAATAAACTTCTAATAATCTAAAGATTACTCGATAACATTCTGTAAAAAGTATTTTAATTAAATTAGAAGAAACTGATGGATTTTAAGTAATTCCATTGAGACAGGAAAGTTAATCCATTTATGGTTTAATTTTTTTTATTTTTCTGAGTATTTCAAAATGTTAGCAGATTTGAAATCATTTAAAACTCTGGCGTACTAAAAACCATCTAATAATTTAAAAAAAATTTGACTAATAAAAATTTTGACTAACACTTTTTGAATAATAATAACTATTTTTTTATTTAGCAACATTGCTGTTTAATCCAATCGATGGATAGTGCATTTAATAGAAAATAACACGAGTTTATGTTTTAGTAGTACATTTTTAACACGGGAAACATTAAAACAAATATTTGAAAATAATTTAAAATAATATTACCATATTAGCCCTAATACAAGACGAGTTTTTTTTCCACAGATTTTAATTAAAAACAAGAACTGTCTTATATTTGAATTTTCAGAAGTTCATGCTGGTACGCCAGTGTAGTTTTAAAAAAGGGATTATGGTATTGTGTAATTTTTATAAATATTACTTTTTATTAAAACGTAAGTCAATATTTTTTTTTCTTTGAGAAAAACTGCGTGTTGTATTATAATCGGGGTCGTAAAAAATATTTCTTTTGAAAAAACTGACTTATAATCAAAATTATCTTATATTTAGGCTAATACGGTAGTTATTTATAATAATAACGACATATCTATCGTTAAACAGTCATTCGTTGTCAAAATTAGCGCGCACCAATTGGGTTAAGCAAATAAAAAAAGAATCAAATTTTTAAACTATTTAGTAAAGAAAAATTTATCAATAAGCATTGATCTTCTCACTTTTTTATATTTGTCGTAATATTTTTCTATTTTAATGAAAAGAGAGTAGAGATATATTTTTTTTTAAAAAATAAGTAGTGTTTTATATTACAGTTTGATTGATTTTTATACACGTTCCTTAAAATACATCTAAACTTTTCTAACAAATTAATATTTTAAAATCATCTCATTATGTTTAATATTCAGGATATGGCTTCATACTAATTTAATTATGAGTATTATTTAATTAGAGTAATAGCATCACATCGTGCTCAGAAGCTTTGTGATATTTCCATGTATCTCATTTTGAATATTATGTAAGAAAATTTAATCTGTAGATAAAAAGTATATTGGTTAGGCATTAAAGATTCAGTTTTAATTTTAATTATATTTTTTAAATACGATCCATATATGCTCCCAATCAATTGTACTAGTTAGAGTTCAGTTATTTTAAGTTTCACTGTGATATCAGCTTCTTATTGATTTCGTTAGCTTAGAAAGTTTTTAAAGTCTCCGTGTAGAAATCTGTTCATACGCTTTGGTTTATGTATGGATTGATTTTTACAACAGACTTTTTTTGAAAAATATATACTTTTTTATATACATTTTAAGTATACAATAAGTTGATGTTGTTTTTTTTAATGAAATTAAATAATTTTTGGAAACCCGAGTGTCTTTCGTTTGTAATATATGCATATTTTTAGTTTATTTGTATGTTGTAATAGAAGTTAAGGATTTTTCTTGTATGCTAATTTTTTGTAATAAACGTATTTTTTTTCTATTATCAGTTTTATTTTATTTCGAACTCTATAAATATATTTTTATTATATTAAAATAAAATACTAAATCTTTTATAATACCAAATACTTTTTTCCGAATATAAACTTCCTTTACAGATTTTTCTGAAGGTAATACTGTTTTATTAATTATTTAATGTTAATAATAATATTAATAATTATATATATTATTAACAAAAACCAATCGTAATTCAGACTAATATTAAGCACCAGTGACGTACTACAGATCTAGTTTACTTTTATGAGAAAATTATTAGTTTATTTTTTAAAGGAAGCTGGAGTATTAATTCAAGCCACAGTCTATTTTTTAGTATTGTGAATAACATCACTTCCACAAAATAATTATTTAGTCACTCTACAAGTCATAAAAATCTTTCTAAACAATAATGTTTAGTAATTAATTATTGATCACTTTTGATTGTTGTTTACGTCCATGATGATGACATATTTAGAGGGATAAAGTAGAGAAAAAATTTTTTTCTGAATGTTAGCGTTCTAAGAAGAACGATAAATAAAAATTGAAAATATTAGTATAAGTTTTCAAAAAATTAAAAAATGTCAAACTTAGATAGATAGATATTTGAGGTTTAGAGATACGTCGATAACAAAGATTACAGCCCTGATTGAGCACATAGGTTTGAACCACCCTTTACTTAAATCTAAATGAACATGCTCAATTGCCTAAATGTAAATGTGATAAAAATACAAAAGGAACTGAACTATCAAAATTATTGATCTTGATCAGACAACACATATAAATAATACAAAAGTACTTGTAAGTCCTTTAATAAAGACAAAAAGATGGAAGAAAAATTTTTAAAACACTCAAATTAAAAAAAAGATTAACCTTTGTTTATAATATACAGCCATTTTACAAAAAATGATTTGCCAATAAAATAAGTGAGTTGAACTGTAGTAAAAAATTGAAATTTATACATACTTTAAAATAATACATATAGTTAAATATATATTAGGTGTACAAATTAATTCGGTGCCTTTTTTATAGAAAATTATTGTACGTTAAAATATCTAATAACTAATTAAATTTAATAGACTTTTTATTAAATAATTTAATTTTTCGTTGTCTTTATAGATTCTTCTTCCTTTTGAATCGCAGGTTATTGTTGTCCAGTACTAGTTTCAACATATGTATTATCTTCAGGTCCATTTCAGATACCAAGTGTAACAGTAAAAGCAACTGAAATCTATCTCAAGTAAAACAAGTGTTAAAACTAGTACTGGAGAACAAAAACAGAAATTTATCCAAAAAGATATCAAAGCCAATAAATCGAAAGAATCGAAGATATAAAAATATATACTTAATAATTTATCCATAGAAAAATAAAGATTTAATTATAAAAATTCTTTTTTCGTAAAAATAAATTAATAATAATAAAAAAGGTTTATTTGATATATGTATATATATATATTATTAATATATTTTACTTTATTTGTATTCATTTTATACGATAATAAATTTAATAAAGGTATGATTTTTTTTATTAAGGAATTTAAATTAAAATTTATTTTTCCCGAGACAAGTATTATTTTTTAATAAAAAAAACAATCATTAGGTTACATAGTTTCTTGACATGACAATTTATTTCTATAATTAATATTTAAACGTTGTAAAAATATTAGCTTCCTATTAAAAAAATCCAGTGTCTAAAAACCTAATAAATAATTGAATAATTTAAATTCTACAAAGATCAACTTCTTGGTAGAAATGATCTGTGTACGTGTCCACAAAAACTACGCACAACATTAATATAAGAATACATAAACACGATTCGTATAATATGAAAGAGTTCATACATGTCGTTTAATAAGTACAAAAAAAATAATAAAATCGTAATCGATACAACGATAAATTGGTCAAAATTTACATATTGATTATGTTAGTAGTATTGTAGTAATTATTTATATTCGAATGTGTAGTATCAATATGTTCAATTTATTTGAAAATTGATTTATTTGTGACGTTCCTATTCATAAAGATTAATTTCTTTTAATCACAAGAAAATGTTTGATAGATTACCGAATCAATCAATGATTTAAATATTTATTAAATATTTTCTATGATAAAATATTCAAACATTTTTTAACGATTAATTTATTAAATACATTTGTAATATTTATATTCTTATGTACCTATATATATATATATACACAGTATATATGTGCACTCCTGTATATTTCAATAACAATGCTAAACAATTAAATTATAGCATAAAAACTTAATTCTATTTACTTACTGCTTATAAAAAGAATTAATTCAATACACACCAAATGCACTTGTAAGTTATTTTATTTTTGCACCACGTTTTTTCTTTCCTTGACTATCAATGATTATATACCTTTTTTACAAGTACATTATAATTATATTCCTTATCTACATATCGAACAATCTAAATAAAGCCTTACGTATAATTATTCTAGCTGAGTCTGTCGGTTGTAAGGATAAAACTCAACAGAGAAATTGTTAAGATAAAAGCATTCTTATATATATTGTATGATATGTTACGACTTTTTATAAGAAAATTAAAATGGTGTTTAATAAAATTCATATATATATATATACATATATAAGGTGTAAAATTTAATTCGGTGCTTTTATATTGAATCAATCATAACTCTGTTTTAATTTGAAATATTTTTTTGTCGTTTAAGGATTTTGAAGTGCCAACATTAACATTTAAAAACATTATATATTTTTTTCACAAGGAATGAGGAGGAATTTTATTTCCAGCAAGATGGTGCACCTCCCCATTATCATTGCTATATGAGGGCCTATATTGTTGAAAATTTACTGAACAGATGGATTGGACGTAGAGATACCATTGAATACCTCTCCCCTCCGCTCTTCAGACCTCACGCCAATGGAATATTTTTTTAAGGAGACTCATCAAAGATAAAGTTTGTGGCACAAGAGCAGCAACTTAAAAGCAGTTATTGAAATAAAATGCGCCCAAATGCCAAACCAAACTATTCGTTCTGATTACAATTCCAATCCTCCACGTTATCAGCAGTGCTCAGACCAGAACGGTTATCAATTTAAGCACTTGCGATAACTAAAAAAATCTATATTTATCTTCTTTAATTTGGAGTTTTAACCTTAATTATAATTTAATAAATACTAAATTTATAGTTATTCAAAGTGTGTATACATTTTTTTGGAACGCTCTGTATATAATGTAGTCATGAAACTACATATATATTAACATAATTTTATGACCTAGTAAAAATCCAAAATTCATTTGATCTTTCTTCACGTAGTCGTTAACATTTCGTTAAACCACATTTCGAAGATAAAATTACCAACGGTAAATTGAAGTAAACACGAAAACAAAACATCAATATATATGTAATTTGATCCGAGAACCACTAAAACCAAAACCCCGAATAATATGTCATATCTTCGAGCACAAGCCATATAAGGTCAAAGTGAGTGGACAAAAACCGTCGTCGGGCCGAAGGAAAAAAATGGAAATAAAATAAAAACATGTACATCGTCGCACATGTTTCATAATTCCTGTGTTCACACAACACGTGTGCCACAACCACGCGTACGGTGCCAATGAAACAAATAGACGCAAAAAAAATACACTAGACATGATAGAATCCACCGTATGTGTATTTTAGTGTGACATATATCACTGGAAAATGTCATAACCGGTGCCATGGTTTGCATGTTTCCTTAAAACAGTTCGAAAATGTCGGTTTATTTTCGTTAATGTGCTGAAAAAATAATGTCACTGTCTGCATCAGTCGAAATGGATGGGTCAGAAGGTCGTTCGGATGTAATTATCATGTTTTAATATGGTCTCCGAATCACATATGTTTTTATGTTTAACATTTTCTATTCTGACATTTTGTCTGCATCAACACAGACTCGTTATTTAATTAAATAATTTGCTCCGTTTAAAATATACACTTCAGTTTATTGGCCTTTTACTGACACAATTATTTGCTTCTAAAATATTGCTACTAGTAAGATGTACCAATAAGTTACAGAAAAATAAATATTAATATTTCAATTTGTTACATTCTAATTATATATGGACATAGTGAATTGTAAATATATTAAAATTCTAAACAATTATTTCAAATTCAAAACATAGCACATAAGACCAGATTACAGATATTATAAATATCTGAAATAAGCTCTTGATTAAAATGAAAATACAATCATTTTCTATTTATGTATGTCGTTTATATGTAATTATTTATTCTGTTCAGGTCAACGACATATCGTTTCAGAATCAGGATACATAAATATTTTGTCTCTTAATGAAATAAGAGATGTATTTTATTGTAATTTATTTATTCACGTGAGAAAACTAAATTTAAATACACACACTGAGAGACTATTAAATATTTGTGTACAGTCATGCGGTTATATCTTTATAGATTAATTATTCAAATGTGACATTTGACGTTTTTAATAAAGAGGTCATTTGAATGTTGTTTTTTCAGAATCGTTACATTACATTTTATGATATAATTTAAAGATTGATTTTTGAGGAAAGTGTAACAATTTGAACTACGTTTAATTCGTATCGAAATTTATATATATATAGAGAGAGAGAGAAATACAATAACTAAATAATATAAAAGATAAAATGAAAGAAAATAATACAAACACAAAAGATTGAAGATTAATTTTAAACTTGAAGTAAATTAAGGAGCAATCAGTTAATTATTCACTTCAATTTCAAGTGTAAATTTTATTTAATTGTTAAAATTGTAGATTAATCGAATTTGATTTTCAATTTTTAGAAACTATAAAAATCTAAGAAATTTTAAAGAAAATCCAAAATTTATCATACGAAATATTGATTAATAATATTTATGTCGCACTTATTTAATTACAATTCTTTAATATATTGATTGATTTTTTTAAAAAAAGTTTCTGACAAAAATGTAAAAAAATAACATAATTGATCAGTATTTTAATACAATTTCAATTTAAAATCTATTTTTATATCAAAAATTATGTTTATCAGTTTTTACTTTTATGATAATTAAGACTTTAAAACAAATCAGTCAAATATTGTTTCTAAATCGTTGAATATATTTTATTCTAAAAACTTCTATAGTTTTATACACTTAAATATATCAAAAAAATACAGCATAATTTTTATATTTATGCATCAATCACCAGAAAATTAAAAGATCTAATCACAGATTATCATCCACTAAGTAATAAAAATTTCTGTTTTAAATCCTGGCTGAAGATTAAACATTTTAATGTAATTAAATACAAATTGAATTTTTACTCACATTAAACAACTTTTAATAAATAAATTTATGTAAGATAAAGGCTATATATATATATATATATATATATGATTATACGTACTTAATTCTATCCTTGTTTACCTATGTTTTTGATAAAACTACAAATCAATATAATAAATATTTTTTAAACATATGTGACCATTAAATAAATTTATTACAGATATAAAATATAAAGCGATATATTTTTGCGAACAAGTAAACAAACACACCTTTATATTTATGAAGGTGTATATATATATATATATATATATATATATATATATAAAATTAATTTATGTGTTATTAGACAAATAAATTCCAAAGTACTGATTTAACAGAAATAAAACCCCTACATTGAAACAAAAATCACGTCGAAGACCACCAAAACATAAATGGAATCTAATCGAAAGATCAGTAAATAAATTAAAACTAGCCGCATAAAATCACCGTTAAACGTAACAATTCGATTAAAAACGAGCCATCAAAAACGTTAACAAACAAGTTATGGACTGTATTAAGTGAATACACGCAATACAGACCAGAAACGAATATCAACAATAAAGATAAAGCCATAAACGCTACAAAGCCATCTTGTATCTATTTCCATCTAATTAAGATCTCCAATCACAATATTTATCAGTCGTAGATCATCGCGGTTTCGGCCCGTAGGCACAGCATCCATAAAGGTTGATTTGGTACGCTCTGACTAACTCAAAACCTACAATTATGCCCACATTCTTTACTTAAAAGATAACCAAATTATATTGTCTAGCATCTGTTCCGAACTTTATCTTATCGCTTAATCTTTGTCCGATTAAAATCAGGTTTTCAGGAACGATTTTTTTTATTCGTAAATACGAATATTTGAAATGAGACAGAGGATACGGGGTATTCCTAAATGTTTTGTTAGTATTTCTTTTTAACATAGACTTTTGTATTGACTTCTTGAAGAGAAATATTAACACTTATATTGTTTTTTTTACAAACCGAATAATTTCAGAAATATTTTTAAACAAAAAATATTACAATAATAATTAAAAAATAATATCAACTTTTTATAATAAAAAAATACATGTTTTTACTTGTATCAATTATGAATGTGATTTCTAATTCTTAGAAACACATTCAGTCTTAAAAATTTAATTAAACTTTATTAATAAATTTTCTATAAGATTTACAAAATAATATTATCTGTACTTTCACAACAGTATGTGTAAACAATATTTTTTTTTAATTTATAAAAGAAGAGAAAAAAATTGTTACAATATAGTTTCTAGCATTGTAAGTAAATTCATTTCCATAAATCATTTTTTCACTCATCCTACAGATCACAAAAGAAATTCTGAACAAAAATAAAATTCAAAAGGTTATTATAATTAAAATTTTCAAAATCCAAATTATTCTATATTTTGCTTCTCTAAGAGATACGGTATTTCTATCGAAATTCGTATAAGTAAACTTCAGAACTAACTAATAATAAACTATTAAACATTTTTGATCAGAAAACTTATTTGAAATTATTGGAATGATAAGAAACTCATGTGTGAAAATGAATGGAGCTACAGTACCAAAATTATATTATAAATCAGTGTACTGTTTTTTATAATTAACTCACGAACATCCAAATCTTCACAAATATAAATATTTTTCGAATTACAGAAATGTAAAAAAAATAGTAAGTAAAACACAAAACTCTTCAATGTTTATCCAACAAGTATTTTTTTTCAATATTAAATACTAGTCTATAACGTGGGTTAGAGTATTTTGTCCATAGTATATATTTTATAAATAGTACAATAAAAATAATCTTGAAATTGAATTTTATACATTGGGCAATAATACTTAAGTAAATTAAACACTTAGTAAATTTGTTACCATGCTAATTAATAAGTTGACATAGTAGATTACAAAAATCAATTCTAAAGAATACAGCGAGAGAATTTTGTTTAAAAATATGATTATATTTAACAGTATAATTTATTAATAAATTCGAGTAATCAATAATTAAGAATATTTGTAATAGAAAACCATATAAAACTAAAATAATAACTTAATTCTTTTTTTTTAAAATGTATGACTGTATAAATGCTTAAAAAATGAAAGAAAAAAAATCTGTACCATAATAAAACTCTACCCATATAGAATCGGATTATCTTCGAAACATTACATGGCAGTGAATATGTTAACATTTTCTTTAAACATCTTACCAGAAGATGAAAACATTCCTGTACCATATTATGATTTGAACATTCGTGTTCATTAAGCCCGATTCAAATTCTTTTAGTGGCAACATGAACGTAGAACGGTAGTAAATTCCTTATCATAACATCTAATCTATCTTTCAGTGAAGAGAATATAACGTGAAAAAAAACTATTCAAATATCGGAAAACAGATGGTAGATCTGACGTACTATACATTCATATAGTGCCGTATCTTTTGAAAATATCAAAAAAGAATCTTTGAAATCTCTGTCGAAATTGTACGTTATCAGTATTCATTTGATCAGTAAGACGAATTATTTCTGGGCATTGAACACCGCCTTTTTGTGTGATGCTATTGTGGACACGGCAGCTAACCAAACATTGAACGATATGAAAAGACAGTATTGTTCACCTTGCTACATATATATATATATATATATATATATATATATATATATATATATATATATATATATATGTGTGTGTGTGTGTATGTGTGGGTGTATGTATGTGTGTGTGTTATACATTTCGGCTCGAGCTAAACTATTGTGTTAAATATCTATTCATTTATTAGATAAAAATCTTAAAATAGAGTTAAAAATTTCGATTCAAACAGATTATATTTTGTACACGTATTTATGTAGGTGTATGGATATATATATATATATATATATATATATATATATATATATATATAATATATTTATAAAAATAGTCTTAAATAAAACACATTTAAAAATACCTTAATTATTTTATTATTTAAATGATTCCTTTTGATCAAAAATGTTCAGTTGACCATTTTTGATTGTTACTTATACCATCATCCTCATAGAAAATTCAGAAAAATCTAAATTATTATTAAAAAATTAGAAAAATTGAATTCTTTAATAATAAATGACAAGGTTTTTAACAAGAAACTAAACTATTTTTTACTGGTTTCGCTCCTTGAACTGGTTATAAGTTGATCTTAATTTTTACTGAAATATTAGCTACACTATAATTTAATACTTGAGTCTCTATGAAAGACAGAACAATCAATAACTCGCTTTTTACATTTTAATTTATTTCATTTTATTTTTTATTTTAAAACAGTCAAATGTTTATATATATGTATTACCATCTTTCATCATACATGTTATTTATTTGAAGTGAATTTATTCGCTCTTTATAATCCTGGTTCACATTATTATTATTATTAAATAATGGATTTTTATCCCTAATATATTGGCATCGATTTATTCACCGGGAATCAAATTATTTATTTTTATTAATAGTATCGTTATAAGAATGAGGGTTTAATTTTATTAATTTCTTAACATACTTCCACAAAAAAAATAACCCCAAAAGACAATTTCCGAAAATAATAAATATTCAAAATTCAGTGAAAAAACAATATCTTGGGATGCAGGCATTTATATTTCATGACGTATTTGTAATCCATTCGCGACATATTGATAAGGAATCTGTGCACTAGTAGATAATGTTTACTGGAGAAGAGCTTTTTGATCGTTCATGTGTTCTTTTGATACAAGTGTATCAAAAGATATCGGAGGTTATAATTGTATGTATTTAAAAACTAGAAAAGGCATCTATTCAAAATTTACAACAGTTAAAAATATATTATAGCATATAAAAAAAGTTTAATTTTTTCTATAAAATCTCTTACAGACACCCCTAAATTATTTTCAGTTTAACTCTATGTGTGTAAATATTATACGTACAATGAATTGAAAAAGATTGAGAAATACTAAACTACCAACAACATTCTTAAATTAATTTCAATCATGAATTTATATAGTATCCAATTTCTTAACAAAAGTTTTTATTTCGATAAATTCGTTCTTAAAAAATCATACATTATTTTTTTTATATTAATAATAATTACTAATTTTTAATAAATATGGTCCTTAACTTGAAAATGTATTAATTATAGTCTATTCGTTTCTAAATATATATATTTAGATACGTTTTATCATTTTTTATTTAGTAATAAATTTAAATTACCCGAACATTTAATAATATTTTGATTTTTAATTGGTAATATGAAAATAAAATAAAAAATATTAGTTTTTTTGATTCAAAATAATAACATTATATATATATATATATATATAAGGGGGTGTATTGTAATAGTAAATTTAAACTTTTGTTGCAGTGAAGCATCCATAACAAAAAGTTAAAACATTCATTAAGATATATTCAATTAACGAATGAATGGGTATCTTTCAACGCATCCGCCTAATCTAATCACCGAAATGAACTTGTGTATTGAAAACATGCACCACTTGATAGCACAACTTAAGTACCTGCCGCCTCAACACTAATGGGTCTCAAGTTCGTACCAGATCTGCCCCTGAAGGTCTAACCTAAACAACCCCATAACACACACAGTCAGTTATTATACAAAAACCATATGTGTGACTAACTAATACTAACCATATGTGACACGGCGTATCAGGAAAATATTTCTACGTAATGTGTATTTTTTACAAACACGGTTAACATTCTTAACGAACGGAAAACTTATAATGGTACGTTCGTAATTATCAAAGAATGTGGACTGGGATATTTTGCGTTTGACAAGTGATTTCTATGGACCACATATTAAGAAACATGTGTACACACGTTTATTTATTGTAGGGGTTGCTGTGTTGTTGTTCCGAGTTGAAAAATTGATTTAGTTTCTTTTTTTCTTTGATGAATATGAATTGGTTGTTTACTGTCATGAATGTAATATTTTTTCGGTAGCTTGTTAAATATGAAATAACTTCTTATTTAATTTATAATTTAATTACTTTTATTATATATAAAAAAATGTAAACATGAAATAAGAAGAAAGACAGGAAAAAAAAGCTAAACAAAATGTATAATTAAATAATTAATCTTTTTTTAAAATATTTCATTGAGTTTTAATGAAAAAAATAGAAATAAAAGGGGTTCAATTGTATAAATCAAAAATCATATGCTTACATTGACTATTTACTATGAACAAACAATTAAAAAACTATCATTCCTATTTCACAAAAAATATTAGATACTTAATAGTTCGATTATATTCCCCGTAGCATAAAACGTCTTCAACCTTCAATAAATTCGTTTCAGTTTTTTGATCAAAGAACTTCTAAAATACTAAATCAATTTTAGATAAATTGATTTAAATAAGAATTAACCGTTTAAAATGAATTATAAAGAGTAAACATTCAATGTATTCTTAAAGTTATTTTATTTCCAACACAAATCTTTTTAAATGCGCAAAATAAAAATATTTTTATTTATAGGTGGTTATTTACATTTTGTATGTAATAAAAAATATATTCGCTCATTAAATAAATTTGTAATTACAATTACATTGTGAAAATAATTATTTACGATGTGTTATCGTTAACATATGTCAGAACGTTATAAAATATATTTAGCAGATATATACATATATATATATACTATAACTTCTGTTTAATTGGAATAAATGTATAAATAAAAACATTAAAGAAATCTCTTATTTTATAAAAAGAGAACAAATCAGCAGATGAACTGAAACCCGATTTCTTATTAAAATGCCTTCCATATTTTCAAAATACATAAACGAATGTGCACATTTTATATCAATTCGCATATAAATCAGTACACTCATTAAAAATGTTTTACAATTACGCACACCGTGTAAACGATTCATATGCCAACCATTTACTACATAGATCTATGTCACAGACCATGTCATTCTCACATGTCCATCGACAAGAAACATAGCTTAAGTTCCTTTTTCGCTTTTCTGGCCGAGCGTCGGTATCGTATATTTACTTTTAACGATTGGCGTTAAGTCGCCGGAGGTTGCGATTTGTCTCGCCTCACATCCCGTGAATGAGACACGGCCCTTGTTATCAATCCGGTCCACATTTCAGGCCAAATTATTTGGAACACGTGTTTGTAACGATTGACCATATATATGTTGTATACGTACATAGATTTTATTTATGTTTCGAACGAAAAGAATAAATTGCTTTAGGGATTTGTTACTTTCATCATCGTTCTCTTTATATTATTGTACCGACAGACACTAACAACAATTGATGTAAATTGCGAATAGAATAAACTATCCAAAATGTAAATTGTAATATATATATATATATATATATATATATATATATATATATGACAGAAAGAGAGAGATAGAAATTTAAAAAATCTACTCAAAACCATCAATTATTAATCTTCTTTTAATTATCAAACCGCAGATCTATTTAAAGCAATTCATCATTTTTGCCTCCTTTGTGATTTCCTCTGGTTCTGGGTAATTACATCATTTAAGAGCTTCAATTATTTGTTTTATATATCGAAATATTGATCTTTCTTTGATTATTTCCTTTCATCTAGTTTTTTAATATCATTCTATGAAACTCTATATCTCAAAACATTTCTCATCAGATTATCTCTTATCTTTCACATATGTACACTTTCTTCACTCTACAAACTACAAAAAGATCCTCTAGTCAAACGTACGTAATAAATCATTTGAAAAATCTATAAATTTTGGATCAAAAAACATTTGTAGTTTGTGCGGTGAAAGAAGAATTAATTTGTGAAAGTGAATGTAGTCATTACATAACTTTATTATGACAAAATATCTTTCATTTTCTTGAAGTTATTCTCTAAACTTTCAATCAACAATACAAGTATTAATTTCATAATGAATAATAATTATAAAATTATTAATTTATTATCGAAAGAGAATTAAAGAAGTAAAAATATTAAAATGATTTTTTTGTTTTATTTGTAAATTAATATCGTTAAATTATTTTTATTACTGTAATAAATAAATTGAACACAAAATAACTATTGATATTATTCAATAGTAAATTTAATTCAAAAATCTAACATATTTCCTTTGATAAAGAAGTATTCAACATTTTATATTCCTTATTCTTTCAGTAAATTAATACAAACAGAAATTATGTCCTGGTGATTCTTGTCCGTTTAGACTACTCGAGACTAATAAAAATTTAGAAATGAAATATAATTCAATAACGGATTGAATAAGATCCCAACCCTGATAAATAACAAAAACATTCTTTCCTTGTCTTAGAAGTAGTAGTAATTAATTATGTTTACTATCATAATAAATAAAGTGGGTACAAAATAAATATTCGAATAATCCTGAGATGAATTTTATTCAAAAGTTTAAGATTTTTCCGAAGAATAATATTTGAAACATTTTAAATTCCGCTGTTCTCAAAATAGACAGAAAAAAATCCTCAGAAACATAAAAGAGCTCACCGACAGGCGGCCTGTGACCATCACAAAGGATAATAATCAGTAACTAAATGACGTACACTTCGTCAAAAAGGTGTAACCTATGGAAGACTCCATCATTATAGTATAAAACGATCCATTTTGTCATAACAAATTTATGTACAAGAAGTGCGACAGAGTCATTTATAATATTACAAAAACATATTGTTGTCTTTATTGAATAGAACCGTGCATACAAATTGAAATTAGTACATCGGCCTTATTTGAAAACAGAAATAATCTTATGGTGTATGTAGTTTACACTGTAATTTCTTCTTGCTTTAATTTTGCTCACATTTCGTGTTAATTTCTCAGAGAAAGGTGTTGACGATATCGAATGAAGATGCTCTTATGCCACACACATATTTCTATATTGCTTTTTCACTTTTTTATAACATGACTGAAACATTAAGGGCGTTAAAATTGCAGCTACTTAGGTGATACTTAACAACCTTTTAGATCGATCTGAAACTAATCAAGTAACAGGCGTGGTAATTTTAAGTGTCGTTAAAAAGAACACTGAAATTAGTAATAAATTACTAAACATATATATATATATATATATATATATATATATATATGAATGTGTGCAAGTATATATTTTTTAAGTCTAGCAATTTATGACACGTGATTGCATGTTTAATGTTTGCGCTAAAAGAGAAACAATCTAATAGTTTTAAGTGGAAATCTTTGTACAGGATGTAAAGAACGAATAACGGATATTATGTTGCCGTTTTTGCAACAGAAATGAAAATATGTCATTTTAATGTCATATGAAAGGTCTATATATGTGAAATCGTAGAACACTGAAAAAAAATGTTTAAAACATATACTTTTAAGTTTATCTGATAGTTCTTACATTTTATGTTTAAATAATTACAGACATGTCGTGACTTTTTAAGATTAAATCGTAAATAAAATGAGGTCTGTCGACATTTCCTTAAACAAGAATCTATGACTGGATTTAATTAATAAAGATAATTGTAAATAAAATCGCTTGAAAGTACGTTTACAGACAGTTTTATAGATGTTTCATCTATTCCTGCACAAATATGTGTATTTTTTAAATTTATTTCATAATTTCAAAATATGAATGTTGATTGAAATCTTTAAAATTAATAGTAGAAAAAATAAATTCTGTTTCTTGAAAATTAATTTTATAAGACAGTGAATATTGTTTAATACAGTAACATGAAAATCACTGTAATATCTCAATACTTTAAAATACTAAATGAATTTTAGTGACCTTCTTTTATGTCATAAATAAAATTAAGTAGATTTAAATAGCACAATAGGTAAATAATTTAATAATTTTTGTCAATTTGCATTTTATTGAAAATTTAAAATTCAATTTTAATATTTTAAATCAATCAATTTAAAATCTAATCCTGTCCCATTTTTTTGATAATTGAAACTTAGAGATGTTTGTGAGTCACGTTTATATATATAAACAGAAGTATTCTTGATGAAACATAATAAAAAAACGAAATTATATTAAAAATAAGATCTGAATATAAATTAAACAGAAGAATTAATATTATTAACAAGCCCCACAATATGTATAAAATGTATTATTATGCAAACAGAAGAATCATTAATGAACGAATAGGATCTAGTCCTACAACTTCAAAGCTAGTTAATATATAAATGCAAATATATATATATATATATATATATATATATATATATATATATATATATATATATATATATATATATACGCATAAAGAAAGAAATTAATCACTTATCGAAAATTATTACTTCCCTAATGAAAACAGACTTGTTTGAATGAATAAGAACTTTTAACGAATTTATCACCACAAAATTTAATAAACACTCAATCATGTAATACATAAATAACAAAAAAATGTGATATATATATATATATATATATATGAGTATTCAGTTTAAAAAAATATTTCATATGCAAATTACTAGTTCCCTCAAGCTTTAATAGACTTATAACTCAGTTGGAATGACTGGGTGGGCATATCAGAAAATTTAATTTAATTTTTTCCATACTGTGAAGATATATCTCACGATCACATGTGAATATATAAATTTTTATCTGAAAATCCGTAAACTAAATTATATATTTATAATCACGATTAAAAGTTTATATGTTTTCCAGTACATAATTGAACTGGCAATTCTGTACGTTTACTCGATTCGCTTATAAATATTATTATTTTTTAAAACAAACTGTTCGTTCTGTAACTTTAATACACGATAATATTATATACAAGCTTGTATATATTTTAATACACCTACAGCGTTGATTCTGCCTTTGGCCAATTCACATTTTTAATTATAAGTACATATGTTATTATACATATATATATATATATATATATATATATATATATATATATATATATATATATATAATTTAATATGTAGATTATTTTTAAGCTTCTAATAGACTAATAAGTTTATGATATTAACAGTAGAATATATTAAAAATATTTTCATATCGAATTACTTTATTCTAAAACAGGCTTCCTAAAGCAATCCACAAACACAAACGAATATAAATAAATAAATAAGTGTATTAATCTATAAATGATAATTTATACTTTGTAATAATTGATTTTTATTATCAAGATCTAAACAAATATAAATAGAAATGGTATTAATTCATAAATGTTTTTATATATATTTAAATATGCTAAAAATATTTCATTCTTTTTTATAGATACTCGTATTTCAATTTACCTATCATATCAGTTTTTAGACTTTTCAATTATATTTTTATAATTCAAATCTGATTGTTTGTTCTATAATCAGAAAAATATCTAAAAAATAATTGCGTTTTTAATTCTCTCTCTCTCTCCCCATATATATATATATATATATATATATATATATATATATATATATATATATATATATATATATATGTATGAATGTATGTATGTAATATAAAATTCTATTAAATAATAAATTCCGGCATTGAAATCGTCGAAAAGCAGGATATATTGTAAAAAGATCCTTTTCACAATTACATTACGTTTTATGTTTCGTCCTTTTCACTACAATCGAATATCTATAATTGTTGTTTGCCAATGTTGCGGATCGAATTTGCGTTGAATTGGCTTTAACGTTTAGCCATTTCGTAGGCACGTATAATACTTCCTTATAATATAGAGTTTTTTCAAGGGGCACAAAGAAGACACCCAATGTAACGGTCACTTTTGTGTGCGGGTGGATAATGTGAGAAATCAGTCGACCGTTATTTCGGTTTCATGCCACATATTATATTACATCTTTTATAATTATATATATATATATATATATATATATATATATATATATAATATGTTATTAATAATAATTTTCTATTTTTTAACAGATGTGTGTACGAATATATTTTTATATTAAAAATTAAAAATAAGAAATCTGAAATCTGAAATAAGTTTTAAAAAGTATATAATTATTTAAAAATATAAATTATAAATATAAATTTAAATATTTAATTATATACTTTGAATATTTTTATTGTGTGAAAAAATTTTATAATATTTGAAATGAACAAAAATCTAATAGAAAATAACACTGTCGAACATGACAGGATTTATTTATGTTCCGAAATCAATCGTGTACGGTCCTTACAAAACATCTTTAGAAAAGTTACGGAAAAACTTCTCGATTTCTCTTCAAAACCGTCACCGTAGCCACGTTGTCGAAAATCTTTAAGTGCAAACCAATAACAAATAAATTCCAAAACATTACACATTCATTTAAAGAGGAAGTTGCGAATAACAATAATAATAAGATGCTTATAACATGTGCCAGCCAATTTTATTGTAAGCATTTCTACAGATTATTTCGTGTTCATTGGTTTAGTTCAATAGCCGAGGGCCACAAAAGATGTTCTTTTATGAAAAAAGACGTTCTAAATACTTAAATATATTATTTTTGAACTTGGATAATGTTAGATGTTTTGCGGCTATTTGAATACGAATAATAAGAATTGCTTTTTTCCTGCAACGGTTTCGAATAATTTTTAAGTGCAATATAACTACTTATACACGAACACATCTATAGTTGTGTCTATAATAAATAAATAAATTAAATTTTACTATACATATATATATATATATATATATATATATATATATATATAATTACTATCAATTTAATTACAGATTACTAAATATTTCTTTATATAGGTGATTCAATTTAAGCTGCCACATGAAAATCACAAAAATAACATTATTTTTTTAATTTTTACGATTTTTTTTAATACTTTCATGTACAAGCCTAAATTGAATCATAAAAAATGAAACATATATGAAACATATATGAAAAAGTGAACATATTCTAAAAAAAATAAATTTTAAAAATGGAATCATATTATTTACTATAAAAATACGTTTTTTCATTTAAAATATTTCTATTCTATAAATTATATACGAGTTTTAAAAATGTATGTTTATTAAGGTCATTTTTAAGACGATTTTTGTTTTGATATCAAAAGCTTATTTATGATTTGACAGATGTAGTGTATATATATATATATATATATATATATATATATATATATATATATATATATATATATATATATATATATATCTATATATATAATAGACCACGTGTTCGAGAATTATTTTCTAAACATAAATGTAAATGGCACAAAACATTTCAAAATCAATAAGACAAGATTGGTAAATCTATCACTTCAGTGACAACAATAAAATTCTTGAAGTATTACACTAAAAACCAATTCTAACAATTATGTCCGAAACGTTGAAGATTTCTGCATACGTCAAGAAACAGAATAAACCTTATACAATGTGTAAAGTGAGAACTATATCTATTTCAGTTTTATACACTAGATATTTTCAAAAAGAAATAGATTCGTGTGTTAAATCAATGTATATCAGGTATATTGCATGCAAAAGTGTCAACTCTCGAAATAGTCTTGCCTTGTTCTGCCTCTGCATAACAGGGGTGACACATTGATTGTATCGGTGAGTTAGTGAAGGTTATGAAATATAATAGAACGTCTTTTATTCGGGTTGTGAACCCACGGCTACGTATTAAAAGAACCACTAAACCGTGAACTTATTTGATATGTGTTTGTTATGGTTTACCTCTACATTCATACACCTAAATTCTGTACTAGTTTTACCAATTTCTACATATTAAAGTCTTAAACAGAGAAAAGAAATATCGGATTTATTGACATGATGTATTAGGATAAAAAATCATCATAACAATATATTTTACAGCACTGTATTGCTCTTTTTTTCGCAAATATACTTTTTATTATTATTTATTTTTTGTTACAAAATGTAATTTTGTTTATAATTTTTCAGTCTAATCATAAACAAATCTTAATAATTCCTTTCAAAAATTAAATTGTAAAAAAATAAACGGTCATTTCAATAATAAAGTAAATATAAACTCGTTTTAAAACATTTTGTTAAAATATTTATATATAAATATTATTTTTAAGGATACTTTTTAATAATTTTATTTTATAATTTAGTAAAGTATATAGTTATACTTATAGTGTTTAAAACAGTAATTAATAAATTTTTAATATACAAAGTCTGACAATGTGATGGAATCAGTTTCTGAATATTTTCAAACTTGAAAAAAATTCTAATAGAAAATCATTATTAAGAAGATTCTCATTGTTGTTAAAACAAATTTTAAGACGTTCTTGTTAAAGACTTCTAAAATATCATAAAGTGATTTTCCACTCCCTCACAAACAATAAAAAATATGCAATAATTGATTATTGACCATTTTTAATCGCTGCTTATACGCTTTTCTACAGTGATTCTATATTTTTCAAAGAGTTAAGGTAGAGAAAAAATATTATTCCTGTCCTGTTCAGTGTGAATTCTACTCAATCTTTTCAAATCAATATAAGATGGTTTACGGTTACCAAATAACATAACGACATTTCATTATACAAAACGGCAGAATAGCTTTGAAAGGGGGGAAAAGAAATACACGATTTGAAAACGCATTGACCGAGGGCGTAATAGGGGACTTCTATTGGGTTGGTTAGATCTTCAAGACATTTAAAAAACACTTCTGAAACGATCTCGACGGTATATTCTTGCCATTGAACTGAATCTTTGTTTAGAAATGCAATGTCACGTAACCAAAAAATGTCAATGGAGCTGACTTCTCACTGAAATACATTACTGTTATTGTTGTTTATTATTATTATTATTATTAACATTTTAGATGCCGGTACATTGTATTCTTTTGTCGACGTTAGCAACTCAAGACCGTTAAGTTGGCAGTAATGTATGACAATATTGAGAACAGACAATGAGTACGGTGAATAATTGGTTTGTGTGCGAATGGTACAATCTCGTTTTTGTGTTATAAAGTACTAAATAAGAAAAAAATATAATGATCTATTAACAAATTGACAAACCATATGTCACGATCTTACTAATAGAAATAGTAAGAATAAATGGTGGTTAAATATTTTAAGAAAATTTAATTTACTGTATAAAATTATATAAAAAATAATAGATAAAAATCAAATTAAACACGCTTCGATATCATTTTTTTACATATAGTTCTTTATACAAAAATTTTATTAAATTATAGTGAAATAATTGCTTCTAAAATATATCTATAAAATAATATTTTCAATATAAACAAATATATGAATATTAAAAAAGTCATACTAATAAAAATATATTAAAATATTATTTCAAATTCACAGAGTATACAAAATATTAAGTGTAAAAATTAATTCAGTGCCTTTAAATTAAGTCAATTATAAATTTATTTTAAATTTAAAAAAATTATTGTCGTTTTGGGATTTTGGAGTGTCACCTTTAACATTTGAAAACAGTATATATCTTAGGCAAGCAGTTGGCATAACCTCACAAAACAGCACTAAACACGATGGCGTCTGAAAAGTAGACTATTAAGCAATGCATACTTTTCGTATTCCAGTTGAAAAAAATGCTACCGAAGCCACAGGAATGATTTTTTCGGGTTTGGGGGAAGGTGTGTGACGCATAAAATATGCAGAAAATGCTAAAACAGTGCAAGAGGCTCGAAAATGTATTACAATTTCATCGACTCAAAACCGGAATCTTTTTTTCGACAGGAGATTTATCAGTTAAGATGGAGAAAAGTTATGTAAAATAATCGGAGATATTTTGAAGATTAAAATATATTCCATTTTTTCATACAATCATCTTCTATAAGAAAAGGCACCGAATTACTTTGTACATATAATAATAAACAAGGATTGAAAAATATATGATAGTACTAATTATGTTTGTATTAAAAATATTAGGAATGAAACATAATAAAGCGTATGAAGTTGGATATAAAATTAAATGATATTTTAAGTCAATTATTTTGAAAAAGAAATTAATGTACCTTTTTTAAAAAAAATATTAAAAGTGAAGCATCACTTTAATTCAAAATTAATTCTGCATTTAAACAAAACAACTCATGAATTTAAATTCAAAATTAGACATTATTTTACACTAAATATTTTTTTAAGAAAATGAACGATTAATATATTTCCTAATATTAAAATTGAAATAAATAAATTAGCTAATTTAATATATTTTTAGACGTGTAAGAAGACAATATTTTAAATAAAATATCTCATTTTCGTTTAATACCAAAATTAAACTTTAATTCTAGTTCAGAATAAATTCTTCAATGAAAAAAATCGTATAAAATTCAGTATGAATTTATTAATATTTTAAATTAGAGTAATTGAAGAAAAATCGTTGATGGACATTTTTAATATTAAGATTGAAATATGATTCGTGTTTAAATTAAATTTTTCTTTAAAAGAAAATAAATGTTATAAACTTAGATCTGCAATCAAACAATATTTTAAATCCATAATTAGAAAAAGAAACATTTAATGCACATTTAAATATCTAGTGTAAAATATTACACTGGTTCAAAATAAAATCTTTCCTAAAAGGAAATATTTTTTTTCGATTTAAATGCAAACCCAAACACTAATTTACACCAAGTAATTAAAAAAAATGATATGTATACTTTTAATTTTAAATTGAAAATATATTCGGGTTCAAAATAAATCCTCCATTTAAAGAAAACAAATTTTATAAAATCAGATACGAAATTCAAGGAAAATCAAACAGTATTTTATGTAAAGTGTTTTGAAAAACTCATCAGGTTTTTTTTACAATAATAGATTTTAACACTCACTCTAATTTAAATTCAAATCTATCAATATAGTATTCAAATCTGTACTTATTCAAAAAAAAAACATTCCTTACATATTTTTTTCTCCATTGATATATTTTTTTGTTTGTTTAATAATGTATTGAGACATTCTATTCAAAAACCTTACTTGCAAATAATATTGAAAATAATAATAAACACATTTATTCATCTCTCAAATTACACATCGACCAATCTATTTATGCTCTCTAAATGTTAAAATTTCAAATATTTACAAGCACTCAGATCTGAAAATCGCATTCAATTGTGAATACACATTCTATTTTATCCGTCAAAATCTTAGTCAAATATGTACAAGTATCGAATCGTATGTGTTTCCACTAAAATTCACAAATTAAAGAAAAAAAGAAAACGCACACAATAACATAACAGAATACACATATCTCACAGTGTGCACATGTGTTTATTTTACTATTCACTTATATCCTCGTGCTGACGAAGAAAAGAAACTATGAATAAGGTTTGACGTAGATAAAGATCAATTTCGATTTTTTTTCTTGTATAGTGTAGCCGCAGGGGTTCCGAAATTGTTAAATCTTTTGCTTACAATTCGATTTCATTGTGTATGAATTTTCGGTAATAATTGGTCTACCACTTTATAGTTTACAAATAGAAAAGACATAGACAATAACTAAATAAGTATTTACTGTAATATATATATATATATATATATATATATATATATATATATATATATATATCTGTGTGTATATAATTTAATAAGTCAGTTTTATTACAAAAAATCGATTAAACTTATATTGAAAAGTATTAAAATAGACAAGATTATCAAAAACAATTATTGTCTGAAGATAATGTATATTTCAAATATTTCATTAATAAAAGTAAATGATTATTTTTAAAATATTATAATATTTTCTGCGTAGTATTTTTTTTATATAGTGCTATTAATAAAGAATAATACTTTTTATCAACTATCACATATTTATTCAAAAGTATATTAGCGAAATCGATTTTAAAGTTAAGCACAGAAAAAATAAAAATGTTTTTTTTATTTTACAGTATGAATAAATAATTTTCGGGTTGATAAAAATAATATCTAACACAGAAAATATACTTTTTATATTCTTTGATGAATAAACAATAATTATTTTTTCTATCAAATTTTGTATATTTATTAAAAGAAAAATATTAGACAAATTGTTGAGACAGAAAATAAAAAGAAATAGTAAGAAAACCTGTATTTACTTTTCAATCTAAATTTACTTGTAGCATATTTTGAATTTATTTATTATTTAAATTGAAAAGACACGAAATGTATAAATAATCAATAAACAAATAGAATTTAATAGAAAGAGATTTGCTTACCTCAGAAACACTTTGAAGGAGAAATACTTTGATGAAATTCCACTAAAACAAAAGATTTAGAATTAGAAATTATTTACTTCTATAAGAAATATTTACTATAATATAATTTGTTGTCAATCTAGCTAAATTCATTTTCATAAATATATATTTTTCATAAATATATATATATATATATATATATATACACTTCATTTTACAAATTCCAAATAGCATGAGAATAATTAACAGTTTTAATATAAAACATGAAATGTAACATACATACACTTTTATATATCATAAATATTCTTTTGATGTTTTTTATCGCAATGTATTTGTATCAAATGGGTCATAATTTACATTTATATTGTTCCATAAATATTTATACGCCCGTACGCTAGATTACTTAAATGATGTAGGTATATGTTCTGGTCAGAAATCTCAGAAATCTTATTTACATATCAAATGTATTTGGACTGTATTCAAAACACAACTGTCAATAGAACACTTGGGTATATAATAACAGAGACGTAAATATGATACACACACACACACACACATATATATATATATATATATATATATATATATATACCAATCTATCTGACAAATTTGAATATGTTAAAATATGTTATATTTAATTATTTAAAAGTTAAGGAACTTTCAACATAGTAGTAGCATATGTATTTAAATTACTTGAATATTCGTGTGAAGTGTTCTCTTTTTATTCCATGAATTATTACGAATATATATATATATATATAGGTAATTAAAAATGATAGTGCGTTGCTGATAATGGAAATTCGATTGTCACGGTTAAGGTCGAACGCAGACTGTTTACTAAAAGAATGTATTTATTGCCCCTCTTCTGTTTTCTAAAAATGCAAAACAGTCTTAATAAAATTCACAGAAAATAAATTCTTTTTTCATTCCAGAATAGACACAAAATTTAGTCAATAGTCAATAAATTATTATTGATTTTTTTCGATTGTCGCTTATGAGCATTTCGAGGATAAAAATTTTTCTGTAACTTATGCTCTAAAGATAATGGCAAAATATGAATCTCTACTAGTTTTATATTATACGAGAGAATGTATTCTCAGTCATTCAAACACAAAAGATATTAACAAAAATTCACAAAATATACATAAACACTAATTATTAAAAATCAATACGTATATTTTTCTTCGTATTTTACAAAAATTTCAAGAATAAATACAAATCAAAGAAACGATTCAATTCTAAATTTATATTATTTTAAATTTACATTATTTATTGATTAATTGAACTTTATAGTTTGGAATTATTCAAAAAGAAAAATTAATGAAACATGAAAATTGAAATAATGCAATATATAAAACGAGTTTTTTTAAAGATTCCAGTTTTTTTAGTACAGCATATAATATCAATCTCTGAAATATGATATTTAACAAAAATTTACAAATATTATATATATATATATATATATATATATATATATATATATATATATATATATACATTTTAATAAAATACACAAGTGAAATTTAAAACTTGTCGAAGAAAGAAGCCACTTTCATTTTGAAATTCAATCCAAATATTAGTCAAAAGATCTTAAATATTTTTATAAATAGGTATGAAAAGACATTTTTTATCTGTTCGTGTGTGTATTTGTGCAAATATTTAGCAAAGATAAACATAAAAGTGATGTAGCACATAATGTGTATTACCTATCTTTTATATGGATGGATGGACTGATACGTTTAAGGAGGCATGGAATTCGATCATACATGAAACATCCGCAAGATTATGGTAGCATCGTTATCTCAGTCAATTGAAGAGATTTCGTACGAATTTAACTCTCGAGAGTATCGATTTTGGTTGATGATATATTGTTAATAAAATTTTATTTTCAATTTTTAAAAAAAAAAATACTTGGAAAGTATTTATATATAAGGAACATTTTATTCAATTATTTATTAAATGAAAACAATAAATCTTCTTTGAATGATATCGACTGAGTTTTTATTAATGAAATTTAAATTTCTAGACTTTTCTTTTTCCGAAATAAAAGTATTGGTAAGTGTTTATTTTAATTTTCAAATCTTTAATGAAACTAAATATTCATATATTTTTTTACATTGTATATAGAATTACAAAAATTAATATTAACCCAAAAGGTATCACAGAAAACAGAACATCATCAGTAATTTAAATGTTATTCTACATTTAATCACAAATATTAATTTCATTGATACATTGTTCAGATAGTCTTTCTTTTTGACTATTTAAATGTTTGTCTCCTACTACTAGTATTTTCAGCTCTTGTGCAATCATCAGCTAGATTTTAAAAAACTCAAACGTACTGAAACTACTAATGGATAACAGATACTCAGATGACCGAAATGGAAGAAAAACTATCACAATTTCAAAAACACAATTATAATTTTAAGTTCACAGGTATTTGATTTATTTTACTAATAGTTTATTTTATTTTTTAATCATAAAACAGCATTTTTTTCTATGACAATATCGACATAACTCAATAGTTTTAATACCATCTGATAAATATTAGTGATTTTTTTATAGACTTTTGCAATTAAATAGATTATAGAAAAAATATAAATATTTAAATTTTAAATACCTCACTGGCCTACATTTTTAACATTCCTATTGATAAATATAAGTGTATTTCGAAACTTAATTATAATCATTTTTTTATCTTTTCGCAAGTAATGAATATACGAGTATCAAGCGCGTTTCATCTTGACAGCTATATTGGATGTATATGCTATAAATTTTAATAAATAATTAATAAAATTCCTTGTATATTATTTTATTTTACGGATAGATAAAAAGGTACGATAAATAGTAAAATATGAATAATGTATTACAGAAAAATAATATATAAATCATACGTTGACCTGATAAAAATATAAAAACATTTTATAACTTTATATAAAATTGATATATATATATATATATATATATATATATATATATATATATATATATATATGTATGAATGTATATATGCTATGATTTAAACTCAGATGAAAGATACTAATACTACTTTGTAAATTGTATGTTATGTATGTAACAGATAAGAATAATATCTTTCTGGTCAGATCATAATGGGTGGATTTAAGTGCATGATTCAAAAGACACAATCAGTTCAGTGCCTGAGGTAAATAACATTTACATTGGGTCCTCCATTGAAGAAGAGATTATTTGCAAAATATTTAACGTAAATCCTGATCAGCTTATTCAGTTACCAGTATGAAATCTTGGATTTAGATTTAATGCAATGATAATTTCCGTACAGAAAGGACTTTATTATATACACAGGCATGTTTTTAGTAAAATCATTTAATTCTGGATACATATATATATATATATATATACATACAAAAATTTGTAATAAATTAACTGTCCACACAACATCCAATCAAGTCGATATATTCGCAAACGTGAAATTATACATACAAACTAATTATTACAACTTCCACAACAACAAATTTTATAACAAGTTCTTTCCGCCAACACGCCATTTCCTTTTTTCCTGTACTAACGTCCCTAGACACGCCCGTACATACTTTTTCACCTCGACGGGATTTTACGAATTTTGACATTTCGTACCCTTATTTAATACCCTCTTAAATTGTTCTTGAACTCTCTCCCCATCGTCCAATGTTAAAATGTTGAAAAACATCGCCGTTTCCTAAAGCCATTAATAAAAAATAACTTATTAGCGAGATATTATCGTTAATATTTATTAGAATGTGAATGTGTCATTAAAGTCCCTTTTTCTATCAGTTACAGTCTGATGTGTAACTATACAATTTCAATCTGTACAGCAATTTGAACACGTGCAAAAGTTATATGTACACTCGATGAAATTTAAAATGAGTTTTCGATTTACATTTTGTGTTTATATTAAAAAATATCGCTTTTTAGAAACGAAACATTCTCTTTAAGTATAGACACACATCATTATCTTATTAAATAATAACATTTCAAAATATATAAATAAATGGAAAATAGTGATAATTAAAATCTAGTTTCTGAATTCTAATTCTTCTAGTTTATGTTAAGAAACTAGAAAATAAATTATAAATAACTATAATATTACATTAAATATTATTATCAATTATAAGGTAATAATTTTCAGGCTAGTTGAGATATTAGGTTGATAGAAAATAATTGCAGTTTATGATTTTCAAATTCATATACAATTTTGTCTTTTTTGATTCTCTTAGCTGTTTTAAGTGGTCCATAACTGTTGGATGACTAACGCCTAACTTTTGTAAAAGCTCCGAATTGTTGTGCATGGTTCTGATTCAACGAACACCTTCAGTTGGTCGGAAAGAAGGACGCCCGCGACCTTCTTTTTCAAGACTCTCGTTCCTAGCACGAAATTTTTGGAACCACCATTACACCGTATGTTCCTTAACAGTACTCACATCAAAAGCATCGTTTAGTTTACGAGCAGTTTCTGATGCTTTACAACTCTTTTTGAACACATACAAAAATCCTCTTATTTGCTTCTTTTCCATCTTTAATTCAATAGCCTAATTTGAAACAAAATTAGTAATAAAATCAAAGTCGATGTTGCCAAAATATAGACCGAAAAATGCACTTTAAAATAGTATTAACACGAACAAGATGAAATGATACTTTCATTGAAAAAAATTAAGGTTAGAATTCAGAAAATAAAAACCGCAATTATTTTCCTACTAGCCTAATATTTTCTAAAGAGATTTTCTTGAGAAAATTGAATCAATAATAATTACCTTTCCAACTGAATAACTCGATCATTTGAAAGTTCATACAAGTGAAATTTCAAAGACTCTACCATCATTATCTATATACGGACGAGGGATATAAAAAAGGTACATAGACAGGTATTTTAACCGATAGTTAGGGGTTTTCTTGGACATAACAAAAGACAGGTAGGCAAAGATCGATGTGGGGAATGATCATAATGTGACGGAGGCACATCGCTGTTATGCTTCACTTGCTATGTCCACTCGTATTGTAAGTGTATAATAGATTGGTGAAGTATTATTTTTTTTCTATTTTAATTTTTTTATCCTGTCGTATTATAAAAATGTATGTTTTTTTTAAATGCACGTCATGTATTTAGGATCAACTGAGTTCAAGCTTCTAATTTGAGTACAGATATTATATATTTTGTATAAGATTGATTTTTTTTTGGTAAAAGATATTTTTATTTGTAATTTAGATATATACATGCATGTATTATATTACGGAATTTGTATTATATGTCTATTTTTTGTTAACAATAGTGTTTTGAATAATGGAGTTTTTTATAGATCGGTTTTTCTTTCTTTATTCGTTGAACAGGTGAAAAAAGTAGTTGTAATTCAATTAAAATTACTCGAGTTAACTATATGATAACAAAGTTTTGAATTATTCTATTATTTAAATCATATAACAAATATTTAATGCAATTATTATTTTTTCATTAATTATTATGAAAATATAATAATTCTAAATTCATTTAAAATCTACAAAATTTTCTAATTAATTTAAAATCTACCTTCAGATTTACAAATATATTTATTTACATATTTATTTTCTATTTATTGAACGTGTGGTTCCAGCCTTCAATCAGAAATGTGTTTTTATTTTTCATTCATCATCATCTTCTATTCATTATATTTTTAATTAATTAAGATACTCAAGATTTACACGGATGCGCTTTACTGATAATTATTTTGCATGCCGTGTCTATTAAATCGATTTTTCGTGAAATTAAATTCTTTTTGTACTCAAATATGAATAAAAAAATCAATTATACTAGTAAAATTTTTACAGTGAGGATATTTTTAAATCTTCATTCTCTAAGGAATAGACATTTTGCTTAAAATTTATTTATTTAAAAAGTAAATCTTGAATAATCCGAAATCGAAATATTTGTACATTGGATTGGATTAATCGATACTCGAGCAATTTTTTATTCTCATCTAAAGCGGTCTAAAATTAGTTTAAAGAAAACTATTCAAAACATATTAAAGTAACCGTCCGCCTATTAAGATATTCACAATCGAACATCCTTGGAATGTATTTTAAGACGAGTATTATTTCAAAGATGTTTATCGTATCTGCCACTATTCATCTATCCATCTTATTTAACAACAATGGCGCGCGTATATTTCTCTTAATGTCTTTCTGTCAAACGAAATAACTCGATATTTTAGCGATGATGCAACAAATATGCATTTTTTTCGAACTGGACGGTAGGTACGTGTCTCAGTGTGTATGGATTAAGCGTCGAACACGTGCTAAACACAATAGCAAACGAAAGAAGTCGTCTCGTTCGACATACATTCAAAACACGGTAGCATCGCTGACATGGTGGTCGTTAATATCCCACAGTTTAAGTTTAGATACAAAACACGCACGTTTTCTTTTTAATATTTAGTGCGGAGGGACATTTTCCTTTGTTTGCATTCGAGGTACATATGTTCTGTGTTTCAATGTCTTGTGTTTATTTTCATTTTCACGCCGAATGTGCTAACTTATGTTATCTCTTTGTCGTTTGAAAACAAGTGTTAAACAAGATAAAACCGAGATATTTCTGTTGTTGTTTTTGGCAGATGTGCGTATTATTTAAATCAAAATGAATGTTAAGAGGATGTCGATTTGTCAGTTGTGAATATTTTCGGACACTATAATTTAAATGATAAATCTGTTTTTATTGAAATGTAGTATAAAGAGTTATAAACAATATATATATATATATATATATATATATATATATATATATATATATTAAAATTCAATCTCATTATTTTTTTATATTCATATTTTAAATCTAGGTTTTTAAAAGATTAATTTATTTTAGTTGTCTTTTTTTGAATTCGGATTAATTTAAAATACGGTCAAGATCTAAATTTATTAACTGATCGAAATAATCGTCTTTAGATTTATAGTTTTGGCACGATATCTAAATCACTTTCAGATGAATTTTTCACTCCTTCACAAAAATATTTCTGATTAAAAATGTTCAGTAATAGATTATTAATTGTAATTTGATTGTTGCTTAGGCACATTTCGATAGCGACGGTAACTTTTTTAAAGTGTCAAGAAACAGATTAATTTATTAATTTGCGAAAAAATTAAAAATTAATTTCAGAAATTCATTACTAAAGATTTTAATTGTCACATATATAATCATTTCTTTCACACTCTGTAACTAATAATTAATTTGGTTTCATTAACAAATTTTCATTCGTCACAAACCAGAAAAAGCTTTTTGAATAAAAATCGATACCTATATATTGATCATTTTTATTGTTGTCTATACGCGTTTTAATGGCTATACCATTATCCTCAGGCATTAATATACGGACAAATCTGAGATTCATATCACAAAGTGTATTTTAATAACTTAATAAACAAATATTATTACATCTTTATTTAATTGAGACATATTTTGTATCAAATTATATCAATTTCAAAAATATTTTACAATAAAAATATCTACTAGATTTTCTTCTTTTTTCTTAAAATCATTCTTTTTTAATTTGAAAGTTCTAAGAATCAATTTAACATAATTAATTCATAAAAATAATTAATTAAAAAATGATCGTTCCAATAGAAAAAAGTATTATCATTTTACAATATGATTTTAGCACGGTAGCTAAATTCACTATTACAAATGAATTTTTCTCTCACTTCATAAACCAAAAAAGACTTTTCTGATAAAAAAATGTTTAATAATTGACTAATAATTATTTTTCATTGACTTTTGTACACGAGAATGCTTGAGTACACAAGAATCTTTTCTGTATTAGATTTTTTTGTAGTTTTCAGCTCTCAGAATGATGGAATCAGTATTGAAATTGGTATAAGCAACAATATTTATATCTCCAGTGGGAATTGATTGCTTTTAATTATTATTTATGTGTATTTTGAAGGTGATGCCGTCATTATCGCATGGATAAAGTATGAACATATTCTAAATTATAAACATTCTAAAACATAAATTTTTTTCTCTATGATAGTGTTTTCAAAATGACAGAATCGCCATATAAATGCGCATAAATAACAATCAAAAATAATCATTAATCAATGATTAAATATTTTTAATCAGAATAGTTTTATAGCTTGTGGGATGAGTGAAAAATGTATTTATGAAAATATAAGTATTTTATTAAATGTATACATACGTAGGTATTATAATTTTTTTTATTTCACCTCCGGGAATCATATATATATATAGTCTATAGATTGACAATTGCTGATATAAAATAATTAGTTAGAAATAATTAGCTATTAAATTTTTATTTGCAAAACGATGAACTTATCAGATAAACAAATCCATTACGTATTTAACATCAGTAAATAACATATTCTACAGTTAAAAAAATCTATATACATGTATTTTATACTATTTTATTTATTACCTGAAAATCTGATATATCCCACTCATCTCATTTGACTATTTTATCATTCAATCGAAATGGTTAATTTTAGAAACCCATTAATTTATATACATGGAAGTAGTGAACTGATATTTAAACGGGTGATTCACCTCCGTGACCAACTGTCTGCAAGCGTCGGTCGACACGTATTCCAATTGGATAAAAAGTCACTGAGAATGATTCAAGAATGAACAAGTCTAAGCCTGTATGACTCATAGCCTTCAGGATTACAAAATAAGGCAGATGTTCTTCAGTATTCAAGCATTACTATTGACAATACTTTTTTTGCTACATCTTAAGAAAAACACAAAATATACTCTTTACAGGTATATGCATATATATATATATATATATATATATATATATATATATATATGTATGTATATATATATATATATATATATATATATATATATATATATATATATGTTTGTGTATATATGACAATATTCTACAAAACTGCGCTCAATTTTATAGAATTCACACGTATTTCGTGAAAATAAGGTATTCGAGCAAGTTTGTATTTCTTGATAGTAATGTTTGAAACCTATATTTATCTTGCTTCAACGTTTGAAATACAAATCTTTCATATCTTTCTATTTAAAACTATATTTTTGTTTATTTTATTTGTATTCCGTGATGATTTTTTGCAAGTTTGAACCTGTAAAATTGCATAATAGTTTATATTTATAAATAGGTATGAAGGTATCTTTTTAGAATATTTAAAGAAAAAGAAATCTTTTGTTATTTACAAGAAAAAATAGATCACATTTGTATATAGAATATTTTTGATTTATTTTTTTGTTGGTTTCGGTAGTTAAAATTGACTTTTCAAATTTGAATAAAAGGTTTAACCATGAACAATGTTTGGTGTATAAAAAGATTTATATATATATATATATATATATATATATATATATATATAGATATATAGATATAACATGAACATAAATTCGATAATATTTAATTTGTTAATAAAATAAAACGAAACTATTTACAATACGCGATGAAATTAAACAGTAATCGAATTCTATTTATTAAACTAATAAGCACAGCAAATCATAATAGTTTGATCTATTCATTGTCCCATTATTGTAAAATTAAAGGAGTACAAAAATAAATGTAGTTTTATTGACAAAAAAAAACTGATTACTTTTCAAAAAAAAGATTCGATGACTAAAATCATATTTTGATATGATGTCAAACTACTAGAGACGTTACTGTATTAATTTGCAGAAATAAAATCTAAATAAAAGTTATTTTAAAGAGTAAATATTGCAAATAATCGAGAGATCAAAAAAAATGCGCAAAAATATACATGTATTATGAATTTTCTTCTTCAAAAAAGGTATGAATTATTTATTGAAGAAGTGTTGAAAAATAAAGTCAAAAATACTGATTCTATTGAAAAACTCAATTATTTTCTATAATTGTTTCTTGGAACGAATAAACACCTATTCGATTTCACATATGAATTTTTTAGTAATCAACATTTTTCTGATAAAAAAGTACAAACTAATATTTTTCATTTTTTTCTGTACTATTATGATTTCAGAAAAATAGCATCTTTAATGAAATCTACATAAAAAGACAAACAAAACTGATCAATACTCAATTATTGAACATTTTTGATCAGAATTTTGTTTATAGTTGAGTGAAAAATACATTTTTTTAATTGAATTAAGTCATATCGAGAATTATGCTGTATCCACTCATGCTAATATTTTTATTTTTTAATTATTTTACATAAATAACCATAAAATACCCTGTTATATATAATATTTACATAACGCTTTCTATTTTAAAAATATTCTTGAAGTTTTATAAAACTTATTAAAGGCTATTGATATTTCAGTAAAAAAAACCTAAAAAACTATTTATTTCTTGAAAAATGATATCAACTTTGTAATATATTTCTCAATAAAAGCTAATTCGGTTTGTTAATAATTTGTTCATTTTTCGAGTACAAATTTAAACATTAATTATGCGTTTCTTTTATTTAATTCTACTAATTTTAAAAAATACTAAATTTCACTCCTTTTTCACGATTTTTGTTGTTTTGTTCCCTGATTTACACATCGGTAGCTTTGGATATAGTGACTGTACCGAGAGGTTCGAAATCCCTATAATTAATCTATTTCTTGATTTGGTGTTAAATATGTTTTGTTTGGGTTATATGTCGAGTCTAATTCGCGAGTATTTGGGGAAAGTGTCTTTCGTTCGATTGTATTAGTAATACTTTTCAATAGTAATACTTTTATGGTGAAATATTGATTGAGAAATTAATTTTTCATTCTTCCAACAAATTATAATAAAAATCTGATCAAATAAGCAATAATCATAAATGATCCACAATCAGTTATTAACCATTTTTGAACAAAATGGTTTGTGATGTAAATACAATTTTTATTTGTGAAATAGAATTTAGCTTCAATGACAAAAATTAAATTTTATAATCAGTTCTTTATTAATTGGTACAACGGAAAGTAACTGAATACTTTATGGAAGTATGTACTTAGGGGAATAATGTAGGTGTATTACACAAAAAAAAACCAATACAACAAATATTTTTACTACACCACACAACTTTAAAAAAAATACACTTCACACTACTGGCGGTATACAACTTGATCTACAAAGAACACAAAAGTTTTGTTGTGACAATAAAATCATATCCTTTCGGAATCTGTCAAAGCAAACGATTTTTCCAAAAATATATTTATCAAAATATCTCACTAAGAGAATCTCAAGTTACTTCACAAATTACGTGCTATTCGAATGTGTTCCAACCTTTTATCTAAACGAGAAATATGTTTTATATAAGGAAACGAGATCAAAATACTTTCACAATGAAATCAGACGTATTTATTAGTAAAGGGATTAATCTAACACATCAATGTAGTTTCAGTGTGTTTTAGGTTTCAACAGGTATATGTTTATTATAGTGCATTCAATTAATTCCAATCAATTCTTGCCATGAATAAGCCTTTTAATACCTGTAATTTAACCCTTTTTTCGTTACCTGTACACACCCGGACAAACCTTTTGGCTGTTAAAAATAACACTTGTGTTTGAATATATAAAATATAAATATAGGCCTATATACTCAATTATATATAAGTTTGTACCAACATTTACATATATATATATATATATATATATATATATATATATATATATATATAAATTAATTGGATGCCTTTAAATTGATTCAATTATATATCTGTTTCAAATGTAAATATTTCCACGTCGTTTTACGAAGTGCCAACAATGACAATTAAAAACCCTATATCATGGCTAATCAACTGGCACAACCTCACACACAAACAGTAGTTAAGACGATGGTGTCTGAAAAGCAGCATATTAAGCATTGTATATTTTTCGCATTCCAATTGAAAAAAGTTCTAACGAAGGTAGAATGATTTGATCAGCTTTGAGAGAACGTGTTGTGGTGCATAAAACATGCAAAAAATACTAAAACAGTAGAAGAGAGCCGAAAATGCATTATTACTTCATCGACTCAAAATCTCCATCTTTTTTCTATAAGGGATTCATCAGTAATCCGACAGATAGAGCAAAATTATATAAAATAATGGGAGATATTTTGAGGAGTAAAATATATTTCATTTTTCCGTAAACATTCATTTGCTATAAAAAATGCACCGAAATAATTTGTGAAACTAATATATAAGTTTATATATACATTTACTATATATATATATATATATATATATATATATATATATATATATATATATATATTAATATATATATATATATATATATATATATATATATATATATATGTGTGTGTGTGTGTGTGTAGGAATGTATTCATTAATTTTTAATCAAATTCAAAATGAACAGAACCGTTTAAAATCATTCATTATCTAAATGTAAAAAAATTAATAGAACAGACACATTAAAATTCAATGAGAATTCTAAATTAGAAATTATTTAAATCCAATGAATATCTAAAATTAAATATATTTTATTAAAATTCTTATTTTCTAATATAAAGTATATTTAGCTAGACTATATTCCATGTAAGTTTTATTTTTATTTTATTATTTTATTAAGTTCAGAATTGATAAATAAATTATTTTGAATGAAATTAACAATAAACTCCTTATGCAATTTGAAAAATGATTGAAATATTGAATAGGTATAGTAATAAATATGTCACAATTTGGAAGACAAGGGAAAATGATTACTTTTTTTCCTGATATCCTTCGTTCTTTGTAATCTGAGTGTCTGTTATCCATTATTAGATATGACGTATGTGCATCTACAGGTAGATTTTAGAGACAGTTTCTAAAATATGCCTATAGATGCTACACATGCTTCAACTAATAATGAAAAATAAACACTCAGATGATCCAAAAAAAAACATCAGAACTAAGCATTATTACTATAATTTTAAAATATATAGAGTGATTCGACTTAGGCTTCTACACGAAAGTATGAAAAAAATATATGCAAAAATTAATAAAAAAACATGTTATCCCTATTTACCATTTTAGTTCAATTGTATTTAAGTATTGAATTGATTTAAAATACTAAATAAAAAATAACATGACTTTTCTTAACCCCTGCGCGCTCTTAATACTTCCGTGTGGAAGCCTAAATTGAATAACCTATAAATAATTTTAAAATAATTAAATATTTGTCTAATTCACTGATAATATTTTTTTTAAATAAAATACTACAGAAATTCAGAACTTACGAATATAAACCAATTGGTCTACGATTGTCCAAAAGAGAAATATTACCGAAATTATTCTAAACACAACTTTTATCTTTTCATGGCACTGTTACGCATTATTCGATATTTCCACAAAATCAATCATCCGTGTTATAGGATGGTTTCTTTTATCGTACGTTATTTTATTCAAGTTCTATATAATTGAACAAATATTTAAAATAATGCTTGTAATACTACAATACAACAAAAACGAAGTCTTAAAAGTGATTTGGTGGAAAGGCAGCACCTTGACTTCAGTAATACAAGTTCAGACTGGTCTGATGTTTAAAAAAACACACAGTGTGTATTTAGGTAATCCGAGTGTCTTTAACGATTAAATGTTGACTTATATATATATATATATATATATATATATATATATATATATATATATATATTGTAAGTAACAAATATTTTGAATACAAAGAAATACGTTTTGCTTAATGTAGTATATGTCATTTTATCTACATTCTATTTAAATAAATAACAGCAAATATATCAATATATTTTCAACAAATATCTTGAAAATAATTTATACTATAGTAAAAAGTAACACCTTGACTTAAGAAATGCAAGTTTAGACTTGTCAGAAGTTGCGAAAACAACACAATGTGCACAAATACGTCTTGAAATTTAAATGTTCTTCCTGTTAACATAAATAGATTTCTTTATACTTTAGCACCTTGATAATGATGACATCGCAATCAAAATGCTAATAAGGAATAATCAAACATGATCGGTTATCAATTACAGAACATTTTTAATCAAAAAAAAATGTTGTGGTTTGTCAGTTAATTGAAAATTTATTTATGAAATTACATTATGATTTATATTATCGAATGAATATTTACAAATATAATTTATTCTGTTTGAAAATTAGATTTTTCATGAATGATATTTTTCTTTGAAATATTGTAAAATAATTTTCTTGATTTGTATTAAAGATATTTTATGACTCTTTCATATTTTTAGAATCATTTTTTAATTTATTTAAAAGAAATATTCTCGATAACAAGAAAATACAATATTTTTTCACCTTAAAATCAAATAAGAAATATTCTGCTGAATATTCATATCATTAAATTACATTTTATGACTAATTAAAGGTTATGTTTATAACCAGTATCTTTACAACTACATGCATACGATACATTGTACATTTTAACGACTTGTCCCATTTTTTTACACCAATTAATTTTTTCGTCTCGAAAATCATTTCCAAAAGAAAAATGAATGCAGCACAAACCTCGGTATAAATTGCTACAGGTGCCAAGGTTGTTTCGCCGTATTTAATAAGTGTAATTTTACGCTCGGCTCTAATTAAAAGAAAAAAAAATCAAATACAATATATATAAGAGAAAAAAGTAAACGTATTCGATACGAAATCACACAAAAGCTACATTACTTGATGAATTGATATTTTTTTCCGTGGAACAATCGTAATTATTCCATATGTCAGTCAAACGAATAATGACGATTCTGTACACAAAAGGGAAATAATTAAAAGATATGCGTGTATATATTTTTTTTTAACAAATATTGTGTTATTTGTAACGCTGAATGTTTTATTCGTAACACTTTGTAATAATAGACGAAGGTTTTAAATCGGTGTTAGATAATTATACCTGAATATATAATAATATTAATGTCTTTTTTTAATACAATTGTGGTTTGTGTATCTAAATATAGTTAATTATAAGTATATTTAAATAGAAATCTTGAAACAGTGATTCATATAAATATAAAAAGATTCTTAAATAGATATTTTTATACATATAAAAATATAATTCGTTCTCTAAAATAGATTATATATCAGTACTTCTCTCTTTTTAAGATATTAACTCACGAGGAGTGAATTTATAAGACTAAGTTAGTATGAAGTACAGAAAAATTTGAAGAATCTAATTACAGAAAATATCTCTTCTGTAACATGAATAAAATAAATAATTAGATTTTTTATCCCTTATCACTCGGTGGATAATGTTATCGTCTTTGAAATGCATATAAATAATAATTAAAGACGATTAATGATCAACTATTGAACATTTTTGATCAGAAAACAATTTTGTGGTTTGTAAGTGGAGTGAAAAATTCATTTGTGAAAGTAAATTTCCACATACAAGTCACAGTGCCAAAAATATATTGTATTATAATTTATTAGAGAATTGGTCTGCGTGACTAAATTTTTACATGATGCTAGAAGAGATCAATTTTCATGCAAGATATATTCATTTCTCGTATTTTAAATTTATCGATTACTGTAACTTACTAGAAAATTATAAAATAGAAATCGAAATACTCAATTATAATGTGATTGAGGAAGAGATTATTATTATTTTATTCCATTTAGTTTTCAATCATGTATTATGTGACTTGTAGTCGTTGAATCGTATCTTCAAGTTGTTATTCTTTCAGCTCTCATTTTCTTAATTCATACAGTAGAAAATAAAATGATTGTTTTATAAATTGATTTATCTAATAAAATATTTTGTCATTTTTTAACTACTAATGGAGATTAATTAATTTGTCGATTAAAAAAATGAGCAAGAAAATACAAATAAAAATATCCTTTTATTGTTCATGTTAGTTTACTAGTTTTAATTAAGATTTTAATCATAACAAAAACAGAATTTAGGAAACTGTTTTCAGAAAAGAATTCATCTTTCTCTTCACAAACCACAAAAAACGTTTCCAGTCAAAACTATTCAATAAATCATTATTGATCATTTTTGACTGTTGCTTATACACATTTCTAGGACGATACTATCATTCTCAGAATGCCAATGTACAGAAAAAATTTTTTTTTGAGATTTTCCATGAAAAATCTACTTAGAGATTGTTCACAGATTTTTCTTTATATTGAATCAGGTTTTCTTGTACTTCTATACCTTGTGCTCTGAAGATAATGCCATACCAAAAACAACAATTATCTTCAAAATGCCTTGTATTGAATAATTATACAGATAAAAAATCAAATGAGAAACTCGCATATCTTTTCTTTAACAATAAATCTATAAAATTTTACTATAGTAATACACGAAAGATGAAAATATTATAGACAACAATGGAGTTTTTCAATTGACTGAATAAAACAGCTAGTTTACAAATACACTAATTGTACTTATAAGAAAAAATCAACAAGATTTGTACATTTGTCCAATTATTTATATCAAATTCAATTATTATATAAACATTCTGTTAAAAAAGTCAAAACAATTTTAAGCAATTCTCTAATTTGTAATAAAACATTTCGATCATTTTTATATAATTACAAAAATAGTTGAATTTTATTTTTATTTAATGTCATATTTTGATCATTATATACACATTCGTAAATATATATAAAAAAAATCATTTTGATTGTATATATATATATATATATATATGTACGTGTTTATTTCCAGTTACTGAAATAAAAAATATATATAATTAAAGTTTTATGACCACAATCGTAAAATCGCGTGATCATTATATATTGACAACTGTGCTCGTATAATTCCAATAAATTAAAAATAAAGAAATTTGTGTTTACAAGGTTATTTGTACAAATCATGTTTCGATGTAAACAGATGGTATTTTCATGAGCGAAATGTACATTCATAACAGCTTCTTGAAATTATTTATAGTTCATACCTTATAATTAGTGACACTTGGTGTGGCTACCATTCATAGTTGCTTTCGTGTATTTCTGCACTGAATATAAAATTTAACGACAACGTTATTATTATTATAATACGTGTTAGTTCGTTATAATTTCATGCTTTTTTTTCATAACGATACACACTTGTTTATATAATTCGTTAGAATTGATTTTATAACATATACACAGAATTATTCAATGTAAATAAATTCATTTTTTATAACAAACAATATTGAAACAAAGGTGTTTAAGAGATTAACTCAATTCTTGAATAAAAAAAACACAACCACATTATAATTACTGATTTTATTTTAATTTTATTTAGATATCAATACTTATATATTCGAAAACTAAAAAATTAACAAATAAAAATCTATTACATCTTAAATTCTCTTAATATCAACTTTATAAAAGTATATATGTACTTAGCTGTTCAAACACCTGACTTAAACTGAAATGTTTTCCATTTGTACATTATTTATTAAAATAAAATCAATATAAAGTAGTGTAATTGATTTTTAATTCAATTACATCGTCAATAAATATATATTACATGAAATATAATTAAAAATAAAGTCTATGGAATGAAGATCAGTAATATAAATATTTTATTTCATTTCGTTTTTAGTAATACTTCATTTTTTCATCTGCTGATTATGTTATATAATTGGTTCTCTTTAACGATTAATAATGGCAATAATTATGAAATGAATAAGGTATTACTTAAATTTTTCTATAAAGAATTTAATCTGTTTTGATTATATACACACACAGTTTATTTTTATCGAATAATCATTAAATATATACGCAGGAAAGAATCTACTGTTATACAATTTTTACACTGTTTATTTCTTTTGTGATTATATACTATTAAAATAGACGAGACACATTTTGTAACAATTATTTCCCAGTGATATGTTACATATTTGTTTAATTCTAATCAAAAGAAACATTTTGCGATTTACTCCAAAATATATTATATTTGATATATATATATATATATATACATGAAATTGATTTTACTTTGTTGCACCGTTTTCTCTTGAAGTAAAATCGGCTTCACGTACAGAAATTTTATATCTGTTTATTAAATATTTATGATAAGTAAATGTTCAAAATGAAATCAGCTTTATAAATACATTAAAGTATAATCGATTTTAAGTATGTATATCAAATTTTTATTGTACTTTTATTTATGATAAGTAAGTGTTTATTAAATGTTTATGATGAATTTTAAATCAAAATTTAATTTACTTAAGTACGAATCTAGGTATATAGAATCTACGTAAGTCGGGGAGTATTGGTGTATATATACATATATATATATATATATATATATATATATATATATATATATATATACATATATATACATCACAAAGTGAATACCAAAGTATTTTATATATCTTTATTTACCATTTGTTGCTTCACATTTTTTTTAAAAAAAGAGCCTCTTATTAGGCAGTATCTTCCACATTCAAAAACTGAATGAAGTTTATTTATACATTTAATATCAACAAATGTCAAATACCTTTTCAAATCTAAAAATATCCCTTGCAATTAATTTATTCGTGTTTATAACTAATGATATGAGTTTATGTTACATTTTTTTATACTTAATTACATTGCAGTAAAAGAATAATTAATAACTGCGACATTTTATACTTGCATTGTATTTTATTTGAGAAAATAATTTATCAAATTTACAATGCACACAAAGAAAACTAAATAAAAAAACATTATTAAGCTGTTCGGTGTTAAATAATGTTATTATTATAAGTTACTTGTATGCAGTAAAATCGTACGAAAAATTATATTCATTCTTATAAAGACTTGCTCGTATTTCAAACTCAAAAGGTAATCAATTATGAAATGACTTGACAGCACCTAAACGCGAATGTCCAATAGAAATTAAATAAAATTCGATAGGAAATTCGTTTGGAACATTAACACTATGCAGAAAAGGAGTATATGCTGTATTAGTTTATTAACACGCAATATGAACATTTAATATAATCAGTTAAATATGAAATAAATTAGATTTTGGTAATTTACAATATATATATATACTAATGTGTATTAGAAAAAATATAATTTTAGAATATTTTCTTTAGTGTAAAATGTTGTATTGATTTTTTAAAGTATATATTTTTTTAATATAACGATATATTATGTAGACCTATATATATACTAATGTGTTTTAGAAAAAATATAATTTTAGAATATTTTCATTATTGTAAAATTTTGTATTGATTTTTTAAAATACATTTTTTTAATATAACGATATATTTTGTAGACATTATATATATATATATATATATATATATATATATATACATACATATACATATATATATATATATATATATATATATATATATATATATATATATAATTAGGATAACCGTAACACAAAGTAAAAAAATGATTCATAAGTGCAATTTATGTACTTAATAACCGTTCTAAATTCCATTGACGCAAGGTGTTTCTACTCAAATAATGATTGTTAACCCTTTTTCTATTCTAGCGGTATATTTGCGGTAGGTTCTTGTAGAAATACGACAAATAGTAATTGAACGTATCAGACACATAGACAGTTCTCAACTTTACCTGTAAACACATTCCTCAGTAGCATATGTTCCGTGTTCAAATAAAGAAATATGCGAAGAGCAATGGTAATAATATTATGAATTGTAATTTTTGACATTCATACATATTTCATTATGTACACATGAATAACTAATAATGTAATTTGAATTTTAGTCACTCGGTAAAAGAGTCAGGAAACTTTAAATGGGTTATTGATTTAGAATGGACGTCAATTTCTGAAATAGATTGTTGAACTATTTATAATAGATGAAATATTCACGCTAGAGTGAACACAAATGATTTACATTATATATATATATATATATATATATATATATATATATATAGATAGATAGATAGATAGATAGATAGATAGATAGATAGATATAGATAATATTAAAAAAAATGTATCTATAAGAACAAAGTGTCATAAATTTTGTTACAGAATATATTCAAAATAAATCTGAAAAGTACTCTCTATACAAAGACAAAATTGAAAATAATCCTACAAAAAATATATATGAATATTCAAAAATTACATTAAATATCGAAAATTAAAATTTACAATTTTTATTTATATAAATATTCGAAATAAAACTGTTTGAATCTATCTAAATTATTGTCTAACAAGCCATCATAATTGAGTTCATTTTTCCTATAAAAGCACGAAATATGTTTCTGGTTAAAAATATCAATATTTGATCAATAATTGATGATTGAGCATTTTGATTGTTGATTATGAGCGTTTGAATTGCAGTATCATTATTATGTAAGTAATTATTTTATGAACACAGTTTTTTCCACACATTAATCATTTTTGATCTGTTCTTATACGCATTTCGATGACAATATTATCATATTTAAGGTATCAAGGTACAAAGAAAGAGTCATCCACAGAGTACAGAAAAATACATATGTAACTTTTTAGATATTTCAATGTTAACTGGATTTTTAGAAAAATGTCTATCTTTATAGATTGTGGCTTAACACTGATGATGATTGCATGATCAACGAATTATCCATGAATAGCAATTAAAAATAATCCATGATTGAACATTTTTAATTAGTGCAAAACTATTGCAGGCTATAAAAAACTCATTTGTGAAAATGTAAATCTATTCAGTTCAATAAAAAAAATATTTGAAATTAACTATGTACTCAAATCAGTACGAATAAAAATAAAATTGATTAACAATCCTTCTTAACAATTATGTGGGACACCTAGAAAAAATGATTCACAAAGAATATTTACCTAAAAATCTCAACGTCATTCTACATTCACATAATTAAAACCTTCTTTTTTTTTCTATATTTTTTTTTGGTACATTGTTAATGATTCAAAAATCAAATAATTAATAGGGAAAAAACACGCACGATGTCGTCACAAAAATAATCATCTTTTAAGCCCGATTCCCATAAAAAAAAACAGCTCATTCAACAACAACCTACATCGTATAAGATACAATCGGTGGAAACAAGTGGATTTTAAACGCATCACCCAATCGAAAAAACAAGTTCTCCGTGCGACGCAATGAAAACCACGGTAGGATAATTTAAATCTCCCCCTCAGGTTAATTTATCGTACGTTTTTTTTTCGGGAGCAAGTTGAATCAAGTCAGATGGGCAGGTGCAACAGTTAAATTGTTATGTGTGGACCATATATGGTATAAGCGACGATCGTGATTAGACTGAGGAGCCGGTGGCGGGAAAAAGAAGCGACGCGACGGATGAAAAAAGAAACCATAACACATACATCACTACATAATAATAATAATAATAATGACAATACGTATGGTATTGCCTTGTAACTAAATTTAAAACGCGATGAACTCTGTACACTGATTCATTTACCTGCAACGAAATCGTTTGTTTATATTTTATTAAACCGTAACACCGCGAGCCGACTTATATCCGCCTCTATAGCTCAGGGGTTAGAGCACTGGTCTTGTAAACCAGGGGTCGAGAGTTCGAATCTCTCTAGAGGCAATTTATTTAAAACAACAAATGTTTTATCACTAGCCTTTCATTAATTTTAATAAAGCTGTCTTATACTTCTCACTTGATGTAATAATTATATAGATTCATTATCTTTTTGTGTTACATAATTATTAGTTTTTAATTTTAAAAACATTGCATGTCAATATTTCAAAATAATTTGTTTTTAAATTGAAATGAAGTATTACATTTGAGAAATTAATGATTTTTGATTATCTAATGTGATATTAAAATTCTAATTTCATAAGTGAAATAATAAAAGTTCAGAATAGCTTGAATGTATTTTAGCTTAAATACAGAGTTAGAAGGTGTCAAATCGTTTATTAAAAAATAAAATTGGCTTGAATTTATATTATTAGTACACAAATCTGTACCGTGACAAGTAATGTATTAAATAATATGATGAAAATCATATTAATATAAAAAAAATGTATAAGTTTCTCTAATCAGTAGACAGATCTCTCAAGAATTGAAAGTTGCAATTTTTCTAGATACATTAATAAAATAAGGACATTAATATTACTTGTTCTTATAAGAATCTATCTGGATTGCTCAGAGATGAACAATGAGTCAAAAAATTTTCGTATGAATATAACAATTTCGTAAATATTAATATAATTTTAATTTTATGTGCAAATTTTATATATCAATTATTAGAAATTTTATCAACTAATAACTATGATCTTCAGATCAGAAATGTTATTTTTATTTTTTTGAAAAAAATTAAGATTTCGTGTTGATACATTTTTGAACTATTTATATGTACAAAATATTTGCAAATTCTCATACTTTTAATAAACATGAACTTTAATATATGTTTATTTATTGATAGCAAAAAAAAAAATAAATCTGATGACCATTGATTTCATTCTTGTTTCCTTGTTATTTAAGAGAAAATGTATAATTACTTAAATAATAATATAATTTTGGTACTGTGGGTACATTCACTTTAATAAATTTAAAACTCATTCTCATTACTCATTCCATAAAAATCTGGCCTAAAATGTTCAATAATGATTATTGCTCATTTTTTATTGTTGCTAATGCATATTTTTATAGCGATGCTGTTATTCTCAGAGATCTAAGGTATAAAAAATATTTTCTGTACCTTAGCACTCTGAAGTCAACAACATTATCTTCTAATTGTGATTTAAAATATGTCTCGAGGCAAATTTTCGATTTTTAAATCAAATATTTATTACCCCAACTTTCTTGTTCTTTTTCTCGCATTTAAACATGTTTAATTATCAATTTTTATTGTTTTTTTTATTATATCTGTTTCCAAAAAATCTGTGTACATTTTTTATTAAATTAAAAATATATTTTTCAAATATAAAATGTATATGAAAGGTATATTTTTATGTTAATTAAAATAAACACATTTAAATAGATACAGAGCCTTTATAGCTCAGGGGTTAGAGCACTGGTCTTGTAAACCAGGGGTCGAGAGTTCAAATCTCTCTAAAGGCATATAATTGGATTTTTAGTAGCTGAAATAGCTACTTTTTTTAAAAAAAAGCAAATCTAAGATGATAATTAATTATTCTCTTTAAAGAAATAATGTTTAACAAAGTTGTTTTTTCAAATATATTAAAATATATTTTATGAAATTCATATAATTGATAGTTATTCAATTTTAATTAAAACAAGAAACACTACCAAGAAGATACTTTTTTTAATAGATGATTGTTCTTTAAAGGATAATTTAATTATGTAAAATAGTAAAATTGAATTTAATTTCTACAATAAGAAAAAAACTTCAACCGATTCAATTTTCAATAAGTAGTGCGCATATAATTATTCCCTGAACGAATTTATAATATTTTCCTGTACAAGACAAGACTATGCTGCTTATTATTTTTTTTAAGCTTAAGACACATGCTGAGTATACGTTTTAAATATTAAACAGGGTGGCGCTGCAGCTTGATTATTACAACAACAAAACATACTGATTTTATTTTATACCGGTCTGACGCTACTTCATATGCATTCAAGTCTTACGTACGTACGTTTTGAATGAATAGATTAGCTGTTTATGGATAACATTTCATTATATATACCTTTGAGGTAGATCATAATTTTTAAATGATGCAGTACGATGATAAACGAAAAAAGTCCTATCGTAAATAACAATTACACTTTTGTTTCTATTTTATTTCATAATGAAGCTTATAAATGTTTGTTGTTTAATAATATAGTACGTCAACAATGCATATAGACATACAATTACAGAAATGAATATAAAATTAAGAACATGGAGTTACATGTCTAATATGTTTTATTACTGAACAGGTAGTGTCGGCACAAAATCAGTATTAAGATACATTTCATTTTATAATATGAAATAAAACTTTTTTACTATTTTACACTGCTATAAAACTCTAACATTATTCTTCCCTCTGAACTGTTATTTTTGTACTCTAAAGATAAGTTTTTGTAGATCTAAACTTTTGAAAAATAAGTTTTCATGTCTTATATATTAGGTTGATAGGAAAATGCAAATTACGACCTTCAAACTCATATACATTTTTCTATTTGTGATCCAGAACTGTTGGTTAACTAACGCTTAACGTTTGTGCAAGCTCTCGAATTGTAGTGCGTGGTTCTGATTCAATTAACGACTTCAGTTGGTCGTTATGAACTGAAGAAGGACACCCACGTCCTTCTTCATTTTCAAGGCGCTTGTTCCGAACACGTGCTTTTTGGAACCACAATTTCTCCGTACGTTCCTTAACAGTACCCACCTCAAAAACATCGTTTAATTTTTCGAGAAGTTTCTGCTGCTTTACTACCCATTTTGAACTAATACAAAAAATATCTGTTATTTGCTTTTTTTAATCATTAATTCAATAGCCCAATTTAAAGCAAAATTAATAATATAACCAAAGTCGATGTTATCAAAATACACACCGACAAATTCACTTTAAAATGGTATTAACATGAACACGATGAGATGACACTTTCATTAAAAAAAATTAAGGTTAGAATTCAGGAAACAAGAATCGAAATTATTTTCCTACTAATCTAATATGAAAAACACATTAATTTTGATGAACTAATTAACGTTCAAACCTACTCCGCAAATGCTTTTAATTGCAATTACAAAAATTAACAAAAATCGTAATCCAAATATGATAAAAAAAGAAATAAAAATATTTAAAAAAATCGTTTTTCAAATATAAAATATTTATATAAAAAAATAATTCATTACTGTACAGCTGTTATATTTGCAACATTTCAAAGTACCATTGAACATGATTGAAAAAAGATTTGACAAAAGAGATTCTATTCGATAGTAGAATAAAGTAATATTGCATAAAACCCCAACCCTTATTGATGAAATCCTACATATGGTACTTTAAATAATAGCGCATAAGTTTCTCCCTCAATTCTTTCTCTATAAACAGGTTTCTTTCAAGATTTCGATACACGGAATACATTTTGGTCAAGCCTTTGACAATTGAATGACCCTCTCTCCTGTCCAAGGGTTAGTCTTTCTTACCTCACGTACGGTTAGGGTTGAATGATTATTTACGCTCTCTTGATATGTATTTTTATATTTTACGAGATAGATTTGCACAAACAGTTTTCTAAAGAAATTATTTTGCATTGTTACACTCATATTTTATTTTACCTGTATAATAAAAATCTATTTTTCACGTATACATTCGTTACTACATTTATAAATAGAACCAATATAAATAGAAATACAAAATAAAATAAAAATATACCCTACAGTTATTGCAATAAAATACAAACATAAAATTAAGAAAACCGTAAGAATGTATAGAGTTATAAATAGTATACACTGATTTAATAATAAACATTCACAAAAGTATATAAATTTATTCAATTTTATACAATTTTTGTTTATAAATAGACGGATGAACATTTAAATAAAATTAATATTTAATCTCAATAAAAGCTTCCAAATTCAAATAACAGGAAGTTGTTTATTATGCATGAATATATATATATATATATATATATATATATATATATATATATATATGTATGCTATTAAAAACATTAAGTATTGAACTAAAATAGCATGCAATTCTATTTTAAATGAATAAATAATAATAATCTATTCATAGATCGATAGAAATAAGAACATCAACACAACACGCATAGATACACAATGTGGAGTACGCATTGTCACGCATCTTGATCGTAGTGTGCGTTTCCCATGAACAAGTGAATCGCTGGAAAAAGGGGTGCATGTTAAATGTGCAAATGTGCTTTACATTTAACGGTACGTGAATTCAATTACATGTATTGTAATTATGATACTGTTACATCTTCTTACCACGTGTTCATTACGATTACACATTAATTTGTATAAAAAAGTAGACATGTTCAAATAGTTTTGATAATAATTATAAACGTATTTAAAAATAGAACAAAAATAAAAAGTAATTTTCGATAAGTTACGGATTTAGTCAAGAAATATTGTGTGTAATATTTATGAAATAGAAATTAAAAAAAAAGAGAACTACCCAAATTTTTTTTTGTATATCAAGAAAAAAATATACACGTGTAACTTATTGTAACATGAATTCATGTTCAAACATATTTGTTTTGTAAATGTCTTATTTGTTAGTATTATTCAAAAGTAAGTACGTAAGATATGTGTTAACAGTTTTTTTTTACCATCAATCTTTCTTTAGAGAAGAAATATTTTGAAACTTGTATCTATTAGGACTAATTTTATATTTATTTGAAGGTATACTTAAAATTAAAACATTTTGTAATATATATATATATATATATATATATATATATATATATATATATATATATATAAGAAGGTTTTACGTAGATATGAACAAAGAAATACCAATATGTAATGAAAATTACTACTAAAAATAAAAAAGAACATTCCTGTACATGATGTAGCATTATAATTAATTATCTTATCTTAATCTTTTAGATTTGCAGCGAAAATCGAAAGGAAACTGGAATCATTATAAAAGAATGTAGAAGAATATCCAAGAAAATATACACTAGAGACTAAGTGAATCGTATGTAGAGTACATAATTGCAACAAATTCTATTGAACATTTTATAGAAGTAAATAATGTCATCAACGTTTTTAATGTTATTACAAAAGCGAATCAAAAAGTTCCTGGAGAGATCTCATCATTTTTAATTTATTGTTTTGGATATCTATAATATCATCTAGCTCTATTCACTTCTCCATATTATATCCATATCGTTCCAATTAATTTATATGGAATTGGCAATAATTTGCTTAAAATCAAGTTATTCGATTAAGTTAGAATTCAATTTACAGAGAAGTAACTTAATATGGTATTTTGAAATTTGTATACAATACAGGAGATTTAGTATTTATTCAAGATAACAATTCCAATGATCGTATCAGAATAATGAAGACTTGATAGCAAGAACCAGAAATTATCACTTTAATATAGCTCTCTCAATCTCATGATCTTAACTTGATCAAAATCCGCGAGTCGTTCTCGAATGCAGAGTTATTTCATTGAAAAAAATGCTCAATAACATTGAATAATTATCGGAATGAATTCAGAAAAAATGAATTAACTGAACAAAAATATTATTGAAAAGTACGAACAGCCATAAACGTTTAGAAGAAGTAAAAAAAAATATATAACTATACATATGTCCAAAATTAATATCAAATTTAAAATTATTTCAATATAAAAAACGTCGCATGCAAATAAAGCAAAATCTTAATTTCAATGAACAAAATATTCAATTCTTTATCTTCACAATTTGGTAAAATTTTTAGGACAAGAAAATAAAACGAAAATTTACTTTCTTAAATAATATTTTTATATACTGAATGTAAAAAAACTACTAATTAAATAATTTAAAAGATTTACTTCCCATACAGCTATAATTAAAAAAAATAGAAAGATATATTGACCTACATCATAAAAAAACCAGTTCTGTCAACATAAGTAATTTTTACACAAAAAGAGAAATAATAAAAAACTATAACCTTCAAAGTAATCAATAAACCCTATAAAAACTAATCACAGAATTCGGACAATCAACAACAGGTAGTATAAAAACCAACCCTTATAAAAGACTGAAGGGTCTTCAAAATGTACAAAGATTTCATGTAATATATATATATATATATATATATATATATATATATATATATATATAAATGGATAAGGAAGAATCTGAGACTCGTTCATAAGTTACAATACATCCTTTTATCCTTTTCATCCCTCCTACAACAAAAAATACACATATGAAAAAGAAAACTAGTTCAAACACGCAAAAATCTCTTCCCTCACTAATATTTATTCCACCCTCTGAAAACACCACACACAATCATCTCGCATGCACACACACACACATATAAAGGTATGAAAAGTACGTACTTGCACACATTCATACGTGCACACATACATAACACACTTGCAACCACCGCTAACCATCTGCCATTCTGCTGTGTGGGAACAGTATACTTCGATCAATTCCCACGATGTCACGATCACCCCAAAAACACATGCATCGGCCGACGCTTTCGTTCGCGTCACGCTCTCATAACGCCGTCTCTGTTCACAGGTCCGACGGTCCTAAAATCGGACACCTGCCCGTACGGAGCGTCGCCATAGGTCCGCCGCTTTCGTATACCTTTACCACCCTTACAGACGCGTGACGTCACGAACGTATCGCGTATAAAAGTGGGACAACGCGTGCTACTCAATACCATTCGCTTTTCGGTTCTTAAACTAGAAGCAGTGTTTTTAAAATACTTACATATATACACCTATCTATACACACATAAACATATATTTTTCGTGAATCGATATATACGTTGTGACAATCAGAATATATTAAAAATACAATGTCTACACTACTGAACGATTACGTCGCGTCGAGCAACAACAGCATCAACGAAAACGTTCACAATACGCAGAAGATGCGTACGTCGAAGATACATAGATTGAAGCAGATACTTAAACCAGTTTTCGCGTTGATCAAAAACAAAAAGTCGAAGAGATCGTCGCGTAAGAACACTTATAGAAAATCAGCACAGCCTGAAGAACCGCTCACTGATTATTTCTACGATTCAGCCTACGAGAGTGATCAGAACGACGCCAATGAACTGTTGGAACAAAGGATCATCTACGAGATAGATCAATGCGAAGACGGTGCAGCGGTTCCGGTCCACACGCAAGGTCAAATCGATATCGTACCCGTACAGAAAGGACACCACTACATCCCTGTCCATTTTGCACGAACAGACGCTGGTACGTTTTTTTGGACAACAATTACCTCAGCGGACAGTGACATTTGTCCCGTTGGGGATAAATTCGCGATATCGCAAGGACAATATCCCGAAGAACAAGTGCCTTGTGATCGATGGGCACAAGCATAAATCACTTAATTCAATTCAATGAAGAAGATGCATCTCACTCCAGTGCCTTTCAAGATCAATCGAAGAGCTTGAACAATATTGTATCCTATTTCGTTTTTTGTGATAGGTTCTATTAATTTAAATGTATATCATTATTTTTTTCATTGTATACAATTGTTTTGCTCAATTTTTATTGTAGAGAATAGTTTTGTATTCTGTGTTTTTAATTTGAGATTTATATTTTTGACTGATGTCATTGTGATATTAAAGTTAGATTAGATATATTATTTTGATTGTAACAGTACCTTGATTTAAAATATGTATCTGATTTATATATTCATTTTATTTTATTGAATACTGTGATTTATGCTTTAATTACTCGATGTTTATAAGATATTTTTTGTCTTCCATTAGATATAAGTGAATATTTTTAAAATGAAAATAAATACAATTTTAAATACTAATCTTATGTTTTGTTTATTATTATTATTGAATATTTTATATTTCAGATAATTTATATATATATATATATATATATATATATATATATATATATAAATAGTTTCATAATACGACCATACAACGTTTACAAGAAATTAACTACAATCTCAGCATACAAGGTTAAAAAAACTTGATCAAACCACTTGCTATGAGCTGAATCTGACAACACCTGCTCTTTCTGCCCACCACATATATTGCTACATTCCATTATAGTAATAATCGCTGGTAAAACATTGACAAGAATATTTCTTAGGTAGTGTGTTGCATTTAAAACACAGCTTCATATAAGTGCATTTCCTGTATAAAAGAATGCAGGGTTCGAGTAAATATCGTTCTGTTTTTTATCTTAAACTTATAGTACGTTCGTTTGACTATACACAGTGGGTTTTAAATAAACAGTAAGGTAAGTAGAAAGAGAACGGCGCAGCTAATTTTTCAGGATGTATTTATAATGAAGAGATTATAGTTTGTTTTTTGATGCATGTGTGTGTCGGTCAAGGGCACGGAATGTGTACGGTAGAAGACTGAATTTTTTAAAGGATTGTATTTTAAATGGTAAGCAGGTAGTTGTAAAATTGTACACGTGAATCGCTCGAGGGTGAATTTTGTATGTTTGAGTATAACTGAAAACGAGGGTTGGAAGTGTCTGTGCACCCTAGTGAGAGATCGGCGCCTTTTGATTTCTAGTAAAAGAGATTTAGAAAATATTTTGTTACGTTTTGTTAATTTTAGATTAGATTTTTAAGAGCATAAATATACAATTTGGCCAAATGTGTACTTAATATTATTTTATATTTTAACAATAATATACATTCTATACTTTTATATACCTTCCCGCTTCGAATAATCTGTTAATCAAAATATGCATAAGTAACAAATCAAATAATCAATAAATAATTATTAAACATTTTTGATGAAAAAAAACTTGTATAGTTTTGGGGATAACAAAAATTAATTTGTGAAAGTGAATTTGTCTATAATGCCAAAAACTAGGCGAATAATATATTTTTAATACAAAAATGTATTTTAAAAAAAGCTTTCAATCTAAATAGGAATTTGAATTTGAAACAAAATTATCAAAAAGGTAAATTAATTCTTACTGTCTCACAAATGAATTCTTTTTTATCCCACAACTCATAAAACTTTCTTTTAAAACTTCTATATGATTAAAAAATTTCAATCAATAATTATTAACTATTTTTGATTGCAGCTAATACGCATATCAATGACGATACCATTATCTTCACAAATATATATATACGTATATATATATATATATATATATATATATATATATATATATATATACGTATATATATATATATACATATGTATATATATACATATGTACCTATACATATGTATATATAGATGTGTGTGTATATATATATATATATATATATACATGTATATATATAAACATATATATATATATATATATATATATATATATATATATTATATATAAATTAATACATAAATTCAACGAGTATAAAAGATATGTATTAATTTCAAATATTTTATTTATATTAGTATTTCATATCAATAATGTTATAATAAACCCATACCTTTATTGTATTTCCCCTGGGCGATTCACCTGAATTCAATATGACACAACAAATTGAACACGTGATCGAAAATAACCTTATTATTATACACATTATAGAATTGGAAACACGAACTGATAACATATGATGGATTAGAAATCTATGGATTACATTATGGAATTTGCACTAATTGTCCAAACAGATTTATAAACCCGATAATGTTTTATTTAAACGCACTGACAACGCACACGCACAAAGTACCGAACATCAATGTCCAAGACGGAAGTAAAAAAGACATGCGCATTTATAATTGACAAATAATTCCACGCTATTTCGATCATAGCACTCTTGATATTTATGTCCAAAACAAATGTACAGTACAAAATATACTCTAATAGGCTATCTTTGTCGTACCTCAGAGAAAAGTTGAAACAAGAATAGTATAATTCATTTGGATATTAGATTTTTTAGTTGGCATTAGATATAATTTAAAGAATACAACATTTTCAAATCTATACTTTTGTTTTGTTCTATAAATATAGAAATTTGACAAACTATTTGATTTGACTAGAAATAAAAACAGATAGCTCTACATATTTTCTCCTGCATTCATATTTGATGTATCTTATCATCAAGAATATGAGAATAATTCTAAAAAAAATATGCAAAACTTTTAAGAGTTTTTATTTAAGAATAATTATCGATTTATCATCCATTGGTACTAATTTTAAAAATTGTTTTTAAAATAGTGAAATTCATCTTCCTGTTCATAATTTACTAGATGAAATTTGATTTGCAGTTCTATTTACTGCAATCCCCATAAGCCATGCCTAACTCATGTACAAAATGTTACTATATAAATTTTCTGCAGTGGAGTTTCTTAAGGTGAACAGATTTTTCAAGAATAAAAGATGTATGACAGTGGTTCAGAAAATAATTATTCAGTTCTAAAATAATTAGTTTAAAACTATAGAATTAATATTTAAATATAAAGTACTATTATCGATATGTAAATTTTTGATTTTAATATTTTTTTTATAAAGTTAAAAAGGTTTTCATATTTTTTTTAATATGAAAAGTATAATACATCAAAAATTAAACATATATATGTTGGTACCATAAAAAGCAACTGAAAAATTTTAAATACTTTTCAATGCAAAGATATAGAAAATGAATTCTTATACTTTCTACTCATGGATATTAAAAAATATTTTTAAAGATGAAAAATAAATTAACGTATTAACAACAGAAGCCATAATTATTTATTGAGAATTGGTTAAAAAAAAAGATCTAATTATAAAAAACACGTGTAATATAAAAGATGTTAATCACAAAACCTAGAAATACTGTAGAACAATGAAACTAAATCACTGTTAAGGTAAAAAAATTATGTAGATAACTTTCTAGATTAAGGTCTCATTCAATATAAAGGCATATAGTTTCATTTACATACATTTATATATATATACACACACACACACACACATATATATATATATATATATATATATATATATATATGTTGTATAATTAAATAGTTTTTACAAGTGAAGTTAAAAGTTTATTTCGTGTATGAAATATAACCTGGAGAGCTTTTCTAGAACATTTGCATATTTCTGCAGTAAAGCCTTCGAACACTCACTATTTCCTTATGTTATATCGGTATATTATACAAAACTGCATTAGCATATATTTGCAAAAATTTACACCGACCCAAGTCCATTGTACAATTTAAAATTACCGCAATTTGTTACAGTCTATATTGGGAAACAGGTTGTTTTCAGCAATGTAATTTGACCTACACATATTTTTATTTAATGCCACACGTTTTATTTTATGTCAGTTCAAGAATTATATTTAAGTGTAATGTATACATACACAAACATATGCAAATTTAATATATTCATATATATATATATATATATATATATATATATATATATATATATATATATATATATATATATATAAACTAAATATGTTTAATACTCGAAACTGTTCTCGTTTTATTTCATTTAAACTTTTTGTACCAAGTATAGTAGATTTTCTAGTACTGTTGTAAAACAACCTGTCGTCTTTGTATAGAATAGCATCAAAGAAAGTAAATTTTATGAGTTTATGGGGGATTAGCTCTACCCCAAATAAAATACTTTTTGTCTAGACGATTTTTACACCTGTGTCGTAACGGTTTGTGATACAGACTCATTTTTATGGATTTAAATGTCAACTGAATATTTATTATTCAATTGAGAAGAACAAATAAATTATCTCGTGACACAAGAATTATCCTATAAGATTATCTTTATAAATAATTTATAACGTGAAATACATGAGTTTTATGATTATATATATATATATATATAATCATAAAACTATATATATATATAAATATATAAACGTAAAACTATATATATATATATATATATATATATATATATATATATATATATATATATATATATATATATGAATATACTCTGATTAAAAAATAAATTGTTATGATAGAAGTTTATAAACTGATATAAAACGTTTTAATTATTTTAATTATTTACAAAAATATTAAAAAGCGATTTTATCAATAATGTACTTTATTAATCATTCGTACATTTTAAAATTTAATTATGCTAATTTTCAATTTGTGAAAATAACTTTATATTACTTTTATATTTCCTGTAAAATATAAAATATTATTAATAGTTATAAGAAGAATATTAAAATATAATGATCAAATTTTATATTAAATATAGCTGTTTATTTGAAAATACATATAATTTCAAAGCACAAAATTTACGATTTTTCATTTTTAAGATTTTAATAAAAATCTAAATAATTGATTCATTTTTACCTTTAACATATTTACTAAAATATTCGTTTATTTTTTCTCCCTTCTAGGTCTTTATAGAACTATTTACTTTTTATAACAATTAAAATATGCATCGAAGACTAGAATAAACAATATATAATTTATTCTGTACAAAATAGATTTACTTATTTAAAAAAAATCATTTTAATGTTTTGATTAAAAGTTAGATTACAAAGACTGACTTTTACAAATAAATTAACACTTCAAGTACAATAATACTGTCGTACAATCTGAAATACCACATATATTGTTAATTAAATCCATAAATTTGTATAAACATTACTCAAAGTGTATTATTTATACACATATTTAAATAAATTATTTTTTCAATAATGTAAGATGCGTGAATAAAATTTTATTTCATTTGAAAATTTCAGTTTCAATTTTTTTTTTAAAAACTGACATTTCATTTAACAAATATATAAATATTCAATATGTATTTACTGTCAATTATTGAAATTAAAATATCTATAAGTTTAATAAAAAAATCAATAAATATAATTATACTAATCATTTATATAATAAATAATTTACGATGAATGTAAACAACTTTTTTAATAATTGTTCGTGTTATTTTACATTATCATACTTTAATATTAATTATCAACTATGAATTATCAACTTGGTAACAATTATCAACTATAAAATTGAATGAATTAACCATTCTCGTTATTGAATAAATTTTGAAAGTTTTACAAATCAATATTAAAAAAATACACGTGAAGCTATTATGCATTAAGTATTAAGATCTTATAAAATAACCATTAAGAATACATATTAAATATTTATTTAATATATATATATATATATATATATATATATATATATATATATATATATGTATGTATGTATATATAAATATAATATTTCTTGTCCAATTGTAAAATTAACATAAGAAAATTAGTTAAAGAATAATCATTAAACAGATTAAGAATACTAATAAAGAATTGTACGAATGCATTTAGTAATTTAAATAAAAAGAAAAAAAAACGATTCGAGTCAGCTATATCATTAAAACGTTCAAAAGAACCGCCGTTATCGAAAAAATATCACTTAAATTTAATTAACGAACGGTATTCACTGAAATGATCTTACGTCCGATGATTTTATGCATTTGTTGTTTGTTCGTAAGCGGTCGAAAAATAATGATCCCATTTGAAATCAATGCATAGAATTTCGGATCGTAAAAATAGCAGTCACAGACTATTAAGTTAATTAAATTGACAAAGTATGCAATAAATTGCAACAAGAATAACTTGAAAATTGCTATTATCTTAACGACAACACAAATTACTCAAAAGTTGGTTGTCGACAGTAAAAGTTATTGTTGTTGATAAGAGATATTTTCTTTTTAAAAAAAATCTAGAATAAAGTAGTAAATCGAGAAAAAATTAAAAAAAATAATATTGTCTTGACAAACTTATTTGATAAATCAGTGTGGAAATTATTCATAAATATTCTCTTACAGAAAATATTCTTTTTTTAGTTTTAGATTCGTATTTGGATTTATTTATTAGTTAACGTGAGGAACGATCATTATTTATATCACCATTATTTTATTTTACAATTTATTTTATATATTAGTCTGAAATAAATAATTTTATTAGATGAATTTTCATTTTCTTTTTTAATTTTTTTGAAATATAGGTCTTCAATCATCCTTCGATGAGAATCTTCTGAAAGATAGGGTAATAAAATATCTTAATAAGGAAAAGATTCGAAAATAAGAAACTGTTATCTGATCAATAATCAATCATTGAACATTTTCAATCAATGATTTGTAAAACGAAGAAAAAACTCATCGATGAAATTTAATTTAGCTAGTACTAAAAATTATATCGTTTAGTTATTAATACTTTATTGAATCTCTCTTATTTGTGTAAAAAATCAGTTATTGTAAAATTATCTTAGGACCAAAGCTTATTAAACACTTCAAGAGATTTTTTAACGAAAGACAAAGGTTCCACACACTTTCATAATATTTAAAGTTGAAAAGTATAATAGTTTCGACAATCAAATGGGCATAAACAACAATCAAAAAAATCTATAGTTTTATTGACTAATTTTTGATTAAAATACATTTTTTTGGAATTTGAAGGAGTAAATAATTTATCTGTGAAAATAAATTTAGCCACAATATTAAAAAGAAACTATTTTATGAAAGAAAATCAATTGTGAAAGAAAATCGTTGTCCATTTTTTTAATATATTAATTTTTTTCTAACTTTAAACACATTGATTCAATAAAATATTAGACTAGAGAACAAAAAAATATCTTTTCTCTCACATGATGTAAATAATTGTTGTTTACAGTATTTTTATGTTAAATAATGTCTTTACTGCAAGGAAAATGTAATAAAAATGTTTATTATTGTAAAAAAACTGATCAATTAAATAGTGTTTGAAAACACTTTATTATGTACATAAATTTAAATAATCTACTTTCATAGTATTTCTACATAATTTATCATTTTTAATACATTTGTGAAAAATTTAATAAAAATAATGCAAATCAATTGAATAAAATAGTGTTTTAAAACACTTTGATAATAATATAAACTTAATTATCTAATTTCTTATAATAATTACATTATTTATCATTTGTATTGCTTTATTCTCGCATTGTTTAATATTTTAAAAAATGAAATCATTTTTAAAGACAAATAGTTTTGAAGAGAAAATAAACTAACAACAAAGTTTATCTATGAATACATTTTGTAAAAATAGTTTATGTCGAATATTTTATCGCATCTTCTGTGAATAACATTTATTATTACAAACATTAAATTTATTATATATATTGGTCTATTAATTTATAATTGTTAAAAATCTCATCGTCTCCGAATGCATTTTAACTATAAAATACTTGTAAATAGTAAATGACACCGGTGGATATTTTTATATGCGTTGTTCTGTTATTATTGCAAAATATTTGAAATGCAATTAAAACGAACCCATAGGAATTTACTACCAATAAAATATTTTTTGAAAATAATCATCAAGGTCAACCAATAAATTGTACTTTTTAATGACTAAACCCTTCTCTTCTATATGTCGACGGATGCATTTTAATTGCCTATAATATATTTGACAAAAATTAACTAACGTATAAATTACAATCAACTGATTTTAATTTACAGAAAAAACACTTACAGCCATTAAAGGTATCATAAAACTATTTCATTTAAATATAGATTCAAAAGTTATGATAACGTGAATAGAATTCAAGATTTACGTTTCAGATAACTTTCAAAAAAGGTAATTAGAAAATTGATTAGTTTGTTGTATGTAAATGATTCGTCAAGTATTCGATTTTAAAATAAATCAAATTGTTTCGTCGTTTATTAATTACCTGTATGCAAGTCTTATGTTCGGTAATAAATTTTTATAACACGTAATAATTACAAGTTTAATAAATAATAAAGAACATTCTGTTGGTTTGGAATCGGTGTATATTTTTAGCTAAATAAACAATATATGAATTTTATACCAAAATATTTTTATCAAATATAATTTATATGATAAAATTTATATTTATATAATTTATATTTTAATTTTTTATAAAATTAGCTTTAAACTTATGATTTTAAGTCGTACTTTGAATTAAATATTGAAAAAAAATCTTTAATATTTGATTGAAATTTTAAATACGAAAATCAGTACACACGAGCCTTCATAGCTCAGAGGGTAGAGCACTGGTCTTGTAAACCAGGGGTCGTGAGTTCAATTCTCACTGAAGGCAAATAACATATTTTTGGATACTAAACGAGATTAATTTCTAAAAAAATAAACCAAAATTCCAAAGAAATGAATTGCTAATAAGGTGTTTGACGTGTACCTTCATTTCTCAGAGGTTAGGTGATTTGTCTTATGAACCAAGGGTCGTGAATTGAATCCTCATAAAAGACAAAGAAATGTGATATTGACTAATAATATCTCCTGAAGAAAACCTTTTTTTATTAAAATTTCTTTAAGATCAGAGAACTTTTTTGTATTCGTCAGAAATGAATACATGTAAATAAAGTCTCATGACTTTAATTATCAGTAAAATACTTAAAATACGTTGTTCTTTCTCAATAAAATACTAAATAATATACTATCTTTTTCTAAATATAAAAGTTTATTCAAAAATAAAAATCAGTGTTATTAATTATTCATTTTAAAAGGCTTGATAGTTCAGAGGTACTGGTCTCATAAACCAGCAGCCGTAAATTCAATTCTCACTGAAGGCAATAATGAAAAATACAGTAATTTTCAATATTGCATATATTTGATTAAAATAATTAATGATAATTATTTATTATTCACAACACCGCGCAACATGCCTTTATAGCTCAAGACTTAAGGCACTGGTCTTGTGAGGTAGGGGTCGAGAGTTCAAATCTCTCTGAAGGCAGATGTTTACTGTAATAAATTAATTTATGGGTTTTTTATTCATTGTTAAACTTTAATATTGTTCTTTATTAATAATTAATAATTCCGAATAATTCTATATATATGAAAATAAATACCTTTAATATAGTTTTAATATACTTTTATTGTATCCAGACATTTTAATTATCCTATTTAAACGAAAATACAAAGACGTTTTCATTTTTAAATCCATTAATTAAAAAATGATATTCATTAGATCTTGATTAGTCTCTTATATACTTTATCACGACATTTATTACGTCTAGACAAGATATCTTTATTGTTTTATTAATTATAAAATATCAATTACTTCTGAAGATAATAGACCGACGTATTATTATTCAAATTTCATTGACGGACGGTGAAACGGAAAGTTGACAAAAGAATTGTTAATTATACATGTAATAAAAAAAAAGTTTTTAAAGTATCACAAATATCTCGAGGAAATGATTGAATAATGAATGATTAATGATTTGTTATAAAATATTTTACTTTGAAATTTCAATCAAAATTCAAATTTTCATTTTATAACCAGTATAGTATTCTACAAATATATATATATATATATATATATATATATATATATATATATATATAATTGTTTATATTTCTAAGAATAAACTTAATTAAAAAGTATATCAAAAAAGTTAATTGTAATCAATTATACACTGTCGAAAAATTATATGTTCGCCCCCGTCGTTACGCTACTTGACCGTCACTTATAGAGTTTGACCGCATCGTAAAAATCACAAAGAAAAAGAAGGGTAGCGTAGGCGAACGGTCAAGAAGGGTGACACATACATTTACCTGTATTTTACTGTGTTTAACTCGCCTCGAGCGATTCACGTGCAGTCTACTAAACCGTGATGATTATGAGGATGCGTGCAGGCTTCCCACTTCGACCCCGAAATCGTATACAAACAATACATATACATATACATACATGCATATATATATATATATATATATATATATATATATATATATATATATATAATATGTGTGTGTATTTGTAAACGTATCGCAATATCAAAACATTTTATGTTGTTTTTAACATTTGACTCTTTCGAAGCCCTATATGTGTCATTCGAAATTCAAGGGTTATAAAAGTGAAACGATGCACGAACTTTGATAAAATTGAATTTCATATATCAGATTATACTTTTAGATTATATTTTCAACATAATTATAATTTTAGAACGATGGATTTTATGTTGAGTGTAGGTGAAAGTTCTTTCGTTCTTTGAACGAACAATAAAGTATTTTTTAATCATTTTATTTAAAAATAAAAAAGCACGCACTGACAAACTATTTAATTGCACGAATACAGCTTTAGTATTAAATTGAAGTGTGTGCTTTAACAAATGTTTAGTGATGGCGTTTAAAAAGATATACTCATAACTTATACAATTTTAAAAGTTGTCGCACCGAATATAGAGATTTAGACCTGGCGGTTTTTTATTTGTTTCTGGTCTGAGTTGCGATTTAATGCTCTTTGTTTGTATTATTATATTCTTTTTATTTTATGTTACTTCAAAACAGTGTCTATAGATATTACTTTTAGGAATTATTTGTAAATGAATTAGATAGATCAGCTTGATATAAAAAAAAAATCAAAACTAGTCGAATGAAAATTAGTAGAGGTGAATTGATCAGTAAAAGTCATTAAAAATTACAAAAAAATGGCCAGTGATTTAAAACGCATCTCTATGTTCTCGTAAGCGTCCTAATGTTTTTATAAAATTGTAGAAGTTGTAGAAACCACTAATAATCAAATGAGTCAAAATCAACTCTCGTTTTCTTTCATTATTTTTAAAAATAAAGCACAAATACAAAAAGTTTCTATAAAAACCATTTTGACACTAATGAAAAATAGTCTTAGATAATTATTTAACTATTAGAAGACTTGATTTAAAGATGTAACTTTTTGTTAAATCAGAAATTGCAAGAATTGGAAGTTGTGTTTTAGAGTAAAGCTGTATCGAGATATATTAGATCAGATTTGGAATGGTTATGGAAATATCCTTAAAATTCTTGGATAATAAGAACTAGTATTAAACTATTTAATTTCACCATATTTATGGCAATAACAGCTTTGTACAGAAATTATTAGGGTAAAAAATCAATTAGTGCAAAAATTTTATTAGACAACATTAAAACCGTTTTTCTCAAAATGTCATTTTTTAAAATGATGTTAACGATAACTTGAAAATAGATTATCTTAAGTCCATAGAGTTTTGTTTCAATCATCTTAATTATTCATTTTAAATAATTCTGTAGTTGTCTAAAATCTACCTGAAGATGGCACACGCACTAAAACTAGTAGTGGTGAACAGAAACTCAAATTATCCAAAAAGACAAAGATCAACAGTGCAACTGAATCACAGGTTTAAAAATATTCAAATATAATTCCTATACAGTGTCTTAAAGGTACACTGGCTTCTTCCATGTTACTCCTTTAAAAGTTTTTAGTAGACTGATTAAAGGTGAGAAAGTATAATGTGTAAGAAACAAAGATATTTTCAGAAATTAAAAAATCATTTTATCTATGAGTGTATGATTGATAAAGCGATTAGAATGGAAGTAGAAATGAGTAAAAAGAAAAATATTTTTTTTTACTCTCAACATACATATTTAATTTATTTTTGAAACTTTGATAAGACTGAATTGAATAAAAATCAATCTAGTTTTTGAGATAAAATATATATGTATAAAAATATTATTTTAAAATATATAAACGACAAATTATTCGATGTTTATAAGAACAGGTGATTTATGAGTATACAAAATATATAAGAAATAATATATGAAAGCCAATACTTTACTACAATTTACTGTTACAATATTTCCATTCATAATTAAATTTACAATAAAACAGTAGCTAACATATGGCACTAAATCATATATGTTGGCAATCTGTTTGAGATTTTTTTTTATGAATGAAATATCAACTCGTGCTACAAATGATATTTTATGAAGCATAAATCCGTGCAATGAAATGTAACACTCCGGGTTAAAGTTACAAGCTCGATAGTGGACGCTAATGAAATCAGAACCTGTACAGGTTTTCTTTCGAAAAAAAGGTGCATAACTCAGAAGACCGTAAAATTCTTTAAAGATTGTTTTTGTTAACGGTTATAGCAATAGGGAAGTATTCCAGAAACCCTTTAATGTGTACATCCCTTACGCAATATTCTGTACACAGTATCAAATTTTAGCATATGCGTGCGTGCTTGACCGTTCATGATTTTCGACTTTTACTCGAATCACGTACCGTGTGTGATTTAAACGTTGTAGATTTTTATCAAGAATGAATTAATTATTAGATACACACACACGTTGTGTATATAAAGTAATAATATTTTCTTTATTCAATTTTAATGTAAATTAAATTTCAATTAACGTATATTTTGACACGATACTATTTAAAATTAATATTGATAAAAATGTAATTAAACTAATTACTTAAATAATTAATGTTAACACTAGAAACAATTATTATTAATGTATGCGATTTGTTCGGAGATAGGAACGTATTATTTGAATTTGAATTTATGATCACAGTTTAAACATCAAATTAATTTCTTCTCCCTGAGGGTTTAATTATACGAGTAAAATAAAAATGATATTATATAATAAAATTTACATTTTATGTTTATAATTATTCACTGTTTATGTATAAATCATTTTCAGACAAGTCTTAAGAAGTTAGAGAATAACCGATTCGATAATTTATCTAAAAATAGAATATATTTATTTTAAATCAATAATAAACAACATTAGAATTATGCAACGTTTGGAACAAGCTTACTTTTAAATCAAATATTATAAAACTTTCAAAATGAAAACTGAATTGAAAGAATTAATCTGATTTTTTAAAACTAGTGTTCTAATTTGTAAGCCGTAAATATAGAAAACAGTCTTCATAATAAATTTCAGGACAATTGTTGATTCTTTAAAAAGTAAGATTTCTTGAATTTTCAAAACTATGTATTATTGCCTCCAGAGAGAATTGAACTCACGACCCCTGGTTTACAAGACCAGTGCTCTAACCACTGAGCTATGAAGGCTTGTTCAACGTGTTTTACTCAATAAATTTTATACGCAATTAAAAAATATATTATTATAAAATATACAATATTTATTCATTGCTATGACTTTTCATAACAATACTCAGATTTTCTTCCTTTTCTTATTTGGGGTTTTAGGGCGCTTCGACAACTGAGATCGTTAGCCCCCGAGCTCCAATTTTATCAGAAAGAATATAATATCTAAGATTAAAAAAAATATTACGTGTTCATAGAGACTGAGAAAATGACTAGTCTATGACACTAATGATTCAAAAGCTGAAGCACGAAGCATACGGCTTTTTTAACAGCGAATGTTATGAATCAAAAACATGCTTCAATGCCTCCAGTGAGAATTGAACTCACGACCCCTGGTTTACAAGACCAGTGCTCTAACCACTGAGCTATGGAGGCTTGTAAACTCCCTTTCCTAATAAAAATTGTTCACAATTATGGTTCGTTCTTTACAAAGTGAAATTCGTTTATTATTCAAGAGTATATTATTTTTAATAAATTAATAAATAATTATAATTGAATTCTATTAAAAACGTAATTTTGAGATAAATAATTACCATGTTATTTGATATACTAATCACAGATGTATAGAATGTTTTTTTTATTATTTACTTATTCTTTTTTTGATTATCACTGATTTAATTACTGACAGAAATGGATCTTTTTATTATAAAACATAAAAAATCGGAACCGCAACTACTTTCAAGGTTTTTCCGGGATACAAAATAACACAAACATCTACAAACGCTCATTTAATAAATGATAGTCATTTAATTAAAAACACCTACTGACTTTTTCATAATTAAATTTTTTAGGGAGACACATTTAAGTCGTTTCGAAAATACGCAGTTTTACTCATAAGAAAATCATTTTCAAATAAAATAAATACGTTTTTTTTTTCGATTTTATAAATATGTATGAAGTAATATACCAAATCATTATTGCAAATTAAAAATCATCAAATTCCCGACGTGCTGTTCAGACTAATTCAATAGATATAGGTATCACTAAAGGTGTGTTTTTTTTTAATTGTCCTTCTATCTTCAGAGAATCATTTATGTATGGATATATATATATATATATATATATATATATATATATATATATATATAACATGTCTCTGTGTGTAAATTTTGTGTGTATACGTATACATCCCACACAAAGAGTTAAAATCTTGTCTGGAATCCGATTTTTTCTTCCATCAGTCTATCATTATTCACACTCACACACGTTCTCAAATGAACAACAAATTAAATACCACAGAACATCTGCCTTTGGTTCCCACGCAACTTGATCTACACACACACGTGTTCCGAACGCGCCACTACTATGCATCCGACTGAGACGAAGAATACTTATCCACGTGTTAAAAAAAGAAAAGAGTTTTATGAAATATAAGGCGCGAATGAAACCTGTATATATTATATACACGCATATTATTTTGTGTAGGTAAATACACGCACAACACACACACACACATACATATATATATATATATATATATATATATATATATATATATATATATATATGTGTACTGTATATGTGTTGACACAACTGCATTGATTGTATGACGCACACGTGGTCATAAAAGATCTCTCATAGTCTGAGTTCGAATCGTCTTATTGACATATATTTTATTGCACTCTCTTATTTATACAGATAAAGAAACGATGTTTTTTATTCTCGAGATATTTATGTAAATTATATATTTACATTTCACAAGATTTTACTAGTTAAACGAATACTGTTTATGGTTTAATTAGTTATTGCATGTGTGCATGAAAAGTACTAATGTATACGATGAGTAATACATAAACTCTTCCTTTTTCGTTTCCTTTAATCATAATAAGAACAACTTTATGTACTTTCATACTTTTTACGAAATGTTTTATTTTATCAATGTATAACTTCCTGCAATATATAAACTTTTAAATGTAAAATGAAACAACATTGAATGCATCTGTTAATGTTCTTTTTTTGAAAAAAAATACTGAATATATACATGCAATATTTTTTAAATTTTAAGATCTTAAAAAAGATGACTCGTGTTAAAGAATAAAGAGTAAACGAATTCAGTTTTATTTAGTTAAAATGTGATTCATTTTATAATTAATACACAGCTTGATTCTTATATACAGAATAAGAAAATATTGTTGTGGAGTCTCCATAATTGGAACTGATTTTTCTATCATTATTTATTTAAATTTCTACACTACTTCTATGAAAAAATGTTCAATAACCAGCACATTATAACTCTTGTATATAAATATCAGTATACATTTTATGAAACTATTAATTGTACATATTGGATATTAAATTATTATGTTTAGTATTATAATTATAATGATCAAAATGTTCTGTAATTGATTATTATAGATTTCTCAGAATCTTCTCGGTAACAGTAGTACCAACTTTTAAGATCTATGACATTTATCTGGCTTTTCAAAAAAATGATGGCTCTCAATTCTAAAATTATCTTATAAGATACCATTTTAATATTACTGTGCCTTAAAGAAGGATAATAGCATCTATATTACATTCATTGTAAATCTGATAATTAATTTACTAATAATCAATTGTGAACATTTTAATTAGGATTAAAAAAGTGAAACCTGTAGCGTAAAAAAATTATTTATAAACGAATTGTTACAGTATTCTATTTGTAACAATATTTCAAACGAAAAATATTCTAAAAATTTTTTTTTCAAAATTGTTATTCTTTTATAAAAGTAATCCAATGCCGAAAATATAACGAGTATACAAAACCCACAATCCTTTTTATTATTAGTTTCTTTACGATTAATGCATATATATATATATATATATATATATATATATATATATATATATATATATATATGCATATGTGTACCTTACACATAGAGAGTACCTTCTGTCGTGAATGAATAAAATATCTAATATGCATTATAGTTCACAATGATATACAAATCCTACCAGTTCAGCCACTGGTATTGATATGAAAAATGAGCACCCCTATATAATACAACAGTAAAAAAAATAATTTATGCTTTATACTAGATTATATATCATACTATTCTTACGAATAAAAGAACGCTGTTATGTGTTATCATGATAGAAAAAACTGGTGTCATAATGAACCCCTTATTACAAAGAAGATAATTTAGAAAAATAGATTTAGTATATACATACATATGATGTATGTATGTATGTATGTATATATATATATATATAATTTTAGTAGAATAGAAAGTTAAACTAGTTCTTTTTATAGAATCATTTTCTTCTTCTAATGAAACGTAAATAAATTTATAAATAGATGATTAGACAGAATAGGGTGGTAATAGTACCAGTTCAGGTCGAGGTCATAACCCATGAAGTAGGTAGTATCAATGTTCGTGAAGAATAAGCAAAGATAAGATCTAATAGCTCAGTAGTTTCTCACTGTTGTTATCTTAGATTTTGTGTAGGAGTGACACAAAAATAATTTTAAACACTTCTAAACTTTGATCATAATTCTTGCACAGTAATCAGTAATTATAGATATTAGAGAGTCAAAAAACTCTTGATGCTAGTGTATTATACTTTCAATTTATTTTTTATACATTCACATCAATACACAAACACACACGCACGCACATATATATATATATATATATATATATAAACATATATAAATATATTAATTTTAACAAATATACATATACAAATCAATCCAATATATTCTGGTGGCTTTCACTCAAAAGGTTCGCTTTCGATTCCCGGTACAAAGAGATTCGTTTTTTGGAATCTGTTTAATTTTCACGCAAAAATAATCCGATCATTTTTTATCTTTGTACATTGTAATAATTGCAGATAATATGTATGATAGTAAAATTAACTCCTGTACAACATAATAATTAGGATACCTGGTTTTCAATATAGATGCAGGACGATTCCAGGTATGGAATGACTCGCGAAGATAACATTATTAATATTTTGATTCTGATATAAAAGATTGATATAATTTTTTTTACATTTTACGTCAATTAATAATTATAAATGCTGAAGACCGATTTTCACAAACAAATCCGGTATGGTCTAGTGGCTAGGATACCTGGCTTTCACCCAGGAGGCTCGGGTTCGATTCCCGGTACCGGAATACTCGCCCCCTTAGCGACTTTTTTGATAATGAAAAAAAATTTTTTTGATATTCAATTATCAGCTATTTAATGACAAAGTTAATAAATGAAAGAACATGTTAAAAAAACTTCAATTTTAGAAGTAAATCCAGTACAGTCTAAACTTAAATATTGTAATAACTAGCATACTCTGTTTTTAATGTAGAATGCAAGGATTAATTCCAAGTATTGCAATTTTCATTCGGCTGCAATTATTTTGATGGTAGTGTAAAAACATATTTTTACATTTTATGGTCAGGTATTTAAATGACAGGAATTATTAAACAGCTAGAACCATAAAGTAAGTCCGGTATGGTCTAGTGGCTAGGATACCTGGCTTTCACCCAGGAGGCTCGGGTTCGATTCCCGGTACCGGAATACTCGCACAATTAGCGATTATTTTGATAGTAAGAACAATACTTTTATACTTTATTGTCAGTTACTCAACAAAAAAAAGGTTAAAAAATTTCTAATTTACAAGCAAATTCGGTATAGTTTAATAACTACGATAATTGGTTTCAAATCTATATATTCAACGATTGCATCGAAGTATCGGAATTTTCACTCAGCTTAAATCATTTTAATAAAAGTGTAAAAACATTTTTTCGCATTTTAAAGTCAGTTTTTATTAATGAAAAGAAATATTAACGAGCTTCAAGCTCAAGCGAAGTTCGATGTGGTCTAGTGACTAGGATATCTGGCTCTCACCCAAGGACTCGGGTTTGATTCCCGGTACAGGAAAATAACGCAATGTCAAACAATTTATACTAAAAAGATGATATAATTATTAAGTTTATCACAAAAGATTTATTCTCTAATTTCCTTTAAACATGTATATAAGTATTGTAACAGTATAATTTTTCTTTCAAAATAGAATTCATAAAAAAATAATTGTTGATCTAATTCGAAAACGATATAGTGTTTGGGTTCAAAAATTGTTAAAACTATTAGTGAAACCGAAAATAAAATGCAGGTTGATACAGGTATATTAAAGTGGCATGCTATGAATAAAAATATAAAACATGCAGGAAAAAAATTACTTTCTGAAAATATTTCAATACGGTTTGATGATTAAGATATTTTATAAATTGATTTTCATATTAAAAGTTCTGGTTCTATTCCAAGTACCAGAAATTGATAGGTTTTTGAAGAAATTTGAATTTGTAGTCTAAAACATTATGCATGTAAATATTTAAATAATAAAATTTACTGTATAAAATCTCAATAACAAATATATAAATTTAAAAGTAAATTCTGAGAGACTCAACTGTTGGATGTTGCAATTTTTGAATGAAAAATTTACCTTGATTCAAAAAACGAGTTTATATATTCCATTAATTGAAATAATTGTATGACGACATGACAAATAAATAATAAACATTTCAATGGATTAAATATACGTTGTAAAAATGAACAAGTGTACAAATTCACTTATTATAACCTCATACATAAATTTAGCAGTCTGTTTATATTTCATTATGTTTTTATACGAATATAAGTAATGAACGCACCCACAGCAATAATTCACGAAACTTTCCATTGGAAGTGTTTCTAGTCGTTTGCCGACACGTGTTCATTGTACTGAAATGCCACGTGACCGCCACTTTAACCATTATTGCAGCGATACGTTCTCGCATTAGATAGGTCAACACTTACAAAAGCTTAAACTTTATTGAATAATTTCCCTCGCTTTAGTCAATTCATCTAAACGTATTGAATCGGCAATGATGGCTCCTCCGAATCATGTGCCAGTGTGTCATATGGCCGGCCACTACAATCATTTGATTTGATTAGTCGACAACGCACGCTGAATTATTTCCAATAATAATTTTATTATAAGATGATTGATCTTTTCAGAAAATTTATTTTCATTATTGAGCACTTTGCGTGATTAAAATTTGTACTGGCTGACTTGTAAATTCAATTTATAAATCAACTTATCCATTAACTATCTCTATATGTATATAATTGATTAAATTCTTATACCAGATGTTAGTCAAATTATTATTTCTTGTTTCTATTTCAAATAAATATTTATAAAATTATACAAAAAAAAATAATTTTTCTCATACTTTAAAAATACTTTCTAAAGACAAATAAATTACAAAGTTTTGAGTAACTATGAAGTTAAAGCAAATGGTAAGAGTGGCAGTTAAATCAAAATGTAAGAACAAAGAGTGTAAGATTTTGAAAATCTTTTATATTGATTATATATATATATATATATATATATATATATATATATATATATATATATATATATATAAAAACATGAACGACTTGAAATTTAAAATATCAGTTATTTAAAAATGAAATGAGGATCAAAAATCAAAAACGATCAATTTATAAACTAAATATGATCGAAAATATATTTTCTAAAACACAAATATCTGTATTGTACGTTATTATGATGGTTGTCGTTCTGTTATATCATCTGAGTGAATATTTTCTTGTCTGAGTTTCAACATGAGTACCATCTTCAGATAAATATTAGAGACTAATACCTATATAAAGATGATACAAGTGCCGAAAGTAGTAGTGAAGAATAGACACTCAGATGATCCAAAAGGAGAATGATCTCCAGAATAACATATCAGCAGAATCACAGGTATACACATATAAAATTATAATCAATATTTTAAATTATCATAAAAAAGGTAAAAAATAAATATCACATTATAAAAATATGAATACAATACATTTTTTGTGTAAAATATTAAAATGAACAAAAAAAATTCCAGAAAACAATGAAAATGTTTCTGATCAAAAACATTCAATAATTTATTTGTGAAATTTCATTTAGCCACGGCGCCAAAAACGATATTGCAACAAAAAAAAATTGCTTTGATAATTTATTTAATTTCAGTATTAAATGATTAATCTTTTTAAGTAAACGATTGTCGATTTCAAAGTTTTTAATTTATTCATAAGAGGCATTTGCATGTTTTTATATAAAGACATATACTTGAAGAAGTTTATGATAAAAATTATAAAAAATCTGCACATTCATTGTTGATTTTCACACCTCAGTTTATTATTTATTGCAACATGTACATTACTCGTGTTTATGCATTCAATTTCTTTCAAAAATGTTTATTCAAATTCGAATAAAACTAAATATCTTGTCTTGAAATAATGTAAGGTGTTATTGTATTTCTTAATATTTTAACTTCAGTTTTTATACTTGATATTTTTTCAACGAAAAAGACGCATTTCAAATAAAACAGTATATATTTAATACATGATCAAATTAAAAAGGTGAACACACAAAAATTAATAAAACATTTATAACTTAAATGTTTTCAAAATATTTTTTTTATATTTATTTACTAATACTTGAATACTGTATAAATTCAGCAATAAAATAAATAAATAATTTTATGATTATTATAATATGGTTGAGAAAAAATAAGAAATATTGAAAGTCGAAATATTATACACATACATTATTAATAAATTTATATAAATACAAAATGTCTAGTATGAAAATAATAGGAAATAATTTAATTACTGTTTTATAAGAATTGCAATTGGTACGTTGATGAAAAAGATAAGCGTTTAGTTTTATAAACAACGAATTATTTTTTTAAACTAGTTTTTGAACTTGTGCACCTGGTTTTAATTGTTTGTTTGTTGTCCTTTAGGTCACTGTTTTATCTTTTTTCTCATTACCTGTTTCGCCTATTCAAACATCTTCAGGTGAATATTATAAGCAACAAAACTCTATATTCCATGTCCTAATAACGACACAGAAAGCACATAAAGCTCAGTTTAGAAAACACACAATATAAACCAAAACTGACATAAAAAACTACATTAACAACCAATATCAACCTAAAAATATCTGAATAGACGAAACCGGTTGTTAGAAAAAAAATAAGACAGTAACCTAAAACAATTACCAATTTTAAATCAATCAACAAAATTAATCACTACATTTTCTGTTCGTTTCGAAAAATTCCCTTGCGACTTGAAAATGATCAATTATGTTTATGTTAAACATTTTGTATAAAATATTTCAGTACCAGACAGTGTGAGGTACCTGAAAATCAGTTGAAAAACACTATATTTTATACAAATTGATTTTCAGCTATTCTTTAATTTCATTATAAGAAATACAGTGACGATGTTAATAAAAGCTTTTGCAACAAAATCGATTCGTTTCATTACTAAACTATTAATGTCAGTTTTTATTATTTTGATTCAAATAGTATATATGTATATATATATATATATATATATATATTATTTTACAAACTAAATACAATAAATAAAGAATGTATTCTTTCATGCCACGAATATTTATTTTGAAAACACTTGTAATATATTTACTGTAATTTTTGACATCAAATTTAGAGGAGTTTTATAAAACCACCTACTATTCAGTATTTTAATTGAAAAAAAATACATTTTTTGTGCTATACCCTTATCTCAAAATAAACAGTTTTAAGTATATGTAATTTTGAATACATATTACCTACAGAGCTAAATATGTTTCTGCTAAAAAAAGTGACACTGAAATACAAAAATAAATAAAAGCAAATGCAAGATGTCTCACTTGTCTGACACCAAACCATAGTGGGATAATTGATTGTTTATTTATTCACATAGCACATCCAAGATGAAAGAGAATGCATAAGTTAAATAATAACCAGTCTATTATGAACATTTCTGTGTTTACATATTATGAAGACTCATTTAAAACATTTTTTTTTTTGGTAGATACGATAAATATTTGAAATGGCATTAGGAGTTTTTCTTATTTAAGTCATGAAGTTGTGAAATTGATTGTAAAATTAAAATTGATCAATGATAACATTGATTAAATGTGTGGTTTTAAGAATCTTTGTCGTTTTGGGATTACTTGTTTCTGTATTCTGTTACTAGCTACTATTTTTATTATATCTTTAGATAAAATTTAGATTTAACTGCGATCCAAAGATGGCACACGTGCCGTAACTAGTAGTGAAAAACAGAAACTCAATGAAACAAAAGGATTAAATCCACCAGTACAATGCATCATAATGAATGCAAGTATAACAAAGATTGATTCAACTTAATATTTGTCATGCAAGTTTATCATAAACCTATATATATATATATATATTTGTGACTATTGTATTTCTTGTAAAATTAATTAATACGAATCTGTTTTTCTCTCTTAGTTGTTATATAATTTTCAAATAACTTGAACGAGACATTCTCTTTCGTAATTCTATTCAAAATTAAATAAATCTAATCGTTAATCTAATAAAACCAAATGAAATGTAATACACCTACAACAAATAATATTTATCACTGAAGACATCTGATTTAATTTACAGTCAGTCCAATTTCGAACATATTTACATCCGGCATCGACTGAAAAGAGAAGACAATTAATTGTAACGGTACCGAAACGTTAATTAACTAACAAATAAATCACAAACAAATAATGTTTTCGAGCTATACCGAAAAAAGAATTCGCCGCGCACTACATAAAATATGACCAGTTCGGACGGATTTGTATCTCGCTCGCGCCACATGTAATTAAACGGTCGATCGATAGAGACACGAATGCAGTTCATATAACTTACGACGTTCATTTTAGTAAATCATTTATTTTCAAATGTACGACTGCATTAATTTGTGTGTGGTGTGTTTTTTATTTCATTTTTTTTTATTTTATATTTCGATCACGACACGTATTGGTTAATGCGATATTTCTGTTAGATACTAGAGACGCCTATAAATCCTGTTGTATTGTAATATAGTGTAAATGTCACGGGTTCATTCGAAATAGATCCGTAGATACACCCACGACATGAAGATGATGAGCGAGAAAACAATTTCGGTGTTACAATTATTTCTATTATAAAAATATATAAGAATATTAATACAATGCAAAATAAAAAGTATAAAAAATGTTCTACTGCAGGAAAATAATTAGTTTAGAAACTGAATTACAAGTTTTAGGAATCAATGTTATTAAAAGTGATCTAAATTGAAATGAAATTGAGCTCCATGAACTATGTAGTCACACAAAAATATTTTAATAAATCGAAACGAATAGAACTGAATAGAAAATGTATCAAAAAAAAAACTGAAAATACGTATCAAATAGTCTTCTACAGAAAGTAAGCAGAAATAATCTCCCTAATAATAACACCTGAATACCAAGGATGGACAAACTGCGGCTCGCGAGCTGCATGCGGCTCCCAAAGCTACTCTGTGCAACTCCCGAGACAATACTGAGTTTCATTGACATTTTTGCTAAACTTTTATATTAATAATCTATAATAGTATAGTATGAGCCAATATTAAAATATTTTATATATAAACGGGTAATTCGCATTACCTTTTAAAATATCCATATTCATTATGTGTTTAAACTGCTGTTTAAGGTGGCTTTACGGTTATGGACAAACCTTAAAAAATATATGAAACTAAACAATTTAGTTAATTAAAACTTGCTAAATGCAATAAACTCACATTCGGGACGGGTTACTGTATAAATTTTTAAGAAAACTATCTTTAAAAATAGAACCTTTAACACGGTCTCGATAAATTTTAATTGTAACAATGAAGACTCGATCAAAGTCATCAACGAGTAAAGAATAAATATATTTTGCTTTGGTGAGTAGGACTAATATATAGTTGTATTTTTTATTATTTATATTAGGTCGGCAGGAAGATAATTACGGTTTTGTATATAAATTCGAATGTCACCAACACCAGTTATTTTTCTACCAAGCCAATAAATACAATTTTAAAATAATATTTTCTCTAGCTCTTGAACATTCAAAAATGTATGAAAAGTATTATATGAGGCTCCTATTATCGAAGAAGGTCCCCACGTCTGCTATATAAGATTGCCAATTATAATTGCTAGTCATATGATTGATAAAGTAATCGATATACAATAAAGTAAGATTGGCAATCATTGAAAATATAATCACATTCAATCAATTGTTCTTTATACACCATCTGATTCGTTTGCTATTCTGTTTGAAATAAAAAAAAAGCTTATATGACTATTGTGTTAATTTTTCTACCGCCGATATTCTAAGAACCTAAATTTCATGGTCACGTAGAAATCTAGATCATTCCAGTACCAGAGACTACGCACGTACACATCATCTGTTCCAGTATTAGATCTTTGGTTAAATATATTTTTTTGATTATTTATGTTTTATTTTTATAAAAATTACATTTTTGTCGCTATGTAAATAGTGGTCCATGCTTCAAATTTATTAATCCCCGTGAAAACTTTTTAGTTATTTATTTTGTTTAGCATGTTCACATCTAGTATATAACACAAAGAGTACAATTAATCTGAAAAGATAATATATCTTTTGGCATTGTAGCTAAATTCATTTTCACAAATGAATTTCTCACTCGTTCGAAAATCACAATATCTGATTAAAAATATTCATTAGTTACTTATTGGATAATTTTCGATTGTTATTTAAAACGTGTATAGATTTATTTGTAGATCAACGCTTTGAAACACGTACGAACAACAGTAAAAGTGATTAAGAATCAATTATAGAATATTTTTAATCAGAAAAATGATTTATTGTTTATAGGGGATTGAACATTTTATTTATGATAGTGAAAAGAGTAATTCGTTGCAATATACTTCAAAATGATGATTGTCATTCATCTTAATTGATGACAAAAATTAAACTTGTTTAAAATTCATCAATTACCTACTTAGATTGTCAATCGTAAGCATACTCTAATTTTTCACTAGATACATAAAATACTTATTAGATATTAAAAAACTCAAGTATTTTTCTGCATAACGATTTTCACTCTCCTATCGAATTTTAAAAAGTAATTTTTAATTTTGAACATATAACAAGATTAAAAAAGATTCAATTCGAATATTAGTTTTAAGTAATTACAAGAAAACTTACACTCATTTTTTGTAAAATAACCTAGAATATAATTATTTTATAAAAGCCATAATCCACAAAAATGATTAATGGAAAATACTAAATTCTAAATATTGAAGTAATAATTGATTATAAGTATTCAATATTCTCACTAGAAGAATACACAAAAATATAATCTGAAGACGTGTTTCAAGTAAAAAATTAAAAAAAACACATTTTTTAAACATACCTATTATTAAAAAAGTTATTTCGATTATAAGATGTTATGAGAAAAATAATATAAATTCAATTAGGTAGATAGAAGCAAGCATGTGAAGGACTTGAAGCATAAGAAAATTAAATGTTAAATAAGATCCTTATTAAAATTTATAATCTCTATTAATCACTGTTTAGTTGTAATACCATTACAGTAAGACCTTCGATAGTAAATGATCTCATGCATATGTGCATGAGATCATTTATTTTATATCTTGAAATTATTGCATAGTAGCTGTTAATTTTTTTTATAAAATTTTCTGCATAATTCTATCGTTAATTTTGCAGGATCCTCAAGCAATTACAATAAATGCATTTTATGTATGTAGAGTGTGGTATTTACGGATTACTCAAAAATGCTTGCATTTGAATTTTAAATGATTTATAAATATGCACATATATTAGACATAAATAATAAAAATAGTGTAGAAAGTAAACAATTAGTTTCACGAGAATCATCGTCTACAAGTTCGTTTCATGTTAAAATCAATGCTCACATACAAAAAAAGTAGATTCGTGTAAGTAAAGAAAAAAAATGCACACATTCATAGTGAAACAATTACCGACAATGACAAATGATATTCATGATTGTGTGTAGTGGACCGATCCACGATTATCACGAACGAATAGATAGAAATCAGAAGCGCGTGGCCATGGGAGATCGGTCGACGCAAAGACGTGTCTCTACAACTACTTCTTGTTGTTGTTATGTGCTTGCGGTACCAGCGGCAATGTTCGAAACACAACTACATATATAAAAGAGAAGTAACAACAAAATAACAACGATGACGACCGACACAGACAAAGAAAAAGAAACCAGGTACGAGAACACGATGAGAAACTGGTCTTGACGCGGCAGCGGCAGAAAAAGAAAACGTGTGAGAAGTCGACGTCCACGCGCGAGGCCCGCGCCTAGCACACGCCTGGCACGCTCGAGACTGGAAACGCTTTTATTCTTTCCGTAGTCCATCCAGTCTGGAATGTAATAAATGTGTGCAGTTTTTTTTTCACGTATCATATACAATTTGCTTTTCAATCTGTTACGCGATGATTGAAATTTCGTCAGCTGTAGACTATGAGATTGGACACGTATTTCAATATTCGAACAGTTTGATGAATACATTTCCGCGAAACTTGCAATCGAACAAGATTGTACGTTGGAAAAATCAAACCTGTTCTGCGAATCGCACAATACCTTTCGAAGAGAACAGAAGAATGAATTTATGTACATTATCAGAAATTGTTTACTTATATTTTGACAAAGAGGTTCTGAGATTTTTTTCGTCAAATTATTACTCATTAAGCAAAAATAAAAACTTAAAGCGAACAATAATAAAAAATACAATAAATCAATTTTTTTTTCAATCTGTATAAATGATTACCAGTTAATATTTTATCATGAAATAAAATACAGTTATAATTAATTATAACAATCCTAGATATGTCTGCTGAAAACAAATTTACTAGTGAGATTCTTATCATACATAACCTTTTTAACTTTGTCTAATTTCTCACATCAATCTTTTTAATGAATCCTTCTAGACAGTGGAATATTAAGAAGGGTGCAGGGAGAATTATCTACCGAACAATACGATCGAGTAGGACCGAGATTTGAAATATACTACAAGGTTTCAAAACCAACAAAAAAATTGATAAGCTAAAAAAAATACTCCTCGATATGACAAGAAGTAGAAACGTTTACGAAGACTCATTCTAACTCAATGGATCATGATATATCAATATTTCAAATGTGACTCTGATGTTCGCTCAAATATCTGATAAAAAATATCAATATGAAAATTGAATAACTTCAGTTGCGTTTGAAAGGTGTAAAATATCAATGTGGAGGAATAAGTAAAGAAACAAACAGTATTACAATGTCTTGAAATAAAATATTTATGAATATCTGTTAAACTTCACTTTTTATCTATAAGCGTGTCCATGCTTGTGAAAAATATTTTTCCAAATTGAAATCAATACAATGTTTGTAATTCGACCATAAATCAAACAAGATTAATAAAAGCTGTCTGTACTTGAATACGAATATGGAAAGTAGATGTAATTTAATAAGACTTTTTGACCGGATGGTAAATTTGACAAACTATAAAATACTAAAACTTCTATAGATGAAATCAGAATAAGAATATAAAACATATTATTGTAAAAAAATTAATTATACACTGACTGAAACGTATTTATTTAAATCTTCAAATCTATGCAAATTATAAATAAAATATATAGAATTCAAAAAAGGAATTCTTGAAAGTTGAACAGGTCTTAATTTTAAAATTTAACATGAATTAATCAATAAAACATATATATGTATTTGTTTGTGACCTCATTGTTTGCTCGATTAATATTCTGAGCGTGTTACAGTAAAAGTAGAAAAAAAGCTCCTAAAAACACTTTATTTCACGGTCGACTGTTTCTGAATAAAAATAAACTTCAAAAACGTACTTATCGAAATAAATCGTCTGTAATAAAAAAAAAACCTCGACGGATTAAAATCCTTACATTCCACGACGTACGACTATTGTTTCTCTATTTGACTATAAAATCGCCGAAATTCTGTTTCTAATAATTAATCAGATGGCTGACACAAGCTCGGCCGAAAATTCTCACGCTTTTATACATACATATTTGATGTTATCGCACGTTCGAATGTGTTTATTAAAACATTAACACATAGACGAAACAATGTGTATACAAATAACAAACGGACGAAGCACTGAACAATAGGCATTCGTGACGCGTGTACGCCGACAAATACACACGGGCAGCACATTCATATTGTTGTTGTAGAGATATCGCATTCCCATGGACGGGCCTGCGGCCGTTTGACCTTGGCTCATGCTCTTAGCGTGCCACATCGTATTTAAATGTGTCGTTAATGTAGTCGAATCGAATCGATTGTGCGGAAAGGAGATAGACACGCGCGTGCACGGCTTCAGTGCAAGCGGTGCGGACGATCGCGGTGCAGTTACGGGAAATCTCGGTAGGCCGTGAAGGTGGGCAAGGCACTCTTGGATCACGCGTCCGGTAAAAAGAAGGCGCACGAGCGTGTTATGTGCTGGATTGTAGTCGCAATCAATGGCGTTTGTACTGACGTTCACAAGTTTGAAACACAACTACCGTATATCTCAACGTATAGGTGACCCTTAAAACCCAAAAAAATTCTTCAAAAATTAGGGGATCGTCTTATACATTCAACACAAAAACAGAACCTTTAAAATAACACGAAGAAATTATTGTGCTTATATAGAAATTAAATTCTTTATTTAGAAAAAAAGGAACTGAAACTTTGGTTTATAACATAAATTCATCGAATAATTCATTAAAAAAAAGTTTAAAAATAAAATACATAGTCATAGCCTTCTAGATACAAATCGTGCACTATGTTTCAGTACACAGTATGTCAAAACAAAATTATATTTCATTTTTGAAATTTTAAGTCGAAAAATGTAATTCCACTAATTTTGATTTTGGACATAAACTTGTGTTATAACATGCGAAAAAGGTGTTTAATCTAGGATCGTCTTATACGACCGATATATGATACATATATAAATTTTATCTTAAAATGTCGATCTCTTGTGATAAAGTAGGTCACTTTATACGCCGAGATATACGTTATTTATTTTTCATTTTTTTTAAATCTTTGCACTCATGCTTATTCTTCTGATGACTGACTACCATACAATAGTTTATATTAATGTACGCTTTCAAAAATTACAAGATTAACAAATATTAATAGTAATTACGGCATTGTGGCTAAATTCAGTTTGACAAATGAATTACTATTCCAAAAACACAAGAATTTTCTTATGAAAACATTCTTCAATTTATCATTATCTCTTTTGATTGCTCATTTGTATTTTGATAACGATGGCATCTTCCTCACAGCATAGATATTGAAAACCTAACATGTTGAAAGTTTCGAATGCATCACTCATATGCAAGACAGCACAAATCAATGATAATTAATATATTTAAATGTGTAATAACATAGTGGTAATATTTAAGAATATACCAAAGAGAATATTAAACATTCGGAAGACTAAAAATAAACATATCTATTTTTTTGAGGAAATAAAAATTTTATATCGAAATAATCAACTATATGTCATACAGTAGTATTTTATTACACTGCCTAATAATTGAATTGTGTTCATTTTGAGAGATTTTAATAGGGATTTCATCACCTTTAAAACAAAATCATAGAATATATGTTCGAGTACTCTTAGGATGTACCTTTCAAAAATTTTCAGGACATATTAAAAAATAATATTCAATTTAAGATTTTTATGACGTTAATTTATTATAAAATTGAATTTAGGTATTGTACTAAGCCATTACTATGAATTTATTGCCTTATTATCGAAATAAAAAAGATATTCTCAAGTTATTTACAGTATAAATAACTTTTAACAACTGAATTACACATGTAAAAATAATTTATGAAAATGGCTAAGATATGGCTCCAAGCAAAAATGTTATATAAGATTTTAACAATCTTATCAATAAAATACAACAGTGTTTGGAACTGTTTCTTTATATCAACTCTCCGAGGATAATGGAATCACTATTGAGATGCAGATAAGTGTATCATTTATTGGAAATTTCAATAAATGAAATGTTGTGATATTTAAAGTATAATTCATCTCTAAAAAAACAAACTTTATTACAGAAAAATTATGTCACGCCATCTAAAATAATTTTAAGTTAATTTATCTAAACAAAATTGTACTATAAATATTAAAAATATTCAGAAAACCGCACTGAAATCTTTTTTCTAATTCGATTTCGTAACGTTCATAAAAATTGAATCTCTAGTATAAATTTTATTCAAGTGGCACTCGATGCATTGACGTTGCTGTTTAGTTCAACACACGTTCGCTTTGAATAGACGGCTGGATGGATGGACGGGATGATTGAATGACGGCGTATTGTCGTGTTCGGTCGCGTTCCCATGGCCCTGGGCGACATGTGTCACGCCACGCGGATCAAAAGAGCGCGTCCCCGCCGCCGGTCTCATGTGCGTCCTTTCTCTACCCGACAGGCCCACAGCGCGATTTCACACACAAACAACATTGTACAATTCATCGATAATGCTCATATGCAAACGTGCATGTACAGGCAGTTATGTTACACACATACACACATATGGCACGGTTGCAAAAAAAAGCAAGTAACTTTGAATGCAACGCATATGTCATGCATTCGACGAAATTTACCGTTGGAGGTCGTACATTCATAAACAATTATAACAGATTGTTATGGTCACGTTTTTTTTTGTACATAATTTTGTTGTTCCATGTGTGCATACATGAAATACATGTACGTAAAAACATCTCTAGCTATATATATATATATATATATATATATATATATATATATATATATATAAATATATATATATATATATATAGATATATATATATATATATATATATATATATATATATATATATATATATATATATATACTAGCATATCTAAAAATAGAATAAGTAATATGTATATATTTTTAAGATTTTTTTTAATGGATAAAACGCGTAAAATAAGTATAATTTATAATACACATTCAAAAGCTAACAAATATATACTTAACCTTCTACTATTAAGGTTATATTTTTACATGAATAGTGACTGTGGTTACCAGATAAGGCATACTTTTTTCAGAAAGCACTTAAAATAAAAATCAATGTTAATGTATTTTTTAAAAAAAATATTTAACGTCTACTAAGTGTTGAATAAAAGAAAACAAGTTTTAAGTTAAGCTAAAAAGTGTTAATTTAAAAAATATCAGTGGAAGAATAAATGGTTCGGGTTTTACAATGTGGAAAATTTAGATAAAAATTTAAATTTCTGAAAAGTTATTTTAATATTTATGTCAATTAAAAAAAGATATTGGAGCCATTCTTATTTTATTTTTATGTACAGAAACTAAGATGTATTAAATTATATAAAAGATTAGAAAAACGATACGATTAAAAAATATAAAATAATTAGACAAAAATTTGGCCAAATTGTTGAAAAAATATAGCGGCTTTAGGTCGATGAAATTGTAATGTATTTTTGGATCTCTTATACTATTTTAGATTTTTTTGTATGTTTTATGCGTCACAACACTTTCCCGTAAAGCTGAACAAGTCATTTCTATGATTTTGGCTATATTTTTTTCAACTAAATTATATATATATATATATATATATATATATATATAGAATTATGCAATGTCTGTATGCTGATTTTTGGACATCTTCGAGTTCACTACTGTTTTGTGAGGTTATGCTAATTTCTTGGCCAAATGTTTTTAAATGTAAAGATGGGCACTTGAAAATTCTAAAACGAAGAGAAAACATTTTAATTTAAAACAGAGTTATAAATATATTGATTCAATTTGAAGGCACAGAATTAATTTTTACACCTAATAAGTTAATATATATTTTCGTAATCTTCACTTTTTTTCTCTACATATATTAGCTGTTAGATAACAGGAACATTTAAAGTAAATTACAATTAAAATAATTTAAATCAACAACATTAACATTAAAAATTTGAAAAAAAAGGTATTAAAAATTTATTTTCAAATTTTATAAGTTTTAAACTGTGTGCTACAAAACATAATTAAATTTTATGAGAAATGAAATGATTAAATGAAAATAGAATTATATATATATATATATATATATATATATATATATATATATATATATATATATATATATATATATATATAATATAAATAGAGAGAATAGTTAAATTAAACAGTTCTCAATTCTTGATATATTTTTTGAATTGATAAAATTCTTGGAGATTATTTAATTAATTATTAAAAACAATAATCAAATATTCCAATAAATCCAATTTTAATTTAAGATGAGTATCGAACAACACACATATTTATTTTTACAAACAAGAAACTCACTCACACGCAAACGTTTATACAAAAATTTTAATTATCGTCAGGCTATCTTCTTTCTGAAAAATATGTTACTTTAATGTTTAGAAAACGACCACAATTTCCGTAATTTGACGGTAATATAATCAAAACACATACAACATGTTTCGTTGTACATTCATTTTACAATGTGACAAATGACATGAAAACACGACACGTGTACTGTAAAAAAATTATGATCGCGTGTTACTAAAAAAATATCCAGACGAGTAGAAAAAAAACAACTAACTTGAAGTGGTCATATGCTTCTCTATAAAAATAATTACATCTTAATAAACTTATTGATATGGATATTAATTAAAATTTTAATGCATATTGATTTGTACGTCGTGACATAATAAATGAGATTTCATTTATTTTTATATTCGCATATTAATATTAGACAAGAGTTTTTTGAGTACGTATACAAATACACACATATACATAAATATATATATATATATATATATATATATATATATATATATATATATATATATATATATATATATAATTTATTGACTAATAGGATTCTAAATGAACGTCTGCTGTTATTCTATTTACTGAACGTTACTTTTTAATTTATAGTTGTTTTTTAAGTATATAATTTAATATTTATTAATATTATTACGATTATAAATTACTTGACTTCAGTTCAGTCAACGAACCAGATCAGATATTATTTGTCATAGTTAGAATCTGGTTGTATGTTACCTGACACAAATTATTATGAAACGTTTATAAAGTAGATAAAATAATGTTAGTACAGCATCACATTTGACAACGATTTTTATAATAAAAAATAGACTAATTAAATCCAATAAAAGTGCTGTTATTTGATTTATAATATTCTAATGATATATTTATAATTATTTTTTGACAAATGATAATAAACGTTTTCTCATTTTTTATATCTCAGCTCTGAAAAGAGTTGTCATATAAGAGAAATGTACATTGGTTTGATAAAATAATTAATAATCAATTATAAGATACGTTAATAAGAAAGGTTTGTATTGTGAAGCATGTTAGATCATCTGTGAAAGATTGAGTTTCTATTTAGAAGAGAGTTTTCAAGTTAATTTTATGTATGATATGAATGACAAAATAATAATGAAATTGATATTTTCTTAAAAATGTTTATCTTTGAATAACTCAATAAGTCATTCGTTAAGATTTGTTTCGATATTTGCATCATTTCAAGTAGATTACAACTGATTGTCAATCAAAATGAAATTTGAAATTAATTTTATCATTCATATTTTATTTTCATTTCTTTGTTTATAACACATGTCAATCCGGTATACTATCCTGAGATATTTTTTAAATAGTGAAGTAGGTAATCTTTTTGAGAAGTATTTGAAAATAAACTCATAATTTTTAAAATGCGGTCCTGCCTTTTGGATAATTTTATAAGAGTAATGATTCAACTAAAAGTAATTGTCTTGAATTTCTTTTAAACACGATGGTATCTCCATCTAAATAGTATAAAAAAATTAAAATGAATAAGGAACAGTTATTGAACATTTTGAGAAGAAAACTTTATGACATTTAGGGGTGTGATTCGTTTGTGAAATTAGTGCTATATTGTGTCTAGACCAAGGGTGGGTAAACTATGATCTGTGGGTCACATGCAGCTCGTGCACAAGTGCAAGATTTTTTTTAAATTTTATCACAAAAATGTTAAATTATATAAACAAGTAACAAGTTCCTCTTCCATCAAATCCTGCAGTAAGATAGTAGTTGTGAGCCTGCCTTAATCTAGTATTTCGGTCGTACGCAGGTAATATCGATGTTTAATTTCATTGAAAATTATATTATATATTAATTATATTATTTATTATGTACACATTTAACAATTTAATTTTCCCTCTAAGTTATTTTAAAGTACTGAAATTTGAGGATAATTAAAAAATAAATAATTAATAAAACAAAAGAAATATTGAAAAAAGACAAATAAAAGAATTAGAAAATAAATTAAATATCGATAAATAATTATGTTTTATTCATTGACATTATATTTGATTCAAGAATCATTCAGTTTATTCATCAGAATGTTTATTATTTTTTTGTATTTTTTTAATTATGAAAAATGTTTTAAACATAGTTGTTAGTAAGTCGAAGAAAAATTTACATATTAAAAAAAGGCAATCTATTATTGTAGATGATGTTCAGACACTAGCTTTTTAAAACACGAAAAAGATGTTTTTGTGTAATACAAGTGTGTGCAGAATAAGATTCCGGAATCGTTAAAAATATATTAAGATTGTTTAATTAAACATCTTTAATGGAATATTTCTACTTGAAGCATGCAAAAAAAAATATGAAAACTATCAGTTACCAAGAAAAATGATTTTAAAAACGTTCGGAACGAACTTTTAATTCAAGATTTTTGACACTAATTACGCTTATTTGATTAGCTGCCGATCTTCTGACGACTTGAATCGCACCTCGAGGCCACGAAACAATTTTTATACACAATTTTTATATATGTATTTTTCATACGACTATATTTTCTTTTTAAAAACAAATGTCCCCATTAGTGAATATTATAATTGCGATGTAACGTCAGGTGCTGTATGTCAATTAACACGTACAAGTGAGTCGATATATGTACGCATATAGTGTCAATTACGACTAATGGATTTAATAACGCTGCGGGATTTTTTTCTTAATATACGATAAATGAAGAAGACATCACATCTGATGACACTTGGGCAGACGATAATGACGTTCGATGATTTGCGAAACATTTGTTACGTGTGCTAATTTATTACCAGCCGGACGTAACGACCGAATATGTTTTGTATTAGGAATTGTTTAAATTCAATTTTCTATACTGATTGTATATTATTTGAAAAATTAGTTTCGTCATTTCGAATTACAATAAAAACCAATGTCAGTTTAAGGAAGACTATAAACGTATCTATTTCGTAACTATACAGTCATGGGATTTTTTTATGACGCACTTGTACCAATTTAATTCATCTATTAAAAATCGGTAATATTTATTTGATCTTTTAACAACTTCTAATAATCAGTAAACATTTAAATTATATTGTACCGAGATAAATATTCAAAATAAAATGAATTTTTTTTGTGTTTAATCACAAGTAGCAGACGTTTTTTTTATATTTTAATTTTTTTTTAATAAAAAAAAATAATGATGACATTTAGGAAAAATAAAGGACATTATGAAGAAATCTCATAATTTCTAATCTTTTTATAAATGAATAGAGGATAAAAGAAATATACATTCATACATAAATCAATTGTTAATATTCTAACAATGCTTTAATACCTCACCATAAAATAAGATTTTTCAGTACCTGAAGGAGACTTTCTGAACTAGACCTCTAGAAAAAGGATGATTTTAAAAAAAAATTCTGAAGAAACGAAAAAAGATAATTTTATGTTTTTTTTTTTGCATTTTAATAAACATCTATTTGAGATTACAGAATGATTTTTAGTTTTTATTTTATTTTAAAAATAAAATGGCATATAGCTGATTTTGTATTGAATCATTTAGAAATCTTCTTCGATGATGGAACATCTAGCTCCTTAAATGTTAATTCAAAATATAGAAACCAAATACATTCTCAAAGAGTACAAAACTTCAAAGGCACTAAACGTATGAACATTAAAAATTTTGTTTGATAAAGTTATGATATTTAAAAATTCAAAATGGATATTTTTACATTTTTTTTATTATTTGACCTTATAAAAAATTGAAAATTTAAAATATTGTGAAGAATATTGATGCAAACGATCGACATAATATATAAAATCAATGGTAGTGTACAAAATCAATTGACGAAGGGTACGGTTGTGATTATATGATGATTGACGCCATAGATAAAAGCTCTCATCAAACGATAGCGTTTCCGGCAATAGTAGTCAATCCTTTACATAGCACAACAACAATATTATTTTTACAATAAATCAATCCTAATTTTTATTTTATATAAAAAGTAGGGTTTTTTTTTTAAAAAAAAACAAAATATGAAATTTCAAAGTTATGCTAATAAAAGTTTCTAACTTTTTCTTATCAGTGAGTATAAAAATATAACTGAAAAAACTACATACCAGTCTGAACGGAGATCAAGTCCAATCTATTATATCAGTGACAGCATCTATAAGGAAATATTTGTATTAATGATAGATATATTTGTAAAAATATTATATATATATATATATATATATATATATATATATATATATATATATGTCAATATAATGACATGTTTTGTCGTTTTAATAAATAATCACAGAGCAAACAACAGAAATTAAATGTACGATTTCATTACAAGTAGACAAATTTTCAAGAAATAAACACAGAGCACCAAAGTTCAAATATGACATCTTTTTTCTGTATACTTTTTTTTATCTAAAGTGGCTATAAAAAATACGTGTGTATAACATTACTGTTATTCAAAAGACAGCACATGTGTCAAAAATATATAAAGATTATTTGCGGACTGTGTGAAAGATAAAAGTGTAAAGATTTGTTTCGTGGAAAAAATTAGCATTCCTGTTTGTTAAATTATATGAGTCATTCGGATATCTTCCATGAAATGAAAGGTATTCTATTTTGAAACTTTTTTTCGTACGTGTTTTTTTCGCATTGGGTTTTTTGCGGTTACATTTTTTTAGATGAAATTCCATTAGGGTGAAAATGTTGATCTGCTATTAAGTTGTTTGATAGGATTTTTTACGGGGTGGCTTGTCACTAGTGAATCAAGTGCATACTTTTTTTTAGAATCTCTAATTTGGAATCTATATCAGTTTTTTTTATGTTTTATATAAAAAAAGAATTCACCAGTTAATGACATATTTTAAAATAATCATTTATTAACATTACCAATATATATTTAAAAAAATAATACAAGTGTCTCATTATTGAATATTTTTTATAATAAAAAAATGTTTATGGTTTATAGAAAAGAATTTATTTATCAAACTGAGGAGTTGTGTTATACATCTATAAATGTAATTATTTTAATTGAAAATACTTCAGTTTATACTAGTCTACCATATGTTCAATACTTAAACATTTTATTATTAATTATTCTTATTACACTTCAATAACATTTAATTGAAAATAAAATCGCCTTATCTAAAATACTTCTCTTTACTGATATTACTTTTCTAAACAATTATTTTACTTTTACGTTTAACGTAAGCGATTTTTAAAAAGGATCAATAGTTTAAAATATTTACATCAATATGGGAGATGACTGTAGAATAGTTCAAAGAAAATACTTCATAAATTATTTAATTATTTGAAAATAAGGAAGAAAACGAATAAAAAAAGTATACAGTATTTTTTTTGATTCAAAACATTTTTGTATACTTGCTATTGAATTGTATGAAAAAAGATACTGATAACATTAAAAAATTACAACAACAATGCCTCCAGAGAGAATTGAACTCTCGACCCCTGGTTTACAAGACCAGTGCTCTAACCTCTGAGCTATGGAGGCTCGTGAAGATTCATTTGGAGCATAATTAACATGAAACCTATTTTTATTTTTACTTTATTTGGAGTACTTGTATAAATGTCACTTATTTTAATTATCAAAATAATGTTAAAGTTATTTTGATATATATATATATATATATATATACAAATTTTTATTAATTAGTATAAAGATTAATAAAAGATTTAAACAGATGAATAAACCACGTTAAGTGAAAATATTTAAGACGTACGGCGACCGAAACGTATTATCATAAATGAACTGAAAGTGACAACAATACAAATATCTCAAGAGTGAAATCTAAAACGCACGTCATCTGAAAAAAAACATACAACATCCCAGCGTGTTGCTAAACGCATGTCAGACGCACTGCCGGCCAAAAGGGCAATTCTTCATCGCTATTTCCTATATCCTCATTTGGGAACGAGGCACGCAACGAGCACAAGCAAAGCCACCCTTCCTGTTTCACCCAATTATGCGCGCACACAAAAACCGGGCACACGGATCTTATAGTACACACATGTCGAATTCTTTAGCCGATCAAGAAACTTTCTCACGGTCTTAGTGAACACCTTTAATTCTCCAGTCTGCAGAAGTCTCTTTTCCTGACCTACCCTTCTCATACAAACACACACACACGCACGCAACAGCATATGAATACACAGAATGTATTACACGTGGCGAAATAGGTATAGAAGTGTGCAGGAGTTGTAAACGACACATGGACTATTTTTTGTTTCACGTTTTGATGTACGTCTCTTTTTTCATCTTTTATATACTGTTAGATACCGGTCTTCAATACACTTTTTTTATTAGGTATACAATGATTTATGTATATATATATATATATATATATATATATATATATATATATATATATATATATATATACACATATATGTAAAGAGAGAAAATATATAAAAGAAAATGAAAATTTCAGGTTTCACTTTCATTCAATAAACATTACACATATATATTCCCTAAATGGATAGTTTGAAATTAAATCTACATCTGCTCTAATAAAGTAAAATATTATTTATATATATATATATATATATATATATATATATATATATATATATATATATATAAGGATTAAAATAGAATATATATTCAAAATCGTGCATTGAATGCCTCCAGAGAGAATTGAACTCTCGACCCCTGGTTTACAAGACCAGTGCTCTAACCCCTGAGCTATGGAGGCTGATGCCACCTCAGCCATTGTTTTAAAATACATTTCTTATTTATAGAAATACTAATTATAATTTTTAATAGATAGATTTAATTGCAGAATTGAATGAGTATTAATGTACAATGGAAATGCAATTGAAATTAAACTACACTAATATAAACATGATGTAATATATATAATGTTTGAAATAAAATATAAAAAGAACTACATTTGTGCCTCCAGAGAGAATCGAACTCTCGACCCCTGGTTTACAAGACCAGTGCTCTAACCTCTGAGCTATGGAGGCTTGCTGCACCCACTTAGATTTTGTGAAACATATTACAAGATATTTCCATTTAATCAGTTAAAATTATCAGAGCGTTGAAAAGTATAAAAAATTATCAGGTTTGTGATAAAAAACAAAGAAATGATGATTTAATTTATTCATATAGAACGTTTTATCTCTCTTACAAATTGAAATAAGTGATATTTATATTGCGGTTTTTGTACAGGCAGTTTTCAATTTGATAAGAGAACTATCAGTATTAGATAAAATGTATATTTATTAATAGTAAAATATGTTTGAATAAAATGTGCATTTTTACAATTATACGTATAAATATAAAAAGACAATTTGTTGGATTAAGAAATACTTAAAATAAATCCGAATCGTATTAAAAACACAAAAATTTCAACTATATTATAATTATATTTCATTCAAAAATGGTTAAAAAATTTAAATTGTATTAAAGACTATTTTGGTATAAATCGAATGATTTATCATAACAAATTCTATTAATACTAATTGATATTTTAGAAATGTATTTATAATTTCTCTTTCTCTCTCTCTCTCTCTCTCTCTATATATATATATATATATATAATTTTGATTTGTATTTTATATAAATTTATGCAATTTAATCAGAAAAAAATAAAATAGAAAATGTTTTAAAACTTGCAAGAATATTTCGAAGAAATCAAATAATTCAGAATAAAAAGAAATGTTAGAAAAATTATTCCATCTTTTAATTTTTGCAAAGATTTTAACAAATAGTTACATTTTCATTCCGGTAAACACATACATTTTTATAAAATGAGAATTTAACTAAAAAATGATCAATGAATACTACATAATCAGAAAAAAATGTAATGATGTCATGATGATCTTCTCCTCGGATCATTTAGTTTCAGCACATTCAAATCTTCAGTTAGATATTAGAGATTAATTTTTAGTCCTATTTATGTACAAAAGATCTGATTTAAAGCCAGTATGTAATATCTACTTGAAGTTAGTACACGTCTGAAACTAATGCGCACTCAGATGATCCACAAGGAATAAGACCGTCAGGATAATGCATCAACGGAATTACAGATATATAAATAGAATAATAATTTTAAAAAGGTGATTTGAAAGGTGAGTGAAAAATTAATTTGTGAAAATGAGAACTAGATTTTTTATAAAAAAAATATATAATTAAAAAAATTGAAGTAAAAACAAGAAGAGTAGAAAGTATTACAATTGAAGAATGAAACATTTTAATTTATAAAATAAAATATGTTAGTTATACCTTCTAAAAATGTTCCAAACTCGACAATTTTTTGACAATCAAATTCTAAATCTCTATTAATTCTCTGTTTTTATCCACTATAGATCAATATTAAAAATAATCAAACATATTAAAGGAGTCCATAATTGGCACTTTCAAAAAAATCTGATATATGAAATACAATAATTTAATTGTGAAAGAAAATGTTGTACCAAATCATAACTATTCATTTTGAATTTCACTGAAATACTATATTTTTTTATGTTTATATAAATTTCATTACAAATAAGAGAGTGTTATTTTTAATAATATATATAAACATACATACATATATATATATATATATATATATATATATATATATATATATATATATATATATATATATATGTAATTTGTAGGTATATAAGTACGTTATAAATCGTTAACATTGTCTAGGTGAACAATGTCGATGATAAATTATATTTTTTTTATATGAAATCATACAATTGATCTTTGACAAAATGTAGCATACGCCGTCATTAATTCGTTCGTCAAACTGCACACACAGTCCTGGCCAATAGCTGTGGGCGCAGATAATAGCACTCGACGAAACTTTCCCACGTTCTCACGGGGATCTGTGAATGCCATCGTGACCATCAACCACCAAGCGACGGTTGCCATATGTTGCTCTTTTATATACCCACACATATATACGAGACATAAAAACCGCATACGAATGTGTATACACACCATCATCAAAGAGGAGACCAAGCATGTCCAAACACCAGGAAGATTGTAACATGTCTTTTGAATAACATATCGTAACGTTATTGAAACGGAAAGGAGTACATTTATGTTTATTCCAACGTATCGAACTCTCTCACTCGCGTACTACACGTTGCAAAAATCTCTCTCGAATCACGTCTAATTAGGATTTGATAGAATGAGAGAATGGGTGTCGTGTGTGATGTCTGTTCAATGCTGTATTTCTTCTTCGAGTCAATTTATAATCCGAATGTTGCGCATTCTTTTTCAGAATCGATTCATAAAAGGAGATACTGTGTCTGTTTAATGTATTTTTCATTAAGTGCTCCTTATTGATGAAGATTTATAAGTGGTTTTTACATATTGTCAAGCGATTTTTAATACTTGCAGTAAGTAGAAATATGGCGCCTGTGCGTATATATCAATATTTACAATATATATATATATATATATATATATATATATATATATATATATATATATATATATATATCCGACACTATAATTACTGGTTTCAGGTTGTTCACTTATAAAACGACAGAAATATCAGATATTAAAAAGTCTGTTCTACAGCAAAAAATATATTAATTAAAATTGTAATATTTGATATTAGATTCTGAAAAAATTAATTTATTTAATAATTAATAAAATGCTTTCAAGATATTATATATAAAGACGTAACGTATTCAGAACACTTTTTTGATCTTTGATGAAACAGAAATAGAATTTTGTTTATTTATTATAGTAAAGGAACTTCGCAAAGAATGGAAACACTAAATACTATACATTTTTCTTTATTAAAATGTTCAATAGTTGATTATTATCGATTTGATCATCTTATCAGTATTTTGATGTCAATCTTCATCGTCGTATTTAGAAATAATTAAAAATATTTAATCAAGCTTCGAGCACGCAAGTATACATTGATGTTTTTTAATTTTTGTTAGTTTAATTAAATTTATATTTTTGTATCTGTAATATTATACCTATATGTAATTATATATAAATACATATAGTTGAATATAAATCATCATCTTGTGAAACAGGGAGACTATAAATCCTTCCCACACTACGAGTGTCGAGCACTGAAGAACACAAGTCATAAACATACTTATCAGTTCATAGAACGGAGATATTATCAAGATAGTGAAGCATTTTTTGTGGCCCACTAACGGAGCTACTTCTCATAGTTTAGCTAGCGGAATTCTAGATGCACCATTTTACTGGCTTATACATAATTCAAAAATAAAGACATATTACATACATAATTAGATTTATTTACATGTTTATGCATCTCAATGCTATGAAAATGAAGCTATCTCCATCGAAATGCACGTAAGTGACAATCAATCATTTTGATTAGAATTTGAAATCAGAATCAATATTTCTGATCAGTTTTTTAATGAATTTTACTATGCATAAAAATTCATTTTTGAAACAGATATTTATTTTTCATACGGACGTGCAATTAAACTAATGTCGAGAGCATTAGTACCAACATAATGAAATTATTTGAACAGTTTTAAAAATTCTGCAAAAAGAAAAAAAAGTAGATTCGAATTATATAAATATTTGTTGTAATATTTATAGCACACGAATGTAATTTGTAATGAATAGAAGAAAATTCATGAATATGAAATACAGATTCATTTTTTTTTGATTTTTATCGACTTTTTCTTTTTTACATTTAATTTGTGTGTCAGTATTTAAACAATTTTACCTTTTTTTCTGTAATAAAGTCAACAAAAAATTTAGGAAACCAGATATAATATGAAACACTAAATTGAGATAATATATTAAAAGAATAACCATGTTTAAATAAAAATAGCAATTCTTTCTCTTCAATGTTATTAACGCGTTTAAAAATAGATTCCAGCTTTTAGAAGGTTGCCAATGACTTAGAATATCACTTGGAAAAATATTTTAATATTATTTAAAATTTTGATAAGTACAATTTAACATTATGTATATTTCATAACAGATAGATTTTTCCAAATACTATCACCCTGATTATTTATTTATCACTAATTTAAAGAATTTTTGAAAAGTAAAAAAATAAAAATCTGTGCTATAAAGTGTTAACACAACCTTTTTTCAACAACAAATGATTCAGGCTTTAGCGTTACACATAATAACCCGTTATGCTAATTATTTGTATTTAATAAAAAAAGCATATAATACATTTACATAAAAACATGCAGACAGTTACAATTACAAGTGTATACTAGAGAAATTTTCTTTTTTTTTAATATAAAAACATCCCTGGCGCAATTTGAATAGAACATTTCTTTTTATACTTATCCACTTAAGTTACATCATACAAAATAGTAAAAACATGCAAAAAAACTATTACAGGACTTAATTGCGGTGCGGTTTGGCTAAAAGAAAGTTGACTGCTGATATCTGTGTACGTGTTCGTACATGCAAGCCAGCGATTAGACAAACATTTTTATCCGATCTTTGCTAATTGACTGGATGTGTCTGGTTATCTGACTTGTACGTACATTTATATTGTGCGTCGAGTATCAACTTTCACCCAGATGGTGTGCGATAAATTCAAAGTGGGCGCCGATTATTCATACTGTGAGTAAGCTATTAACCCGTGTCAGCTTCCGCAAACACTTAAATGATTCTACTTAGTATATATGGCGATTCGTTTTTCGTTCTATCATTTTTATGCATTTGTTTGAAAAATATTTAACGTCTAATTTTTATAAATTGATGTGTGCATATAAAAAATAATACAGTTTTAAATATGAAATATATTAATTAATTATTTAATTGATTGAAATGATCATAGCTGGAAGTCAAGCTGTTGAATATATGATGAGTTCGAATCAAGTCTTGTAGCATATGCCATTTTTTATTAAGAAAATTTCTTAATAAGCAATTAATCTAATCAATTAACATACCATAAATTCATTAAATGACAATAAACGGGAAAATTTCATATTATATTGACACTCGTTTAATCATTTAGAATATATTATGTTAGTTAGTACAAATATAATATAAATTATTAACGTTGTATCAGAAACTTATTAAATTTTATAATCAAATTTAATCAATCATTCTTTTTTGTGTTTGATACGTTTAGTTATTTTAACAATGAATTGTAATATCAAGCAAAACGATTAGAGACTTTCTGTCCAGTCTGTTACACTAGTATTCTATTCTAAATCCTTTTAGAACTGTTGATAATTTCAGTAAATGACTTTAAAATGTACAATTAAAAAAATATTAAAGAACAGTGAAGAAACAAATGTTCGACATTCGCCGTAAGAGAAATTGAGGAAACCACGAAAGAACAGTTGGTCCGAATACAAAATTAGACTCCGTACGTAAATTGACACTATTTATTGTTATTGTTGAAAAAAAAGTAACGAACTATGCAAATTATCATCGAACTAAACAGTACATCATGAATGATAATGATTATCGTATAAAAAGTCATTGAGTCAAGCAATCCCGTTGATAGGCTGACCACGTCGTCGTCATGCGGTCACCGATGGATCAGTTGTAGCGTGTCGGGTGGCGGATGACGGCACGTCGGCTGTTTTCTATTGCACATTCGTGCACGCGGGCGTCGCGCGGTCAGGGGTGTGCGCGACTACCGTGGGAACGTGACGCGAGCACGTGCTACCCAGACCCTATTAGATGAAAAGAGAAGGTACTAATATCGCAGAATGTCTGAAAGAACGAGAAACTAAGTGTGCGCCATCGAATTCGTTTTTAATTTATTGCAAAGGATAGAGATAGATATCGCGACCGAGCAAAGAACAGAGAAACGCGATTTTAAGTTGGAATTTGATTATAAAAGCCGATTACGTGATGTTAATGTGTTGATGAAATGGATATTTTTCACACTGAAATGATTATGGATGTGTGAGTAATATATATATATATATATATATATATATATATATATATATATATATATATATATATATATATGCCTACTGATTGCAAACCTTATAAAGTTTGAAATGTTAATACATGATTATTAGTTTGGAAAAGATTGACCGCACCTCTTCTAAAAACACATTCTACAAATCATTATTCTTTATGGACCCTATTTTATCAATTACTACATATTAATGTTTATTTATAAGTATTTAAATTTGAAAACATGTATAAATTATATAGTAAATATATAATGTAATATATAACAAAGTAAATAATGGTATGTTTACTTTGTAACTTATCTGATTATTTCATTAAATAAAAATAATATTAATTTATTTCAAATGATAAGTTTCTCATTTGTTTCACTTTCTGTTATATAATTTTTAAGAGAACGTGTGGTACTTTATAAAGAAAATCAATGCAAATCAGCACCTTTGGATTTAAATAGACACTTCAGGTTTGTTATTTTTAGTAAAATGATAAAAGATTCGATCATGGAAGGTTAGAAGAAAGTAGAAATCCGCAATTTTAGTTTAAATAATTAAATATTTCATAAAGTGTTTTGTTGGGTATCCTGATTGCAAAGAGTGTAACCAAAGAATTTCTCATTTTATGAAAAAGACTATGCAATCAAATTAAATGACAAAAATGAAAAACTTATAAGGGTGAATGTATAATGTTTCGTAACAAAGCACATGCCTAGAAATGATTTATTTTTCAGTGCAAGTCTGTGAAAAATGATTGAAGAATGGAGTGAATAAAAACTGGTCTTGTTACTTATTAGAGACCCTGTCATCTGATTAATTGTTCTAAACAAATATATTTACAATCATTATTTCTATTTTTTAAGTTTTCTTATGAAATCGTTATATTTTATTATATGTTTTAATTATAATTGTATGTTTTTACAACTATTGTCCTGACTGACTTTGTCTTTTCGAATCATCTGAGTGTTTGTTCTTAGATATTAGTTTTGGTATGTGTGCCATCTTCTGAATCTATTCGAATTAGAGTGAAAAACAGACATTCAAATTATCTAAAAGGACGAAGAACATTAGGACAACTCATATATTCTAATATTGAAAATATTTAGATAATGTACGTACACAAAACTTACTGTCTATACAAGATTGTTTTATTATTTCAATAAATAAAGATAATACCTACTTGTTTCAATTATCATTTTTTTATTTTAGTATTTAATAATTTCTCATTGACTTCAACGTTTTTATAAAATTTATTTATTTTTTAATTAGTTTTTTACTGGAACTATTTACAGGTTTTGTACAAAAAATACTTCACTTTTCATGTTAAAACAGAAAAAAAAACGAATCTGTACAAGAAATATAACAGTTCTTTTCAAATTAATTAAAAGAGAGAAACTATATTTATGCAGCCATTTTTTCTGTTGAAACAGTTACGGTTAAACGCAGATTTGTGAACTGGTGATTAATGGATCATGAATCTAATAATAGATGGTGTATTAGCGTGTAATATTACTTTACAATACAAAACTAATTACTTCTCAATAAGATGTAATTGTACTGAAAAATTAAACCATTCAAGACTAATGAGATTTCAACAAATCAAAATAAACAAGTAAATCGTACTTTTCAACACTTAATGAACTGTAAATTTTATACCAAGCGAAATCAAAAGACATGATAAATAAATCTGTATATTTAAATTGAGCATTAATAAAATTTACATATCACTAAATTATTTTATATTGAATATTAATTAGTGTATGGTTATTTGTTAATTATATAGATATAAGTATAAACTGAGATTTTGTTTTGAATCAAAAATGTTCTATTTATTTAAAAAAACACACATGGAATTAAAATACATATCAGATTGTTTATCAGTCTAACACAAAACTATAAAAAAAACTGACAGGTTTGAACCCCGTGACACTTATGTCACGTCGGCAAACATATTACCTTGAGACAATAAATTATGAGGTCTTTTCCTTCATTCAAAATGCATATAAAAATACCTGCATACCGAAAAAGATTAAAACGAATCTCGATTTATACGATATGATATATATATATATATATATATATATATATATATATATATATATATATATATATATATATATATAACAACACGTTAATACATGCAAAACGAATCCAAAATATATACATATGGAAAAAACAACCTGAACACAGACATACTAAATTCTTCTAACATTTACAAGTCATTAATTTTTTCATCGATAAATTATGTCGACACAAAAAAAATCAAACATGAAATTAAAATGATTTCGCGTAAACACGCCGTATATGTGATAGCCATCAGCTCAAAAAGTCTCTAGGTACCACCTGCCTGATTTTCCCACAGTCCGACAGGAAGTGGGACAAAGATGACGCGATCACACGCGAGAGATAGGAACATCTGCGCGTGCTAAAGTGAAATGACATGCCGTTAACGCCAGTGACGGCTCGTGCTTACGTCGAATAACGTGCCAAAAGAATATGTTTAGATCACGAGTCATCAACCTACGGCCCGTGAGTTGGATTATGTATTCGGACGTGTGTCGCACGACCTTCGGGCATCTCGGTTCATCTTTTCAATGATACGCACTTTTACATTGTTAAACACATACATACATGCATATACATATGTACATATATATATATATATATATATATATATATATATATATATATATATATATATATATATATATACATATATAAATATACAAAGTTTCTTTTAGATTACCAATTTGAATTTCGTTTTATATAAATTAGATAAAAGCATGATAAATACCTAATATATATTACATATATATTATAGATAAGTAAAAGCAGAAACACATTTAAAAATCACAGTTTAAAGTTAAATATTTGCTAAATTATACATACATACATTATATATATATATATATATACACATAATGAAGCAAATTCTATGAATTCATTAAAGAGAAATGAATAATTTTAATATATAGATTTGTACTTAGAAGAACTACGTCTCAGATAAAATATATGCACAAAAAATAGAAATACTTGGAAAATCATACATTTTCTTAATTAAAATTTTAGAAAAAATCGTAGGAAATAAAACATGCATTTAAAATTTACATAAAGTCTAATTGATGTATCCATTTAATCAATGATTAAAACGTTTTACGAAATGTCATTAGAAAAGGAGGTAATTAGTATTCATTTCCTGGAACTAACAGAATTTTTTCTACTTAGTAACAATTAATAAAATGCGTAGTTTTATATTCGAAATGTTTATAATTATCTAATACATTTTTTCACGAGTAGATACGTGCAGTAACCTGTTTATTTGTTAAACTATTTTTATAAACATACACAATGGAATTTTATGTTATTTCATATCATTTTTAAAATTTCTAAAATAAAATTGTTCATATTGGTGTTAATGTATAAGTGAATCGAATTAATTATTAAAAGAATGTTGCTTAACATGTGTTATAATATAAAATTTGGTTTTGTGACAAACATAATCATTATTTTAAAAAAGTATAAATAAAAATATACTTGACAAAGGAAAGTTGTATCATATAAAAAAAGCATTTATGAAAAATGTCTCAAAATGATTCTAAGTTGATAAGAAACCCTTTTTTAATCACTTAAAATTCAAGAAAAAATGTAGTAATTAAAATATAATATTATCGATAAAAAAATAAATTATATTTTGTGAGACATTCAGTGCCTACATTGAAAATTAGATGGATTCGTCATAGAAATATGCTTTAATGTATCCAAACAAAGAAAAATTAATTATTGAACTTTTTAATAAAAAAAATCACATGCGACATTTTTTATCGATTTGTGAACGAACTTAGGAGTTCAAAATAAGGAAATAATTGTTTAGGTTAGAATCAAACTTTTTATCTATGAAACTAATGACTTATTTAAAAAAAAATAAATAAAAAATAAACAAAACGATTTATTAACCTCAAAAACAGATACTGATACTATTTTAGAAGAAAAAACCTAAAAACATCATTTAAAGTTAACAAACAAACAAAGTTATGTTAATAAGAAAATTAATATTTCTTTTTGTTCTTAAACGGAAAATTTAATTATATAAGAATTTTATACATATTAAACACTATTCTCTTTTCTCTTTCTTTCTCTTTCTATATATATATATTAATACATATATATATATATATATATATATATATATATATATCATTTGTAAGTAATTAGAAATAATCAAATTTTTGATATGTCTGAATGAACAAATATTTTTAATTTTTTTTGAAGACCAGTAGAGTACCATAAAATCATTGTAATAACAGAGAATGAAAAAGAAAATATGTACATATTAAATTGTTTTCAAATTGATTAAAAAAATATAATAGAAACTAAAATAGATAATATTTAAATTTAGTATTAGTATTAAATATAAAATCAAAATTAAATAAAGGAACAAATTATAATAAACATATAACTGATACAAATATATATTTAAGAGAAATCTTAACCAAAAACGGATTATCTTTTATCATCAGATGTTTGACTAAAAATATTTCGATCTTAAATTTCTATAAAAGCAAATTTAAGCAGATACAACAATTAAATTTTATTTACATAAAAATACTTCTTATTCTCTTTGTTTCTGATTTTTAACTAATCCAATATTATCTTTTATAAATCAAAATTATATTCTGATTTCATTAATCATTAGACTTTAAAGTGTATTTGTCTCGATAAATATTAAATAAATTAAATATTTATTTCATTAAAAACATTTATATCCATTTTAAACGACATACATTTTTAATATTAAATTCTAGATCAATTGTAAGACTGGTACATCATAAACTGATATACATACATACATATTTATATATATATATATATATATATGTTTGTATATGTACCTACAATATATTTCTGTTATTTCCTGTGAACCTTCAATAAATAAAATTTCAAAGGTATTCTTCAAGGATATCCACAATAGATCGATCACCTGAAGAAATTATTATATCACATGACATACTTTAGTATTAAGAACATTGAAACAGTAATTAAGTTATTTAGATTCCAAGAAGATTGCATTTAGTTTAATTGTACGTAAACTGTATACATTTATATATATATACACATTATATATATATATATATATGAGGTCATTGCAACTATGAAGAAAACAATGGTCATTGCAACTATCAAGTGTTGAGTAACATGTGATGACTTTAAATCCAGGTATAAGATTTGTTACCATTCACTAGGAAAAACAATTTCATTTTGAAGTTCGCTCACAAAATAAATAAGCATTTCTATTACTGTATGGATAGAAAAGCAGTACAATAGAAAAATGGAAACTTTTTAGGAATATCTTTGAGTTCGAATTAAATACGGGTATAAAGAGTAAATGACGACACTTGTGTTGCTTGTATCTGGTTTTTTCAATTTTATTTATGCAATTTTTATAAAGTGGAACACTTTTTTTAATTATATACTATGATAATATAAAAATCGAAATTTGTTGATCACTTGTATCAGTAATGAATGTCTTTATATAAAAAATATTTTTATAGTATGAATTTCCCCTGTTAGGAAAAATTCGTTATTATCAAAATTACAAAATGTTTTAAACTCTAATATTTTTACGTGCTGTATAATCGACTAATTGATTTTTCATTTAAGTTTTTACAAAGGACCGAACAAATACATACATATATATATATATATATATATATATATATATATATATATATATATATATATATATATATATTCCGAATGGGTAAGATATAACTCACGGGATTGTTTCGACCTATCAATAAAATTAGAGATTATGTCTATAAATTTATGTTCAAACCAATAAGAGTATGCTTTTAGACTAACTTTAGAGTTCCTCTGGTCGAACTGAACAAAGCAGTATTACTAAAAACATAAAAATCCTTCAGCACTATGTGTTAATTTATTCAGGTTCTGAAACGAATAAGATGCTTGAGTCTTTGTGTTATAAATGTCTGTGCCCAGTATTTAAACGACCTAAAAAGGTATTATACCCCACAAATGATATATCTATAATCATAAAAATAATAAATGCGTGTGGCTATGATCAAATAGAAACAAAAAAGTTATTTTTCAGTGACTAATTCTATTAAAAAAATATCAATTACCATTTTTATTTCATATTAATACTATTCTTATATATATAATTTCAAATACTTAAAATAAATTATATATTCTCTGGACAAATTTAAACAAGTGTGTTGATTACACTACATTATTAAAAAGTGTTTCAGTAAATCATTAAAATCTACAATAATATTACAGCTAAATCTATTTTAATCACTCTAAATATATCTTTTAAATATGTTTTTTTTTTAATCTCAGGAAACAAAAAGTAATATTTAATTAAAACCTGAATAATAGTAATAATAACTGGAGAGGAATATTTTATACGTTTTTAAAGAACAAAAAAACTTATATACAAAAACAAATATCAAATAGTAGACAATCCTGTTTAACAACGGTTGAAATCATCTTAAAAAAAATAACTGTACATTTTTTTTTGAAAAATAATAGCCTTAAAACCACAATTAATTTTTTTATCCTCTCATGTACCGTTTGAAATATTCCAGGTGGATTAAATATCTATAAATTAGACCAGAAAATGAATTCTCAGTATTTTGTCAGTCCTTGAATACGAATTGATTGGTACCTTTGGTAATTTTTCTAAGAAATAAACCTTGATTAATGCGCTAAACCACTAAAAGAGATATTATTCTGAAAATTAATTACTATAAATTTTAAGCACTCTTTCAGACATATATATATATATATATATATATATATATATATATATATATATATATATATATATATTTCTTCTAAGGTTGCCACGTGCTCCTGTCATCCTATATCAATATATACCCTCCGCCACTGAATGTAAGCCACGCGCGTGGGAACGGGTCAGACACATTCTCATTAAAAATTCTATGTAACAAACAAGAACAGTACAATCACAAACTCAACACTGTACAGAATAAACTTGTCTGAAATGGAATACAAATAGAAATGAGGTACGTGCTGAATAAAGAAGATCATATCAAATCAAATAAAATGTAATACAAATTTCTGATAAAAAATATCATGTTGCCATTGAAAATGCAACGACAGAAACGATCGAATACGTGTACAGAACAAGAATGTACTTATACAGAATCTGATGTATTAGACAAAGATGTGAAATAGTAGCAAATTAACCTGTAATGTTTGTTGATAGGGTATTAAAAGTGTATGCAGTGAATTAGATCTACCTTACTTGTTGTTGATTATTGTCTAATTAATTAAAATAGGGTAAGTTTTATGATTGTATATGTACATATCTGTGGAATAGAAAAAAATTATCTAACCAGTTGTTAATGAACTTTCCACTGGATAATTAGGTGCTTATGTTCTAATTTTACAAGAATTAATTCGTCTATACTATTAGAGTTGGTCGTTAATTAGCAGCGTAGATAAATGCTATGCAAAAATTTATATTTACATTTTAATCTACATTTTTACATTAATTAAAATGTATTCTTAATACTGAAACGAAATATAAACACAGTGGATAATTAGTTTTGTAGAAAATAGAAACAAATATCAATAGAATCACAATGATTTTTATCAATGTATATATAAAATTTGTTAATTTTTTCTAAGTTATTTTTTTTTTTAATAGATTATTCTTTATATTATAATATAAACAGATTTAATAAAAGATAACATGGTGATGCAAAGTATAAGCGAAAAATAAATTTACAATTTCTTTTTTGTTTAAAAAATACTTATACTGTTTGTACTAATTATCTTATTTGTTACTACTTTTTGAAAAATGAAAACATTACGGATTCTGTTTAAAATATTTTAAAATTAAATTAATACGTGTATGTGTATGTATGTACAAATTTACAGGCATTTATATTTTTTTAACTTGACAGAAGTGCTTGTAATGATTAAATAAATATTATACGCATAAAATAAATAAAATAATTGCGGTATTATATATGAATGTGACGGTCATAAACTGTAATTATTTTCCTACCAACGAAATATATATGACTTTTTTTATATTTCAAACAACAATCTAATTTGTTTATTTGTTAATTACAACAGCTTCATAATTTTTTATAAATTGAAGATATGGAATAAGGAAGTTTTATTCAGAATTTAAAAATATAATCTTCACTAGTAATAAACACACAATTATTAGAAAATATAAAAAAATGAAGACAGTAATAAGTATTGTTACAAAATCACAAACAAGAAAAGAAGAAAATTACATCAGGATAATTACATATAATTAACTATCGATTTATTAAAAAAATCTGTAAGAATTTTCCATTTACAATAAAAAGTATAAATGAGGACAATTTATTATATATATATATATATATATATATATATATATATATATATATATATATGCGTGTATGTATATAAATACTTATATCAAGCCTGTTATACAGTTTAAGTTTAATTCACGTTGTTGAGCTTCGTTGATTTCAAGCTTTCTAGTATATAATTACGCCAGTGAAGCGTTGATAATTGGTTAGTTTATTTATCTAGAAATGATAAATAAACTGTTGCATATTATTTATTAACAAGACAAGTACATCTGACAGCTGTTGAGAAGAAACATTTCATTCTACTAAGAAACAAAATTTTTAAACTATGATTTCTAGTAGTTTATTTTTAAAATCGATTCTGATTACATTGAGTTATAGTAATAGATTTATTTTAAAAAAGATACTTTTCAGTAGACCTGAAATGTCAATTATTCCAAAATTCTCGTGTATAAGTTATTAATGAGATGCTGGTTTATTATAAATAATAGATGGCTAAAAAAGTTAAATCTAGAAATACAAAAAAATCCTGTTTTTTTTTTGAAAACTAGTTTTAAAACTTGTTCATTATTCTTCTTTATATTTTTTTATTTAAATTCTTGTAAATAAAAAATTAATATGATTTCAGTATTAAAATTATAAGTTATTGATCTCCAATTTAGTTCACAGAAAATTTATGAAAACTAAATAAAAAAAAATTTCACAACTCGATTTGGTTGACAATGTATTATTAAAAAAAATATTATCTCAGAATGTACTGTTTATTGATATATTTTTATATCAGAAATGCATTATATTATCAGAAATATTTTTATAATTTTACAAATATAACTCTTTGAAGATTGGGGTTGGTTATTGTGGGGTGAGTAAGGCTACGACCTAGAAAAATATTATTTTAAATATGGTTTAAGCATAAAAGCAAATGAACCAACTACCTCATTTCAAGAAATTTATAAATAACATTTTTTTAACCAAAACTATCTTAATAATTAAATGTCTCATGCTTCCTTAAAGGATTTTCAAAAATTTGAAAGACTAGCAAAATTTATGCTTCAAGTAATTAACTGTTTATTTAATTTTAAATCACAATTATTTACAACATAGCTAGAGATTGAATTAAACGCTTAGAGATATAATTTAAATTCAACTGTATTATATTTTATTTATATTTTTTAAACGATGTTAACCTTAAATTTATTTTATGCAAACAAGTTTCATATTAATTTTATCCTGTAACTTATAATCTGTATAAATATATACAATTTGTTTTTTTCACCGAATGTTAAACTGCATATAACGTATGTGAACTCGAAAATTATGGACTAGTTGTATAATTTTTCAACGGTACACAGGCACCGCACTTTATCAAAAATTGTCAAGTTCAAAAATAGAAAAATCAAAAATTGGGATTTGTTGCAGCTGCAAGTATATATATATATATATATATATATATATATATATATATATATACACATGTGTGTGTGTGTGTGTGTATGCATGACCATATTGGATTTTAACGACCATCAAAAAAAAGTTATACCAGTAAACGTACAACAACAAAAACTTGCTTGAATTTTTAATCATGTCTGATATAAGAGTATTTAATCTGAATAAAAATAGATATTTTTTATTTCGTTCGTTTTTTGTCGAATACGCCGATGAAACTTTTCAATGCATATATTTTTAAGCACCAATTAATTAAAAATCAAGTTCGCGGAAGTCGTTATCAAATATGTTGATTTTTTTTATCTAAAACTCATATTACGTATCGATCGTTATACAATCGATCGCAAATTATATGATTTCACCGTCAAAAATTTGATAACATTGCACATTTGCATCCTAAACTTGCAGTTGTAGTCGGAAGTTAAACGTGATTAGTGAGTGACCTTTCCGAAAAGAATTAACTTTCACGTAATAAGCATTTAGTAGTTTATAATATTTATGATCGTTTTTTTTCCTGACGGTAGAGATCTTTTGAAAATTACGGCAATAAACAAGTTCTACGGCGATTGGATTTTATTATAAATTTAAATTTATATTGCATTCTACACGAATAGAGATTTGATGTAGTGGATAATTTAAATTTTTAAATTGGTATTTTACTACCGAGTCGTTACGTTACAAATAAATTCCATAATACAGGAAGATTTTTTTTAAACTATTATAAAATTAAATTAAATATATTCACACATTAAACAAATTAATGTATTCATATATAATCCAATATTTGCACATCAATTCTTAAATTCACGTTAAATATGGATAAACTTTTCAACTTATAAACATAAATTAAATTTAATCATTCTAAAATTATTAAAATATAAAAAAAATGCAGTTCAATAAATGTAAGTAGTTTTTTTTTTCATTTTATGGAATTATTATTAAAAATTCAACAAAAATGATTCATTGTCAGTGGCGTAGTAAGGGGAATATCAACAGGAGAATTGAAACACTAGCATAAATTTTCAAAATTAAAATGTGTAAACATCAACAAATCTGCAACCATTTTTTAAAACGATTTTTTAAATAGTAATTAAAACTTTAAAGCCAGATCTGTTACGAAATGTAATACAAAAATCATTAAAAATATTATAGATTTATAAAGTTCTGAAAGGGGTCCTTTTCACAGTCAACTTTAAAAATAACTCTTATTAAATAAAGGAAAAACTTCTTTTATTTACACTCTTAAATATTTACAGTGGCAATAAAATCTCTCACAATACCTGTAACACACCTTTATAGGTTTACGATATTTGGTAATTATCACATTGAGGAAAATTTTGTACAAATCGAAATTCCTTATTGAACTTAACGAGCGACATTTTGTTTACACTGTAAATAACGAAAAGGAAAACAAACAGTAATTTCTAAGCAGAATTTATTTATCTAAACAAAAAGATTACTAAGAAAATTATAAATAAACCAAGATACTTTTTTATATTTGCATTAACTGTTTATCTTGAGAATAAATTATATCAACTAGAATTCAAAACTAAAACCTATAACGCTTAAATTTTAAAAGTGTAATGTTTTTTTTATTATTATTTTTAACCATTTTATTTTTATGAAGAAATAATGGTTTGTAATTATATATATATATATATATACACATACATACATACATACATATATATATATATGTAGGTGTGTGTGTGGTTTCAAGAAAAACATTAATGCTCTCATAAACATTTCTTTTTAATCAGTGCATTAGAACGTAAAGGCGTGTAAGCGTGTGAGAATTGTATCGATTCGAATTTTTTTATGATTATTATAGAACTGATGAGTGACTTTCTATGTACAAGCCGAAACGGTATTTCGATCGTATACATATTTTTATTATGCTTTTTTTATGTATCAACATCTGTTATGTAACATCAACGAAACTCAGATGTATAGTCCAGTGAAAGGTAAAATACTTGGATATTTTTTCGGCAGAATCGCGGAATGGTTATGATTTTTTATGGGATGGGCTTGAATCCAGGTCGGGAATGTTTAAGTGTAATTAACGATGACTCAATGGATCAATTTATAATTTCAGTTTCATGGTATTTATGTAATTACGTTTTTGCAAGAAAATTTTATAAAATCTGTTGTAATTAATCCTTTAAATTTTTATCAATTTATGTTTATATTTACAAGCTTGCAAAAAAAATTGACACGTGCAAATTTTGTAATACTAAAAGTAAATATTTGATTCATTAATTAGGTTTTTTTATATCAATTATATTTTTTAATGTACTACTTTTTAATATATTTCAATAATACCTTATTTATATTTTGTTTAATTTTCATTTCAATGTCTATTCCACTAGATTCAATGTAAAATTATGAATATTACTTTCTTGTTTTAGATTGTTTAAAAAAAATATTTTTCTGTATGAAATAACTATTCTAAAATAGTTAAATAATTTGGAATCTAATTGATATTATGTTCCGATATATTTCTGACACTATTGCTAAATTCACTTGCACGAATAATTTTTTTACATATGCTGTAAACTAAAAAAAAGTGTAATCAAAATATTACATGTACAAGAAAATGAATTTTTTTATAGAAAATGGAAAAGTGGAATACATTTCTATCCTCAAAATATTTCTTATTATTTTGTATAACTTTGGTCCGTCTGTTGGGTAACTAACGAATCTCTAAGCGCAGAGAAAATATTTTAATTAAAAACAGAGTTATGATTGATTTCATTTAATGGCACCGAATTCATTTCTATGCCTAATTAATGACTATAGATAATTTGTCATCGTTACTTATATGTTTCAATTGCAATACTATTATCCTCAGATCGACGGGGTTCAGAAAAATCTGATATTTTACTTGTAAGAGTATGAAATTGATCTTAATATTCAATTTTATCTGCAATAAAATTAAATATATAACATTTTGAATATCGAAAAGATTTTTTTAATCTAATAAAAAGGCAACAAAGTTTTTTAAAGACAAAAAGAAGACATTTCTTCCAGAATACCAGATTATATTCAATTCCAAGTTGTCACATCTATAGTTTCCTATAAAAAAATATATTTCTCAAAAGAAACATAGATATTAGATAAAAAATGCTTCATTTTTATAGGATCTAGTTTGAAAAGACCAATAACCTCATCTTGTAAAAAATAACCAAATCTGTTTTTAAAAAAATAAAATTTATTATCTATAAATTATTTTTTCTCTAATTTTAAGTATTAAATATATTTTTTATACATATAACGTTAAATGTTTATTTTATTTTATATGCTTTTTTTAATTGATACAAAAGCAACTTTTTGTTATTTTTATTAGATGTAATTAAGGACATATCATTCTAAACGTCAGCTTACTTACAAATATATGTATACACTGGTACTTAATTATTAAATATATGGCATTTTAAATTAAGTTACATTACGAAATGAGTAGATATGAGTTTAATACGCGCTCATTAAAAAAATATTGAAATTTTGCAATAGAACAGTAATAACAACAATAATTCAAAACTAAACATCTGTCGTATAAAATCGTATTCTTATACAAAAATTCTATACTTATTCTTCGCTAGTTTCAAATCTGCTTAAGAGCATTGCACTGAAAAAAAACTATATAAAAAGAATTAACAAAATAAACAAACTACTAAAAATTAATTCGTATAAAAAAGAACTTAGCACCTTACCGTACACAAAAAAAAATCCAATTTTCATAACAAATTGATTTCTTAATGAAAATATAATTATATGTATTTTTTTCTCGTTTAGAATTTAATATCTCACAATGATAGACGAACTTGTCGTTAAAATATATTTTATTTCAATATCTAATAATACAAAAATAAATTAACAGAAGACAAAAAAAAAAGCGATAAAAATCTATCAAGTGAAATCAAACCGATGTATCTTGACCACCTAGTGTTTGTAACGTATCTGATATTAAATTAAAACTAGAAATTAATTATATTTTCTTATAATTAAATTGATGTAATTGGCTTTTAATGACATGTTTCGCGATGGCGAAAAAAATCGTAATAAATACTGTTCGACGTAAAGCATCATTCTTTTCTCAATGCATTGAGATATTATATGAATGCTTGCAGCATTTTTAACAGTCACGAAATGAGCCTCAAGTAAGGACAAATTAAAATTACTGTGATCAATTTTACAACATTCGTTATTAGATCCGATTATCGGTTTGTATCGACAAACATTGCTAATTAGTGACGAGAAGTCAATTTTAGTGAAAAATTATCGGCGAATAGAATAGCGATTTTTAATTTTCTATACGGTTGTGTACAATTCATACTGAAGTAGGTACAAATTATATATATATATATATATATATATATATATATATATATATATATATATATATATATATATATATATATATCAACCTAGGCTTCCACACGAAAGTATTAAAAAAAATATGTTATCCTTGATTTAGTATTTTAGTTCAATTGCATTTTAGTATTGAATTGAACTTAAATACTAAATAAAAAATAACATGATCCATACTTCTATGTGAAATCCTAAATTGAATCTCTCTCTCTCTATGTATATCTATCTATCTACCTACATATATATATATATATAACATTATTTAGAAGACATTGCTCCGAATGACCCAAGTTTTAAATGTTATTAAATATCATTATTTTCTAAATAAACATTTTTACAAATAAACTTCTAGTGATTATTTTTTAATGTCCATTAAAAGAATTTCTGTTTTCTACTACCAGTTTCGTATATATATAGGTACATATATATATATATATATATATATATATATATATATATATATATATATATATATATATTAAGACAGGTTGTTGATAATTCGAGATATTTAAAATCTAACTGAAAGGTGAAAACGTATCAAAATTAGCAGTGAAAAAACTCCGGCAATCAAAAAAGACAAAGGCCACCAGGACAACGTATCAAGGAAATCACAGATATAAAAACGTAATTATTATTTGATACAAAGATTATTTCAAATTACCCTATTAAAATAATTAGTTAAAAAAGTGAATTCATTAAAAATATATAAAATAAATACACAGAAATCTTTTCAGTTTCAATTTCGTAAAATAATTATTTTTTGGTCGATTTCCAGGCAACGAATTTATTAAATTTAAACAAATAGATTACCGAATTTTATTAAGATATAAACAAATTGGCCTAACAAACATTATTTTTTCTAAAAATAACTGTTTTATGTGTTTAAATTAACTGTGCTTCTTACAAAATCATCGGCACTTAAAAGATTAGTTTATCGAGAGATAAGAAAATCCTAACTGAAAAAAACTCGTCAAAAAATGATAATTAAATAACAAAAAAATATTAAATTATGTCAAATATGTTCAATTCAAATCTTGCAAAATTATCAATTTTTTTAATGCATATTTAGATAGTTTCATAAATGTCAAATTTTTATCAAAATCAAACACATTATAGAAAAGTTAATCGCTGCAACATTTTAAAAATGAATCTCTGTAATATTTAAAAAAAATATTTTAAATTAGAATATCTAATAACGGGTTTATCTTGTTTGTTTGATTGAACTTATTGCAAAATGCATTAACTTTTTTAAATTTTCTTATCAAATTCTATGTTTAAGTTAAAATATGTTTATTTTAAACGTTCTTATACTTGAAAAACGACCTTTAAAATTGTTTATTAATTAATTTTGATTTTATAATTTATGAAGTTGATGATCGTTTTTTAAAATTCATTAATGTTCATTATTAACTTATTATCGACCTCTATTTACTTATTTATTTAATGTATCAACATATGAGACAATAAATCTCTCACACGGATCTGACTCTAAATATGATCTCTTTTTTATTTCAATCCTTTCATTTCGACATTCATTTAAGAACAACGAGAACAAATCAGTCGATCACGAAATAACAAACATTCACTTAATAAACGCAGTGATCGATAATGTATGTACCTGAAACGAGGATCCGTTTAATAATCAATAAAAAAAACGTTGCGTTTTAAACAAACACTTATCTTTTATGTCGAACGCAAAGAACAATAAACACAAATTTACGATGCAATATATTATAAAACAACACTTTACATAGTGGCCTTTCTCTTCTCTGCTGCCGTTACTTTTTTTGGCCCATGGGCGTTAAATTCAACACGCTATACTACTGCGGCTACCATGTCATAAAGGTCACAATTCCCATTGCGGACAGTCACGCGTTCAACTCCCAGTAACGAATGTGCGTTAATTGTTACATAAATAAAAGAAGTAAGAATTTTTTGTGTATTTAATTGTTATACATACATACAATTTTTAATACTTGCGCCTTTTTATATCTACGAATTTTATTAAGTCAATAAAGACAGCTGAAGTAGCTAGTTTTTATTTTACTAAAATTATTTATTAAACTTTTTTTCTTGTGCGTTTAAATATTTCACAAAAAATATTTTGATATCTCAGTACTCAATTCCTTTTAAAAAAATATTTGAATAAATTAATGAACATCGATTATAATTTCATTTAAAATAATAGAGAAAATATTTATATATAACTGGCAATGGGTAGATAAACTCTTAAAAAACTGTAATATTATAAATAAAATTAAATTATTATTAATGTATGCATACAAGTAATTTAAGTTTAGTCAAGTAAGAAATAAGACTATAAAATAAAACATTGAAATATAATAAAAGTAAATGTTAATTAAATGCAAACTTCTTATTTCAATGATAAATAAAATTAAATAAATTAAGATATTAGAGACCAAACAATTCAATATAATAAAAAAATAAGAATTATAATCTTGTTCATGTATAATTATAAATACACTTGTTTTCAGTACTATTTATAACTACATTATTTCTTGTCTATAAATAATTGAAAGATTATTTCAAAAACTTGCAAACAGTCGTTAAACATTCGAGATAATTTATAAACCATAAAAATATGTTTAAAATTCATTTAATTAAATGTCATTTAGACACATTCAGGAATGAACTATATCCTTTTTGAAAATAAATGTGCATTATGAATAAACATTACATAACTGTAAACAGTGTTTGTCTGTCTATAAAACATTAATATTTTAATTAAAAACCCAATTTGCATGTGATAAATCATAATTACGATGTAAGGTAGAAAACAGTTATAAGATTAATAAATTGTTTTTATTATCATTTCTTCACTACTGGCTGCGAACTATTTCTAAATGAACCGTATTATTTTTTTGGTATCAACGAGCAACAACGCATCAACGTTAAACGAAACAGCAATAAATAGGTTTTATGTATATATAATTAAAGTTGATATTTTAATCAAAACCTGCTACTAAAAAGAACAAATTATAACAAAAAATGAATATTCATATTAGTCGGTCATGAAATTACATCTGGATTATTGTTATTTTAAGCTTGACTTTTAATACAGTGTTATTTATTCGAGTCTAATTTAATTTTATCTTCTTACGAAATTTATATTTTATCCTTTTTTTAGGTGCTATTATTTTCTCATTTATTTTTTTCTCGGTATTTTTACTGTTACTTTTCGTAACATTTTGCAGATATGACTTTTTATAATAAGAAGAATGCACCTGCTTAGATTTTCATATCCGGTGGCAGAAGTTCGCTGTTGTCGAAAATAATAACTTCCCTGTTATTTAATTATTGACGTGATCTTTTTTGAAGATATTTATATAAAATGCAAATAGAAATGTTATTTCAATATTATATTTATTAACGATGACATAATTATGTAAATATTAAGTGATTGTAAATATCCTGTTCGATTTTTCCTTATAAAATCAACTAACAAAATTGTTTAGTTAATCAATTAAATAGTTTCCATCGACTTGTATAATCTTTTATTAACATCCAGACAGTATTCGTATTTCTCTACTGTAAGATATTGTTGGGTTACTACTGAGAAATGAAAACATGTGCTTTTTAAAACCTCCAGCGATGAAATTTTTTTTTACATTTATACTGCTTTACATTGATCAAGGATTATGAAAATCTGACACGATCATCAAGGAAAATGGGAAAAAAGACCTGTTTTAGTTCTTTTAATTTCTATTAAATATATATTACAGTGTATGGTTTGACGTTGCCATAATGAAAGATAAAAATCTTTAATTAGTTAAAACTAGATATTTTGTTTGAAATCTTAACTTCAGTTGATCCATTTCCTAAAATGATTTAGCTAATATTATTTTTCTGCTTCCCAATAGCAGTTTATAAAAAATACTTCTTTGAAATTTTAACAAACAGTCAGAACTACTTTCAAAAATACAAACTAGTCTTTGGTGTTGTTACTTAAACATAAATCTGGGAAACGTTTTCGAAATTTTTAATATTCTGAAATGCTGTCCAATTATCAATGTTCAATTTTTCAGAAATGAACTCAATCGATATTCATGTATTCTTCTTCAGTTAAATTGAAATTCTAGAATTATCTGATATCTACCTGAAAATGAGACACGTACTGAAACTAGTAGTAGAAAACATAAATTTAAATGATCCAGAAAAACGAAGGCTGCCAATTATAAAGTCCATCAATATCATAAGAGCAGTTAGGTTGTAGATAATCAAAAAAATCAAAATTACCATTTTTACAAATAAATTTTTCAATCAATTCACAAACTACACATTTTTTCCAATTAAAAATGTTCATTAATTAACTGTTGATCATTTTTGATTGTTACTTATGCGAATTTCCATAACAATACCATCATTCCCAGAGAAATAAGATATGGAATAATCTCCATATAGGAAATATGTAAAAATTTGAAACTTCTATGTAGAAAAATCGTCACATGTAAATTTTGAAAACTAGTTTTTGATAACTATGTCAATTACTATTTTTTCTAGATATTTCACATTCAACATTTAATTCTTCCTGAAACTTAAGTAACATGATGTACCGAAATTCAAAAATATCCATGCTAATTTTCAATAATTCCTAATCAATAGAAACGTATTTAGAACAGATAAATTTTACATTTAAATGACGGCAGTCAATTTAATCTTTGAAACGATTTGTAACACTTATTATTATTATTAGCAAGTGTTGCCAGAACTAGAAGTTTCTAATTGGAAATCCGACAAGTCTTTTACAATCATTCAACAGTTTTTTATTCACATTATATTTATATCTAATAGACTGTCAATATATTCGTTGTAAATCTTGATATTTCAATAAATAAAGAAGATAGTATAACTTTTACTATCGATCATCAATACGGAATGAAATGAAATAATAATTTATATACATTTTAATGTGATAATGAAGTAATGTGAGATCATAATACAAACATTAAATTAAATTGATATTTCTTGATACATTCAATTCTTATTAAAATAAATTGAATTAATAATAAACCTGTAATCGAATACTATATCACTGCAATCAAAGTATAATCATTTCAGATGTAATACTAAAGCTGAGATTTTTTTTCAAATATTATATTTCAGTCATAAATAAGACAACTGAAGTATAAATAATCTACGTGTCGGTGAATGTGCTTAATTAAAAACACAAATAAGAAATTATATAATCTACACGAAAAATACTTTAATTATTGTATTTTAATTTATTTAAATATCAATAGTAAAATTTAATTAGCAAAACATATTTATATGCATTGATCAGATGTGTTTTCGAAGTGGGCGTTTATAATTGCAGTGAAAATATATAATTTATGTAACATGAATTTACAATTTATTGACGTCCATCACAAGGTGTCAATACAGAACGAAATGTTAAAAGTTAATAACGGAACGAATAAATAAATTATTTTTTTATTTTTTTAAACATATATATATATATATATATATATATATACATATCATTATAATTATACCTTCAGCCGTTTACTTTTTTCGGTATTAAAAAAATATACAAAAATTTTTAACATCTGGGATACTAGTAGAAAATTTATGAAAGTGTATTTTACTAATAAATTAATGAATTCGATATTTAATTGACGTTATTGACAATATATGATAAATAAAAGTATTTATAATTAATTATATATAAAATATTTAAAAATTTAAAATGATATTAACATGACACAAATGATTATTTTTTGTCTAACTGCTTTTAAATTGTATATATTCATTACTAGTGACTTGAATTTTCTTTTTGATTTATTTTAACTTTTTTCTCACTCAATCTAGCTTTAAATGTCTTAATTTTGAATAAATATATTTTTATGAAAATATTTTTAATGGAAAACAGAATGTTTTATTTAATTTAATTGGAAGTAATGACCAATTGATTAGAAAAAAAGTATTGATATTCTGTAGCAATCAAATAAATCAACTGGAAGATAGTTAATACTTAATTTATATTTATTTATAGACTATTAGCTGTTTTTGTACATTTTGTACCTGTTAGTTATTTATAATAAACATAAGTAAAGCAAAATATTTATAGAATTAATCAGAAGAAATGAACGAAAAGTTTAAAACAAAGTTCTGGTAAATTTTCAAAAATTATGTTATTCAGTGTTTTGTACATTTAAATATTTTATTTCTTTTTTATGATAATTCAAGCTTATTTTAAACAAATATAGCTATGATGATTTTTTTAATTTGTTTTGTTAAGGGATAGAATACATTTTAAAATTTTAAATCAGTTTTTTAGACTTGTAAAAATTTAAAAATATACAGATTTTTCTCAGTCTAAAATAACTCTATCGTTATAGAATTTTCAGGAAATATGTAACAAAGTACTTTTAAATATTGCCCCATATATTAATATATTAAGTAAGGGGCAATATATTAAGTACTTTATATTGCCCCTAGTTGAATAAAAATAATTCATTAATTGTTGTCTTTGTAAGGTCAATAAGAGTTTACTCTTGAGGGTACCTATTAGTTTTTCTGCTCTTATAACGAGATTCGACCTTGTCGAGGGGTTAAGAAATATTGTTTTACTTTCTTTGTGATAACACCTAATCTACGAAACTATTTATTAGGTTGGTAAAAAATAATTGCGGTTTATGACCTTCAAATTCACATACATTTTTAATTGACGCCCGTGACTTTCTTCATCTTCAAGGCTTCTTTTCCATCTTTAATTCTATAGCTTAAAATTAATAATAAAACCATAGTTTATGTTACCAAAATACCGACCAAAAATGCACATTAAAATGATATTAACATGAAAATGATAAAATGATACTTTTATTGGAACAAAATTTAGATTAGAATTCATAAAACAAAAACCACGATTATTTTCATATGAACCTAATACATATTTGATCAATACAAGTCGTAAGCTTTAATGTCCAATACTCATTTCAACAGAAATACGTTGTCCTTTAGTTCAATCACTTCTTGCCCTTGCTTAAGCTATTTATGCATGGAAAACCTGACCGAAAATATCCTTTCATCAGAAGCTAGAAAAAAATATTTTTTGAGAAAACTATTTATTGAAATTATAAACAGAATATTAATATAATGTTCTTCTCTATCCACTTAAAATCTAAGATGCACTGAATTAATAAAATGAGTATCTATAAAATATGTACATATTTTCTAAATATTATCATCGAAAAAGTCTAACATTTTTAAATTAAAAATTTTGGTTTCCTAGTGTTGAAAAAATAATATTGAGAAAAAGGCAATAAACATTTTACTAAGTAATGAAGATGGCACATATGCCGAAACTAGTAGTGGAAAACCAAGAATTTCTAATCATTTAAAAAGAGGAAAATCGAGAAAAAAAATTCGACTAGAGAAGCCAGGTAGAAGTTTAACAGAACATTCAAAATCATCAATCGTTTTTTCCAATCAATTTATTCACTCATTCCACAAATCATACATTTTTTCTAATCAAAAATGTTCAATAAAACTGATCATCGATCATTTTTGATTGTTACTTATGCAGATTTCGTCGAAGATTCCATCACCTTCACCGAACTAATGTACAGAAAACTAAGTGAAATATAAAACCGATTTCACCAATAATTTTGATCGCACCCAAAAATATTCGCTAATAATATCGTTTTTACAACTGCCTGATCTAAAATTAACAGACCTGTTTTTCACATACCAATTTAATTAATTGTCTTCTGAATAAAAAAAAGTCTTAAAATAACAATATAAGAATAACAAGCATGTCATAAAGTTTGAAATTTGACAAGAAATTAAATTTTGTAATCGAACACAACCTGCACAGACAGGTAGTCACATAAAGGGAAAGAATTTGTGCTCTATTCAAACATTGGTTCCAATTAATGTCCTCTCTTCATGACTGAAATGTGCCTTCTAGTGTGAAATAATTTTAAAGCTTACGTCTTTATTTATTGAATTATATATATATATATATATATATATATATATATATATATATATATATATATATATATATAATGTGTTTGCATATGTGTGTATACATAAAGAGGTTATTATGAAACATTTTTTCGTAATAAATATTTTAACAGGCATGTTTCAATATAGATTCGATCTGTTAATCCGTTAATTCAACCTGCCAATCTAGAACACTTATGTACATCTTTATAAACATATATTACGGTCTAACGCATGTATGAAAAAAATTCACACTTTAAATTACGTGCTGTAAGATACAAGGAGTGTTTCTTTCTTATACATAAGAGACTTATCTGTTTTGTATATTTAAATTAGTCGTAAAAGATTTCGTTGTTTTTCTCCGAGGCTTATTATAAAAAAAAATATTCTATATAACATGCGTTATAAAAATCTATTGAATATGAAATTGAATCGGGTTCTTCTGATGACGGTTTATTGTAAACATTTTTCTACGTGCAAATATTCTGTTTGAAACGATTTAATATATTTTGTAATTGTTGTATCGCTGAATATAATATTTAAATTATTTTTATTATAGTCAACTTGTTAACAAATTAAAAAAAAATTGTGTTGAAGGTCTTATAAAAGTTAAAGCGATTCTTAATTTATAATTTAATGATTACCTGTTTTTTTTATATATACGACCGATTAATAATATCCATTATTGTTTCGATAAACTTTAATTTATAGAAAAAGATTTTTTTATTACATTGAATTCTTTATTCTTGAGTCTTTATTTTTGATTTCTTTATTCTTGAGTCTTTAGAAAAGACTCAAGTCAAATTTTATCATTTTGAACAAAGAATACAAATTATTACCTTCCTTCGAAATGTATAAAAGATTCAAAACAAATGTTTCTACACTGAAAATAAAATTTACGGTAAGTTTAAGATCAAATTGGCAATAGAAACATTATTTCTCCACATGGTAATCCCAAAAAATTACATATAGATTAAATAATTTCTTCAGACACTTATTCAAATATTCATTAACACATCAGAAAGCTTACAACTTTATGGATGGTTGTCGTTTGGGGTTTAAGGGCGCGTATACAATTAAGGCCATTAACGACCAAAAACTTGATCGAATCTTATACTTTTTGGGTGTTGAAATGATTTAAAACAATATTTATAGTATGATCTAACTTTAAATGAAGAGATTTGAAGAAATAAGAACTTTGTTTTTTGTTGCTTTCAAATGTTAGGTCTTTAATATTTTTAATACTTAACTTGTTTCAATCCTCTTTATCAACCTCCAAACATAACCATTTAAAAATATGATTTAACTGTTTGTACACTCATTAAAAATATGTATTTAACTTTCATAAAAACTCACCTCATATTTTTGATTTCAGTTAGAAAAACTTGACACCTGCAAGAAAAATAAATAATATTAAAACATTACAAATAATCTGCACAACATATCTGCATTACATCCTGTATTTAAGTATTTATTTTTACTATTGTTGGTATTTATTCAAATTATATTTTCTTACAAAATGTTATGGTAATGAAACCGGGCAGAAAGAGGAAACTTTTGTAGATTCAACATTATTTTATTATAATTTTCTTTAAAGCAATGTTATTAAGCACAGTTATTAAGGAATCGATTGTACTATTATAAGTAAACATAGTTTATAAATGGGGTTAAAATCGATAACCCATTTAGTATAGACCTATTGTAGTCGGTTATATGAATCACGGACAGGCTATTAGAGAATAATATGTTTGTTGAAAATGAAAAAAACTACCCGATTTATTCAACTTGTATAAAGAGTAAGAAAATAATAAAAAGAAACCATTTAGGAACAGATTTATGTATATCCTAGTATTTTGCGGATGATTGTGATTAAAATTTATTGAATTGTAATCAAAATGCATTTAAGTCATAATAAAAGTAAATATTTATTGAACAATCCTGTATACAGATAATGAAAATTAATTTGTGAAACATATTTTCTTCATTAAAATATAAAATATTTCTAAATACTTTCCCCAACAATTTTTAAAAACCTATCAATGATAATAACAGGAAATCAGTTATTTGATTTTTTTCTAATTTAATCTATCGCAGAATTTAATGAAAGTTAAAAATAGCTATATTTAAATATAAATAAATGTATAATACTTAATATAAATAATATCTGAAGCTTTTTTCAATTATTAATATTTTTTTTAATTATTTCTAAAACACAAATAAAATTAAAATTAACAAATTTCCTATACAACACATTATTTTTCGATGAAATCAATTTTTCTAAAAGAGTAAAACGTCATTTCTTAACATAATTATTATTTTTTTTTTATTTATTATTTTTGTATCCAGCATATAAACCTGTAAACTGTTTAAAATGGAAGTTTTTATAAAATAAATAGAGAAAAAAAAATCAAAAAATATTGAAATTACTTTAAATTTAATTTATAAAAACAATAAAGACTTTTATTAATTCATATAAATCATATTAAAAGATGAAATAAAGCTATAATCACTAAACGATATATTAGAAAACAATAATGTAAGTAACATAAACTAACTCATAGTACAACGTTTGAAAATCTAAATTAACCACGTGTTAATTGCTTCCCACATAACGCGTGTAGTACGTTGATACGCAGAATTTTTTTGTGCCATAGATTCTCAACCATTAAGTCATAGATAATTCTTAAAAAATGACGTGTACGCAATTTCTTCTGAAAATGTATCCAGCACGTAATTAGTTGTCAATAACAATTTTTGTATATAAATTCGTCATGATAGAACACGTGCATTTCTATATTAATTTATTTTAACAATTTTAGAATTATATTAAGACAAGATCTTATCAGAGATTCGTTTGAAATTAGTTGAGTTTTTTTTCTTATCATTTAATATTCAACTGTAAAATTGTAATCGTATTTTTTTACTATACTTCTTCTAAAAACTACTCCATTCTAAATGTGTTTTCCTACGATAATTTAAGGGAGTGCCTGAAGATATGGCTAACTTCCAAATCATCATCTGTATTATTGTTATTAAAAATGGTAAGAAGTACTGGTGTAAATCGATGCCAATTTTTTTATCGGTCGATTTTTACTGAATCTGACGACAAGATTGTTAGTTCGTTAAAAAAGGGTTATTTCCGTTATTAACAAAACGTTCAACGTTGTAAATTAGCAAAGAAATGTACTAACTAAGCCGGAACGTTCCGTTGTTAACTTCCTTTTTTTGAATCAAAGCAGTCACGTGTTAGAACTTATTCTATTGTAAGAAACAAGTTTCATTAAATTTGTCAATTTGTAGATGTTACAGTTCCAGTACAGGAAGCCGTTTTTATTTGTCACTCCGCACGCGACCGTTACATCCTAACAAGCCTGTTATGGTCTGAAGTATTGTAAATGAATCAGGGTGTTGTTAATTGGATCTGTATGGTTGTTAGACAACTGACTAGTATCATTGTTTTTCAACAAGGTTCATGCTTTTTAAATCCTTGTATATCAAATTAGGAGCAATCTTCATGAATGCATTGATTGGAGTGATATTTAGTAGTTTTTTTGTATCTCAGGGCTCTGAAGATGATGCCATTGTTATTGAAACGTGCATAAGAAACGATTAAAAAGGATCGGTAATCAATTATTGAACATTTTTGATTAGGAAAAAATATGAGATTTATATAGCGATTGAAAAAAACTATTGTAAAAGACATTTAGTACAATATAAATTATTATCTTAGGTTAAATGTAAGTATTAAATCACATTGTAATAGGTAACTCATTCTATCGACTACAAGCATATTAAATTTTATATAATTTTAGAAAATATTAATTTCTGATTTTAATATTTTAATTAATTTTACAATTGCTCTATATTGAAGAAATAACAAATACAATTTATTAGATATAAGTTACTGATATATTCAAACTAAAAGCAGCGAGACAAATGTATCTGTCTATTTTTGTGTGTTATTTATGAATGGATCCATAGATATTCAGTACTAGGAAACCTAACACTATTAAATATCGCATGATCAGCGTTTTATAATCTCATGAATTGTAATAGTGAACGGACGAGCCCATGACTAAATTAATAAAATAACAATGTATGTTTACATCCATAAAAGTGCTTAGAAGTCAGCATGCTGAACCACTGTTTTTAAAGTGAGAAGATATTTAAATTTTACTTGGAATCACGGATTACACCCCCGCGATGGAGGGTTATTTTGTTTGTACAGTATGATATAAAGAGAATAATATATATATATATATATATATATATATATATATATATATATATATACAGAAGTTTATTTTGTCCAAAAAGAAAATAAGTACAAAATTAATAATCAAAATGTATTTATACATAAAAAACACCCATCTAATTTTCAAATTGTGTAACAGACACATACATACACACGACCGAATATCGCCCAACGCCAATTACCACAAATTTACAAAACTGCATCGGGCGACAGAGACATGTGTATAGGGGCGACGTGGCGTCGAACAGAGGCGTACGTTACGGGCCCGTGTACGATAGAGTCGTGCCAGCCACGCGCTCGAGTGCGACAGAGCTCGCACGATCGGCAGCTGCAAACGCTACCGCTGCCGACTGCCTGCCTTAACACAGGTGGCCCGAGAGTGTGGGAATCGTTGGGTCCGGCGCGTTCCCACGGATCGCGGCACGCTGGGCCGGCAGCAGCCGTCGTCGAAACAGCACACGCGCGCACCTGGGACGCATATATAAACGGGCTGTCGGCCGCATGCGGTAATCATTCTGTGTTTGAATCGAGTACAGAGCGTATCTGGCATCGCCGGAGAGCACAGACAACATTACATTTACACACGTACGTGCGTTCACCACGAGTGTCGTTCATTCAGAAACATTTATATTTGACATTTCTTAAACAGACCGCCTTAAAAAAATCTTGTGATTTTTACTGTAATTATATCGATCGATTAAAAATGAGTTACGAAATGGTTAGTGTTGTTACAAGTGGGGTGAATAGTAGTAGTAATAGTAGCAGTTCTCCATCGACCCCAGTCATCGCTGAAGAAGTACAGCCGATTTCAAGAACTTACCAATATCGTAAGGTTATGAAACCGATGCTCGAACGTAAAAGAAGAGCAAGAATAAATCGATGTCTCGACGAATTGAAAGAATTGATGGTGACAGCGCTTCAGTCAGAAGGTGAAAATGTATCGAAATTGGAAAAAGCCGATATACTCGAATTGACAGTGAGACATTTACACAAACTCCGTCGCCAACAACGTCTCGCGGCGAATCCAGTGATTGACGCTGATAGATTCAGAGCTGGATTCACGCATTGCGCTAACGAAGTGTCGAGGTGCTTGGCTGCTACTCCTGGAGTCGATGTACAATTAGGTACACAGCTAATGACGCATCTCGGTCATCGGCTGAACGAAATGGACAAGAAGAGCCCGTTGAGAGTGCACATCGGCGGTGTTTACACACCGCCTGTTACACCCACACCGGTTGAAATGAATTCGACGGGCGGAAATTGTCAATCTGTCGAATATTCGATGCCTTTGACACCAGTGTCTTCGATGTCTTCAGGCAGTTCAAGATTCGCGCCATCACCTATTTCTGCCACTCAACAACCCATCGATTGTACCACAAGTGGGTTACTTAAAGTTGCATCACAGAAATGTGTCGGACCTGTGTGGAGGCCTTGGTAAACAGCAATATTTTTCAATCAAGACTTCAATAAATCAATCGACACGTATTTAAATGACTTTTTGTTTTCACTACGATGTCTTTCAGAAAAAAATATTTTTCATACATGACATCTTTGATTTTGCTCAATTTTTTCGAATTTTGATCTCTAAATAATATATATATATATGTATATATATATATATATATATATATATATATATATATATATATAAAATAATATATTCGAAGTAAAAGCTTTAATTTAGATTTAATAATTATTAAATAAGCGAGAAAGAGAGAATATTTGATGTTTTTTTAATTTTCTATGTGATATTTATGCAAAAATGCATTGTACCTGTGATTAGTATGTAACGTGTTTGATAATAAATGAGGGGCATATATTAGAATTAAAAATCAAAAAATATATAAATATGTGGCCTTTATTATAATTAAACTTTATATAAGATTGATGTTTTTCTTTGAATATAAAATATGTATCGCTAAATATATATATCGAATTGTAGAATGATCTATATACTACTGTGATACATGCTTTTTTGATATCTTTGTATATCTTTTGTAATATTGAATGTTATGGAAAGAGAATCTCTATGAATGAATTTTTGATAAAAAGAATTCCAATAATGACTGTTAATTAAAAACGAGCTGACGTATTTTTATTTCAAGATATTTCTAATACCTTTATTCCTTTTCCCTTCAAAACATTTTCAGAGTTTTAATTTTTAAATTTTGTATCAACAAAAATATAAATATTTTTTATTAACAGTATACATTTTTAGAATGATCTATTATCATTTTCACCAAATCGACAAGTACTTGATTCAATAAGTGTATAAACAAAAAAAATAAATATTTAAAAACCAATTAAAACGTCAAATGAAACAAATTAAAAGATCAATGTCAGAAAAATAAGCGCACATTTTTTCTATATAAATACGCCTTATTACCTAGTTCATTGATATGGAAAATTCAACAGTTATCATAATTATAAATGTAAATTAATAGTTTGTTATTGCGAATAAAAATTTACTGATTTAAATCTTTAAATGGCCTAGTAACATAAATGACAGTTTCGAGCATTCATATAAACTTTTATAAGTCGTGTCAAATAGCTTAAAAGCTGTAAAATATTTTATAACTGTTCACTTCCTTTCTTCTAACCGTGCAAGAATCCTTTCTTAGCATTAATTTTACTCGTAAAAAAATAATCATAAAATACACCTGGACTCAAATATTTCTAATTCATTGAAAAAATAAATACCATTAAAACCAGTAGCTACGTTTCAATAGAAAAAAAGTAATAAAATTCTATAACTTATAATTGACTGGAATATGTAATTAAATAAATAAAAAAAACATTTTTATATTTCAAGTATCAATTTTTTTTTTATAACTGGTAGAATTTAAAAGAATTTGACTTGAATATTGGAGTGTGAAAAAATTAAACTTATTATTAGTGAAAATTCTAGTCGTGCAAGTTGAATGCAAATTTATACTATATTTTTCTTACAAGATTAATAAATTATATAAATTGAAGTAAAATAAAAAGTATAGTAAATCAAATGATAAAATGATTCTTGACCAAACTAAAAAGATTGTAAAACCATTTTATATGATTTCTTATCATCTTGCAGATAAAAATAAAATAGTGAACCGACAGTGCATTTACAAATAATCTGTTTTTGAAATGTGATTTTTAAATAGAATTTATTCATTTTTAAAATATTTCTTGATCAAATCTATTTATTCTTAAATCCATGCTTTAAAAGTATACATATATGTATTAATTTCCTTGATTACGAATTAAATTCTATGAATAAAATAACTAATATGAAGAAAATTGAAATATCGTCATAAAATTTAATAAAACACTGTTAAAATATTTTACTAATGGATGTAAAATACAATCACGTACATGAAATGTAAACAGGAAAGCCTACTTTTAATTGATTTCTTAAAACACATTAATAAATGTTTTTCAAATTAAGAAAAACCCATTATTATTAAATTTATTTATAAAATACCATGAACAATTTCAAGTAAAGAATTTAATCAAGATATATCCTTTTATATTTTAGTTTCTGTATAAAAGTTAAATAGAAACTGAATGTTTTCATTTTAAAATTAAGATAAAATGTCGAGTAAAGCATAAAGTTAAATCAAGAAAACGACAAACCATATATTATAAATGTCATTTAATATTTTTCAATACCAAAAATGTTATAATTAATATACAACAAAAAATGCTCTTTCATAAAACCATATTATAATTTTTTTTTTAATAATTTTTTGTATAGCAATTACATTTTTATACGAATTGGATATTTTCAGTTTTCAATATTTAAAATTTTATTAGTTATCATATTGCAGTTTATTTTTAAATTTGTTATTAATATTATATAACTTAACATTCCTTAAAATATACGTTAAAGAAAAATAGTGTTTACTATAAACTCTAATTTAAAATCATGAAAAATTATTGGAAAGCTTGATTTGTCAATTAATCGGCTGGCACTGATTCCAGTTCTATAAATAAATTTAAAATTTTTAATCTATTGGTTTGAAATTAAATTAAAAAGGTTAACTGTTCTCTGCGAACACTAAATCCACACGAGTTCGTTTCTCCTACGATTCGTTTGATCTATAATTATCTTCAGATATATATTTTTTTAATTTTGAAAATTTAAGCTCCAAATCTATTTCAAGATTATGAAAATCTAATCTGTTGGTTGTAGAAAAAATATTTATATGCGGCGTGCAAGATTCTTAAATAATAATGAATAAAAGGCCAACAGGAATACATCAAAATAAAAATAAAAAGTTGATTTATTCATAATCGAGTATTAATATATATTAATAGTTTTAAATGATTTTATATCCTTCTCAGATTACATTAATTGACCCGTAAAGTTGCGCGATTTTCATATTTTAAAAAATGATCATTGAACATTTTCCATTATTTGAATCTAATGTGTTTTGTATTCTCAGTAAAAATACACATATTTATATTGAGTTTGTCACATCAAACAGGTTTAAAAGATGGTTGTATCTTACTGATATTAGTAAATAAATAAATAGGGTTACTGTTTAAGGTGTATAAGATAAAATTTGCTATTATGATGTGTATTCTTTTTAAGATCTGATTAAAAATCAAACTTTTCAGTGTCTGTCATTGAAATACATATCAGTAAACCAAAACAATCAATATTTTTTTCAAATCTTTCGAGAAAAGGAAAACAAGTTATGGTATTTGAGATTTTAATTCATCTGAGTAAACCAATGATTGTCAACCATATCGGACAACCAAACTGTTTCTTTTTTACAGAAAATATTTTATATTTCTCATTTCATGTTTTGCATTTATAGGCTTGTTTGAAATTTTGAAAAATCTAGTTTTCTCTTTGGAATAAAGAAGAAAAATGTAATCTATGACTCCTACAAATAACTATTATAACAGTGATTACTATAGTGTGTATTTCAAAAATTATTTTAATATATTTTTTATCAGGTGTTCATTTTTAAACAAATAAACATAATGAGATCACTGGGTGCTTCATGTGGCTTGGCTGATTTAATTATATTTTCCTAATGGTTTTCGTTCCGTTACTGCACTCAAGCAACTTGTATAGGAATTAAAGCCATCTTTAGGTAGACTACTATAATTAAGTATACAGAAAGTTGCCTGAAGATGGTTTAAAAATCAAAACTAGTTGTAATAGAATACTACACAAGTGATTCAACAAAACCAGCAGGACAACACACCGACGGGATGACAGGTATAAAAATATACAATTAAACTTTAATCATATTTGCCTTTAAATTCATTGTAAATAAAATTGTTTGACTAGACTACAGTAATGTCTATTTAATGGCACTAACGTCTAATCCACGTACATAATATATATATATATATATATATATATATATATATATATATATATATATATATATATATATATTTAAATTTTCTCTTAAGTTTTTTAAAAATCATTGAAATCGATATCGCCACCTTTGAAAATCAAAAATTTATGAAACAACGCTGTTAATAAGTTTAAATCTTAACCGTTTATTATTGAATAAGTTTAGTTTTGAATTAAAGGTTAACAAAAATTCTTTTATAAGAAATAAAAATATATTGCTAGGTGATATTTTTTATTTGCCGACTGTTTAGAATTTCACTATATTAAATCGTGAGACAGGTTTCATAGACATCACAAAAATATTCTGACTTAAATGTGTTTGTCTCGATCCGAGAAATATTTAAAGAATTTTGTAGAACGTGAGTTATGCGTTTCATGATAAAAAAGGTGTTACAATATTTCTTGAATGAAGAATGTAAACTCGCAAAGACTAATCTTCAAACTGTTGATAGTATCAGGTGATTAAAAACTATATTTATTTTTATCGAATTTATAATTCCTGTATTCATATGTAAACATTTAACAATAATTTATATTTAAAGCATATAAATATATAAAATTTATAAAATTTAAAGCATATAAATTTGTATATAAAGCAATAATTTATAAAATATAAATAAATTAGCAATAATTTATATTTTATATTAAGTATCTGTTTTCTAACTATAATAAAATGAAATTATTAATAGGATCAGAGCAGTAATCGAGTAGGTATATATTATTAATTATAGAAAATAAAAAAAATTGTGAAGCATTAAAAAAATTAAATAACTAAAATAGAGCACAATTATATTTTATTAAGTAATTTGTACGGATATATCAGACAGTGAGAAATGAATGGACCAATTATCTGGTTTTGAATTAATTTGCAATGTTAATGATTTTTTTACTGATCTGTTTGTTTATGAAGTTATTGTTTTAAAATTTTATTGAATAATTCGATTAGATAATTTTATTATGTATATATATATATATATATATATATATATATATATATATATATATATATATAAAACAATTTCAACTTTTGACCTATCGAATGAATGCAGGTAATAAGTAATTCAAAACAGTTATGCGATAAAGACGACCGTTTACATAAACATCCTACATTTCCGAGAACGAATAATATGTTTATTGCTGAACAAATAAAACGTGCGAATAAATATGCTTTCGATAATAGTAAAAAAATGTTTGAAACCCGTTTACCAGTAAAAGTAATCAAATAGGAAATAATAAATCAAACATACGATTTTGTACAGCAATACCTGTGAATTGTATTTTATTTAAATGCATATGTACGTCTTTTAATGACAGGAAATTCATATAAAATAATTAATGAATTTGCATATCGACACGATTTGAATATCAATCAATTCCGTTTCCTTTTATGGATACGAGTGAAAAGTTTATCATCTGTCATGCAATCCTAAAATGATCATGAATATGATAAAAAAATGCGTATAACATTTTAATTAAAGTTTATTTTATCTATCGCTATGGAACAATTTGATAATTAATTATTGGTTTGATAAATAATTCGAAGGTAAACATATTATCCGCTCGAATGTAAATAAGAATAACGAATTCGGTTCTTTGAAATATGGTTATCTTCGAATTTAATTACATCACTTAAAGTTTCAGGTTGCTTTACAGGTAATTAGTTACTTTGTTTATTTAGTCAATCGTTTATTTTTTTAATTTAAATTTGTACATATTCTACGTATTTTATTGAAACATACGTATAATTAATTAGTAATTTGTATTAAAAAAAAACCCGAATATTACCCTTCAACGTATAAGTACCTCATTATTTTTTCAACAAAATATTTCACTTTGTAAATAACTGTAATCATAAAATAAACAGGTATGACTTCTTGTAACTTCAATAGTCAGTGTATAATTAATTTGGTGCCTTTAAGTTAAATCAAGCATAACTCTGTTTTAAATAAATTACATTTTCTCGACGTTTTAAGATTTTGAGGTGCCAACCTTAAAATTTAAAAACACTATACATTTTAACCAAACAGTTGGAATAAAACAGCAGTGAACACGATGGCGTCCTAAACGCACCCTATTAGGCATTGAACACTTTTCGCATTCTAGTTGAAAAAAATGCTGTCGAAGCCGTTGGAATAATTTAATCACATTTGGTGGAAGGTGTTGTGACGAATAAAATATGCAAAAAATGTTAAAACAATGAAAGAGGTCTAAAAATGCATTGACAACTTCATCTACCAAAACCGCCATCTTTTTTTCGACAAGGTATTCGTTAGTTACCCGACAGACGGAGAAAAGTTATAAAATCGAAGAAAATTGTTTTATTTCTTAAATTTGAATTTCAACGAGTTATCAAAACAATTACATGTACTGACCACTGGTAAAGTTCATTTTTACAAATGAAATTTCTCATCGTCCAAATCATACACGATTTTTTAAATCATGTATATATATATATATATATATATATATATATATATATATATATATATATATATATAATAATAATAATAATTGATTATTGCTTAATTTGATTAAGACTTAAACTGATTTCGATAGCGACTCTGTAATTCTTAAAGATTTATTATACAAAACCTCAGATTTTCTTTAATCTAATTGCTTTGAAAAAGTGAAATTATCATCTTATTGTGCATAGAAACATTAAAAATGATCGATAATTAATTATTGAACATTTTTGATCAGAATCATTTTGTAAAATTTATGAGGAGTGAAAATTCATATGTATAATCTTCATAAGTTACATATAAATTTGATATAAATACATATTTGGTGTACTTTTCCACAAAATCTCCATGTTTATTAAGACACATCGAAGATAAATTAAAAAATCAAAGTCTGATTGTTAAAAAGATCTCTGTTATAGAAAGAATCCGATCTTACCCAACCTCTTTAACGAATGATAATTGGTTTAATAACGAGTCACTTTGATTATTATACCACAAGATGAGAAATACGACAATTAAACTTAACTTTATTAAAAAATTCAAATTTAATTTATTCTGAATTTTGTCCACCATCTTACTTTATTATTTATTAAAAAAAAAATAGGAACCATAATGCTTTTATGTTATTAACTCTACTTTACTCTTCAGATTATACTCTAATTCTCACATCTCGTCTCCAATCAAAGAAAAAATCACGCAATGGTCGTCATACGTCTACAAGAAACATCTTTCTACCACCGGCACATTGATTCCTTAATCAACTTCGATAGTAACTGTTCCAATAGATATAAAATTGACTCAATAATTAATTACCTTCAGAAAAAGAGTAATTATGTGTTTATATTTCAAATCCATGTACAACTTATTCATATTTGAAATAAAAATGAGAGACTCTTTGTTCTTGAGCTATTGTAATTTTATTTTTAAATTGTATTGAACGTTTTAATAATTAACACATTAAAAATGATTTGAAAAAATAATAAAGAGAATCAAAAAAGCTGTATATTCAAGACTATGTAAAGTATGTTAAAAACGAATATTAAAGTAAACGAATATTAAATAATCAAGTTATTTGATTGATTTTTAACTCATTAATACACAATTTCTTTAAAAATTATATATGATTGGCACAAAATAAAAAAAAAAACGTTTTTTTTATTAAACGTGTGTAACATAAAGAAAATGTTATTCTATTGTAAATAAAATCTATATTTCAAAATATCCTAGAAACGTAATAATAATGATTATAATGAAACGAGTCATTAATAAATTAACGTATTAATAAATCCGATAGAAAGATCATAAAGAAAATGATTTTGATTATAATATCTATCGTAAATAAAAATATATTATTTTCTAATAGAAAAAAATATAAAAACACTGCTATATGAAATGGAAAATTTAATAGAAAGCAATTCACAATTAATAGAATTCTTAATAGAATGTTATAAATCATAGAATTGCAATTAAATGAAATTTGAATGCAAGGAATATTAAACAGTCAAGAATACAACAGAATAAGTACCGACCTCTACTGACATGTTCCTCTAGTCAATAACGAATTTATATATTTGACTAACGAATTAAGTGAATACTCAAACCAAATATAATTTACTAATCTGTAAAGTATTTCAAAGTTTCGTAAATAGATGCCGATATATATTTATATATATATATATATATATATATATATATATATATATATATATATATATATATCCATTATACAAATTTATTATCTATAGATTATTTTTTCGGAAACAAAATTGTATCTTCTAATAATAAATAAATAAGTAGATGTTGATAATAAAACCGTCGCTGATTACACAAATCACAACAGACTTGTCTGCTTGTCATTAGGTATAAATTTTATTTTTTTATTTTGATATATATTTATACAACTGTTATAAATAAATCATTAACATCTTTTGATATAGCAAAATTCGGTTTAACAAATATGTTAGAACACAAAATACATCTATATATTTAATACTTTATATTCACTGTCGTATTTTATGACATCATTTGGATATTGTCCAAAAACGAACAGGATTAGATTTCTTCACTGAAAAACGTATAGTTCGATTTAGTTTTTGCTTAAATTTCAATTGGTTGTAGTTTAAGTTCGTATAAAAACTTCTGTCAATTAATTTTATATATTCAATAATTCCATTATTTTTTTATATATTGTTGTAAGTATTAAAAACGAATTATAAATTTATTAAGAAATTTACAGTAAATATTTTAAATTTACTTACAAAAATATTTCTTTATTGCTGCTTCAACAATCAAAGTGGTTTGCTGTTGTTAATGAAGGTTGTTCACTAATAACGTTTTCTTTTATATAAGATTCTCTTTTTGAAGATAAATTATTGTTCTGAATTCTTTGATACTTAATAAATTGTTTGTTTAAAGATAATACAAAATTTGTGTAATATAAATGCTAATTTATTGTATGATTAATTCGGATTTCTAGCATTATTGTCGATTAAAAAAATAATTTTAGAAAATAACTTAATCTTTTTAAGACAGATGTTTTGTACTTTTGAACTAATATATATTTAAAATTATAATTATTGGTTTTGCTCGGATCATCATTTTAGATCACTTAAATTTCTGTTTTCTGCTAGGTACTACTTTTAGTACGTGTGCCATTTTGAGGTAAATTTAGATAATTTGAATTATATAAATCTATCTAAAGATGAAACAGGTTTTCTTTCTAGATGTAGGAGACAGAAATTTCAGTAATTCAAGAGGATGCAGACGCTAGGATAATATAAATCTTTAAACACGGTTCTAAAATCGAAAAAAATGCTTGATTTGAAGAAATTTGAGACATAAACATAGTACAACGTTGTTATATATTTGAGATAGATTTTTTTTTTATTTCTAGTGAAATTCTGTAAAATTGTTAAACTTCTTTCTTAAACAGTGATAGGGAACACATTTTGTACAAAAATGATATTTTATTACTTAATTTAAAATTAATAAATATTTTATTTATAAATAAAGTTTTCACTCATGCTACTTTATTATGGATCATTTTTGAATATTGCTTGGGATTGATCCTTAATATAGATTTTTTTACGTTTGCGCTATGAGGATGAAGGTATCGCCATTAAATTACGATGAAGTAATAATCAAAACTGATCAATAATAAATTATTGAATATTTTTGATCGAAAAAATGTTTTGTGGGAAGAGTGAAAATTTTATTTATGGAAATGTATTAGTAACGGCGACAAAAGTATATAACAATTAATAAATGTAATTTTATGGTAAATATGTTAGTGGAAAAAATAAAAAAAAATATTCTATACATTTGATCTGTATAATTTTTAATATATATCTAAAAACTCATGGTATAGAAGGAATGTGTTAATTTTTGCAGATTATCAATAATATGTCGCAAGTAATTTTCACTCAGAGAAAAACGATTAAATAAAACTCAATAATATTTAGTTATGACATAACATACAATATTTTTGTGACCAAATTCAAAAGTAACACTTGTTTCAAGTTATCTTCTTAACAAAAAATACATAGAAAAGAGAAAAACGCATGCAAATGATGAAATATATATATTTGTTAATCGTTGTGATATGAGTTCAGATTTAGACGTGTAATATACATATGTATATTATTAATTAATTTGCATGTAACAATAAAAATAAACTATTAAGATTGGATAAAAATATTAAATCCGGTTAAAGAATGATTACTTTTTGGTTGAAAATGGTATATACAACTTATATAAAGCTTATTAAAATATAACCTTATTGATGTTAACTAAATTAAACGAAATTTTTACAAATGTGATAGTCCTAATGGGATTTGTGTTCGTTCATCAAAATTTTAATATAAAATATGTTTTGCATCGATTAATGTAAATTCTTCCGATATGTTTAATCCCATTTGTACGTCTCTGAAGTATATTCCGTGAAAGAGTCACAGCTCTGAGGGTGTATACTTAATTACAGCTATAATTACATGCGTGAAGTATTTTTCTATGTAAATATCTACTCAAAAGTTAATTAATTCGTACAAACATAAACATGTTTATTATAAAATATAATTAGTTACAGAAGTTGTTAACCAGTTCTCATATAAAATACACCGAATATAGGATTTTTGAAATATAAATCCAAAATTGATCGAATATAATTCATTAGAGTTTTAATTCTAAATCAATTGGCGAAATATGTACGTATAAAGAAGAGAGTAAACAAATTATAAGAATTGGTATTTCAAAATGACTTGTTCTAGAATAACTAGTACATTGATTGATATTAAATTACATTTAATTTTATAATATTTGTAGAAAACTATTTTTTGAATGTCATCTTATATGTTGACCTAATTTATAAAATGGATCACAGAACATGTAAAACTTGTAGAGCTAATTTATTATTGTCACTAATTTGAAAAAAATATATGAGAATTTACAACGAATTGAAAATAAAGTAAAATTCAATTTGACAAGGATTAAACGTTATTTCTATTTAATGATCTGAAATGTGTGAGAATATTTGGTATGTTGACTAGAATTTAAAATTGTTTTAATATTAATTTAGAGTATAAATATATGCTTTGCTTTCCTATCCAATAAATAACTCATTAGACACTGAAAGTATTGATCTGGTATACTATTATTTGAATTAGAAATAAAATGTATATAAATGATATCTTTTTCATTTCACAAATCATACAACATATTTTTTTTGAACAAAAATAACCAATAATAATTTGTTGAATATCTTTGATCAGGAAAATGATTGTGTGGTTTGTGGACTGAAGCAAGAATTCATTTGCGAAACCGAATTTATCCATAGTGTTAGAACTGACTTACGATAAAAATGAAATGTTTTAAAAAGAGTTTAGTGTGATATGTTGCGAATATTAATTTTTAAAATTTTAAGTTTCTGAGTCAAATGATTTATTATTTGTTTCAATTAAGAACGAAAGAAACCACTTTCCCAACGATTAATCAACAAACAATTTGATTGAAAAAAGAATCTCTCTCTCTCTCTATATATATAGTGTTTATGTATATATATATATATATATATATATATATATATATATATATATATATATAAACATTGATCGGCATGAGAAAGCAGTGCACTTATTTTTTTAAAAAAAGATTTGGTTGCAAGATATAATATGCATATTAAATCTTCATGTGATGAAAAAATGATTTAAATCTTATTGAATTTCTTTACATTATACTAATTTAAATTTCAAAATAATACAATGGTACATAAAGTAAAAAAAAAACGTATTAAAAACAGGAATAATATAAAAGAAACGTGGTAACATGTTTATTGAAACTTTGCTGATATTTAATTATTGATATTTTTTTGGTTATTTTTATATTTTTGACTCCAAAATCTCGGTATTATTTTTTTATGATTTTGAAATATGTTTTATCTATTTTAATTACAATCAATTATATTTATAAATACTTTGATTTTTGTATTTACTTATTCTTTTTCCACGCTTCTTTCTTATTCCCACCTTTTTCAGGCTTCTTGGCATTTTTTTGAAATCGCTAAATTCTTTTAATGTTCAAGACCTATGTTTACTCTCTTTAACTCTCTATTTATATATATATATATATATATATATATATATATATATATATATATATATAAAGTGTAGTAAATCATATAAAAATTCCAGCAACAATACAAAAACATTCCTGAACACTTTTCTTGAAATTAATTAAATATACTTTTCTAAAAATAGCACAAGTTAATTTGAAAAATGTTTTAATTGAAATATTTAACATTCTGAATGATATTTTAGTAAATAAACTATTTATTAGCTGTACACGTTTTTCGGTACCTTTTTAATAGAAAATGAATGTTTATTTACAACAAAATGGAATACATTTCAATCCTCAAAATATCTCCCATTATTTTGTATAACTTTGCTCCATCTTTCGGGTAATTGACGGATCTCTTATCGAAAAAAAGATGGCGGTTTTAGACCGGTGAAGTCGTCGATGGATTTTTAGACCTCTTATACTGTTTTAGCATTTTTTGCATATTTTAGCCAACATAACACTTTCCGCTAAAGATGAATAAATCATTTGGGCAGTATTTTTTTTAAAATGGAATGCGAAAAATATTCAATGCCTAAATGCTGCTTTTTGAAAGCTATCATGTTCACTATTGTTTTGTGTGGTTATGCCAACTGTTTGATCAAGAGTTTTTAAATGTTAGGGTTCACACTTCAAAATCCTAAATTGCGATAAAATATTTTAATTTAAAACAGAGTTATGATTGATTTAATTTAAAGGCACTAAATTATTTTTTGTACCTAAATAATACCTTAATTTTTATATTTAAATATATATATATATATATATATATATATATATATATATATATATATATTAATATACAGTTTAATTACATTTTAAAAATGTATTTTAAACATTCTACGTTTATTATGTCATGCCATCACATACAATATTCCCATATAAATGTTATAAACTAATAATAATAATTAAAATAATTAACCTTCCGGTAAAAAACTTAAAACATGAAACAAATGTAATGAAACATAAATAAATCTATTATCATACAATATATATATATATATATATATATATATATATATATATATATATATACAGAACAAGGGAATTCATTTAATAAAACATATTAGTATTTTAATTATTATTAGCTGATTAAAATTATAAAAAAACTACATATAAGAAAAAATGTTTTACACCTGAATAAAGAACAAATCAATTCCTAATGCAAACGTAATCAAGTGAACGATAATATTGTGTATGTAGATAGAAATAAAGACGAATATTCATCAATATAAGCACTTGAAACATGTTGAGAGTCAACTATTAACGCCCACAAATTGCATGTGCAGCCCTGCCAGAGGGAAAGGGTATATAAAATGAATTCATCATACAAATAGAATAGAAAGATTATGACTATTCATAAATTTGAATATGCAAAAATACTGTTAGTATATAAATATGAGGATGGGTTAGAGATGTGTTAGTTTTCAGACAGCAATACATATTTGGAAAATGTTCCATTAGCATCAAGTAATAATATTATAAAATTAATCAAATTTAATTAGTACAAATTCTAAAAATTAGATAAATGCAATTAAATTAGTTTGTGGCTTCGCATGTCAAATGACATTTGTAATAATTTTTAGTATAACAGTTCTTGTAAGTGCTCTGATACCTTAAAGTAGTAAGTAGCTTTTTTTATTTACATTTATTGCATATATTTTATGAAGATACATTTTTATATATTTTATTTGGTCTGTCTTTTTATATATTTTATCAAAGTTTCTAAAAAGTCTAATAACGAATATATTCAATTATGAGGATTAACTGTGTACTTTATTTTAATTTTTAACCATAATTATATGAATTTATATTTGTCTTTAATTTATATTTTTGTTGTATTTTGTGAGGTATTAAATAAAATAAACTTAATATTCAAAACTTAAAATGTTTTAGTTATTGAAAATAGTTGTTTAAAACTAAAATCTATTTCATATACTTACTATCTTATCAAATCTTCATCTAAAATCTTTCAGTATTTATTAAAACCAACTTTAAAGAACTATTTATTATATTTATTGCATGGAAAATATAATTTTCTACGTTGAATCATTTAAATAATTAAAAAAAAACACATTGAGGACATAAGTTCGAATCTTTTGCTACAAAAAGTATAAAAAATGATTCATAAATGAATCACTCTTCAATATTTTAATCGTTTTTCGAACATTTTGATAAGAAAACATTTTTCTAGATCTGGAAATGTAAATTATTTATTGAAGTAAATTTAGTTAAAGTGTCAAAAGTTATAATTATTATAAAATCATTATTTATAATTTTAAGTTTATATTTAATTGATCCTTTCTTCTATTGATTGCATGGAAAAATTATTTTTTCCATGACGTTTTTCAAAGACGTTTCAATATTTAAACATAAGTTAGAATTAAAATCAGTCCCGAATTGAATTCATTAACATCTGATTTTGTTTCCAGTCAAGGATAGTTTACTATTGATTTTTTTTATTAAATTATAACTGGAGACGTATAATTTGAATTAATAAAAAAATGCAGATTTAAATTATACCTAAGAAAATTGCCATATACTCTTTTTATATAATAAAAGAATAATAAATTAAATCAAATGAATATATTTGTATAAATCATAGTACTGATTATTTAATATTACTGTATTTTATTTTATTTATTTCTTTTTAAAGCTTGTATTCTATTTTTTCCAAGAATCCAAAATATCGAAATTTTATACATTCTCTTCCATAATGAAAGATAACACTTTATAAGATTAATTTTGAATTTTGTAACCTGGGATTTAAACTTATAAAAAAGATTAATAAATATAAATATAAATATAGATAAGAAAAGAATCTTATAAGAAATAATATTTGTATAAATAAGAGTAAGAAATCTCCTTGAAATTTCTTTTTAACTTGATTATCTATATTACTTTCAAACCAACCTTTGAATTTGTTAACAGAGACTATATTTTAATTTAAATGTTCTATATAGTAAGCAATAAAAACTCTTAATTGCTGGATGAGAAACGAATATAAAAAGAAAAACATCTGACCACTTCTGAAACACTCGTATAAATCAATCAGTCTTGGTTTCAGTCAAAGATAATAAAAGCTTTTACTGAAAAGATCTGTAATACAACTGCAAACATATATAATGTTACTCTACTTAAATAAAATCGAATAATCTTATATATACATTTCAACTTTTAAAAATAAGTATCGTTTAATAACAAAAGTTAAAAATAATATTTGAGTGCCATCATTTAATCAAAATAATAACAAGTGAAAAATAATATTTGTATAATTCAGTTATATTAACTTTTCTATTGTGAAAATTGTATTTTTTATATTTTTTATTTTCAAATATTATTACGGTTTATATTTCTATCAAATCAACAGTTTAAAACAATGATTTTTCTTATATTGCTTTCCACAATGAAATAACATATTCTCTAAGATTGATTTTGTATTTGTATATTAATTAGTTATCCAAAAAAATATTAATTTTTAAATCTTATACATACTATATATATATATATATATATATATATATATATATATATATATATATATATACAACTATGATATAAGAAAAATGCTAGAACAAATTTCTCCGATTTATAAACAAACTGTAAGTTTTTTGGTGTTTAAAGTACCTCTCTTAAAAAAGAAACGAAAAATAATCACATTTTACTTTAAATTTGAAATATAGTTTATATAAAGATTTTATCACTCGTCGTAAACGTTCTAAATAAAACAACGGAAATAAAACACATTAATATTTTTATAGAATTCCTTGAAGCAGTAAAAAGCAGATTTTCGAATCAGTAGATCGGAGAAAATGAAACGGTTACATTTCCATCGTGGCGATACGATCGAAAATGACGAGAATGTCAACGATTCTAAGATATTAACAAAAGTGAAAAAAGAAAAACCACAAAAAGTCAGTATCGTGACACGAATATGGAAACATTTTCAAGAGTATACGTATAATACAAGTATACATGGATTGAAATATATTGGCGAAGAGAAGAGACCTGCATTTGAAAGGTATTTTTTTTAGAAATATTTTATTGTTAATAGAATTAATAAAAGAGTTTTTTCGATTTTTAATTATTATTAAATGTTTGTTAATTTTGTATTATAAAATTCAGAATATATTCAATGATTTGAATATATTATAACTAATTAAATAATATTTTTAATTTTGTAGTTTTAAAATAAATGTGATATAACTCTTATTTTTATATATTTAAATTTGTTTTCATCTGTAGAGTGATAATAATATTTTAAATATTTTACAATAAAAATTCAAAAAAATACAGAGTTTATTATAGTTATAACAGTTTTTGTCACTGTGTGTTAAATTCACAGTTGTGTCATTGTGTGTTAAATTCATATTCAGAAACGAATTTTTTATTCACTCTTGATTAAAAGTGTGCAATAATTGATTATTAAGTCTTTTTTTATTATTGTCTCCGCGTATTTTAATAGCAATGCTTTATCATTTTCAAAACTCTAGAGTACGCAAAAATCATTAATCAGATTTATTTTAAAGTTTGTGTGGCGACAGAAAAATTAATTTGTGAAAGTTATAATTGTTTACGTTTATATCTGTGATCCTACTGATTACGTTTTGTCCCAGTGATATTCGCCCTTTAGAATCATATAAATTTTTAAAATGAGTTTTTAAAATGACATTGAAAATAACACATGTGCTGAAACTAGTTGTAGAAGATAAAATTTCATGTGATTCAAAATGACAAAAAATACCAGGATAAGTAAGTTCATTATTAATGTTATTAGGAAAAAAGACATGTAATTAAATTTCTGTTCTTGATTTTTAAATTCAAATTTAAAGACAAAACATATTTCAGATGTGGCGAGCACATTTTTTGATAGTTTTTCTATTAAATTTATGAAAATCTATCATTTTTATCTACCTGTGGTTAACAATAAAAAATGTTAAATACATGAAATAGGAAAACATGTTACTTAATATTAGGCGTGCCAATTAATTCGGTGTCATTAAATTGAATCAACCAATAACCCTGTTTTAAATTAACCCTTAGCGGACCAATGCCGCAATATACACTGCATAGCACTTTTACTTATTAGGTCGAATGCCGCGTACATTGCGGCAAAAAATATTTTTTATTATTTTCATCATTGTTATTGTTATTATATTTTCATTTAACACGTTAAGTGCTACGTCGGTTCCTTTTAGTTAATTTATTTCCATTCGTGATCTATATTTTCGCTAAAAATAATTTTTTTTTATACCTGATATAAAAATCCTTAGCGGATATTTTTTCTGTGTATAAAAAATTGCTTGGACCCAGCGGTAAGCAAACTTAAAATACTTCTAGACCGTTAAGGGTTAAAATATTTTCTTCTCGTTTTAGGATTTTGAAATCTCAACTTTAACATTTAAAACATTTTTATTTATTTATTTTAAGGTGATTCTATTTATTTTAAGGTTATGGTGGTTTGCGGTATTTCTATTAAGTATCATTATATGCGGTTTACTTATACACAAAGTCTGGTATAAATGGAACGTAAGCCCTGTAATTGTAAGCTTTGCAGAGACATCGACACCGATTTGGCAAGTACCTTTTCCAGCTGTGACGATATGCAGTGAATCGAAATCCAGACAAACAATGTTTAATTTTACAAAAGCATTCCATGATTTCAACGACAATAATATCACTTCCGATGAGTGAGTAGAAAATTTAATTAAACGTATCGTTTCATTCATGTCAAGAATCACACACGTGCCAATTTATTAAAATTTAATTAACAAGCATTACTGTGAAGTTTTTAAATTTCATAGAGATATAATAAATTGTAGATAATAAAAATAAAGAGTAGCGATTTTTTATAATAATCAATTATATAATTCATTAAACTTTATATGCATTTTTATTATTAAAATCTATTTATTTATTTATACAAGAAGAGGTTTATCTTTATTATATAAATGTTACTAAAAATACAAATAAATATAGATTAAAGATTAAAATTACAAAAGCGATTTGTAATTATTCAAAATTGGCGATAAATGTTATAAAGAGCCGATTTATATTATTATAGAGGTAACAGATAACATTTCCGTGAATTCAGCTTAAGCCTTAAAAAGTAGATGAAGTAATTAGCTAAGATTACAAGTAGATTCTGTTATTTAATTAAACTTTTCTTATCTCTTTATTATAATAGAAATATTCCATCGATAAAACTGAATAATATCACGAATAATTTTTAACGTTTTTCTCTTTATTATAATAATCAGACATATATTATAAGTTCTCAAGGGTTTTCTTATAAAGAATATGCAATGTTTTAAATGTTCAGTTTGAAAAAGTTAGCTGACGTATCATTAGTATGCGATTCACATCTCCATCAAGAGGGAAACATTACGACAGATGAAAAAACTGTAGATTTTTTAAAAGAGGTAAAAATGAATCAATTTTAATGAAGTTTAATTAACGAACAGTTCGTTAAATAATTGCAGATAGCTCCGCAGTTCGACGAAATGTTATGGCTGTGCAATATGAATAGTATGAGATCTAATTGCAGCGAATTATTTAGTCCTATGTTAACTGAAGAAGGGCTTTGTTATACATTCAATATGCTCGATTCGAATGAATTGTATACAGATGCAGTGTACGTATTTTATCAATTTAATTTACTAGACACTAGACATTCATTTTCATAAACATTTCCATAAAATTATAAACGTTTAAATGTTGATATATTTGAATATTTTTCTAGGACTTACATTTGTGTACATACATATTCACATATGAAGACACACACACACACACACACACACACATATATATATATATATATATATATATATATATATATATATATATATACATGAGTTTTATTAATATTAAATAACTAACCTAAAAACTGTCTGAGGCATTAACATGATAATTTCTAAAACTAATATATTTTATTGATCGAGTTGGCTGTTAATTTTTTTATCGTAACCACTCTAAAAGTTCAAGTTAATTTCATTTTTATTTCTCTAAAATGTATTTACAGAGCATGTGTATAAAAACGGCGCAGTTTTCATTTATTAATAGTACTAGTTGGAAATAATAAATTAATTTTACATTCTATCTTTGTTAAAAGAAACCCCATCAACAACTAAATTACCATGTTAATAGTTGCTTTTAACGTTGACAAGCTCAGGGAATTTTCTCAAATTCACTGTAGGATCGTTTTTTTATATTGACAATTCTCATTAGACATGAATTAAAGTTTCATAGAGAACGATATTTAAACAGTCTCTTTATGAATTAAGATTTACGTTAAAGTATAAAAAATGCTTTGATTTATAAATTGTGTTCGTTTAAGATAAACATTGATATTAATTGAGAAATTGATTGAACAGTAAAATCTGATTTATGCAATAAAAAATAAAAATTATTAAATAATAAGGTTTTAGATTAATATCTTTTTAAAAGAATATCATTTAATATTGAAACATATTGGTTTCGAAATGAATAAAATCAAATATCTACAGTTATAATAAAAAAGTTATAATAGATGATTAGCTAGATAAATTTTGTTTATGTCTATTATTTTTTCTAGATAGTCTATTTTTCAAAAATTAACTATACGAAGAATTTAGAAGCAATTTAGATGTTTCTTTATTAAAAAAATGTAGTAGATTTTTTACTCTTATAGAATACTTGTAATTCAAATCGTTTAAGATAAATAATTTTAGATAAATACGAGTATAATGTGTTATTAATTGTCAAAAAAGAAATTTATATCTCTCTATAACTAAAAAATGGAAACTTAAAATAAGAAGTATTGTAGAAATTACAAGTAGATTAATAATTGTTTTAAAATATCAATTATGCAATTAGATCAAACAGCACTCATTATTTAAAACATGGACGTGCTGCGGAAGGATGGTCGTTAGATGGTGGATACAAAGCTGATGCTCCTCGATTCACTTACCCGCAGAGAGCAAATGGTGCTGGTCATCGAGCAGGTCTTGTGATTTTAATGCGAGCTTTTGAATATGATTTAGATTATTTATGCAAAGGACCCGTACAAGGATTTAAGGTTTGGTAAACTATTCGATTATACATAAATATCATATTTAAATGTTTAAACGATTTAGATACTTTTACATCATCCTGCTGAAACACCAAGAGTAAGTCAACAATATTTCCGCGCTCCCTTAAACCAAGAAGTGATAGTAGCTGTACGACCAGATATGATGACTACATCTGAGGGTTTACGGAATTATCCACCGTATCGAAGACAATGTTACTTTCCGTACGAACGACCATTACTTTTTTATAAAGTATATACACAACAAAATTGCCAAGTGGAATGTCTCGCCAATTATACTCTGGATATGTGTGGCTGTGTACCTTATTATATGCCTAGTAAGTTTGTTTAAAACTCTATTTAATCGTTGAACATTATAATTACATACTTTTTAGAGAATGAATCGACACCAATATGTGGTTCTGGAAGTAGAGTTTGTGTTATGGAAGCACAAGGTATGTTATTAAAAATGACATATCTTTTTCAGTAAACAATTTAACATGATTAGTTTTTAGTTTATAATTTATTTTATGCTTGTAGATAAATTATTGGCAAGAGAAATTGAATCGGAAATAAATCTGATTCATAAAAAAGAAGACAGCAAATTAATACACAATCTCGTGGGTGATAAAAAAGATAATGAAAAACCTGTTAAACATCCTGATTGTGACTGTTTACCAGCATGTACTAAATTACAATATAACGCAGAGACATCACAAGCAGATTTCAATTGGCCTGCACTGTTTTTAGCATGGAAGGCCAATTTCAGTGAATTACCAGGGTATTCTTTTCAATAATTTAAAGTAATATAAATGATGAAACCACTATTAAGCTTGTTAAGCGATATTTAACAATCCATCGCATTCTAAGACTCAAAAAGTATTAAACAAGAAAAATAAATGAACTACAATCTCTAACAGAAAAGAAAATTTTATGTAATAGTTTAATAATTATTTAGAACTGATTGAATATGAAAATTCATAATGAAATGAAGTTAAATGAATGAAATCATTCTATTAACTAAATAAAATGAATAAAGTTTCAATTTGATTTTTTTGTTTGTTTTTTTTTTAAAAAAAATACACACATTTATATAAAAAATATTTTATATAACTTTTTAGATTAAACAGGTAACGAAAAAAGAAGAAATTTTGTTCTAATTTATTTAAAAAATCACATTAAAACCCAGAATAAAAAAACAGGGTAAAAACATAAAATTTTCTTTGTTCATCAAAGATGTTTCTGTGCATTCATTGATGATGGAATCACTATCGACATAGCATAAACAAGAACAAGATAAGGAATAAACAAATGTTAAATATTTCTGTAATAAAATATTCTGATGTATGTGATGAGTGATTTTTTTATGCAAGGATTTTTGATATTATACAAATCTTATATTTAAATCATTTCAAAGAAAGAACTATTTAAGTCTAATAACTAACATTTAAATAAATATTTATTATAAAAAAAATATTTTTTTTTAAACATTTATTCCCAAATATAGTGAATATTTTTTAAGATTTTTTCATAAAATATAAGTAAATCGGAAAAGTTTTATTGCTACTTATCGAAATTTATGAATTCTATTTCTGTTTGAAGAAAGTAAATCTTAATTTTGTTAAAACTATTTGCGAATAAATCGTTTTACTTAATGGAAAAACTTCATTCAATATAATCGATTCGTTTATATTACATGTACGAAAGTTAAACTCTATTCTTGTATAGTTTGAAGTCATACAAATTGTTGTTTGTATTTTGAAATAAATCAATTTTGAAATGAAATTAGAGAATCGTTGGATTTTTTTTTAAATTTTGAAATAATATAACCAACACTATTCATAAAAATATTTTTTTATTTACGAATTGTCTTATAGATTAATCGTTTTTATTTTTTGTTGTTGTTAGTCATAAGCAAATATAATTATAATTGCTCCATTTTTCTGATAATTAACCATAAATATCTTATATGATTTCAGAGTACTTATGACTCGAGTAACAATCTTTTTCAAAGATACTCAATTTATAACATCAAGAAGAAGCGAACTGTATGGTCTAACGGATTTTCTTGCTAACTGTGGTGGTCTTTTAGGTTTATTTATGGGTTTTTCATTCTTGTCATTGGTAGAAATCTTCTACTTCCTGAGTATAAGATTGTTCTGTGATCATGAAACCGGTGGGAAATTTGATTTAGCTTTCCAAAATAAAATAAAGAAGGACAAAATTGAAAGGATATGATCATTAGATGAAGTACAGATATTAACCTGTTCATAAGTTGGGTAGCAATACCAGTTTAGCAATCCAAGAAAAGGTAATGGGGGAAATTATACACTAAGATTTTTTCAATGAGTAAAATATAAAACTGAATCTTATTTTTTTAACAATTTAAAAACTTTATCACAAATACTAAATATATAAAATATTTTCAATGACCTGACCTGATAATAATTTTGGTTTAATCTAACTTAACCGATTGTTTATTTAAGAAGTCTAGATAGTGAACAAAATATGTATTATAAATAATGATTTCTTAAATACTCAAAATCTCTTTACCTGAATCGGTTTTTAAATTTTATATCTTCTGAGAAACAGATAAAACATTTTTCCGAATTCAATATAACACAGTAAATGTTTTATATTTATGACAAAAAATGTAATATGCTTTTGATTTTGATATAAAACAAAAAATAGTTTTATTCTAAATTTTTCAAGATATTCTATTTCGTATCTTTAAAAATTATTTTTTTATAATAAAAAATAAACTATTAAACATACTATCAAATTCAATAAATCAAATCTTATCTACAACTTTATTTAATTTACATCTGCCTGCTGTTTGTCAAAAACTAAAGTATTTATAGTTAAAAAAATTTTTATTAAAATCTGTGTATATATTCTTGTAATATTTTTTCGAGTTTTATCCATCAGATCACTTGTTGTAATTAAGTTGTGTTTTACAACCGGTTTTCTAATCGTGCCATTTTCTGGTAGCTTGTAATTTTATATTTTCAATTATATTATGTTTTAAAGGTATAATTTATCTGAACATGGCATAAGAGACGAAACTTGTCAAAGAAAATAGCACGAAAAATATTCTGATTGATAGAATCGAAAAGAATATTTAAATTATTGACACCTAATATTTTTATATATTATTACACACATTGTAAACTTTTATAAAATTCAATAAAATTATATTATACGGTAAGATTTTATATGATATAATAAAAAAACATAATATTAAACAGTTGTGTTGAAAAGTTGATTTTGAAAACTTTATTTAAAATAAAAAACGTGTATGTTATGTTGAAAAATAAGTTGTTTTTATATTCAAAATGTTTCATCAAATAATTGTGAATTGAAAATTAAGAAGCAATCGTAATCTGAAAATAGTTTTATTTTACAAAATTATGGAGTAGTGACTTTATTTGTTTTTGTGTGATTTAATTTTTAAGTAATTATATAAGTCATTAATTTATAATAAATTATATTTTATAAAAGTAAGTCTTATTAAGGCAAAATATATCGTTCATATCACATAAAATAGTTCATACATCACATATTTAACTGTTTTTAAATAGAATAAGAGTATTTTATTATTTTTTAAAAATGTACTTTGTTAGATCCCCAGAGCGTTAAGACACAAAAGAATCTAACTACATCAGCGTTTTTATTACCCTTGTATTTATTTAAAATGAGTTTAGAAAATTTGCAATTCCGGTAGGTCTTGTTATTTGAGTTTAGAAAAGAATCGAGTATTTCAGTAATCTCAAGAATGATTTGTTAGCTGAATGGAGAAAAAATTTAATAACTGACAAAACCATAATTTTATAGATTTAAAATCTAGCAACTGAGTTTTTCATAAATTATTTTAGTAAGACTGATGTTTTTATTCGAAATTTACTAAGATAAATACAAGAATATCTATTGAAAAGATTTTTGAAAGGTTAAATATCGATGATTTGTCAGAATTTAAGTATTTTAAAAACCTTGGATAAGTTTTAAAGAGCGATGCTTGGGTATGGTCTGCTTTTTCGTGGATCGGATTTCAGTATCTAATTATTTGCTCAATCGATTGAATAAAGATTCATTTTAGGTCGATTGGTCATTGGAGATGAAAAATAGATACAATACAACAATAATATGCGTTGAAAAAAATTTACAGGTTGTCTAGTAAAACCATTGAAGTAATACTAAAAGCTAGTTTGTATTTTTAATAGATTTTTCCGGCTGTTTGATAGAATCTAAAATGAGTAAGCTTTTATTTGCAAACGAAAAAATATTACCTGGCCACTAATGTCCCTGTATGGTCAAACTGACTATCTAAGAAAAGCATCCAGTTTTTTTATAACTAAAATGGTGTTATTTCTCAAGACGATAACATATTATAACATGTTAATAACTAAAAATTTCGATCAAACAGGATAGAAACTTAGAGAGTTCACCGGAAAGACTTTATTTATTTTCCGTCTTTTCCAGAAAAATTTCGATCAGCTTATCTCATCTGTTCATAGAATTAGAAAATAACAAAAATGGAAAATTCATTTTGTAGGCTTTAACCACTCATAAGACTTGGTATTTAACAATAAAAACGTCAGCTTCTACGACAAAGGCATACAAATTTTAACAAAACGCAGAAAAACTTATAGAAATTAAAGGAATTATTTAATTAAATTAATAAATATTTTTTGGACGATATTATTTGATTTAATAAAGAGAATCGGGCAGGATTTTTATTAGCTGTACAAATTAAATCGATGCCTTTAAATTGTATCAATTGTAACTGTTTAGAATTAAAATATTTTATCGACATTTTAGGATTTTGAAGTATCAACCTTAGCATTTAAAAATACTATATATCTTGGCCACGTAGTTTTGGCATAATCTCGCAAAACAGTAGTGAACATGATGGTGTCCGAAAGCAGGATATTAAGTATTGCGTACTTTTCACATTCCAGTTAAAAAAAATGTTGCCGAAACCGTGAAAAATGATATAATTTACTTCGGAGGAAGGTGTTGTGATGCATAAAACAAGAAAAAAATGATAAAACAGTGAAAGAGGTCTGAAAATGCATTACAACTTTATACACTCAAAACCACCATATTTTTTCGATGAAGTATTCATGACAGATGAAGAAAAAGTATACAAAATAATGGATGATATTTTGAGGATTCAAATGTATTCTATTTTTCCGTAAACATTTATAAAAAGACATCGAATTAATTTGTACACCTAATAAAATTAGCTAATTTATTTATCATTAGAAGAATTTTAATCTCTTCCTCATTTTTTATACACATATATAACACGCACAATTAGAACTGAATATGTCTCTAGAGAGAATTATATTATGTACATTTACTCACATATTATTATTTATTAAATTTTTGGCTAATTAATTAACAAGCACAATTTAAATAAAAAAATTATAAACATTTCAAAACGTGCGCTATAAAAAATAGACAGTAAGTAAAATTTAAAAGAATAAATTTACGTATAAAAATAGTTTGCGTGACGAAAGATGAAAACATTGATCTATTTTTTACCAATAACCATTCTGGCAGGAATAAAAAAGGATCACACTATTTCAAAAGTATAATGAATATTTATTTGATCATAGTATATAAATATACGTTTACTTATACCACAATTTAGTAGTGGATGAAGTGGCGAATTAATTGTACGAGACGACATCTTCTATAAAGAAATACACACGTTTATATTGCTTTTTCAATAATTAATTTAATATTATTATAAATTAAGTCAAATTGATAAAACATATAATATAATCGTCTTGATTAAAAATATTTTTTAAAATAAGTGAAAAGTGGTTATTATTAATTAGTTTTATTAATTAATTTATAAAAATGAATCGTTTTAAAGGTAAATGTGCAAATTCTATCGAAAATGTTGATACGGTTATCGATTTCGACATGGAAGACAAACCTAAAAAATTATCTAAGAGACAGAAAATTTGGAAACATTTTCAAGAATTCACAGAGAATACCAGTTTACACGGATTGAGATATATTGGTGAAAAGAGAAGATCTTTTTTCGAACGGTACATTTTTATATTAAATAATTTTAGAACATTTTACGTTTTAATTTGCAGAGAAAGTATTTTAATTCCGATTTAATTATACAATCGAGAAGTATAAAAATATTTATATAAAAAACATTTATCGTTTGCACAAAGAGATCTTTACTTGAATTCTTGTTTACATTTGTTATACATATATACACATACATACATACATACATATATATATATATATATATATATATATATATATATAAGTGTGATGCAAACATTTTTTCATGATTAAATTTATATTTAATTTAAAATGCGTTTGTATATTTTAATTAAAATCTAATTCTTTTCTTTAGTATTCAAAATTTTCAGAATTTAAAATACATTTAAAAATAGTAACATATTTATTTTTTTTTAATAAATTTCTATTGATATGATAATAAACTGGTCTTAATTTAATATGAGTAGACTTACTGTGTATTTATAAAAAAAATGTATATACAAAAAAGATAATAATTTTTCGGTGCTTCAATTAGATTTAATTATAGATAAATTACTATCCACACAGTATTTCAACATTTTTTAATCAAACTATTTAACAAAATATTATTGTGAGTTTCGATGATGATGTAATCATGTTAGGAGTACAAAATACAGTATAGTTCAGTATTGTGTATAAATTCACTTTTACAAATGAATTTTATATTCTCCTAAAAACAACTAAATATATTTTGATCAAAAATGTTCATGAGCGATGGCGATAACACCATTTTCAGAGCGATAGAATACAGAACAACTCAAATATCTGTCGTATATTTATTAAGTATTGTTAGTGAATTAAAAACTATTTCTCCTAATACAACCCTTAACCTCATAAGAAAAATCGACTTTTGGAGTAATCAAAAAGTACGTTGATTGCCGCTATAAGACGCCACCAAGTGGAAAGAGTTGGAAATTCCATACCATAATTTATTCCCTAAACCCTACTTAACATATGTAACAAGTTTTAATTTGTCCAGTTCCGTCAGTTAATATTGAAGAATGATTTTGAGAAGACAGGTTTTTTTTAATTTTATAAAAATAAATCACGAATGACATGTAAACATTAAATTTTGTAACAAACTTGAGAAAACTGTCAAACAAACCCAAGATATGTTATTGTTAGTTTATGGAGATGATACAGTGGCTTACAAATAGTTTGAGCGATTTCTTAATGGTTGTGAGTTGGTTAAGGATGACAAAAGATCGGGACGCCTTTTAACATCAAAAACCAATGAAAATGTTAAAAAATTCGAAGAAATGGTACGATCAAATAGACGATTAACTATTCGGAAAATTTCAGAGGATCTGAATAACTTTTCTGGTTAGGGTTCAGCGCATTTTAATGATTAATTTAAACATGAGGCGAGTGAGTGAAAATTCGTTGCACGCGTTTTAACGTCCGAAGAAAAAGAACAGCATTGCAGATAAGTCTTTTATGTACGGTTAAGTACGGTTATGATTTTGAGACCAAGGTTCAGAATTCGAATTGGAAATCACCCGTCTCACCTCGTGAGAACATAGCTCATCCAATCGAGATCCAGCATCAAGATTATATTGATTGCTTTTTCAATCTGGAAGAAATTGTGTGAGCAAGTTTGTACCTAAAGGCACAAGAGTAAACTATGAAGACTATAAGGGCGTATTGCAACGTTAATGAAACGATTTGTGCAGAAAAGACGGGAGAAATGGGCAAACAGTTTCATCCTCCATCAGGACAACGCTCTCTGCCAAATAAAAGTACTTACGAAGAAGGACCTCCAATACAGTTTTGAAAAGTGGTTAGAACGTGGGAATAAGTGCCTGGTAAGCGGAGGGTTGGGGTTATTTTGAGGAGGACTAATTGTAATTTTTATTTTAACTCAATAAAGAAAATTTTTATTGGAGAATTCATCGTACTTTTTAATCACTTTTCGTATGTTACATATTTTCTAAGATTTTAAGTTAATTTGGTAATTAATTTATAAGAAATAGGTACATACATCTTAAACTTTTACAATTTTAAATCAAACTGATTAAAAAATTTAACATGCATTTTATCTTTTTTAACAACACAAATTGAAAATCTCAGAATAACAATGAACAATTGGATTTCACTCAGAAAATGATATATGTATTTATATAAATGTTTAAATATGTTTCATATATTTAAATATTTCATTATATAACGAATGAAATATTTAAATATGTGAAACAACTAAAAATTGGAATTTTCAAAGTGTGTTATCATTAAGCTGTCTTTAAAAAGTTTACTAATTAAGCAATAAACATTATACATTACATTTAAAAACATTCATTATTGATAAAGATTATTTGTTTTAAGGGTTTGGTGGATAATTGTATTCACAATGAGTATCATCATGTGCTCAGTCGTCATTTATAAAGTCTGGTATAAATGGAACATAAGTCCTGTAATCGTAAGTTTTGCAGAAACATCGACACCGATTTGGCAAATACCGTTTTCGGCTGTGACAATATGTAATGAGTCGAAATCGAAACAAACATTATTTAATTTTACACAAGTTTACTTCAATCAAGAGAATAAAACAGTAAAAGATGAAGAGTGAGTATATTTATATATTCTCATGTCAATCAAAATTAACTTCGTGTTTACAATTATTCATTTCAATAATTCTAATCATTCATTATATACTTTGTACAATAAAATGGCAATGCTCTTGAAATGTTTATGAAATTTAAAATCTTTTTTCAATTAAATATTCTAAAATAAACCAGTTATTGTAAAAAAAAATAAAATGTTTATTTTTAAACTCATGCTTTGTTTGTTTTTGTTAAATAACAATTTAGAAATTCAGTGCTTAATAATTTCTGTTAATTTTTAAGAAACGTTCTAATATATATATATATATATATATATATATATATATATATATATATAGAGAGAGAGAGAGAGAGAGAAAGAAAGAAAAAAAGAGAAATAAAATATAAGTATATAATGAAATAAACTAGTTATCCACTTCATACAAATAAACATTTTTTGTGAATAAAAGTATTTATTAAATAAAAAAAATATTAATAAAATGTAATAATGATTATAAATATGTGTTCAAGATAGAAAATATTAAGTAGTTTTTAATCAAATAAAAGAATATATTATGATGAAAAATAACACAAAGCATCTTTTTCAATTAATTTTTAAGACAAGCAATGAATATATTTATTTTTATCTGTAATATTTTTTTGTGCTTGATGTTAATTAATTTACATTCAAATTTTTCATTATTTTCTACTTTTATTTTAAATTTCTGTTTATATATTTTAATGAGTAAGAAACTTTTATTATTTTAATGAATTCCTTACAAACAAGGTGCCATGAAAATTATTTCAATTGTCAAACTAGATCTTCCAGTTTCTATATAAATTAACTTAAATCATTTCAATATTTTACCAAGATTATTAAAATATTTCTTTCGTATTAAATAAGTAGCTAATAACAATAAAAAATCTTTCTAGATGTTAAAAATGAATGTGCATTTTAATGATGTAAAAATAATAATTAGAGAATTTAGAATTGCGAATATTAAACAAAATGTCTGTATTGAAATAAAAGAAAAATTTTTCATTTTATGCATGGCCAATATATTTTATTTGATTGTTGTTTCAGATATGAAAATTTTTTTAATATGCTTTTAGTCTGTAACTATTTAGAACATAACATGGGAAATCAGACAACTGATGTCAGTGCTGTTGATTTTATAAAAGAGGTAAATATATGAATTAATACATGTTTGAAGATAAATTTACATTAAAGCTATTTGTTAAATATAGGTAGCACCAAGTCTTGACGACATGATAATGATGTGTTATCTAAATAACAGATATAAGGATTGCAGACAAATATTTCGACCTATACTGACTGAGGATGGATTATGTTATACATTCAATATGCTTCATTTAGAAGATTTTTTCACAGATATCGTGTATGCGTTATTGTATTTAAATTTTAATTGTATTAGAAATAATGTTTTTCAATTATATACATACATACATATATATATATATATATATATATATATATATATATATATATATATATATATATATCAATTATTAAGTTTAGTACTAAATCTGTTACAATCTCTTCATTATTTTTTTATATTTTACTATTGGAAAAGAAAATAGATTACAAGTTAATAAATTTATGGAAAATATTTGTAAAATAATACGTTCAATATAGATAAAAAAATCTCAATAGTTGTGTAGATAAAATATATAAAATTATTTGATATTTATTAAATTTTCCAAGTACATTTATTGAATATTTTTAGTTTCCGTTTTATATTCAATATTTACACAAACGTTGTGCATTAAATAAAAGTTTACTTACATATCTGAACAAACGAATAACCTGAAACAAAAAAAATAAGTAATTAAATTAAATCGTGTTTAAATTTGAATAAATTTGTTAAGAATCACTATAACAAATATTAAAAAATATTTAGAACTTGACAATACAATTATATGAATTATAATTTAAATAAAATACACTGAACATTGGTTCGTTGAAGTCATTTCGAATTCTTGTTTTCTGTAATTGGTTTCTATTTAAGTTATCTTCAGATAACAAGATTTGAACTATTTTTCTGAAAATCATTGTCGCAGGAAATAAGAATTCAAAACTACTTTCGAGTGGAATAACCAAAAATGTTAAACTTTTCTTATTGTATTCGTATACACCGCTATTTTCATTGACTAGGATCGATTTTTATAACAATATACAAAGCCATAGCAATATTTAACAGTCTATAGGAATCACATACAGTAAAATTATGTACAACGGATTTATTGGTAAATAAATTAGAATTTTTTACATGTTATAGATCAGACAATGTTAACTATTCAAGATATGATCAAAATGATCACAGTTGGACATTAGATAGTGGTTATAAAAATAATCATTTAGACACATATCCAAGGAGAGTGAAAGGTGTTGGTCAATTCATGGGACTCCAAATAATACTAAAGACGAGTAAAGATGAATTAGATTATTTATGTCGAGGACCTGCTGAAGGCTATAAGGTTGATAAAAAAGACAATTTTTATCGTAATTTTTTGATAAGATACTTTTTATGTAATATTTTTCAGGTCACGTTACATAATCCTGGAGAATTTCCAAGAGTAAGCCATGACTTTTACAGAATTCCTCTTGATCAAGATGTATTATTGGCTGTTAAACCTGATATGATGACGACATCGGAAGGACTTCGTAGTTATTTACCTTCACGAAGAAAATGTTATTTTCCGGAAGACAAACAACTACATTTTTTTAAAATCTATACTGAACAAAATTGTGAACTCGAATGTCTCACTAACATTACACTTGAAATGTGTGGATGTGTGTCTTTCTATATGCCACGTAAATGTCACGAATTTGCATATATACATACAGATACTCATACATACATACATATATGTATATATATATACATATATATATATATATATATAATAATTATAAAGCGTCAAAATAAATATTAAAATTTAAACGATATTTCATCAGTAACTGAAGATTTCTTACGCAAATTTATTTATTTTATTTATTCATTTTTTTATTTTGACGTTAATATATATATATATATATATATATATATATATATATATATATATATATATATACATACACATGTATATGTATGCATGTTTTAGAAAATGGAACTACTCCAATATGTGCTTCTGGGAGTTACTACTGCACTCGAAGAGCGAACAGTGAGTATATAAATAATTATATATATATATATATAATTATATATCTATTTATATATATAATTATATATCTATTTATATATATATATATATATATATATATATATATCTGTGTGAGTGTGTAGTGGGTGACGGCAAGGGTATTGTTTTGAACATCATCACGTTCATCTTTGAAACGTTTCAACCATTCAACGTTATCTCCGTCCACAGTTTTCAACATTTCATAAGTTTCTGTTGCAGTTTTTCTTAATTTACAGCAAAATTTAGTATCAACTCATTGCTCTATGACGACTGACACAAACACAATATATGTGCTAGTTTCCTGCGCAGAAACTAACAGTTGCCTTTGTCTAAATTAACAGTCTTTGCTTAACCATCCTCTTTTGATAAAACTGTAAACTATTATATGTTGCTTTATTTTTAGTTTAATTACGCTTGACTCCCCAGTGTTGCAGCAATAATTAGGGAATTAAATTTTTTAATCTAATATATGACAATTACCAAATATTTAAAATTATACTTCTATGTTTTTCTGTCATCCGTTCAATACGTTGTGCTGATGCTCTTCTTCCTTTTGGATCATCTGAGTATTTTCTTTCCATTAATCTTTTCAGCATGGATGGCATCTTCAGTTAAATATTAGACATTAAATTTGAATCTCTAATATTTGCCTGAAGATGGTAAACGTGCCGAAACTAGTAGTAGAGTTCACTCTGATTATCCAAAAGGAGAGATACCATTAAGATAACACAATCTTCTTTAACTATATCTTTTATGACAATACCTGTGTTACACTTACTAATAATTATGATTTTACATATATTTACGATTAGTTTTTTTATCATTATCCCATTATAATATATACATGAATAACTCTATTAAAAAATTAGAAATTACATCTATTTATTTAAAATAATAAAACATTTATATCTGAAACAAAAATTAATTGTAATAAAATAAATTTTCAACACACTAAAAGAAGTAATAACTACAGAGTTTTTTGAAAATTGTTGATGTTAACCCAGTATAATAAATTAGTTACTTCAAATTTTGGAAATATAAAAAATAAGGACATATTGTTAATAATAAACCAAAATTCTCCCCTTCTATCATTTATATGACAGTCTATACGTATAAGAATACAGAAAATCTTACAAAAATTTTAATGAAAATTTTATATCAGAATTATTGGTTTAATAAAATCAGATACATTTTTATAGTATTTTGACATATTTTTAGGTATGGAATATTTCATTACCGCTTAATTTTTTACACATACAACATCTAGTGTAGTTACAAAAAAATATCACTAATAAACTTTTAAATGTTAATAGAGTATCTCATGATGGCTGAAATAACAGAAAATTTAGATTTGACTCGTGAAAATAAAACAGAATATATGCAGAAAACATACAAGAAGGTTCCAAAAGTCGACGATTGTCACTGTTTACCTTCATGCACAAAATTAGAATACAACGGAGAAACCTCACAGGCAAATTTTAATTGGAGAGCGTTTTTTAAGTCAGCTAAAATGAAACCACAAGATATTCCAGAGTACGTGTCTGTTTTTTTTTATAATATTTAATTAATTTCTCAAAATGCATCACGAAAATAAGAAAAAATGAAATCAGTTGTTATTTTTTAAACAAATATACAATATATTAGTGTTTCGTGACGAATTATCAACGAGAGTTTGAGTTTTTCGAATTTATTTCTAAAATTAGAATGTTTAATCGAATTGGTTTCGAACATTAAAAAGATTTAAATTAAATTATTTAATCTTAATTGTTTTTATTAAGAATTTTAAAACAATTATTTGAACTTTTAAGACAACTTTATAATAAAACGTCAGAAAAAAATAAGCATAGATAGAAGACTAAAAACTATATAAGAATATATTTTTTTAATCTCTTAACTGATTAATATCGATAAACTAAATGATTTCTCATGAAAAATTTCATTTGGAAATTTTGTTCGAAAATTTTTACAAAATTCAACTAATTTTTTGTTGTCTCACAATAACCATAGATTTTTTTTGATTATAAATATCTAACAATTCATATTGGTCATTTAAATTGTTGTTTATATATATATATATTTCAATGAAGATTCCAAACGCTAATTCTCTTTAAATATCTGCAGACAATGGTATTGGCATCAAAACAAGTATAAGTAAGAATAAAAATGATCAATAATCAAATATTGAAACAAAAAAATGGTACAGGATTTAAAGGAGTCAATCTGTTGAAGTGAATTTAGTCACAGTGTCTAAAATTATTATATAAAAAATATTTTATGAAAACTAATAAATGTCATGTTTTGAAATTTCATAAACAATTACAAATTTGGTACTAAGTTTTATTAAATAAGAGACCTTGTATTCTACCAAATTATCTTTATAATTAGAATAATGAAACAATAATTTTATATATTTATATAAACTTGATTAAAACAATGACCACAATTTACTTATCTTAAAAATATATTTTTTCTATTAAACATATTTTAAATTTCTTCGTCATACAATTTATAACACAAGTTAAGTAATGATTGTCATTAGCACCGTGACTAAATTCTATTTCGTAAATTAATTTTTCACTCGCCCACAAATCATAAAAATGTTTCTAATTAAAAATGATTAATAATTAATTAAGAAACCATTTGTCCAGAACAAAATTTTATGGCTTGTGTGGGAATGAAGAAATCATTTGTGATAACATGAATATTAATTCACGCACATGAACTATGACAAAGAGAAAAGTATATGAAAACTATTTTATATAAATTTGTTTTTTTTTTTTTTGGTATTTCCTCTTTAAAAATACTCTTAAACAGTGTTTTAACTTAAAATATTTCAGACAATGAATAACTTTCTAGAATTGTCCCTTTTAGTGTATAAGATTATATATATATATATATATATATATATATATATATATATATATATATATATTATTAATTAAATTATTAAATGATTCGATTTCTTTTACAGAGGCCATATTACACAATTATCAATATTCTTCAAAGACAGCCAAATCATAACATCAAAAAGAAGTGAGTTATACGGTGTAACCGATTTTCTAGCCAACTGTGGCGGTCTACTCGGCTTGTTTATGGGATTTTCATTCTTATCGTTGGTCGAAATATTTTATTTTCTCACTGTAAGAATCTTTTGCGATAAGAACAATAAGAACAAGACATTGGTTCTGTGTAAATGAGTAACACGAGTACAAATGGTTAAAGAAAAAATGGGAGCAAGATAAATGTGTTCATAGAATTTATATTTATTTATAAATATTTAAAATATCAATAATAAATATATTTTATTTATAATGACTATAATAAAATACTTTATCTTTTTCAAACCTTTCTCTTTTTTAAATTTTTTTAAGATAAAATATACTTTTATAATTATAATTAACATATCTTACTAGTAATATATTTTTTTAAAGTCTGTACATGTGATCCCATCTATGTGTTATCCTAGTGCTGGTCTTGATATATTTATTTATAACGATTAGTTTTGCCACTTGATTTATGTTAGGCGGCCTATTGTTAGACTCTACAAATTACCTGAGAATATTTCAGCAGCTAAAACTAATCGTAACAGATAAAATACTCAAGAGATTGACAATTCCACGGGGAAAACACACCTACTTTTTGAATGTACCTGAGAAAATAAATTATTTTAATTATTTTAACAGACATTTATATTACTAGAGAAATGTATGATGTAAAAAAAATAATAATCATTTAGGTCTAGTAAGCTACAAATAATAATGAAACGGTAGTATAAAAAAATACATAGTAAGATCAATGATTAAAATAGTCTAAACCGTGTTTTGTAATTGACATGTTTATTGAACAGCGTCAGTTAGGAATTTAACGAACATATTTTATGTCATTTTTAAATATAACTACATGTATAATTTGTCGTTTAATTTAACTTCTGTAACACAGAGCGAATAGAATATATGCTTATAATTAAAACATTCTTTCTCAAGTAATTTAATCATATTTAAACTTATTTAACAAATGAAATATTTTTTAAACTAAGCATATATTTTTATTTATGTCAATTTTGTTGATGGATTAAAATGTTGATATATATATATATATATATAATTTATTTAACATAGCTGAATATTAAAATGATTTTTCAATTAAATGAAAAAACTTTTTTATAAGACTTTTTGGGACATATTTTAGATGATCAATTATTGGTAAATAATTCAAACAGCTGACTTAATATTACATTTGGGAATAAAATATCTTTATACAGATTTGAAAATTTTTATATGAAATTTATTTAGCTAATTTGATTTTACGTTCGACAAGTCTCTGAATGATTAAGAAATAGTACAAACATTTTGAACATTGGCATAGAACTTTTAATAAATATAAGATCATTTCTTTTACCTATAACATAAATTATTTTTTAATATTAAATTATTAAATTTATCTCTCACTTCTTCTCCCTCTCTCTATATATAATTTTATTGAGTTTGTAATTAAACTCTTAACCAACAAGATAGAGATAAACAGATATGATATTTTCTTTAAAGGGCGTATATGAAGTGGATTAGTATATATATATATATATATATATATATATATATATATATATATATATATATATGAGTAATTATAATAGTAATTATATTGAAAAAATGAACTTATGCACGACGCTTCTATTGTAGCGTGCTAATGTTTAAACAGATGTATGATATATTGTTTTCAATTTTTTAGTTACAGGGGAGAAAATTGAAGTCCGCAGGGAGTAAAAATAGCATTTAATTATCACAACATATATTAATGAGTATGTCATATTTCAATACAAATATTTAAATTAATTCCTTTTGTATACATGAGTAGAAATGGTAATTTGTTCATAATTAATTACATATTTGTGATGTTGTGAATACAATACCATTTATGAGTCATAAGTGAACCGTATGCATAATGGTTAATTCATTTAAAGTATATTATGCTCTCTCTCTCTTTATATATATATATACATATACACATATATATGATAGATATTGTTATTTATTTTTTCTAAAAAAATACTTTTTTTATAAGTCAAATCAATTACTTAATTAAATTCAAATCCGTAAGTATATATTTTATTTTATAATAAATGCTAACATAATTTAATAATAAATATTCTTCAGAATAATAAAAAAATATTTCTAAAAAATGATTTTATTTAAAAGTACTTTAACATTACTTTATTATGAAATATTCTAAAACTGAAATTTGTAAAAGTAAATTTAGTCACAGAGCCAGATGGATTTTTTGATCATACTTAGTTGTATATAACAATCATTTTTTATTCAAAAGATCATTTAGTTTAAATAATTGATTAATAACTTTAATTGTAATTATGGAAAAATAATATACGATTTATGGCATGATTTCAATAAATTTTTGAATTGGTGTTAAACTACTTGGGTACAGAGTTCAAATTAGAGATGGGAAACACAAACTAAAGTTATGCTAGAATACTAAAAAATCTTGAATTATCAACTAACTAAATTTCCACAATTCTTCTGAACACTACTAAAATAGTTAAAATAAATTATAGTGGGGTGTATGTCAAATCTCTTTATTTCATATAAAACCAGTGTTATTTAAAAAGGAATGATTCGAAATATAATTATATACAATTATTTCACACAATAAATAGTTTCGGTGTATGTTAACCACTTCATTATGGTTAGATTATTAAATTGAGAAATCTGAAAATCAACACTAAAACAGTTTGTAGAAATTAATGCAAAATAATTCTTTTTTGTCATAAATTTTCACTCATTTGCAAGTTGTCTAAGAGTTATAAATCATGCTATCAATAATGAATAAAATCATCTTTAAAAAACTGTAGTCATCAATTTGAACACAAATATATTCATATAATCGTTAAAATTCAAGACTTATGCATATAGTTAATATTTATCGATCAATCATATTTATTATATTACGTGTAAAAATTAATTCGGTGCCTTTACATTGAATCGATCCTAATTCTTTTTGAAATTAAAATTTTTTCTCGTCGTTTTAGGATTTTGAAGTGGTAACCTTAACATTTAAAAACCCTACATATCTTGGCGAAACAGTTGGCATAACCTCAGAAAACAGTAGTGAACGCATTGGTGTCCGAAAAGCAACATATTAGACCCTGCAGACTTTTCGTATTATAGTTGAATAAAAGCTCCCGAAGTCACGGGAATGATTTGTTCAGCTTTAGAGAAGATGATGTGACGCATAAAAAGTGCAAAAGATGCTAAAACAATGGAAGAGGTCCAAAAATGCATTACAACTTCGTCAACACAAAACCATCATCTTTTTTCGACAAGGGATTGGTCAGTTACCAGACAAATGAAGCAAAGTCGTACAAAATAATGGAAAATATTTTAAGGATTGAAGTGTATTCTATTTTTTCATAAATACACATTCATTTTTTCTAACAGAGGCACTGAATTAATTTTTAATACATAAATATACTCGCAATAAAACATCCATTTTTAATTAATCGTTAATTGCAAGTTACTATTAAGTGTTTATATTATTTTTTAATATAATTTTCCATTATTGTAATATTTAGCCATTACTTTTAATGACCGTCTACATTATTAGTTGTATAAATAGGTCAATACTTTTAGCACACGCGAAGCTGTTTAATAAAACTAAATGGAATGCAAAATTATCCCACCCAATTAAAAGATTAAAAAGTCATACGTTTGTCGAATGAGGTACATGGTTCGTTTCATGTCAAGTACATTTATATACACTTAAATGAATTAGTTTTCAATTTAATTCTGATATACAATTATTGAATTGGAAAATAAATGTTCTTCAAAGAAATACTTCACTATTTTTATTCATTTGACATTTTATTTTTTATTTCATAATACAATTTCATGGTGAACAGAAAGAGTGTAGCATGAAAACAGATTATTACCTTAAAATAATAATTTAGTGATTTTATTAAAACCGAGTTTATGTAATTAATTATTTAATTAATGAAAATGTTCGAAGTTACATTCGATAATGACAATCAACGCGAAATGGGCATCAAAGATTCGATGAAATTAGGTACGGTGAATAAAAAACGTGAAAATGTGGCTGTTATCACAAAAATCAGAAGACACATTCAAGAATATACGAGTCATACAAGTATACATGGATTGCAGTACATCGGTGAAAAAAAGAGACCTCTAGCTGAAAGGTAAATTTCATAAATTTGTTTTTAATAAGAAATTGTTGATTTTGTAATTAGCAATAAATTTAGTTTCCAATAATGATTTTAGTATTTAAATATACAGATGTTTTTATAACACTGAAATATATTCTATGATTTTATTTTTGTGTTGAGTAAACACTTTGTTTATGTCAAATTACAAATTATAATTTTATTTATGTACATTTTATATTTTTTTAGTTCATATACTTGAGACTTAGATGAATAAACATATATAAACAATCGCTATATAAATAAAATTGCGATCGATATAAAATTTATAAAATTACAGTTTAATCTTTAAGAATGAGAAAATATTAAGTTTTCAAGACAAAAAGTCATTTAAACACACAGGCATGTTTATTATAATAGCAAATAAAATAATGAGATATTAGGAGAAAATTATACAAATAAACTATTGAATTAAATGCTTATGAGAGTAAAGCACCATTAAGTTTACATAAATAGTTTATAAAAAATGTTCAAAACAGATATCCTAGGTTTTAATGGGATTCTAAGCTAATCGTGCCAAAAATTTCTTCTTTGATGAAAGACGTTAAGAATATTTTGCACTGGTAATATTTTATGACAATATCTTCAGATAGGCGTACAAATGGAAGTTAAATTTGATGATCTAAACAACTGTAAGTTAATATATTAACTTAATTTTATTTATATTTATTTCCAACCATAAGTCAATATTTATTTCCAATCACACTCAAGACACAGACTGTTTAAATGTCTGAAATTGGCAGGAAATCTATCATAAAATACACACTGTTTGTCATTTTACCAGTCAGATATTTTGTAATGTGTTACAATATCGTGTAAAAAGGAATAGGTTCATTTTTCATAAAGCAACATAGTCGTGTTATTAGCAAAGAATGTCGACTGTCTGTTTTTATAAACATAATTGTGTCACGTCCATAAAACTTGATATTTTTATTAAGACTTGTAATAGAGAAACATCTGTATATTCATATATTATGTCAACAGTTATCTATAAGTCTGATTGAAATTATTATTTACTTGTTTCTTTTAAAAAGAGAAATATTTTTTTAAAAAATAAAATATTCAGCACTAGTAAAGTTTTTCTAAATGTTCTTAAAATTATTTTAGTCATTATTGACCACCTTGAAGACATTAATGAAATGAAATCATATAAAAGTAATTACATTTATGACTCAAGTCTAATTCTGTGTAATGAAAATTAAATTGGTATGATTAAACTGCAATTAGTGCTAAAAATAATATTTCGAATAAATGAACATAATTCACGAATACAGAGTTTGTAGATAAATAAATATATCAGATTTTTTTAATTATTTTTATTTAGTTTAAGGAGAAAATGTACAAATAAAAATAATTAAAGAGCAGACTGTTCTATAAACTTAATCGTTTAATGTGATTATTACTTAGAAATCTTACAAATTCGACATAAAAAAATCGCAATTCAATCTCTCACATGTAGATTTTTTTAGAGTTTGGTGGAGTTTAGTATTTATGTCAAGTATCATCATGTGTGGTTTTATCATCTATCAAGTATGGTACAAATGGAATACAAGACCAGTGATTGTTAGCTTTGCAGAATCACCCACGCCGATTTGGCAAATACCGTTTCCTGCTGTGACCATTTGCAGCGAATCGAAGGCCAAACAAAGAATATTTAATTTCACAAAAGCTTATTATGAATATGAGAATGGAAGTATAAATGAAGAAGAGTGAGTAACTTTTATTAAAAATAATATAGAAAAATAGCTGAATTATTAATGTCTTAAACGATTACATCTTTCATAATTGAATTGATTCATGATAAATATTTTAAATACTAAATTTTATACATTTAATTAGACAAAACAAATACAGAGTTTAATTTTTTGATTAAATAAATAAAGAGAAAATATTAAATAATAACTATTTTAAAGAAAGTCCGCTGATACAAAATAAAATATAGAAAATGAAATATAAATCAATTAACTTTAAGACAACATACAAATACAGTATTAAACTATCTGAAGAGATGATTGTATAGTTTTTTCTTGTGTACTTGTTGTTCATTGGCTTATGCGAATCCTGTCCACCCCAAGGAATTTGTTTCTTCTATGAGTGGTTTCAATTTTCGTCATCTTCAGGTAGATCTTGGACTTAAAACCAACATGAAGATGATCATAAAAGAAACAAACTCACTTATGATCTACCGGATTCGCATAGAAAAATATCTAAGAATTGTACAAGTGCTAAAAACAATTTCGTGACATTGAAAACATTGAGGTTCGAAATGAAATAATAAAAAGAGTTAAATTCAGTTATAAACTCAAAACACATTGGAATTATTTGATAGAAAAATAATAAATTATATATATATATATATATATATCAATAATATAACACAAGCGACGAGTTACAGACATAAAAGCTTATCTATAGTTTATAAGATTCCCAAGAGAAATAAAAAGTAGTCAGTTTTGATATCGCAAAATATTCCTTACTTTAATTAGAATGCTTTTTTGTATAAAATAAAAAAAATATAAAAGATAAAAAAATAGTTGTTAGATTCTCAAAAAAACGATTTTTTTATACATTATCTCACAATCTAACAAATGTAAAAATGCCCAGGTTTTTAATTCTGCAAAATAATCAAAAAAAAATTTTGATCAAGTATTGTATTCAAGTATTAAAATCTTTTCGGGACAAATATATAGTAATAATAAATTATTTGTTTTAGTTATAAGAAATTTACAGATTTATCCTTGATCTGCAATTATAAGTATTTCGAGTCTATAGGAAATCTTACTGTTGACGACGAGTCAATAGAATTTTTAGAAAAGGTAAAACTGTAATATTGTTCTATGTTTAAAATATTTTATTCTTCTTTCGTGTTACAGGTAGCTCCTTCTTTTTATGAAATGACAGGTACTTGTTCATGGCAAAATAAAATAACGAGATGTAGTAAATTATTTACTCCTGTTTTAACTGAAGATGGATTATGCTATACATTTAATATTCTCGATTCCAATGATTTTTTTAAAGATACCGTGTACGTATATATTTTCATTTGAAATATTAAATTTGAAAAATAAAACTGTGTATTAACTTAATTTTCACGTTTTCTCTTCACACCTATTTAAAATGTATTGTTCTCTTAAATATGAAAATATAAATTTATTAATAAGATATATAAAAATCCTCTTAAAATATTTTAAATATATTTTTGTTATAAGTATTAATTTTTATAAGAAACATATACAAAGTTTTTTTAATAATCATGCATTTTTCCGTATTACGTATTTAAATAAATCTATGACTTGCATAGAAAAAATATTTTTAAATAATTATCTCTCTTTCTCTCGCTGTCTCTCTATATATAGGGAGAAAGAAAACGTGAAAGAGAGAGGGAAAGGTACATATATAGATATACTTTTTCAGAAAAGAGACAACATATCATATAAATCACGGAAAACTGAGCGATAGTTGGTCTCTTGATGGCGGTTATTTAAAAAATGCTTCTGTCATCACTTATCCAAATAGAGCATTAGGGGCCGGTTCTTATGGAGATCTTAGGATTACATTAAAAGCAAAACAAATTGATTCAGACTTTTTGTGTCGAGGACCTGTACAAGGATTTAAGGTAAGTTAAAATATATAACAAGAATCTTATGATAGGCGAACAGATAAATTTTAATTCTCTATACAAATTAATAATTTAAACGTCACATTTTTTATTTTTATATTTCTTTAGATATTCGATAGAAAATTGTACCATTTCTATTAATATTACTTTAATCATTTTCAGATAGTATTACATAACCCTGCTGAATTTCCAGTAGTTGGCCAACATTTTTACCGTGCACCTTTCAATGAAGAAGTCTTAGTTGCTATAAGACCTAATATGTTAACAACATCAGAGTCTCTCCGAAGTTATGACTCAAAACAAAGACAATGTTATTTCCCTTCAGAGAGACATCTGACCTTTTTTAAAGTGTATACTCAACAAAACTGTGAAGTGGAATGTTTAGCCAATTATACGAAAATTATATGTGGATGCATACCATTTTTTATGCCAAGTAAATATAAGAACAAATATTTTACATAAATACATAAATACATACATACATACATATATATATATATATATATATATATATATATATATATATATATATACAATTTTAGGAGACAAATTTACCCCGATCTGTGGTCCAGGAAGTAAAGCATGCGTACAAAGAGTAAAAAGTATGGAATCAATATTAAATTTATTGCACTTGATATATTTTTATACCAAAAACAAATAAATGGTATGAACTATAAAAAAAAAATATTAAATATAAATGTATTTTCAGTACAACTCGCAGCAAAAGATTTACAAGATGACATTAATGAATTCCGTGACAACGATACTGATTTATTCTTTTATCAAACAATTAATGGTAAGCAACAGAAATATGAATATGAAGACTGTGAATGTTTGTCAGAATGTACCAAGTTGGAGTACAATGCTGAGATTTCACAAGCAGAATATGAATGGCAAAAATTTTACGAAGCACGTAAAATATCTTTTTCTGTCAAATTCAGGTAAATTCTTCTATGTATCGATTGAACTAAACTTTTTTTTATTTTTAATATAAGTAAAATATTTTTTATCGAAAAAAATAATTAAAATAAATAAGAATGTATGATTAGTTTGACAACAGACCGTTTATAACAATAAGGTTAATTAATATTAAATTTTATAATTGAGAACTAACTAATTTTTTTATATTTAATAAAATTTTAATCTACTAAATCAATTTTACTGACCTTTTATATCAAGAAATATGAAAGTATTTACAAAAAAAATAAATTGAAAAAAATTTTTATTATCTACTCTTAAATTCAGCTAAAAGAGACTATTTTTTAAAAAATAATGAAGTTTAATAAATTCAATATTGTGAATTAAATTATTTAAAAATGTAACTTATGTAGTATTTAAGATAGCGATTTCACAGATAAAGTATTTTTTTTTTCCAAATTAGAATTCAAATAATATTCTACATAATTTTATAGTCCTTATTTTTTAGTAGAAAATATTAGTTTATTAGAAATTATTCTCATGATATTCCTCGTTATAGATCACCTGAGTATCTATATTCCAATATCAGTTTTGGGCACGTTTGTTATTTTCAGGTAGATATTAAAGACTGAGAGAGGTAAATATTAAAGTTACTAATATCTACTTTAAGAAGGCACACGTACCAAAACTATTAGAAGAGAACAGGCATTCAGATGATACAGAAGGAGAAGGACTATTATACTTTTCTTACAAATAAATAGAATAAAAAATAATTATAATGATTAGTGTAAAAAAATAAAAAATGTATTTAAAATATTTCATTATTTTTTTTAAATACTCTTTGCTGGTTCGCAGATCCCCTAGATATCATTCAATGCCTCAAATAGGAACTCGGCCTTTTGATACAGAATCATTAACATATATTACTAGCTCATATTTCAACTTGATTTATTATTTATATATTGACTATTCGTGTTAATCGCATATTCCAATTGTTGAAATATGTAGTTAATGATGATTTTATTTTATTATAATTTCTTTTAGAATTATCTTTTTCGATCAGTGTTTGAATTATTTAAAATTAATTATTTTCACCTTTTTAATAATGTTACTGAAATTATAAAATCTCTATTATTTTTCTTCATTTCAAAGGTTATAAAATTAGAAATGAATTGTTTTTATATATTAACATTTTTGAAAGAAATCCAATTTGGGTTGATATTTGTGTCATAGTTATTGTATAAATTGTTACCCAGACGAAAAGCTTAATGATCTATTAAATCTTTTTGTAAGTTAATCAAAGTTACTGAAAATCTTTAAAAACATCCTTACTTTGTGTAATTTCTTTTTATGTGAAATATTATTTATTACTCAAAATAAGAAATTGAAACAGACATTTTGATTTTAATTTTTAAAAATTAATTTTAATGAACTAATCTTAATTTAAATAATTATTTGAAAAAGTTATTTTTTCAATAATTATATGTCCTATGTATAAAAAAAATATTTCATTTACTAAAAAAATAGCTGAAAATATATCCATATTCGTATGACCTATTCACAATTATAACTATTTTGTCTTTTAATTTTCTATTAAATACAAAAATGAAATGAATTTTCTAAACAAATAGTTGATTTATTAAATTGAAATTAATTTGATTAAATTTACTCTATCAAAAATACATATAACGATATAATATTTATGTATTTTTTCAGACAGTATATAACACGATTAAATATATTCTTCATAGATTCACAATTTATTACATCAAGAAGGAATGAACTGTACGGAATAACTGATTTCTTAGCTAACTGTGGTGGTCTTCTTGGCCTGTTTATGGGATTTTCATTTTTATCACTTGTGGAATTTTTATATTTTTTTGGAATAAGGCTCTGTTGTAACCGAAGGAATAAAATTGAAAACGAATAAGCATAATATGTGGTTTTTAAATAAAAATAAAAATTCTAAGAACTATGTTAAACAAAATTTGTTTATGTATTAATAATTCTTTAAATATATATTTTAACCTATTGAATTTTGTTTGAATGACAAATACTGCTGTAATTATAAAATAAATGTATTGTTTTGAAACTGATAAATTATTTGTGTAGTACTGTATTTAATAAATTTACATGTTCTGAATGTATATTTACGTATTAAATATTCTTTATTAAATTATAAAGAACAGATGACTTGTATTTTATTATATAAAATATAAAAAATGTTATACTTATTTTTAGAAATAATTACTATGAACACAAAAATTAGGTCAAAAAATCCATTGATAGAGTTTCCAGAAAAAGGCCGGGTTTTAATTATCATTGATTTATTTTCTCAATCAATTTTTAATGCTTTTATTAATGAAAATAGTTTGTAATTAACATTTTTTTAATATCAGTTGACATATTCTTAATAAGTTTTATTTAATTATACTTCTGATTCTCTGTAGGTGGAAGCATAAAATTATTTTTAATATTTTGATAACATTCAAAAACTAAAATGGTATTTTTTCCAAAAAAAAATCGTATTCTTTTCAAAAAACTAATTGTAGTTCATCGATTATGAAAAAATTACTATTCAAGTACAGATAATAAAAAAAACATATTGGATTATTCATAAGTGATTTTTTGTATCTAGAAAAAATAAACTATATTTTCTATTAAATACTTTTTTAAATAAATGTATCACTTATGTATATATTATGTATAAAAATTAATTTAGTCCTTTAAATTGTATCAATCATAACTTTGTTTTAAATTAAAATATTTTCTCTACGTTTTAGTACTTTGAGGTGCTGACCTTAACATTAAAAAAACTATATATCTTGACCAAACAGTTAAAATAACATCACAAAGTAGTAGTGAACACAATGGCGTCCAAAAATCAGTATATTAGGGATTGCATACTTTTCAATTGAAAAGAATGCTGCTGAAGCTGCATGAATGATTTGTCCAGCTTTGGCGGAAAGTGTTGTGAAGCACAAAATATGCAAAAAATGCTAAAATAGTGAAAGATATTGTCTGAAAATGCATTACGATTTCATCGACTCAAAGCAGCCATATTTTTATTAACAAAGAACTTGTCAATTACTGAATAAATGAAATAAAGATATACAAAATGAAATACGAAATGTATTTCATTTTTATATATTCAATATTCATTTTTATATATCCAGTATTCATTTCCTATAAAAAAGGTACCGAATTAATTTTAGTCCTAATATATATATATATATATATATATATATATATAAGCGTACGAGTAGAATACAGGCACATGAACTCGGAAGGTTTTCTGAAGTGCGTGACAAATATTATATTGAAATGTGATCTACGTTTCTCAATTATTTCATCTGTAGGGAATTCTTCACTAAGGAATAAAAACGAACGTATAATTGCTGTTTCCAATTAAATATATGTTAAATAAAATCTCTAGTGTATTACTGAATATAAATATTTAGAATATATTGTATTTGAATAAAATAATAGATAAAACTGTAAAAGCTCAACAAGAATACAACTATATCCAAGGACATTTTTCTCTAGGTTATTAGTATATTACATAGAAATGTAAAACAAGGGTTGAAAAGTTCGAATGTAGAAAAATAATAAATTAATTTTCTATTACGTATATTTATACTGAATAAATTAATTCATTTAATAATAGGTGTATATTTTTAAAAATTAAATTAGTGGGAAAATAGTTTGTAAAAAAATGAAAATTTAAAAATTTGAAATGAATTTAAAATGTTGATTATTTTTTTATTTTGTTATATTTTAAAATAAGTAAAGAATAATAACTATACAATTTTAATTTAATTCTTTTCAAGCAAGAAAGTGTATACAAAATACATAAATATTAATTCTATTAAATTTAATAATGGATACGGCAGTGGAGCGGAAAGGCAAATTTATCAGCTTGGAATTTAAAAATGTTTTTTTCTTCATTTCTTAATTATAATATAAAAAATATCATATAGAGTATTAACTTTGACAACTATATTTTAATACAAGAGTTTAAATTACAGTTGAAAAGAAAAAAAATCAGAATTAAACAATTCTGACATGAAGTATAATTCAGAACATATAAATACGTTGTACGATACAATCTCAACATGATTAATTAGAGTGCAAGTAATGTACACATTTTTAGAATTTTAAAAACATGTATTAATGACAAAGAATTCTAAATATAAAACTGGAATTTCTGAAAAAAAACTACAGTTATATTGTAATATTTTATAATATTTTTGTTTATAATTTGGGCATCATTCTTTGTGTATACAGTTTCGTACATTTTAATTTGTATTAACGCTCGATAACGATTTCGCAAGTGGACCAATATTAATATAACACGCACAACTGTTTAATAAAACCATATGACACGCAAAGTGCTTTTTTTTACATAGTTAAAAGACAAAATATAATATATTGACCACAAGTTTAATGAATTAAAACGTAATACAAAAACATAAGGTGTTAGTTGTAATTTAACTTCTGTCATCTAATGAATAGCAAAAATATTTTTCCACACTATAATAGATTATCAGTATTTTACTTTGACCATTTATCGCATAAAGTACAGTAAAAAGGAAGTGAGCTTTTAAAAGTATTTTTTATTGTAAAAGTGTTGAGTGTAATTATAAAATCTATTGAAAATACAAAAGAATAAAAATAATAAACATGGAGCAAATAGCACAATCTCTCTCATTTCTTTCGGAAAGTCTTACTTATGCAGATAAATTAAACACGATGGTTGAAGAATCGAGTCAGTTAGAAGATGGTGTAGATCCAAATGAAGATACGACAATGGAAGATGTTATGGATAACATTCATAAAATGGAAGATGCTTTAGGAGAAGTTGAGAATTTGGAAGGTGCTATAGAAAACGCTAAGAAGATCGGCGAGTTAGTGCAAAACACATTTGGAGAAACACCGAAACCGGAAAGTGTTCCAAAAGTCGAAGATGTTCCTAAAACAGAAGATGCACCAAAAGTAGAGAGTGATGGAGGTGCACAAGACACGGAAGAACAGAAAGAGGAAGAAAAAGAAGATGCTGCTGCGAAAGCAATGTCGAAAATGTTAGAATATCTTCAGAGTGCATGCTTGCCCGGATTGAAATATATCGGTGAAGAGAAAAGACCTCTTTTTGAAAGGTATACTTGTCTTCGTCAAAATTTAATAATCAATAATTTACTAAATAATATTATATATATATATAGCAACAGCACATATATATGTATGTGCTTGTTAAAAAATAATTTTAGATCAACAATTTAGGAAATTGAAAAGTAGTTGTTTGGCCACTATACACTTCAACATTAAAAGTCCATACAAAGAACGAGAGATTATCTAAATTTCGAAAGTCTTGAATAATTCAATCTTTGTTTTCCAGTTTAATTGGAAAGATTATATGTCCTTTTACTATATTGCCATAGAATTATATTCTAAAATTTTTTTTTTATAAATAAAGAAAAAAATAATTAAAAATAATGTAAATAAATTTAAACCTGTTCATAGACTACGTTTTAAATATAAAAAATTAAAAATACTATTGTAGAAATTTACCTTAAAAGTCGATTAATCAACAAGTTTTTACATGTCTACATAACATTTAAAAGCGAAGTCATTTTAATATATTTTGTAATTCCTATATTTTAATCGACTAAAAATGAACGATGAATATTTTTAAAAACATACAAATTAAATTGCTGAACAACATGTGATGAGTAAATAAGAATTACAATATTCTCAAATAGGTTTTATATTAATATAACGAGAAGTCAGTGTACATATTTCACTTTAAATACATCAAAAGATATTTTAATAAAGAAAAATGTGAAAATTGATAAATTATTCTAGAAATTGGTAGTGATTTTAATTTGATATCACAAAATATATACAATGATAAAAACAAATATTTTTCAAATAGAATTCAAACATTTTCCAAAAAAATCTACTTTTTTAAGATTAAGATTTTTTTATTTAAAGGACTTATATTCTGGATTCTTTCTGAATAATTATTTAATTAATTGTTCTTTCTCCTTCTATTTATATGTATATACATACATATACATATATATATATATATATATATACACACACAATATATACGCAACAAAAACCTTTTTATAATAATCTTGTTTTTCACATACGTATATTATTTTTTCCATTATAAGAAATTAATACAGTGCTTAGCTGAAGCTATTGCCTGTAACTTTCATTAAATAGCTAATTTTGTTATAGAAGAGTTTGTTGTGTGAAGTATTCACTATGTATATGTATATATATATATATATATATATATATATATATATATATATATATATATATATATGTATATAAACAAACATTCTTTTAAGATTATGGTGGGTTGCAATAATTCTGTCAAGTACTGCTATGTGTGGAAGTCTCATTCTTAAATTAAAACATAAATGGAACACAAGACCAATAATTGTAAGTTTCGCAGAAACAACGACACCAATTTGGCAAATACCTTTTCCAGCAGTAACTATTTGTAGTGAATCGAAGACAAGACAGTATGTATTTAATTTCACAAAAGCTTATTATGACAAATGGAACAATTCTATAACTCCGGAAGAGTAAGTAATAAAATTTAATTGATTTATATCTAAGTATAGATTTCATGTATTCTTTTCATGTATTTGTAAGAGATAATAATTGATTTTTTTCTCACTTAATTACCTCACATATAAATTTATTAATTCTTTTGAAAAATTATATATATTTTTTTTATATTTTATATACATGTATTTTTAAAATTTTAACCGTAGAGAATGTATGTGTTGTTAGATTCTGGGGTCAATAATATTTTATACTATTTAAAAAAAAGTGAAAAGAATGAATTAATGAATTAAAGAAATTAAAAAGTCAGATAAATATTAGAATAAAGTTTATATTAAGGTAATTAATCTCTTAAGACAAATGTCAAGCAGTAATATTTTTAATTGTGTTTGCTTCAATTTATCACTTATAAAATTTAAAAATAAATGAAATTATAGAGCAGGGATTCAAATTTTCAATCGTAAAAAAGTAAAAAAAAACATACTTTCATTTATTAATAAATTTTTCACTTATTCTAGAAATAATAAAAAAAATCTGGTCAAAAATATTTAATAACTAATTATTAATTATTTTTGATTGTTACTTATGCAGATTTCAATGACGATATAATCTTTGTACCTTAACAATCTGAAAATAATGGCATAGTCACCGAAATATGCATAAAGAGCTAGAAGATAGATGATTAATTATTAAATACTTTTAGTCAGGAAATGTTTCTGTGGTTCGTGAAGAGTCAAAATTCTCTAATGAATGGCAATTTGCCAACAATTCCAAAGATTATATTAATTTTTTATTTGCTTGCTTAGAATTTGTGATCGTTCAGTTACTTATTGGCCCTAATTTTGTACAAGTATAAAAATCTGTTTTCGAATTTTAACTAAAATATAAACATAAAATAAATATATAATTTGTATATTATGCTTTAGAATAAAAATTCATAAATGGATATTTTTATTTTAAATCAACACTAAATTTTATAACCACAAAAATACCTAATTATTCTTAAAATTAAATAAAAAGATTTTATTGCAGTTTAAAGAAATATACAGACCTTTCATTAGTCTGTAATAATGATTATTATGTCGGCGGTGATCTAACTGTTAATGAGGATTCGTTAGAATTTTTAGAAGAGGTAAACAGAAATGTTTTCTAATATGCCATTTGAAATAATAAAACATATATGAAAAAAACCTTTAGGTAGCCCCTAGTCTTCAAGAAATGACACTTTATTGTAGATGGAATAATAAAGTGACACCGTGCGATGATTTATTCAATCCTGTGCTGACTGAAGACGGACTTTGCTATACATTCAATATGCTCGATTCGAATTACTCTTTTACAGATGTCGTGTATGTATATTTATTTTTTTAATTTTATATAAAATTTAAATAAGAAATAAATTAGTAAGTATTAGAATGTATGTTAAATAATTAAACACACCTAAAATATAAACTGAAAATATTTTAATCAAGAAACAATATTTTTTAATAAAATATCTAAGTTTCAATTCCCATTATACAAATTTAATATTTTCATATACTCTTTTTAAAAACATAGTACTACTTTAAAATTTACATAAAAAAGTCAATAAAATACTATTTTAAAAACAAGAAAATTGTTATTATAGTACAAAATCAGAAAATTTGAATAATAATGTTGACATGATTTTATCATGACCCTTAAATCTGTATATATATATATATACACAATTGAATACATTCGAAGTGTTTCAAGGCTACGAGAATAATAATAGCGCACGATATACCTACAATGATTTAAAATGAATTCCGTATGTAGATTTCAGTGTCAAAAGAACGACAATGAACTGTTGATCCGACTATAAAAATGATATCATAGGAGAGTTTATTTATATATGTACTGTATGGATTGTATCAGAAATAAATTTAATTAAAATGCCTTTTAGAGGTATCGTATACGCAGGTACTGTGATGTTTTTGTAAAGAGTTGAACCCCAATGGTTTTAAAACGATTCTTTTTTTGAATCAATTATAAAAAAAGCAGAATTACATTTTGTAAATATTATAAATATAACCAATTTCGGGTTTTAAATAATTAATCCATTAAAATCTAAATGTTTATAATAATGTATTATGTGTAAAAATTAATTCGGTGCCTTTAAATTGAATTAATCATTTTGAAGTGGCAACGTTAATATTTAAAGAAACTATATATCTTGGCTAAGCAGTTGGCATAACCTCACAAAAAAGTAATAAACACGGTAACGTTAGAAAACCGACATATTACATATTTTTCGCATTCAAGTTGAAAAAATGCTATAGAAGCAGGGATAATACCCTATCAGCTATAGAGGAAAATGCAAAAGATGCTAGAACAGTGCAAGAGATTCATCAGTTAAGTCGATAAAGGATTCAGCAGTTACCCGACAGATGGAGAAAAGTTAATAAAATAATGGGGGATATTTTAGGGATTGCAATATATTCTATTTTTCTGTAGACATTCAATTTTTATAAAAGGTGCACCGAATTAATTTGTACACCTAATATTTATATATATGTGTCTTTGAATTTCCTAAAACATTCCAAATTGAGTTAAAATAAATGATTTGTATCAAAAATTATAGATTGTTCGGAAAATTAGAATTTTAAAAAACGTTTTCGTTAGAGAAATCTGTATGTAAATCCCTTATTTTTTAATTCCTGGCCTATAATCACTGATCAACAGCTTACTTAACAATATTTGTCCTAGTAGTATGCACAGTTTTATATTTATAGATACATAAAAAATATGCGCTACATATACATTCAATTTTATAGTAGGGAAGTATTTTTAAATTTGGTAATGGAAAATGAATGTAGTTTTACATGTTGAAAGCATAAAATATGTGATGCGAAGATTTACTAGCGAAAATACTGAAATAAAAATTATTTTTTATTACAGTAGACCGTAACAAATTTTATAAATTTAATTTATTTATTAATTTAATATTTAATGAGTTTAATTTATACGCGATATTATTTCATTCATTTTGTTGTACCGATAAGAGAAAATTGAATGAAGGTCAATCTTATCAAAAGAAAAAATAATACACTAGACAAATAACATACGTAAAATAAATGCATAACATATTCAATTGGCTCTAATTATAAATCAGTCATCTAATTGTGACAATCAGGTCAAATTTTAAAAAAAAATGTCACTAATATTTTAAATAGTCGAGTGAATATATTAATGTCAACTGAGAATTGCTGAAAGGATTAAATGTATTAAAATATTGACTTTGTTTGTAAATTTTACAATCATAAAAATTAACTATATGTTAATTTTATAATAAAATTTATCTATTTAAGTATTAATAAATAAATCCGAATACATCTACCTAGCAAATAAAATTCATTGACTGGAATTTTTGTAACGAACAAAAATGTTTTAAAATGTTTATGGAGATACAAAAAAATATAAACTATTTGTTCAATAACATTTTGTATTTAGATTTGGTAAATTTAAATTAGAGATCCTCTTAACGATTAATTAATTTATATTTTAATAGATACGACATTAATCTTTTTATAGCGTAGGCAATACATTCAATGTCAATAATAGTAAATATGAAGAAGTTTGGTCTCTTGATGAAGGATATTTAAAAGAAGCACCTCGAATTACTTATCCACACAGAGCAACTTCTTCAGGGACTGGGTCTGGTCTTAAATTTATTTTACAAGGAAATAAAATAAATGTAGACTATATGTGTCGAGGACCTGTACAAGGTTTTAAGGTCAGTTTCGATTTAAACAAATATTTCAAAGATTTTCACAAATTATTCTGCATGCACTTTTTTAATGTTGTTACTCAGTATTTCAAATGTATTAATTTACATGAATTTCCAGATTATTTTACATAATCCTGCTGATGATCCAAGAGTAAAGCAACATTACTATCGTGTATCGTTCGACGAAGAAATCTTAATAGCAATAAAACCCAATATGATAACGACTTCAGAAGATCTTAAAAGTTATGATCCTTTAAAGAGGCAATGTTACTTTTCCACAGAACGTCGTTTATTTTCATATAAAAATTATACAAGAAGGAATTGCGAAGTAGAATGTTTGTCTAATTATACACGGGAAATATGCGGATGTGTACCATTTTACATGCCACGTAAATTTGTCATCAAATATATTTAAATATTTTATCATAAATATATATATATATATATATAAATATGACAAAAATATAACTCAGAATTCACATTTTAAATCAATTATCAAACTAAAAATGTATTGATACTTTTTTAAAAATATATTTTGATTACACTTTAAAATTGTTAGATATTTGTGAAAGTAAAAAAGTAAAAAATCTCAAAACAAAATTAGGTTATCGATTCATTTTTAATTTACATTCTTTACTAGTAAAGTAATTTCCTTTCTTGAAAAAATACAAACTAATTATTTAATGATAATTCTTTCAATTCTATTCAAAAAGCTTTGCCAAATATTTTTTAATGTTAATGTCTTAATTCAACTAGAACGTACTAAGAGATTTTAATTGATTTATTCAGAAACTGCCAAAGACCATTCTAAAAATAACAATATAAATAGTTATATATATTATAGTATCTCAATGATCTGATTTTCTTTTCGTTATGCCCATTCAAAAGTATATATAATTAAAAAATTAAATTTTGTGAATAGATTTATATAGCATCGATCAGAGATAATTGTTTCGAATATTTGAAGTAATTATAAAATAAATATTTCATTCTCTAAAAAAAGTTATTTCATATATTTTAAATATAATACATAGGAGGTCGAAAAGTGGCATTAATGTGTAACTAATTCATTAATTTATTAATTCTTTTCCCTATTAAAACTTCTTTAGCATGTATATCTATACTTAATTTATTTACATACGCTGTCAAATACATAAACCCGGTGTGTTTTTTCTTTTTTTTGCAAAACAAATAAATTTGAATGGCGAATTTGCCTTTCATTGTTATTATGGGAACTTTTTAACCTCCTTACGTATGAATAAAAATCAGTAATCTATCTCCATTAGGTATAAAAATTAATTCGGTGCTTTTAGATTGAATCAATCACAACTTGACTTCAAATTAAAATATTTCCTCGTCATTTTAGGATTTTGAAGTACCAATTTTCACATTTAAAAAAAAAACTATGTATCTTGTCCAAGCAATTGACATAATCTCACAAAACAGTAGTGAGCATGGCAGCCTCCAAAAAGCAGCATATTAGGCATTGCATACTTTTCGCTTTACAGTCGGAAAAAATGCTGTAGAAGACGCAGGAATGATTTGTTCAGCTTTGGCGCAAGGTGTTGTGATATATAAAACATGCACAAATGCTAAAACAGTAGAAATTCAAAAATGCTTTGACGACTTCATTGACCCAAAATTGTTATCTTTTTTTCGAGAAGAGATTCGTTAGTTACACAAAAGATGGACAAAGTTATACAAAATAATGGGAGATATTTTGAGGATTGAAATATACTCCAATTTTGTTTGAATAAACATTACTTTTCTATAAAAAAAAGCACCGAATTAATTCGTAAACCTTGTAAAACTTTAGTCAGATATAAAAAAAAAAAACAAAAAATATTTTTACTACTTATTCAAAGTTTATATATACATAATATGTGTGTACGTTTTTAACTTTTACAGGAGATAATTCTACATTAATATGTGGCCCTGGAAGTATACAGTGTGCAGACGAATTACGCGGTTTGTTATGCCTAATAAATAATACTAAGAAAATATTAATGATAACAAAATATTTTTGTAGAACAATTAGTTGAATTTTACATAGATAACAAACTGAACAAACTTCGTGAAAACGAAACGAACCTATTTCTCTATCGTACTGTTAATGGAAAAGAAATTAAATACAAATACGACGACTGCGAATGTTTACCAGAATGCACGAAACTCGAATATAATGCGGAAATCTCACAGGCAGCTTATGATTGGCATGGTCTATCTAGAGCATATAAATTATATTATAATAATTTAGCTGGGTGAGTTCCATCCATGCTTTGAAGATGATGGAAGTGCACGTCAAACAAAATTTAATGAATAATTTGCGAGATAAAAAACTTGATTAATTCTAATAATAGTATACTTTTGAAATAATGAAAATATGTTTCTAGCCACAGAATATTCGCGTGTATTTCAAAATTTTCTCTTCAATTCATTATGAATATAATGCTGTTCAGTTATTGTAAATTCGAAAGATGTAAATATATTCAAACATGTATATTTTTTTGTTACAGGTTATGTTATTCAAGGGTTAAAATATTCTTCGCCGACAATCAATTTACAGCAATGAAAAGAAATGAACGATATGGGTTTATAGACTTTCTTGCTGATTCTGGTGGACTATTCGGTTTATTTATGGGATTCACAATGATGTCGTTGTTCGAAGTTTTATACTTTTTTGCTATGAGGATATTTACCGAAGATCAAAAATAATGAAGTAAATAAATATGAAAATAACATAGATGCAATATTTATTTTTCATATATCATTATATGTATAGTGATTTTTAAATAAGTCATAAATGTGATATGTTAATAATAATATTATCAGTAATAAAAAAAAGAATGTTAACTTTGTTCATTCATCATCAACAAATCCTAATCCAACACTGTAATTTTCCATAATTCCTTTGAAATTAACTGAAATATAATGGATATATTTTTTAAACAAAACCCATTAAAACCAAAACTTTTATTTATCTTTTGTTATGAATTATAAATATTAAACATATTACTTATTCGTGTAAAAATGATTTTATAAAATGCCTACGAAATTCTATATCCGTTTACAAATGTACACGCGTTTTTTTTATTAATTTTATAATATATATTTCAAGATAACAAATACTTAATTATGTAAACAAACACAAAACTCAAATTAACATTTATTTGTGATGTGAACATTTATAAACATTTCAAATATTTTCAACTAATTGGTTTTCAACGGAAACAATTCTGTTGGTTCGTTTCCAAATTATTTTTTAAGTGATATTAGTTAACAAATGTTTTTGTTCACACGGAATAACAATCATAATCAATTCGAATGTGTTTATTATGTGATAAATTATAAACTCTTTATAAAATTAAAAACTCAGATACGTACACAAATTTAAATTATAAAATAGTAACATCTATTTAGAAACATTCCATTTCACTATGAGATAAAAAGAAATAACTATACCTGAATATCAGCTGGAAAAATAGCAAATGGTAAACTAGAAAAGATGAAGGTCAGATATAAAAAAATGTTAGACACATCAAGACGTTAGAATCATAAGTAACTTTTTCACATGTAACCTTCGCGTATATAATGTAAAAATTATAAAAGTAAACGGAACGAGATCTTTAATAAATAAGTAAATATTTATAGCAGAAAATTACGACAATGTCTATACATTGTAAAAACTTAACTTTTTGTAGAATACATTACTATTTTTTCTACAAGAGATCAATTTTACAAGTTTTCTGCCATCTGCCTACTTTTAAGACGATGCTGCGTTAATTATGTATTAAAAACTATTTATTTTCATTTTTTTATTTAAAATATTGCCCTAAATGAAATTTACGACAAAGCCGATACAAGTACTGTATACTCAATTAATATTTCGAATACATTTTTCTAGATATTCTATTATTCAATCATGACACATATATATATATATATATATATATATATAGAGAGAGAGAGAGAGAGAGAGAGAGAGAATAATTCTGCAAGTTTTGTATATTTAGCTAATTATAAATAAACATGTTTTAATCAATGATATACGACAACTCGGATGCTTTTTTTATTTAAATTTGAACGAATTTAGTCACAAAATATATTCATTTAGAAAGGTGAGACTCTTATTACATATGCTGTTCATTTTTTACAAGTTAGTTACCTTTTATGAAGCCCTTAAATATGATTGTCGATTTTAATCAGAATTACAACTTTTATTTTCATAAGACAAAAAATGTAAAAATATTTAAAGAAAAATGATATCAAATATACAGGCATCATAAAATAGTCAATACTAATATTATTGTTCTGAGAAAAAGATAAAGGAGTAAATATATTAAATTATTTTCCATACTTTCAAAGTTTTTGTAATAGAGATTTTCATTTAAATATGAAATGACGCACTAGTCATTCTATTGAAGTCAATGGCGAAAAATTAAAAGTGATTATTGAAAACAATCCAGGATGAGATATCAATGAAGACAAATTCGTTACAAAAACTATATGATTTTGGTTGAAAAATATGAAAAAAGGATCCGAATTAGGATAAAAAGTGTCGATATGTGAAAAAATTGAAATATGATAAATGTCACTAAGAAGTAGACTAAGATACTAAAATAATTAAAGTCAAATTAAGTTTTAACTCATACATTATATTTATCAATATTGTGAAAAGAGTTTATTGTCTTTTTGGTACTTTGTAAAATAGGCTGTTTGAAAAAATTCCAAAAATATAGACAAGATAAATTTATATTCCCTGTTTTTTAATTCGAAATCTTCGAAAATATCTAAAATATGTGTTTTGGCATAGTGGCTACATTTACTTTCACGAATGAATACCCTAGATAATAGTATCGTCATCAAATTATGTATAATCAAGAATTAAAAATGATCAATAATCAGTTATTGAACATTTTTAAGAAATATTTTTTGATAAGTGGGAAAACGAAAAATTCGTTTGTAAAACTCCCAATTTTATCAAAAAGACTTTAAAAAACTTTTAATAAAAAAGATGTATTAAAAAAAATGAAAGATTTTGTAGTATACTCAAATAAACGATAAATGGAAAAAATCGATTTGTTTGTATTTATGTCTCCCTACTGACACAATATACGAGTTAATTTAATTAAAACCCTGTGGAATATAATAATCAATTTTTATTCATCAGTATTTTCACACAAAAATATCATTTCAACTATTAAAAATAGTTATTTCAGTATTTAATATTCACTTTAACTTTTTATCTGTCGAATACACGGAAATTTATTCTTCGAGCTGATAGTATTTCGCATTATTTTATATTTTCTTTTTAGGAAACTAGTTTTCTATTTATTTCATAAATGAATCACTTCATACATTTTTATCGCACGAGCAGCGTACAGAAAATCTAAATCTTACCAGATTTTTTGCACCCGTCGTTTAAAAGTGACGGAATCGTTATGAAAAAAAATGTTAATATTTAGATAACAAAAAGTTGTAGAAAGTGAAAGAAAGAGTAGTTTATTAATGAACAAAATAATATTTTATTTAGTCATAGTATTAAAAATATAATTGTATTTTTTCTGTTCTTGTCAATAATCTTTTTATTTTTAATTTACTATTGATTTACAATTATTTGTATGATAAATATGTAATGGAAATTATCACCATACGAAATGAAACTTATGGTAAATCCTTCACTATCTCAACTCTTACTTTTTATGAAAACAATTACTTAATAGTAATCAATCAATTCTATTTTTTTATTTCATTTATAATTATAAAAAATCCTTCAATCATTATTCCATCTGAATCTTTGGACCGATCTGGGTATTTGTTTCGACTTGCGTCATTTTCAAGTCTTACATTTTCAAAATCTCATCCGTTGAGTGACGAATTAGAGAGAAAAAGAACATTCACTGGTGAGCAAATAAGGAAGTCATTTTGCAACACAACAATGCTCGGCCACTCGTCGTGAAAGAGACCAAAAACGTTATTTGTTCGTTGGGATGAGAAGTTTTCCCTCATGATTATCACTTGTTCTATTTGATTGATCATCACCTGGCTGATACTCATTTTAAAACAGTCACAGAGTTTCGAAAATGCATTGACGACTTCATCGATTTAAGACAAATATCGTTTTTTCAACAAGGGATTCGTCAGATGGAACAACATTATATAAGAAAATGAGCGATATTTTGAGGATTGAAAAGTATTCCATTTTTACCTAAATAAACATTTATATTCTATAAAAAAAAACACTAAATTAATTTGTACACCTAATAGATTATTTGAACTGATTTTATGGTTTAATTAAAACCATCTACCCAAAAATAACACAAGTCGAAAGCGGTGATTGAAAAATAGTTGCCTCAGGATTTAAATAAATGGAATAACGTTAAATAACGGACGAAAAGGAAGACAAAGCCATAAATAATATAAAAATAATTAATGTATTTTTATAACACATTTGCTTGTGTAAAAAAACACAGTTGGAATTAAATTTGAGCTTTTGAAATCACTGGACATTTACAAATTTTATATATATATATATATTCATCTAACTTATATTAATATCCTGTATGCGTGTAGAATCGGTGAAAAAGTTATTTCAGTAGCGGTACATTAATTGCATGTTAATGCTCACAAGGAGTGCCCAAATTAGAGTATTAATCTTAACAGACGCCCGGAAGACGAGAGACATTCTCAACCTTGGCGAACAGAATAATCAATAGAACGCTCCACAAATATAATATTGGAACAAGAATCATACGTAGTTGATATCTCTTTCAAGTCTTTATAAACAACTGACTTCTATTTCGTTTTAGTAAAAAGATAAATTTCGTCTGCAGATTTATTGTCGCCAGTACTTTTTTCTTACTCTACTATAGAATCATATTTGTGTCGGTGTGTACACACGTGGTGTGTTCACAGCGACTGTGACTTATTTTTTGGTGAATATGAAATCACTACAGTAGGATGTATGGTTGGAAACACACTGAAACTATATAAGAAATACACTTAGTTCAATTAGACGCGGGTTCTCGTCATCACATGAGTTAAAATTTATGGAAAAATATATAAAAAAAAAACTCAGTTAATTAATTAAGCCTGTTAGTTACATGTGTTTTCGTAGACTGAAAGCTGTATATGTGTGAAATAACATAAATATTAAATATAATTGAATGGACGTTTGTGATTTAATACAGATTTTTATAATTTAATAATCAGCGAACAACATTCATGTTTTAAAAACATGTTGTTTGTGTGAAAAGTATTAATAAAAACTACTAATAATCTACTCATTACAAACAGAATGTTTGTTAATGAAAACTGAAACTGAATAAAATTCATAAAATAATTTAATGCTTAATTTATAAAAAGATGTTTAAATATATCGATTAATTTGAAACTACAATAAAGTAGTAAGTATTGATAAAATATTCATTATTGTTATTGAAAATTAATGAAATATTTTTCGGCATTAAGAAATTTGTTACAGCGGTAATTCTCCATTGATTAAAATTGTCATTATTTATTATTATTATTATATATATATATATATATATATATATATATATATATATAATTATTTTAATAAATAATTCATACATTTATTTTGAATGTGGACTAAAAAAAACTGTATACATTATAAAGAAATATTTTTTAAATTATCATCTTTGGTATGAATTACAATTTTCCGGTACTCTATCATCATTATCTTAAAAACTATAATTTTTCTAATTACTGAAATTGTTTAAAAAAAGAATTTATTTAAATAAAATGTGGGGCATCGAGAAAAATCATTTTTATTTTAAGCGCCAAAGTTGTTGATTGAACACTAAATACAAGTGTTGCGCATTTAATTTATATCTGAAGATTTTTAAAAGTGGAATACTACTTGAAAGTAGCTATTAAATGAACGATGAATATGAATTATATTTTCTTCAGAGAAATATTTAATAAATATGTTACAAGGAGTTGGTGTAATGAAGTATTATTAATTAATATTTAACAGTATTCTAATTTGAGAAGATCGTGTTTCAAACGTTGTTTAGTTATTTATTTTTTGGACTAAAAGTGAATCAGATAGTATTTTACCTAGAAATAATGTAAATTTACCATATTTTCACAAAATAAGTATTTTATTTGAAATTATTTTCTTATTCTCAAATATTTTTCGAATTTCACGCACAAATAAAAGTTTTACTCTACCACAAACCTGATCAAAAATCTTCAATAAATGATTATTGATTCTTTTTTGTAAAAATTTTACTATGAAGATTTCTCAGTATTTTTTTTCTCTGAAAATGATAGCACTGCTATCGAAATACGAATAAGTAATGATCCAAATCAGTAATATTGAATTTATCATTTTTTGGTAGGAAAAATCGATTTATGGAAATGAATGTTATAATGAAAAAACTATATTGTGCTTCATCCTCTATTTCACTTAATTTCAATTACTATTTAACGAAATTTCTTAATATTGGAATCAAGATCTAAAGGATAACAATAAAACAACCATTTAAACAATATCTTATAAAAAATACACACAATTCCAAATAGTTTTAAAATATATACTTTTCTTCATATTTATATTTTCTAAATTCTGATTTATTATAAACTGGACACTTATATATACAGAAGTGTAGACAAGAAAGAAACTATTAAAGGTCATTGAAGTTCTAAAAAACTTTAAAAATTTAATTTCCAAAAATTAAATACATAAATCAAATATATAAATATTGGAAAAACGCATTAATTTTATTTTACTATTAATTTTTATAATAAAAACCAATACGTGTAGTTTTCAGAAAATACTTTTTCAAAAAGATTTCAAAGTTATCTATAATACCTTTAGTGCAATATAAAGTTATTCTATGTTCATTTAGAAGTCTACACATTTTAGAACCTAACTTTATCTATATTTACAATTCGTGTTATTTCGTTTGCAATGAAGTGGTTTGCCTTCAAATCACATTTCAAAAATACTTTTATCAAGCTTAGATTCTATTTCAGACAATTGATTTTATCTGATATGTATCTTTATATACAAGTATTCAAAACGAGAAGGATAAAAGTAGGAATAACTGTTTTAGAAAAGAACTCATTGCGTAAATATAATGCATTAATAAATTAGAGATCAAAACTTCAAATCGTTACACAAATCAACAGCTTGACACATCTGCGCAGAGTGGAATTTTATCTTTAGAATAATTACGTAATAACAGTTCTTTACTTTGATACAAGTTATAAATGTATATGAATTTAAAAAAAAAGATAAATTTAAAATAAAAAATGAAATTTTATACATACTATTTGACTTTTTTAAAGAAATATGCAGTTGTATAGTTTTTCAGATAAATTAATATATTTTTTAATAATTTCCTGTCGATATTTTAAATTCTATTTAAATAGTAATTGATTTAGATAAATAATTTCAATTTATTAAAATGAACAGTTGATATAATTTAGAAATCAATTTGCATGGACAATAAGAAAAACTACTTTACATTAATCGAAACTGGATTAAATTTTAATTTTTAAAAACAAAAAAGAATTAAATTATTTAATCACACAAACAAGAAATTCATTTTGAAGTTTCATGTCAAAAATAATTAATGCTTTCGGCGTTCAAATTGATAATTGAATTTAATTAAATCTATTTTTAGAATTTTCTGTAACGGATGATGTAATTTATGCTTTTGGGAGAAGAGGGATAATCATGAAAACGGCGTGAGTAGTATTATTTTTTCAGGTTAGATAAAAATAGGAAACTTCACATTTGTGTATGTGAACATTTTGAACAATAGACAAAATATATTAGTATCCTTTATAAAATATTATTATGTAGATAAGTCTATCTATCTGCGACAGAGGTGAACATGCACGTTAAGAGGTTAATAATTTTACTTCGTAAATGATACTCGTACTCATTATGAAATTGTAATGTTGTCTATTTGAATGTGATCATGAAATTCTAGTGTATTAAACATATGTTAACCTGTTAGATAATACAGAACAAAATAATATTCAATTTACTAATATTCCTTGAGGGTACTTTATTAAATTAGAGACTAATTCATAAATATCTAATTACAATTCATTAAATTATTTTATTGTAAGAAATTCTAAAATAATTGAAAGAAGTTTGGGTACTGGCTTCGCAGTTGATAATTTATTCAAAAAACCGGTATACGTTGTTAATAATTCGTTTTTAAAGATTAAACTTCTTTGTTAACATTAGAAAAAATACTTATTATTATACAGTCTCGTTCAATACAATTAAATGCTAAAACATAAAAGCCATACTTATCAGTGACTTAAAAATGAACAAAATAATATTTTAGTATTTCTTTGAAAGAAATAATTAAAATACATTTTCTAAACACTGTTACAGATATTATTTAAGAAAGATTGTTTTAAAATATTATTTGAAAATATCAATAACATGAGTCGGAATCAGTGGAATGATGACCCTGGAGAAATAAATAAATGTCTCAATGATTCAAATCGAACGAAAACGGAAAAACCTACGATTGTCAAAAGAATATGGAGGCATTTTCAAAAATATACAGGAAGCACTAGTATACATGGATTGCAATATATTGGAGAAGACACCAGAACTCTATTTGAACGGTATTATATTTTTAATACTTTTATAAAATCCTAATCTTATAAATTTACTCTCATAAATGAATTCTTCCAAGAGCTCGTCTCAAAGAGAAGATTCAATTTGTCTGTACCTTGGCGCTCTAAAGATGTTAGTATCGCCGTCGAAATTCATATAACCGATAATCAAAAATGGTCAGTAATTATTTATTGAACATTTTTGATCGGGAAAAGCGCGGTTTGTGGGTTGAAAAGAAAATTTATTTGTGAGAGTGAGTTTAGCCACTATATCAGAACAGTATTCCTATAAATTATATTTTACTAACGTTAATTACCAAGGTGTTATCGAAACACGCACAAGATATTGGCATTATTTTCATTAAAAACTATTTATTTGATAAAAGAAATAATTTGAACTCGTTTAATGTATTATTGTAAACATGAGAAACTAAACAAAACTTTTTCAATCAAAAAAATGTTAATAGTAACAGGATCAACTATTAATGCACGAAGTGTAAATTAACATTTTTGATAAAATTACTGCCCCTAATAAGAACTCATTTCTAGCCTTCTGTTGAATTACTACCTGGAATGGGATATTTTCTTAAAGTTTTATTTGTAAGAACACAAATATTTCTAATTCACTGAATTTTTTTGCGTTCTACGCATAAGGCATATTGATTTGTGGTCAAAACTCAAATAACGGGATAACAAAACAAATCTATTTTTAGACATACAATAAACTGTATTACCGAACAGTGGCTCCCAAAGTTTCGTACAATCAATTACATATCCAACTGAATCTATTGGTTTTCATTATAGACCAAGTAAATTAGTAGTTTGTAAAATCGTATATTTCACGATGTTATTAATAACTGCACCATTAAAAAACACATCTGTAAAAGAATTGGAATGTTGATCATAACATAATACCACTTTATTGATCTTCAATAAATAATTTAATGCAAGCAAATAATGTTTTCTCTGCAATGTTCCTCAACATTATTTCATAATTTCTTGTATAAGGGTGTCTGGGAAGATTTATAACTACAAAAAATATTTTTTCTTTTTATGGAGAATAATAATAAATAGTAGAACACTGTCCTTACAAAATAGATTTATTTGTATACATTTTAACTGTTTAATGTAAGAATATTAATGAAATACACCACCTTGTATTATTAAGATTAAAATAATTTAAGGTAATTTAAAATATGTGTTGACCTTAATGATCCAATTTTTACAATTTCATATATATATATATATATATATATATATAATATTTATGAATTAAGATATTCATGAAAAGTATTTATTGGCATTAAATAATGGTGTAGGAACGCGGACAGAACGGTACATATGTGTCCATATAAAAGGATGAAAACATTTATAGAACAGACAGTTAAACAAAGTAAATTTATGGCATTATAATTATTTGTAAATAATTAGCTAATAAATAATGCAAAAAGTACAAAACAAATATTTTATATTAATTCAGTATCAAATTACGAACCTCAAGTCTTTAAATTAATTTATTTTTACAAAGAATATATATAGTTAACAAATTTAACGTTGGAATATTTTATATAATTACCATAGAATGACTATACTTTTATCTATGGTAATAAATACATTTTTTTACAGTCAAAAATTAAATTTCATTTAAAAAGTTATTTAAAAAATCAACGCTTTTCCAATATTTTTGTTGTATATAATGAATAAATACAAAAATAAGTATTATATCAAAATAAACCTCTGTGTGTAATTTTATGTAAACTGTTTTGATTATTCATTGAGGTATCGTTTACATTTTTCTATTTTAAAACACTGTTTTCATACATGAAACATATGTACATTTTAAATGATGACATTTAAATACATCATTTTTAAATTCAAGTTGATGGGTTAGTATGAGCTTACTATTAATAAATGTTTTATAATAAACTCCAGTTTTTAATCCACTATAATTATTTATCGAGAAATGAAAATAGTGAGATAAAAGCAATTAAAAATATTTACGAGATATTGATCTATAACGAATAAACCTTCTAAAAATAGTTTATAAATTTCGCTATGACGGTTTAAACTTGCATAATAAAAAACTATTTGGAAGGCCTATCGAGGTAAACGATGACGAAATATTCTTACTGGCTGAAAATATCCCGTGTTATATATTATATGAGAAATTGTTGAAATATTAAAAAGTGTAACTGAAACAATTATTATAAATTTAGAACTATAATAACAATTATGTTTGTCTATTTTAATATTCTATTTTAAAAGTTTACTGGTCGAATTTCTGTTGATAATTTATTATAAACAGAGTTAATTTTTTTGACAAATCTTTAAATGAATGATAAGAGTTTTATAATTTTCAATGATCGTATGAAAATATTGATCTGAATATAAATGGAGAATTCTGTTTAAAAGACTGGATTTAAATAAATTCTGTAAGTTCCTGATAAAGAATTAGATGATTTATTGTATTATTCAAACGAAAGTAATTAAAATTCAACCAAAAATTATATTCATGCGTTAGTATTTTCCATCAATTCAAACTGAAATTACATGCATGTTTATTTATAAACTGATTAATAAAATTAAACTCAAAATTTGATTTTATATTGTCAAATAGCAATTTATTCCACTTTTTACAGTATTCTGTAAACTTAACAGTACATTGGCTGAGTTTGAAATTTGAAATCATCAAAAAAATTTAGATTTTAATTTTGTGTTTTATTAAAATTTGGAGCCTCTTTACTATTCTACGTACCGAAAATATCTATAAAGTAATATATAAACGATTTCATTTTTAAACGAAAAATTCTTAGTTAAAGAATTAAGGTGTTGATAGACAGAGATTTGTTTAAGATGAAATAATTGATATATTATTTAATAAATTTTCCTACATCCAATTATTTAACCGAATTTTTCGAGTATATGTCTGAAATATTCTTAAAATGAATATATACTTCAATAATGGCAAATGTTCCAAACGTAATCAATGTAACGTTTAAGAAATCCACAAATAATAAAAACTGATGTGAAACTATTGTTTTTAAACGAATATTTATTTTAAGGATATGGTGGTCTTCAATCTTTTTGGGCAGTATCATTTTATGTGGATATTTTATTTACGATTCGTGGTACAAATGGAAAACGAGTCCTGTGATTGTAAGCTTTGCGGAATCAATGACACCGATATGGATGATACCATTTCCAGCTGTAACTATTTGTCCCCAAACGAAAGTAAGACAAACGGTTTTTAATTTTACAAACGCAGTTTGGGAACTACATGCCAATAACATAACAGACGACGAGTAAGTATTAACTTCCATTTTGTGATAATTTCATATTTTATTTTTTTTTTTAATTATGAACACACAAAAAAATATTTGTTTCTTACAATTATAATTTTTGTACAGCTAAGATATATTGATATAAGTAGTTATTTTTAAACTCACATTATTAGCGAGAATAAAAAAATGATTGTTAGTCAATATAAACTCCGTTTATTTTGTACAATTTTTCTATCTATTAAATTATAGTACTGCTATAAAAAATAATTTGATTATTCATATTGAGAATATTCTATAAAATGAACACTACCCACTAAAACATAAATTTGATTACAAATAACTTTGCAATTAAATAAATTGTAATTAATAATACGTAGTTAGTTATTTTAATTTCATATAAATATTAATTTAAGACATTTATATAAAAAAGTACTATATTTTTCTTATATCAACACTGTAACGTATTAAAATAGGCAAATGGAAAATTAATTTCAGACTCATTCTTTGAAAATTTGCTACATAAATAAAATAATAATCATATTAAAAAAATCAGTCAATTTAATACTATATAATACAACTGATGTATCTAGTACTTTGATAGAGCTTTAATTTGATTTTTCGTCTTTAATCAATTGTTTGAAATTGTATCGGAATTTGGTTTAATCATCGAAATACACCATAAATCGTAAAAAGAACATATTCTGCACTCAACATATGTATATGTAAATATTACACTGAATAAAGAAATAACAGTATGTGCTATTCATTTTCACTTCGTATATACCTATTTTTTGTTTTGTTTTTCCATTGTAAATGTATGGAAAGGTAATAAAATTCAATTAGTTTTTTTTTATTGAAAATGGATATGTTTCAGTTTAAGTCCCTTTAATTTGTCTTTAATGGTATGGTAACCAGATTAAACTATCGCAACCAAAATATAATTACTTTTTTTCAGTCTGATTAAGTTGAACAATGCGCTATTAGTGTGCGGATTTGAAGAAGAGTATGCACAAAACAAGTTTAATTCAACAACGTTCAATGAAACGACTCTAACATTTTTGAAAGAAGTAAGTTGTAACATGTTTTTAATATTTGAAATATGTTTTGCCAATTTATATTTACAGGTAAGTCCACCAATGGAAAACTTGATACGATTATGCCAGATTAACGGCAGAGAATTCGACTGCTCGGAAGGGTTTGGTACAGTGTTAACAAGTGATGGTTTCTGTTACACGTTTAATGGACTTCATAATAGTGAATTATTGACAACAGAGGTGTACGTACGCAACTAAATTTACAACCGTATACGAATCTAATCAAATAGTATCAGATAGCTTTTCTTTCAAACAATAATGTCCATAAATAAACATTAAGTAACGTTAGCTTCAAAGTAATCTCTCTGTATGACGTGTATTTATCGGAACATTTCTGTTTTTAGAAACATTGCTGAAAGTGTTTAATTGTTATGCGACTAAATTCTATATTCAAATTATTGAGAATAATTAGAATGCCACTAAAGTTATGGTATTTAATTTAATTTTGATTATTGGGAGCAGAAAACTATGTATCTCAATGTTTCTTCAAACTCTGTTCTTCAATCAAACTAAGACCTTTTTTATAAAAGTTCTAGCTGACTATTTGACAATTAAGTATAAATTTCTGATCAACAATATCTTAAATGTCAAAAATACGGAAATAATGGCTTTATATTTTAACGGTAGTATCGAAAATTTTGAATGGTCATTTAAGTACATTTTCATTCAGACGACTGGAATTTAATTTCAGAATCGTGGCTACACATCCATAACACATTACCAGTAATAAATCGATTTCGAATTTATTCATATTCATCGAACAGTTCACAACAATAAACATTCTGATCATCTCTTAACAATCTTGAAACACAATTTGAACTTTGCACATGTCAAGATTGTGATAAACCTATCTCATCTGGATTGTATTACTTTGAAGTGAAACTGCACATATAAATTTCCTTAAAAATAAAAGACGTTAACGTTTTGGTTACAGCTCTTAATTATAAGAATGTATATTTTTATATTTATATATGCATTTAAAATAAATTTAAATATTACTATAATTTAGGTTGTTGAGATAATCAACAAGAAACATTTAATATTTTTTATCAGAAAGATTGATTAATTAGTATGATATTTTTATAATTTCATTTATACTTCTGTTCGTAATTAGTAAACAAAAACAAATATTTCAATGGTACTGCAATTACATTAAAATAATATTTCACAAAATAAAGTTAGACTATATATTAGGTTGGTAGACAAATAATTGCGGTTTTCATTTTCAAAATTCTAATCTTATTTTTTTCAATGAACATGTAACACATTGACTTTGGTTTTATTAATAATCTTGCTTCAAATTTGGCTATTGAATTAAAGATGGAAAAGATGTAAATAAGAGTAATTTTTTGTACGATTTGAAAACGGGTGGTAAAGCAACAGAAACTTCTCGTAAACTAAACGATGCTTTTGGGGTGGGTACTGTTAAAGAACGTATGATCCATGGTGGCTCCAAAAATGTCGTGCTGAGGACGAGAACCTTGAAGATGAAGAAGGTCGCGAGGATCCTTCTTCAGTTCATAACGACCAACTGAAGGCGTCAATTAAATCAGAACCACGCACAATTCGAGAGCTTGCATAAAAATTAAGCGTTAGTCATCTAACAGTTCTGGACCACAAATGGAAAAATGTATATGAATTTGAAGGTCATAAGCCGTAATTATTTTTCTGTCGACCTAATATAAATATATATATATATATATATATATATATATATATATATATATATATATATATATACATACATATATATATATATATATATATATATATATATATATATATATATATATATATACATACATATATATATATATATATATATATATATATATATATATATATATATAAAACAGTAACATATTCCATCAAAAAAAATTTTCTTATTATTTTAGAACAAATAGTGAATATTTTTTAAACGAAGAAAAAAATAAATCTAGTTGGTCTCTTGAACATGGATATCTGCCTAATTCTGGTTCAGATGTTTACCCTTATAGAGGAATGGGTTCTGGCGAGCGCGGAAAAATAAGTTTTATACTACAAGAATTAGATTTTGATGTAGATGATATTTGCCAAGGTGTTAACGAAGGGTACAAGGTGAGTTTAAATGTTTTTAAATAGTAAAGTAATTGCAGTATGGTAAAAAGTAAATACGACAGTGAATATTAATAATTTCCACTAAAAACACACCCGAAACAAAGTAATCTATTAATAAAACAACGGTTTGTATATTAACTAATGCCTCAAACAATGATAATTTGTATGTAAAATAAATAAATCATAAACAAATTGTCAATTATAAACGATTTTTTTATATGTATTAACAGTATACCGTATTGTTATTTATCTCTTTGTCAATGAAAAGTGGATAAACTTAAAAGCAAATACTACTATTAAACATTTTTTATTCGACGTACTTATAAATAAAATTGTTCATTTGCATATTTGTTTCTTTAAATTTTTATATTATTAATACGAATACGACATTTCATTCTGAATTATAAGACTGTTCATTGAATCGAACTGAAATATTTTTTATATATTTTACCAATAATCATCGTGTACAATTTATTTAACAAATAACTTTTCTATATATATATATATATAAAATAATTCCATCGTAAAATTGTATTTTTCGACAAAAATGTATTTTTCGTGTAGATTTCTCGTAACGCCGCTCCCCCCGCTGTATTTTACAAGTAGCACGTTAACCATTTCCGATCATCAATGATTAGTTAATGGATATCGCGTGGTCTCTGTTCTGTTTGGTTGACATCAGTCACATGTATATAGAGCTCTCTCACAGAGTACAACGAAAGAGATGTGTACGATTTCAGTATAAAACTGATGATACTTATTCAAAATATTGTATTTACTGAAGCTTTAGAGCAGTGGTCTTCAAACTTTGTTGACTTACGGAAGTCTTAAGATTATACATTTTTTGGCGGAACACCTACCATCCGCAGAAAATTCAAGATGGCTCCAAAAGTTTTGAAAATCAGCTATCTTATATGACCAAATTTGATCATTTACATCTGATTGAGCGGGATCGTACTGTGTACTCATAAATACAGTTTTATTGCATAATAATATGTAACAATAGGTATTTATAAAAATAAAAGAAATTATTATGAATTATCTATTTTTAATTTTTAGCTTTTCGGGTTTTCTCTTCGAAAATTCTTTCGAATTTTAACTTTGACTGACGGAACCCCTGAAGATATTGCGCAGAACTGCAGGGTTCCGCGGAACACAGTTTAAAGAACATTGCTTTAGAGTGAAAAAAATTGTTACACATTTTAACATTGTATTTTGTTGTTAGTTTTTATAAACTTTTCCAATGAAAATTTTACGACTTATATTTTACACAGATTATTTGTGCGTATAATTTGCTAACTTCTGTTATTTGTTAGGAGCTTACGAGCGTAGCGATAGACCGCAGAGCCACCTGGTATCTAATAAATTTTGTTATTCTTCAATTACATCTTTGATTATTAATAAACTGTTCTGTTTTCAATAACCAATAATTTTTGACTCTATAATTATCTTTTTAAGAACGTAATATGATACGTATGTAAAAAGTAAGGGGCAGAATTTAAAGACTAAGAAAATGTTGCTGTTAAATATTTATTTAATAGTTCTTTTATCATAAATTTTAGTGAAAATAAAAAAAATGGTAAAAATGAACATTTATAAAGACATATAAAACATATATATATATATATATATATATACGTGCATGTGTGTGTGTATGTATGATTGTATTTAAAATAAAATATATTTATACATGGTTTTCTAGTCATTATCTATAAAAATTTTAGATTTACTTGCATCATCCCGGCGAGATTCCCACTTTATCGTCACAATATTTCCATGTACCCCTAAATCAACATGTTGTAGCAGCTATAGAACCTAACATGATGACAACAACAGACGGTCTTCGAAGTTACAGCCCAGAAGATAGGCAATGTTTTTTTCCACATGAACGAAAATTGCGTTTCTATAAAGAATATACTCAAAATAGTTGTGAAAGTGAATGTGTCGCTAATTATACATTAAATGAATGCGGGTGTTTACCGTTCTTTTTACCTGGTAAGTAAAAATGTATATATATATATATATATATATATATATATATATATATATATATATATATATGCATATCAATACAAGTTTCATTTTTAGCCCACAACGCTCCTATTTGCAACATTGAAAGTATCGGATGTAAAGATGACGCATTAGGTTCGTAAATTAATATTTGTTGCCTGCATCTTTTTATGTTCACTATTATAAGTAAATCATAGCTAGCAATAAAAAAAAACAATTATAACTGTGTTTATATATATATAAATTTAACTTGTAAGCTTTTTTAAAGTATAAAAACAATTAATGTATGTATAAGCACAGTAATATTTAACTTTAAGCCTTTTCAAAATAATACCATCAATATTTGTTATAAAATTTATTTAAGATAAATTTAATAAACGATAATAATAAGTCTAAAATATATTCGTAGATTCTATCATCGAACTAGAACTAGAATCTGAATTAGATGACACATCTTATTATGATGACGACTACAACGGGGGACTTTGTAATTGTTTACCATCGTGCATGAACTTAAAATATAACGCAGAAGTTTCGCAAGGTGTTTTCAATTGGTTTAAATTTATTAAATCCGCGAATACCAAAGATTTTAATATGGACGAAATGGACCTGTAAGTTTTCAGTCATCTTTTACATTATTTCAAAGAGTATTTAAGAAGTTAATGAAAACAACCCATTAATTTATATTAAGATTTTCAATATTTACAAGTACTGACATCTCGCACATTAAATGTAACATACTACTAACATACAGGTCCCATAAATTAATATCCGTTAATTGTAATCAAAAAAACATTTTAGTGATATTTTTCTTAATTTATTTTAATAAATAATTAAAACATAGGTATGTAACATATAGAGATTTTACATATACGTATAGAAACTACACATTTTTAACCCATTCAATAAAATAAAAAAATGTTAGTCCTGATTAAACTAAAAAACGCTACACGAGTCTGATTTCAGGTACACATAATGAGATTTATATCCTATTTTAGTATTTAGAAGTTTTCTATTTTTTAAATGACCAGTTCTGTTTATAAATTTTAGTATGAATTTTCATTTTCGTCGCTTTCTCCTATACTGAATATTGTTCGTACTTAAAATATATTTTTCAGCGAAAAATAGTGAACACGCAAAGAAAAACGTTATGGCTACTACTTTTACAAATTCTTGAACATTTTAAAATATTTCATAACGTTAAAGATATATATTATCATCATAATCATTTTAAGACAAGTAATTTTTTATTTTTATGTTTATATTACTTGTATTTTTTAATTTCAATAAATAACTGAATATCCAATTTAATAATTAATGAATAATTAAACAAATTGTTTAATAACTGCTGAGAAATTCATTTTGAATCACATTATCGTTTGAAATCTGTACAAAAATAAATATAACACTATAGATAGCACAGTCGCTAGAAAGATTTCTGTCAAATGGGTTAAATGTTAAATATTAATTTTATAAATCAAAATCGTTTACTCTTATGTATATATACATAAAAATAAACGAATATGTATACATATATATATATATATATATATATATATATATAAATATATATAAAAATATAGATATACATAAATATATATATACATATATAAAAATATATATATATATATATATATAAATATATATATATGTATATATATAAATATATATATACATATATAAATATATATATATATAAATATATATATATATATATATATATATATAATTACATTTCAGACTAAAAAATGTGCATATGACAATGCTCTCCATAAATTTCAAATCGAATAAATTTATAACATCAAAGCGGAGTGAACTATACAGCGTAACCGATTTTTTGGCCAACTGTGGTGGTCTTCTTGGTCTATTCATGGGATTTTCGATCCTGTCTTTAGTTGAAATATTGTACTTTTGCAGTATTAGAGTAGTGTGTTCAAAAATAAAAAAAGAAAATCGGGGCGAATTAGAAATGACGCCTAAAACTAACATATAAGAGACTATGCCATCAAATATTTGAACATTAAAAACAGAAGAAAATAATATAATAATTAACTTGAAATGACATGCAAAACTAATATATGATATACCATCTGATTGAATATTTGAACCCAAATTCAAATCATTTCAAGACCATTATTATATCTATTATACAAAAACAATTCACCGATGTATTCGTTTATTTTTCTGCAAAATGTGGTATTAAGAGTGAGTTTTTAATTTTTTTCATAATTAAGTACGTATCTGTGAATTTACTGATAAATACACTTGTATCATGTACTTTGTTCAATTATGTGTTCTGTGTCATGTATTTTGAAAAATTAAATCTTTACAATCATTTAAATAGTTTTACTAATATCTATTTATTTGAACAATAAATAAGCCTACCCTTGAATTGTACTCGCTAATACATAAACACTCATTTATATATTTAACCCCGTATCTCTATCTCCCTCTCTCTCTCTATATATATGTGTGTGTGTGTGTGTGTGTATGTGTATGTATGTATATATGTGTGTGTGTATAAATAAAAAAAATAAGTATGATTATATTAAAATATTTTTAAGAACAATTTGTAATTTATTATTGTTAAAAATATATTTATATTTTCTCACTTAGTTAAATAATAGAGAAAAAATATCATGGCATTTATTTTCAATATAGAAACGTAAAGCAACCAAATTTAAAATAATAAAAAATGCTTATTTTAAATGAATCTCCCCTTACCACTTACAATTTTTTTAACGACAAATATTTATGTAAAAGCTTGTATTGTTATATAACATTATTAACATTTATATATATATATATATATATATATATTGTAAATTAAAAACGTTTGAATAAATAAGCATATTTTATAATATGTGTTGATTTACTAATACCTTCATCCGTATAATAAAGAAACAGTAAAATAAAAGTGGTGTAAGTACAATAAATGATTAAATGTCAAGTAATAGAAATAAGTGTATGAATATAAAATGAAAAAGTCAGAACTACAATCATAGTTTAAATACAGTCATAATAGTAAAGTTTTACAACAGTGGCACTATCGGAGATGTTCTAAAATTACATTATTTCAGGAGATATTTATATTATGGAATAAATACAAGTAATGTTGTGCAGCCATTTAAATCACTAACAAAACATACGCGCAATATATGTAACATAAGAAATTTATATGAAAATATAGTTTCATTTCTCTTTTGCTTTCTAAGTCTGTTTCTTTTGTATAGACAAGTTTGTTTCGAAATTTAGATGTATTTTCTTTCTTTATTTCATTTCTTTCTTTATCATTTTTATATTAAAAAAATGATTCATAAAACTAGAACTTGTTTTCTAAACAGTAATATTAAGTAGCAAGTGTGGCTGCATAACTTCCTGCGAGAAAGATCAACATTTATAAAACATTTCCTATACATTCTTCAACACCTGTTCAATATATTGAGACTTTTAGACCATTTTAATTAGAATTAACTGAATCATGTCAAAATTAATCACATGTTCAGAAATTTGATGATTAGAAAACAATTGTATTATTTCAGCTTCTTCGAAATAATAATCCATTCTTTGATGGTTGGTTATTTAGGGTTCAAGTGCGGGTCGACAACTAAGGTCATTAGCACTCGAGCACAAATACGAAATAAAAACACACCCTGTTTGTACACTCGCCTTCCGATCATCCCATAATTCAAACACAAAATATATTAAATCGAAGACAGCAAATAAATGAAGTACCGAATTCTATGACTAAGTTATTTAAAACACTTATTCTCAGAGAGAGTTAAATACACGTGGAAGTAGCTGGCCTAGTAAAATACCTCTTGATTGGACAAAACTTATACATAGAATAAAATCTATTCTTTTAAATCGTCAGCAATCGCATTTTTAAGGTTGTCGTTTCATGTTAACTACACTGCTTGTAAAAAGTTTAGCAACAAATTTCGATCTTTCAACTGTCGTTTTTACATTATCATATGGTAAATTGATGGACACATTCAGTTAAAATTTCCTCCAAGCTAACAAAAGGGTGTCAATCAAGTTTAGAATAAAAAATAGCATTATCTCGAATGTGTCGGTATTCTGAATATTACTGTTGAATTTTAAATTCTTGCTCATATAGCAATCCACTTTTAAATATCGCCCGCATCCATAGTTTTCAAAGATTTATTATTGAAAGTTGACTACACGTTTTGTAGTTGTACAATAACAATTCCCTATCTTTCATCTATCATCTTTGGGCCATCCAAGCCTGTTTAATAAATTTCCATAATTCTGAATATGTCATTATGTCGAGTGTTGCAAGAATTTACTGTATTTACCAAGAAAACAATTTATTTCAAAGCATTATGAATCAGCAATGAGAGGAAAGTTGTTCTTAAATAAAATTATACGAATCCACGATCATTATTAATAACAAACTGTCTACATAAAATAAATTGAAACTAGAGGTAGAAAAATTGTTGAAAATAGACTCAAATACCGTTTGAAATCTGATGGTAGGTGTAAACCACAAACTTTGTTAGAACTATATGTGTGTATGTGAGCCTGGGTAAAAATATTTATGTGTGTGTGTTTATCTGGTTTTTTGAAAGAAAATGAATGCAATTCATAAACGATCTGGAATCTCGCTACAATGCTCACCTTGCCCGGAGCCACTAAAATAAAAGCGCATGCGTTTTACTGACCCACACCACAGACGTCACTGTTGTCTGCGTTCTACGCCGCAATGCCAGTCTGTTATTCCAGTCAGCTGTCAACCAGAGAACCGGTACGTCGTGGTGAAATACTTTTATGCACCCTAGTTTTATATTTTTAAATCTCATTTAGGCGTTTAGTACAATTTAGAATCTTAAATGACATTCATTTGTACTCCAATACTAATTGTATAAACCAATCGAAGCATAACATCTGATACTGGTGACAATTTTATTAAATAACGACATATACTTTTATTTTCATTGTTGTGTGATACTGTGCATTATTTTCCGTCTTATCAATTATTAAGCAACAATGCCAGCAGACAGTGAATTGAGTTCGGTATTAAATCGAAGACAGCAGATAAATGAAGGCAAAGAAGTAAAACCTATATACAAGGTCGTTAATGTTTATACCGAGTTTCATGAATTCAGCAGACGTGAAATCAAACAATACGAGGAAACTTTCAATAGGTAATTGTTATATAATGTACTATATATATATATATATATATATATATATATATATATATATATATATATATATATTCTGTATAGAACATTAAAAATATTAATTTTAGTATGCAAATATTATATTTCATAAAATGATCCTGTTTATTTTCCAAAAAATAACAATCTGTTACCTGCATAGCTGATTACCAAAAAAAAAATTTTTTTATAGAGGAATTGATCCCCATGCTTATTTATTACGTCATGTTTTTAAATTATATTGTTTTCTTTTAAAAAAAATAATAATAGACTTCTAAAGTGCATTGTAATAATGATTTGTGTAAGATATTTAGCTGAGAAATAAATCATACAGCATGAAGTATATTATATCAAATCTGTAATTAATATGTAATCAAATAAAAATTGTTTATAATTTATATATATATATATATATATATATATATATATATATATATATATGAGATTAAATGAAATTTTACAGTATGTGATTACAACATTTTTTTCAGATGTAATTATTAGTACTAACCGACAAAATGACAAATTTTATTTGATTATAATGAAATCTGTGAAATTTTTGTTCTTTCTCTTTGTGTATATATATACATATATATATATATATATATATATATATATAAACGGATTTATTTTTTACAATCGCAGTTTATATTTTATTCGAAAATTCGTTACAGTGTTCCATAATTCTAATAGCAAATAATTTCTTAAAATATTTGTGTATTTTAATAGGCATTGTTAAATTTGATAGTATTTTCATTTTGAATTGAGATATAAAAATAAATATGTATTATAAATGTCGACTCTCGAAAATATACATTTATAATAAAAGCACTGCAATGAATATATATATATATATATATATATATATATATATATATATATATATATATATATATGTACACACAAAAGATTTTTTTACAAAATATTTAAAAGAAAGTATTGGCGATATTGTCAATAATGTGGTTACAAATCAATAGTCGCATCATTCAATGTATATATACATATATATATATATATATGTATATGTATATATATATATATATATATATATATATATATATATATATATATATATATATATATATATATGCATACATATGTACGAAACTGACCCGCATCATAATATGTCTGAGTTTGGCTCAGTTACAAAATTCATGTAGTGCCGTCTACTTCTCTCCCAACCCAAGTACACTTTTTTTTAAATCGAATACACAAACGGTACAATAGTCAAAACATTGAACTGTGAAAATCAGTCAATGTATTGAAAAGCATCCCATCAAATTTTAACTACGTATCAGAGGAAAAAATAAATGAAACCAAATTTTACTGTTTTCAAAATCGTACGAGTTTTATTATGGAATTTAAAGTATATTTATATATATATATACATACACATAAATGTATAAATTTAAGCTTTACGTAATAAATTATCATGTACTTCCTATAAATAGTGATTAAGTAAGTTTAGAAATAAATATGGTTTTAAATGCGGTTAATGACAAAAGATATATTTCTAATAAACGCGTAAAACGAGAAAGATTTCTAAGCGACTAATAATTTTTATAATGAGAGAAAATTATCTCTTTTTCTCAAATTACTTTTTTCGTCCACCTTACAACAATCCAGAAAACTTCTTGATCAGAAAAGTATTCAATATTGATAATTTTAATTGTTTGTTATTGCAGAGTTACCATCTTAATAATACTAAGGTAGAAAGAAAGGAGATATCTAAAAGTATAAATCAAAAATTTAATTGTTTAAAATCGTACATGAATTTGCAAACAACTTCAAAAAACTAATAATTTTACTATTGATTGATGATGGAATCATTATTGAAATGCGTTAAACAACAATAAAATTGACCAATATGTTTATTATTAAAGCTGTCTATCAATTGAATTAAAATCTGTTTATAATTTTACATACTAGACCTTTAAAGAAACATTTAAGAATAGAAATGATTGAATTGTATATTTTTTGTAATTTTTTGTGATTTATTGTATTTGTAATTAATAAATAATTAATTATTGAATAGTTTTGATCAACAATATTTTTTATAATTTGTTAGAGTAAAGCATTCGTTTATATACATGAATTCAGCCAGTGCTAAATTTTATTAGTTTCTTTTATATTTTTCATTAAAAAAAATTACAATAACAAAACTAATTGTAAAGTGAAAAAATCTTATTCATTTTTAAATTTTTTTCTAGCAACAACAATCATTTTTGGCTCCTTTCTTCATAATAAAATCATACAAAATGTACTTTTAGATTCACCCGAAATACAGATAACCGTTACAACTTAACTGCAGTCGATAAACTTGATCATTACAAATATTTCATTCTTAAAAAAAATGTTTATCATTCAATAATAAACACGTCCCTTTCACATACAATCTACACTGAACATATCGACCGTGTCATGCTAATACATTTTATAGAATTTAAAATCCTATTTTTTTACAAAATTCAATTCTCAACATGTTTTTAAGTAAAAATATGACACTTAAAAATGACAGTAAATAAATACGAATAGAATTTTTAAAATACATACAAAAATATAAGGCCGCTTATAAAAAAAATATCTTAGAATATAATTTTAGATTAAAAAGACGCTTTATATTTTATATATTTATCGTATAGAACAGAGAAGATAAGAATCGGTTATAAAGTAATAAAATTCCAAATTTTAAAATATTCACAAATAAGAGCATATGGGGATGGTATAGAAACTTTATAGAGAATCCTTTATCGTCTAACAGATCGATACAGGTTATATATATATATATATATATATATATATATATATATATATATATATATATATATATATATATATATGTCCTATTAACACGATAAACATGTTTTAGGTTTTATAACATTAAAAACAAGTATGAAAATAATGAGAAATGAAATGTTAATTTCAGATAAGATCATTTACGTGTATATAATACAAAGTGACTATGCTGTGTATCAACATAATTAGCATTTGTAGTTAATTGTTAAATTTTGTTAATGTGCGAAGGAAATACACTAAAATATAGACAACTGACAAGTAAATTAACACGTCCGTTTTTAGAAATATTTTTAACTTGTTATTTATTTAGTGTATGATAAGTTTAAACAAACATCTGGTATTATAAATAAATAATGTACATACATACATACACAAATTGATTTAAGCAAATTTTTAATCTGTATATACATTTATTTATAAAATTACTTCATACTACCTGAATGCATTAAGATATCAGTTTTCATCATAATAATAAAATAGAAAATTGGTACTTCTATTTTCCATTATTCAATTATAATGATTGTACAGTATTTAACGACTTGAATATATCCTTTCTATTTGTTGATATTATAGAATTCAAAATAGCAATTTAATGAACTATCATTGAAACGTGTAAACAAACGATTCATTATAGAAAATTTTGATGAAAATACGTTCCTCGAATACATTACGCTTAAATTATTGTACCATTAACGCACATGTTATCACAAAATAATAAATTTCTCTGTGCTAACAGTAATCAATTTCACTTTCGAACACCATTTTATACATATATTCACGTACGTCGTATGTGTTTAAATTAAGATCGCCATTAATGCCCATATATTGACTGGTTCATCCCGTACACTACTGATAACGCATTCACTTTCTAATCAAATTAATGTTTGTTTTTTTATCAACAACTTTTACCTTTCACCTTATTTATATAGTTACAGGTGCACAGATTATTAATTGATGTCTGTGCCTGTATACTTTTCATTTTGACAGTTGGCGATGTTTATGATAAAAACATTGTGCACTTTTACATTAAGTATAGTTTTTTGTTCGGTTGATACTATTTGTATGTTGGTAGAAGTTGAAAATAAAAGAGTAAACGTGCTTTAATTAAATTTTTAATTAATAAAATCTAATACCGTATTAAAAGTTTATCACTCATTTTAATTATGTTAATAGAAGACTTAATTATATTAAGTTTTATACAAAATGTATTTATTCAGTAATTAATTATTTCATTTTTTTAATTGCCCCTATAAAATTAAATTAATATACATACATATATACTTGTATATAAATTATATAATTACGTATTTTGATTAGTTTTTTTTAGATAATTGCAACTAAACAAACTTTCATCTTTTGTACAATTTATTCCATCAGAATAAAAAGTTTCTTCTTTCGATATTAAAAATTATGACTCAATAAATATCCCCAGAAGTGCACTTATTACTATTTGAAAAATATCGCAAGAGACCTGAATAAATGATAATCTGATTGTAAGAAGTCAGAGTAGTATAATATTGATCTGGGATTTCCCACCCAAACTCGAATATTTCTTACTGGGTCTTTATATGTTTAGTTATATTGTTAGTGAAGAAATCATTCATTTCACAAATGTGATATAAAATTAGACAATTAAAAAATTTCAATTTCAAATTTTGTATTTTTGGAACTTCTTTTTGTAAATAACCAATATATATGTATAGTTTGAGAGAATGCTAAGTAAGCATTTCAAATGTTGACAAGATATATCTGTTATATTTACAAAAAAAAACTAATCATCTTCGATTAATTTTTTGTGTCAGTCGTAAATTCTTGTATATATCATTCAAACCCTTTTTTTAATAAAATTATTAAATATTCAAGTCAGGTAAAATGAGAACTTCAAACAATACATTTATTCATATCTTTAGTCATCCGCATAACTGAAGAATTATGTTTTTAAGTTGAAAAAAATGAATAGTCTACAAATGTAGAATACAATACATGACTCATTTTTTACAACAACTTATTTAATTTATATAAACGTAATTATATATATATATATATATATATATATATATATATATATATATATATATATACGTACACATTAGTAACATGAAAAGATAATAAAATAAATTGTAGAACACACACACAATTTGTAATTAATTTCTTATTTTATAGTAGAGCTTTCTGACAAGACCCATTGAGTTACAAATAACGAGCAAATAATTTCAAGACGTGTTTAATGCGATTATTTCGAGTATAAATTTTCCAACAAAAGAAATATAATAGTAAATTTGTTACATGCTGGTAATAAAATTTATTTGCACAATCGGTGGTACAGTTTCATATTGTAGTAGTTACCACCCAGCATAAAAACGACGATCACTAGGTGCGGTTCAAGATAATAAACCACCTACATAAGCGCTACAGTATTCATTTATCTTATCTTTTTTGTTAGCTGAAGTAGTACACTTTGTATCAAATTACAGCACATGAAACATATGTCAATATATGGCCATTTTCGGTTTATGTAAAATTCTCGTTAAAGTATCAGGAGACTCTATGTAAATAAAGCACTTTAAATTTAACTGTTGTTTATTTTTTAACAAAAGTTTTCAATTGAATTCATCTACGGTTTGAAATTTATACACGATTTTATTGGTTTTTGGTGTTAAATCACTGAATTAAAAACGAAATTCATTCTGTAAAACTCTAAATAACAAAAAATGTACAATTCCATCGTTTTTATTCTTAAATGTTTGTTTAAAGGTTTAGTATGTTAAATTATTAACAGATTTTAATTAAATTTTTTGACAGCTTTAATAATAAACAAATACTATTTCTTTTAACAACTTTTGCATTATTTTTGCCTGATAATATTTTTTTATAGTTTGGTACAATAACAACATATTTTATTTGTGTAATAAAAGTACAAGTTAAAAAAAATCGTTTGTCTATTAAGATTGTTCTGGAATTTTTAAAACCAATCTCAGTTTCAATATCCATATTTATATAATATAAAAAAATGAGTTCATAAATTTGATTTCGAACTCAAGGTTTATTAATCGTGAAATTAACCTCCAAAATAAATCGGTTCGTTAATGTTTATTGATTACATAAAAGTAGAAGTATAAATAGACACGGACATAAGATTCCAACATGCAAAAACCATGACAGTGAACAAGGCCATGTATTATCGCGTGTTCAATGCTGAATCTGATTTTATAACATGGTAAAATTTTTAATAAGAAAGGAAAATACATGCTCTGACAAAACATTTTATGGTTGATAGTAACTGAATGAAACAATGACTAATTCGACATGGGGAAAAACGATAGATTTCAGTATGTAATTTCATTATGTTTTATTTGATATGCATTAAAAAGAATTCATTTTGCATTCAGAATATTCATTTTAAATTCGTACATCGTACTGAAGGAAAATTATAAGTTTAAATAATTGGAATGAACTAATGTATGAAAATAAGTTCTGATATTTGTATTATGAGGATTTCTTCAGCAGATAAGTTAAAGAGTAATCTGAGATGTTGAAAACCATAAAATTTATAAGAATTAAAAATACCATATATATATATATATATATATATATATATATATATTATTATTTTCTTATGAAACATAAACTTTATTTATTTCTATATTGGGCGAATCATGAAGAACACGCATGAGAAATTTTTCCTATGACCTGTTTTGACTTTCGTTATCTTTAAGTCGATTTTGAACTCACTAGTTCAAAATCTACTTGAAGATTACGAAGGTCGGGATCGGTCATAGAAAAAACGAAATCAAACGGACCTTTAGGATTCGCACAGAATAGTCATAAAGAACAGACACATTGGACGATAATACGATATCATTTCTCACTAGATTTTTGAATAAAAAGATCAAAAACAACAAAATTTTTTAAAAGAATCCACAAAATTTCATCATATAATTTTTATTCATTATTTGCAATTATGAAAGTGTCTTGAAAATTTGCAAAATGTACTGTGCTTGTTATTCAGAAATAATTCTTGACCAAAAATAAACACACTTAAGACGGTGACCAAAAATTCAAAATAAACTCTAATAAAAAGATTGATCAGATCTTTGTTTTGAAAAATAAAACTAAGTATTGAAAGAATTATTTTATCTAAAGTACATGGTATCATTGTGCACTACTTATCAAAGTAAGTAAAGTAAGAATCAAGTGTTTATTTTTCATTTCAATTTTCTTATAAAATTATACATAAATAAAGACGGTAATATCTATAAAAACATATAAGAATTTGATTAGGTTTCACAAGGATTTATTTTAACATTTGAAAGTCTTTCGTTTATGAAATCAGCCAGTCATCATCTTCTATTTTTTTTTTTTTTTTATTTAAAAATAACCTCTATTAGATTTCCATTTGTCTATGATTTTAAATATGATTCAAATTATTATGTAATAAAAGACATCATAATATTCTGCTACTTTTTTAATATTTTGAATTTTCATTCTGTAATGATTCCATATAATATATTTTCTTAGTTATACTTAACATAAAAGTATACATTTTTTATAATTATTTAACAATCTTGTTGAAATTTTTTTCTAAGCTTCCTTCATAAATTCTGCACTGTAATGAATATCACTTTTTCAATATTATATTTATTCAATGGCAACCATGTAACTACGGGGATTTGAGTAACAAGGACTTCATATATTTCAATCTTTACGATATAAAACTCAATATTATATATATATATATATATATATATATATATATATATAAATAAATATACATATATATATATATATATATATATATATATATATATATATATATATATAATAGTCCAAACTTGAACGTATACAGCTTTAAAAATCGATTGCGATAGACATTAGCGAGTATGTAAGGTTTCTAAATATTTTTTCGCAAACATTTAACGGTTAAAGATAATTTATTGAAAACTATTTTCACTTTTGTTAATAACTATTATTGTATTTATTAGAAACGATCAATTTTGTTAAATAATATCACATCGTATTCAATAAATGTGTGTTATGAAAATAATACATACATGTGTAATTATTACACCGGATGAATTGCATTTTTGCTTGTTGTAAAAAAAGTGTGAACATTTCAATAAAAAAATTGCTGATAGATCGTGAGAGATATTTGTTATAATAGATGAATGCAAATTGCTGGTATGTAGTTATTTTCATGAGAAACGAAATCGCCTCTTGGGAATTAAACGCGTTTTTATTGAAAAGCGAACAATAAAGATATTTTTGTAAATACAAATTTGTGATATGTATCTAAAACGGTCTGTCAAAATACAGGTCATTTTAAATACTACTTATATAAGAACATGTCGATAAAAAATCGTTTATATGTTTCATGAGTGTACAATGACGTGCATAAAAAACTGTTTAGATAGGATAAAAACACCTGCATGCAGACCTATTGACCTGACTTATTTACTTGCATTCCTCGATATAATTAAAGGTATAAGAAATTTAGTATCGACACCTGCCCTTTTATATACGCACTCTATTGTGGGTTTGACCTTCTTTGTAAACGGGATTCATTTAACAAGAAAAGTGTTTTAGTGTTTCAAATTATTTTATGCATATCAAACGAGAAAATAACCAGGTGGTATGTATATATTGAAACGATATATTACCAAGACGTGAATGAATTTCAACCATATTTGGCCAGACACAATAAAAAATAACTGGTATTATTATATGACGTTTGATTTATTATCGGTAACGAGTGAATTAAAAAAATAACAATAAATCACGCTATCGTAACTAATATTATATGAAGGCAATAACACTTATGAACTGTGTATTTGTTATGGAAAATTCGTTATCAATAAACTACAATACAGTAACAATTTCAATTATGGTTAATTATTTGCCTGTAATAAAACATTTATGTTTATTGAAATAAAAAAAATCAATGAATGTATGTAGTCATTAAAAAATATTAAATTTTAATATAAAATAGATATCAAAAATAATGTTTCATAGTTTAAATAGTTAGGTTTTTTTGAATTTTTTCCTAAGCAAAATAATAATGGTAAAGACAAGACTAACACCTGAAAAGAATAAGAATTTGAAGAATATATTCAAGTGCGGGTAATAAACCTAAAAATCGATCTCAAGACTCATGAAGACTTACGAACGAAAGAAGCTCAACACCAATTTAAAAACTTGTCTAAAAATGTTTCATAGTATAAAGTTTTTCTACGATTATAGTTTAGTTCATTTGTAAAATAAAATGAATTAACCGAATTTATAAAATAAGACTTTTTGATATAAGTATCTAAGATAAGAATGAGAAAGAAATGTTAATTAAATTAGTATTATTGTAAACACATTGTGTTCATTTAAGCATGACCTTACATAACAACATGATCAAATTGAAAAAAATATACAACTGATAACAAAATAATTAAAGTTCATGCTGTAAGTAAATAAATATGCGTTGCAAAAACAATACTCTATTTTTATCTTAATACAGCCTATGAAAACATGCAACTGCGTGCGATCATATATCGCATATGGAGGATGGTATGTAATCTAGTACGGAATAAATTAATTATTAACTACAATTAATTTTGATTGATATATTGTGGCCAATATACGACGACGATAGATAACGAATGAAACAATCTGTATTAAAAATAATACCGTGACATAACCATAAATAAATGTGAACCAGATCTGCGCACATATTTCACGTGATTGAATCAAGTTTCATCTCGGTTAATTTATCATTTTCATGTTTTGCACGCAATTGGAAAAAATCGACAGTGCATTACGACGACGGCAGTTTGTTTTCAAAAGGCGTGTACACTTTGACATTTGAAAAATTCGTTTGCGAACACAGAACTTGTATAATGTAGACATTGTAATAAGCAACATTCCATTCATTCACTTTCTATAGGTCGTAAAAAAGTCATTAGAATTCTATCGGCATACATACATAACAATACTTCTTCAATAGTCAAGGTAATCGCGATGTACATATACATACATTATATATATATATATATATATATATATATGTGTGTGTGTGTGTATGTAGAATGTATGTATATGTAGAATACATCAATTTTACAATAATAAATTTGACTTAATCTACAATTTCTATCTACAATCTTACACCATCAAGCAATGTACAAACAATTTGATGATTAAAAAAAGGTAGAAATATGAACCAAAGAAAATTTATTATATAAATTATTAACAGTTTTTTTTCTGTAAATAAACTGAAAGTATTTAGAATCTTCAGTATATACTTTGAATATCGAAGATCGAATTAGTAATTTTCACTTGAATTTAAATTTAAACACCAGTTATCTTATATATAAATAACCATGATTGCAATATACATTGCATGGAATATTTTCAAGAAATATGACAAATGCGAGTCTATATTCCAAGAGAAAAATATTGTTAAATTTTGATTAAAATTTTAACTATTTTTAAAAAAAAATTTCGTACACCTGCAGCAATATTTCTTAAATATTTCTATTTACAAACAGTTTATGAACGCTTGTATATATTGACTGCCATGTTTTCTGTTTGGTGACAAATAACATGATTCAGTTCAGTGCTTCCGAATTTTCTTCTTTTTAACTTTTTTCACTGTAAATATAAGTATGACAATTTTAATCATCTTTCATACTGAAAACTTGATGTTTAGTCATAATACATATTAAATTTAATAGTACGTAGGTAGTCTATCTTTTTGATAAAAAAATCCATTAGGTTTTTTTAATGAAAACAAGTTTCATTAATTTGTAGTGAAAAAATAATAAAAACATGAGATACTGGTTACAGTAATGTTTTTACATTGAAAATAGAAAAGTTTCTTAGGAAAAAGAATTTATCAAGTGAAAATTCTAATATATATATATATATATATATATATATATATATGAAAAAGTTATGAGAATTATTTTTATCAAATATCAGTTACAATTTAATGTTCATTTGTAGAACTGTATTACATACTTTCGTGTTATTAAGGGCACAAACCTGATTTCAATGTTTAATGTAATTTAGGTTTCGTTTGTATAACTAACGAGTATTACAAATAAACCGACACAAGAATAGAATGATAAACACTGAACGTTATTACAGAAATGAAATTCACAGGATGAAAATAATAAAACGTTCAAAAAGAATACATGGTTGGAAACAATACGGCAATTAGAATGACGCGATTTTGAAATGAAATACTCGAACCTCGACATTTTCCTTTATTACTAGATTTCTGTCATTTCCTTTTGCGTTTCGTTGAAACAAAAATATTTGTTTTATAAACAGAGATATCTAGAATGAAAAGAGCAATTCAGTATACAAAAAGGTATGCCAATTAAAAATGTATATCCATTGGTAACATTTTAATCAACTCTTTTTATTTTTATTAATGAAAGTAAATTGATTTTCTTTCTGTTATGTTATTAAAATATGGTATTTTTTTATTGCGCAGTAAATTATAAAAAAAGCTAATCAAAAAAGTAATTATTTTTTAATATATATATATATATATATATATATATATATATATATATATATATATATACGTATATAGATTGTATTAAAACGCTATATTAAATCATATCTAGGTTAAATATATATTTTTTCAGTATATATTCTATTTTAAACTGTTATTGATAAAAACGTCGCACTCGTTGTGATCGATGGAACATGCCTAAATCATTTTTCATTAAGAATATGGCACATGTGATTCAGAAGCTGTACTTGAATGAAAATAGAGTAAAATATTTTAAAACTAAAACAAAAATAAAAACGTTAAAAAAAGATTACGTGACTGTAAAAATAAACATTGTGTAAATAACATTCGTTATACTATTTTTATACCATTCATATAACGAGGTAATTGAAAGAATAATAAACGAATATGAAGTACAAACATTTTATAAATTCCAATAGTAAATATTTTTTTTCAATTTTCAATATATGAGTGATTTATTTTTCCGCCGTGTATTTTTTCATTATTTTATAGATGAAAATATACGCCCGGGAGTGTGTATGTAGTTGTATTATTAATAAAAATTGTACAAGAACGTATGCTCAAGAGTGTATGATCCATGAACAGTTCTCATCTAGCGATGTGTGTTTTTTATTTAAACAGGAAGGTCTGTAACAAAATCTGTTTAATTTAGAATCAGAATGAAACATATATTTTATTTACTTAATTTTTTTTTTAATAAGTAAGTAAATTTATAATTTATTCAGCAATTATTTGATATACTTTCATATATATTATTTAAATATTTTCCAAAATGTTAACATTAAAATTTAAAAAAATCTCGAGTACATTCAGAAATTATTTAACAATAGTATTTTATGGCGGTTCAATCATCTTCAGAGTTCCAAGCTATAGAAAAATCTGGTTCGTGAGATTTTTATTTATCTTTCCGCTTTGAATAATTTATGTTTGATCAGAATTTTTTCTGGGATGGTCAAAGAATTCATTTTTAAAATTTTTATTTAATTTCAAAGTAAAAATATAGCTAAATCCGAACTCTTTTTTTACTATATATTGAATCAGTTTTGTGTGTTAACACTAGTTTAATAGTGAAAAAACTTCAATAAATTTATATTAATAATAAATATCACATAAAAGTGTATTCAGTAAAGGGGCTTGACCTGTCTTCAGTTTTTTTTATGCAGGTTTTTTGGTTTAAAAGTATTTAAAAAATATTATTTAAAAAAAAATAATACTAACAAAAACTTCGTATCAAACACTACACTCCTCTTCATTTTCAAATTTCTTTAGAAAGAAAATTGTTCAGTGGCCAAAAAGATGAAAGTCATAAGAGGGAAGATCTAGACTATCTGGTGAGTGAATAAATTTTTCTTTCTCAACCTTTAAATCCAGGGGTTCGTTGATCCACCTTTTTGAATCAATAAAAAAACTAAAAACCGAATTGAAATTATGGAATGAAGCGATAGGTTATTTACTAAATCTTGATGATTTTTTTTCGGATAAAATTTCAGTCTGATGCATCGATGGGATAAATGTTATGAATGAGTAACAATTATGTTGAAATTTAGTGCTTGATATGAAGTTTATTCTGTATAATTTCCATAAATTTAAAAAATAAGTCTTAAGATATTCAAACCTGTACTTCATTTTTAGGACATCTCTCATACGAATGTACATGCGTGTGTATATATATATATATATATATATTCGTCTAAGTAACTATATAAATGAATACCAATTCAATACACACAAACCGATATAAAACAATGCAATCTCCTTAAATGTGCATAGAAATATAAATACAGTTGTAAATTGTATAAAAGAGAGAACTAAAAGTTTCTGTTTGACTTCGAAATGCTGTCTTCGTTTGAAAACATGTTATTTGTTCCAAAACTTGTTTTAAATGCATGCTTTTTCACGGTCAGTTAATATTGAAAGTTACCTTGACCAATTTTATATGCAACATATATATATATATATATATATATATATATATATATATATATATATATATAAACGTGTGTGTGTATCTACATGCATCATTAATGTTTAATCGTTTATGAATTGAAATGATCTAAGTGTTTAATGAAACATTTAATGATTGGAATTTTCGAGTGTTAATCATATATATTAAAAAAGGTTTTTCCAGTAAATATTTGTGTGTTCAAATTATTTTATATTTTATCTCTATGTAAACATTATTGATTGATTAATAACATTCGTTTTACGTATATAAAATCATTTTAGTAAAAGGAGAATTTATTTAATGAAAATAATAATTTTACCTTCAGTTTCTCGGAAAACTGAAATCATTTTTTTATGAAATAAATAAGAGTCGTTCGGTTGGTTTATAATAAATGTTCATTTAAACAAAAACAGGACTGAACATACAGATAATTTACTTTATATTGATCAAAGATAAGATAATAAAGAAAAACATTGAAAGTAAATATATGTTTTTGCCATTTCTAGTTATTCTATCAAAAGATAACCTCGTACCAGAAATAAACGAAATTTCGATATAAAGATTGACTTTTCATTAAACTAAATGTCAATAGAATTATTAATGTTTTATATTTCAAAACGTGTATATAAATTTATTGTGTAGACAAGCGTATTTTTTAAATTCGGTATTAAAATGATAATTAATTCCCCATACTGTAAGCAAACATTACTAATATCAGTTGTGTATATACATATGTAATGTCTCAATGAGTCAACTTAATAAACGTGACTCACTGCACAACACACTACTTGGTTTTTTTTTATCTTACGTGAAATCAATTGACATTATATTTAGTTTGTATTAAACAAACACAAATAATTAGTCAAGTGTGAAATGGGTGAAAAAATATGTACCGTAATATTCTTTGACATGTTATAGTAACATTTGTATTTAATTGAGAAAGTATACAAAATGTATCGATTTTATTAAAAACTATATTTACATTTTTTTTAATAAATATTAGATTATTTCGATTTTTCTGTTTTACAAAAGAAGTAATAAATTAAGTAACAATATTTTTCGTTAATTACAGGAATAATACACTAGCTAGTGGAATGTTATGAAAAGTTGTGATAAAATCATACATTTTTAAACAATTATTTGATAACATTCTCAGCTTTTTCAAGAAATTTAATTTTCAAATTATAAATTTCCGTTTCTGATTAGACTAACTACAAAAATTACTTTTTAATTGAACTTATTAGACCAAAACCTTATTATTCATTCCTATCAAAATATTAAATGGACATGCAAAAGAATTTTAAACAGTTTATTGTGAAATTTAGTTTGATAAATTGTCTATATTTACAATTATATATATATATATATATATATATATATATATATATATATATATATATATATATATATATATATATATATAATTTAACAGATGGTTGATTCTAAATTATGAGTTCATTTATTATTAACTTAATTTGTTATTGTAACATAAATTAATATATGCAAATTCCTAGTCTGAATATACTTCTGAGTCAAATCATTTTCAAGGGATATTGAGTTCATAATATAATTTCATACAAGATATGCTCAACATTCTTGGATGAGTTGATTTAAAAAATAGAAAGGCACGCCAGTTGTATGTGTAATATATACATTAATCATTTATTATTCAAGAAGAATATTAAGTATAAAATGATTGATTAAACTCAATTATTTTCATAAATTGTAGCTTTAAATCACCTATATGTCCTTAAAATCTATTTACATATTAGTAACCCGAGAAAAAATCATATGAAGAATGTAATAAAAAAACATTATCAATAATTATTTTAATAGAATTCATTGAATATACAACCTTAATCAAATTGAATGTATGTTACTATAATCGATTCGTTTAATAAATCACGTATACAACGTAGTAAGTATTGATTTGTCGCTTAGAAGTTACGTGCAAATAATAAAATGATGAAGTGTCAAAGTGTGTAACGAGTAGAATTAATTTTAACGTTAATGATGTTAAGAAAACATTGACATTTTAAATAAAAGTTAGATTGTCTGAGAAAATTTATAAAATGTTTCACTGGGATATACTATTTTTAATATCATTAATGTGATACAAATTATTTAAACACTTGATGAAATTCATAGAAATAATAGAGAAAATAACAAAATACTATACTGGTAATCTTTAATTATTTTATACTTATCATTTTCTATATAAAATATTTATGTAGAAATATTTATATTTAAGTACCGACAATTGAATCTATTTTGAGTAAAGTACGTCAGATGAAACATTATACATTGATAAGTGTATCTTCATAGAAAGTTACATTTTATTATTGATGGTTTTAAAAATATATTTTTATAATAATATAATTAAAATAGAAGTCAGATAACAAAAACGAATTTTATGAAACAGAGAAATATAAATATCTGATTACATTTTTCTTTTTTATGATATTCACAGCATATAATTCAAGTACTTTCATTTATTTCAATGATTTATATTGAAATTGTTCTTAAATAAATGAATTTCTTATTTTTCATTATAAAAGATTTGTTCAGAAAATTCATAGTCGAGAAAATAAATGACATTTTTAAATGTCGGCCCAAAAACCATTGTATATGTATATATATATATATATATATATATATATATATATATATATATATATATATATAATGTACGTATGAAATATAATATTTCAGTTCTTAGTTCTTTGCTTTATGTAAGACATTCTCTTTTCAGGATCATATTGCATTTACTTTTCTAAAGAATTTTTCAGAAACCAAAGAATGAAATCAAATATAATAGTATACAATGATATTTATATATATATATATATATATATATATATATATATATATATCAGAACACATGTTGTAAATAATACATTTCACGTGAAGCCAAGTCAATAAAATAAATAAATCAGTCGTTAATCATTTTTATTAGTGCATCCTTGCTAACTGTGACTTGCTATTCAACTCTTGTCGCATATAGTCAAATTAGGAGGACCCATACAGATGTCTAAATATAGTCACGATTTTTGGTCTGTACGGATGGTCATGCCCTCTATTTCAGACATGTACACACACACATCACATATATGTACAGATAGTGTTAATAATTTATCGTTGGTCGTGCAGACTTGAGGTTGTTTGTAACAACAGGAAGTACGATATCAAACTAGTCAAATGACAATTAAAACCGCATTGAAATCATGTTTGACATATTTTGGTTCGTTTGCCTTGTATATGAAATACATGCAATAACTGAGATTTAAATACAATCTTACTGTTTTATTCAAACGAAGTAAAGTCGGATGGCACAGTTTTATTACATATCAAACAGGAAAAAAGTAAATAAAAGTTCGAGATGTGCGAGTTTGATTTATTTTTATAAATTGAAAAAATAACAAAATTCAGTTCTTTTTATCGCAATTTTAAGAGTCAATACAATCCGTGGTGTATCACCATATATATTTTAATAGTCATGACACAGTCAATTTACATATCCAAATACAGAAATTGGTAGAACTTTGAATATTGTTGACGTCAGTTTGAATTTATTAATGATTAATACTTCGTTATATATATATATATATATATATATATATATATATATATATATATACAAAGCTCACAATCAAATTCCTCACATTAGTTTTACTAAAGAAGGCTATCAATATATTTATAGATAAAATTACAGTTTATTGTAAGATTTATTATCTTTATTAAGTACTAGCGATTTATCTGACAGCGTTCATAATTTTTCATATTAATTTTTGTGGATATAATATTTTTTTAATTATAAAAAGAATACCATTATTTTTTTTTTTTGAATAGTAAACTATCCGCCTTTCAAATATACAATGAAACGTTGAGAATTTTCTATTTTTTTTTCTCAAAACAAACCCTGACAAATTCTTTCAACATTCCACTCGGACTATTAAGGTTGAAATATCTGTTCAATAATGTGAAACTTTCCTTTGTGTACATTTAGCATCACGTTATTTTTTTATAACATAATGTAGATAGATCAAACTGTATATATATATATATATATAGTGAATAAAATGAGAGGAAATATTAAAAATATAAATCAATTATTACTGTAATTAAATATATGAAATATGCTTTATATGAAAATATAGATACATTCTACGCTCAATATACGCAAAAATGTAGATTGATAAAAAAAAGTAATTAATAAAAACGATGTGTGCGATAAAATCGAATTTCGAAATACAAACATGTGAATTTAACGGTCTAAAAAAATAATAATTAAAAGTTTCATCAACCAGTTCGAGTTCGTAATAAAACTCGCACCGAACTAAAATAATTAAATATGTAATAACGATACGTCGTATAATTGTGATAATTCCGCACCAACATGCCCAAGAAATCAGTCTTCCGTAATAATTCGTTAAAAATAATGTTATTTTCACACTAATGATTCTATTGCGTTCATACGATGATTACATTGTAGCGGTCATACACACCTACGAGTAAAAATAAACTCGCTACAAATCCATCTACCCAGTTCAAAACAAACAGTAACATCGATTGCAATCAGGAAATGGAAATCCGCGGCACGGGATGTGAATCAGACCATTCTAATTGTAAGACCAATGCACGAAAGACTTCCGATTGCGCAAAAACCCCATATACCATTTTTAATCAAGAACAGAGGTTATTAAAAAGGTTATATGCTTTGACGGGATTTCAAGATAAATTTAACGTAAATATGATTGTTAAATATAGATAATAAAATAGCATGCAAATCTCGATTGAAATTCATGATACGTTACACAAGAATACACAGAAATAAGAAATGTTTACGGATAAAAACGGACGTAGTGTTTTTTTATGATTAATGTAAATGGAATGGAACATAACCTGTGTTCAAAATGTATTGTTTCCTCGGTTTTTAAGTAGTTTTAAATTTTATACGGATTTTTTTTACAAATTCTTTAGAATTAACTACGTGAAAAGAATTACATTATGTAAAGGAAGACATTTTATATATATATATATATATATATATATATATATATATATATTTGTGTGTGTGAATTACGAAAAAAGATGTATACGTCAGAGTGACTTATTTTTATTTTATAAATTGTGTAAAACACAGGAAACCATAACGTAAAACAGATATCAAACGAATATAAACTGGAGATTCACCATCATCAATTCAACGCGTGTGATTGCTTCAAAAATAGACTGCTATAATTGAACATTTGTTTATAAGACTTGACAGGCAACTCCGCTTGTCATCGCATTGGTCCATCTTTACTTTTTAGTACACCGTGATGGACTTTTAACAGAGTTATATTAAGAAAAATTCATTGTGGTGGCGAATAACTTAAACCCATATCAAAATAATATTAAATAGAAAAAGAAAACTGTTATTTACATGTTATGTTAATAAGTGATTTACATATCCCGTGATTATTTTTATCGGTATATTTATTAATTAAATGTAATTAGGTTTTCAGATAATTTATGTATTCATTCGCATATTCAAATTTAAATATTTCCAATGTCGACAAAGCATATAATTGGATTATTGCAAATAATTATATTCCATATAAAACAGCCACACGGTTTATATACATTCAGTATTTTCGTGATTTTTTTGACAAGTAATATGAAAATTATACTCCCGATTTATTTCTAATTATGAGATTTTTCGGTACCTTGGCGCTCTATGAATGATAGTGTTCAATCGACAATGAAATGCACATGAAAACAAATCAAATACGATCAAAAATCATGTATTGAACACTTTTGACAAGAAACAATTTTTGTGGTTCATGGAATTTATTTACTGTGGCAAAACTGAATTGTGACGACATTATTTAATACGAAATAATTTAAATATTTATTAATTTAAAACATCGACTCTTCCAGGAAAAGCACTTATCGTAACCTTCCTATTTTCAAAAAATCTACAATTAATTTTCATAGTTATATATTTCCCTAAAAACTAACACCACAGAAAAACATGTTCATTTAAATACTGAATTAATTTCGAAAAAAAAATATTGTTAAATTATTAATTAATACTTTTGTAAATTACCTTTATAAGTAATTATTATCGCTGTTAATCTGGTTTAATAATTCATTCAAATCTTTTCTAAAAAAGAACTTGATCTTTAATTTTAAACATTTTTGTATAATTTTATATAGTCAAAAAATTTTACATATTTATAAATTAATATAAAAGTACTGAATGATAATATTTGAGCACAATTTCAAACTTATAAAACTTTATTTTTTTTTAAGATCAGTTTTCAAGCAGTATTGGAATTAATGTAAATGTAAAAAAAATATCAATGTAACTAAAATTACATTTTATTCCAGAATTGCATTCTTTATTATTGTGATATTTATTATTCTTACGTCTAGTACGAAATGTTTATAATTAAAATTCAGAGCTCGTAAAAATCAAATTGTGGAAAAGAAGTCATTGAAACATTACATACATAAATACAGTAAACGAAAAATATGTCCATTGAATTAAATAACGTTAATTTATGGATTAAGTAACAGTAAATAAAATAGTTACAATATACATTATGTATGAGTTTTTTTATTTTTTTTTATATTCAATGAGTTCAAATACTGTATCGTTCCTATTATTTATAAACATTAATTATTATCTTTTATAAAAGAAGTGATTAACACGCATTATAGAAATTCGAATTTTATTATAGCAACATTTCCAAATTGTAAATCAAATAATTTTGTATACATACTGCTGAACGTAGAAGTGGGATTTATTTAACCATAAAATCGACTTTGAACTCTTGAATTATAAATATTTTATGAAGGGAAATATTTTATTTAACGAGTTTCGGTTTCGTTAGAAATAATGCTGAACAAATTTTACTTTCAAAATCCTTGTAATAATTTATTGACGTTTTGCCCACGCAACATTTAAAAATTCGACGCAGAAGCTATTAATTATTTTATTCTTCTTATTTTTTAATGAAAGCGAACAATAACTTCATTTACTCCTATAAATATATTTATATATTTTTTCATGTCAAATGCATTTGTTAAGTTTATAAAGACAAACATTTATAACTTGTACGAAAATTATAACCAAGTGTGTTTATTTACATATTTCTTATTTTCGATAAAAGTGGCACAACTCAAAAAGTACGCCTTTTTTGTATTATTTTGAAGTTATTATCTTATTAAAAGAAAAAGAAATACCGATTGTATGACTTGTTCAAATTGAATACGGTTATCCCTTTATCCACATATTGTAAATCTGTGAGTAATTTTTCGGATTGAAAATATTAATCCTCTTTGGCTCTGACTTTTACCACGATTTTTATTTATTTCTCAAATTGTAACAATAAGTACAATGAACAAATAATACGATCGCAGAAACAGACAAAATATGTTTATAACTTTTTAACAACTGGATTATATTTATGTTCTAAAAATAGAAACAAACTGGTCTGGAATAATTAGTATGAAAAAAACGTAACCTTGATAGTGCGAATTCTGAGGCCACGCATGAATGAGTACAATTCTACTATGACCGGTTTCGATTTTCGTCTCCTTCAGGTAAATTTTGAACTGGAATTCAAAATCTACCTTACTGTGATGAATATCAAAACCGACCGTAGAAGAAACGAACTCACACGAAGCCTCCAAGAACTACATACATAAAGGAAAAGAACACAGTGACGAAAAGCATTATCTTTCATATCTCTGGATCATTTGAAATTGAACAATAATTAATATAAAAATAGTGAACTGAACGAAAACTCATCTGCAATTTGAAACTGGGTTATAGTTAAATAACCAAGTTAAAAATATGTCGTTATTCATAATAAAAGTACACTTTTCTGTATTTTATGGCTTGGGGATGATGACATCGCCATCGAAGTGAATACACATAACTAACAATTAAAAATAATAAATGGAATTTTTTGTGGTTTATGAGGTGAGAGAAAAATAAGTTCATGAAAAAATACAGCATTTTTAGAACCCACTTTTGCTATATCAGATTGAAAAAAATCAGTTATAAGACTTTTTCGCATTCCTCTCTCTCTCTCTCATATATATATATATATATATATATATATATATATATATATATATATATATATATATATATATATATATATATATATATATATATCTGCGTATAATCTAAAAGATGTGTGAATTTTGTTATAAATCTGAATATTTTTTAAATTTAAAAAATATTTTCTTAAAAATAGTAGTTTTTTTTAAAAAAAGATAATAAACTTAACTTTAATCGTTTTTATAAAGATTTTAATAAAAGAGTGTACATATTAATTTCAAAATAACAAACCTGTATATTAAACAATTGGATAACTCAAATATGAATCAAATAATCGATAGTAAAATATAACAGTTTAAATTTATATCACTCATATCTAGACTGCTTTTAAGCATAAACTATATTTAATAAATTTATAAAAGGATATAAGTGTAAAAAATAATTAAATAGTATTGATAAAATTATTATTTAAATAACTAAAAACATAAAAATATCATTTACATCTAAAAACGCTTTAATAACTAAACTTTTTTTAAGTACACTCCTGTAAAAAGAAATACGTCATGGATTTTTTTCGTATATGTTTATATAATATAGGGTCAAGTCAAAATAACGCTGCCATCGTGGAATTAATTTATATACATTTAAATATATTAAAAACGGGTCATAAAATTTAACTTCGGAGACAAGGCCGTAAGTAAAGTCGGAATATAATATTACGGCCTAAGAGAAAAAATAACATTTCTTGTAATTATTCAAAGTAAGCAACGAAAGAAAATAATAAACGTTTGATTTTAATGAACAACTTTCAAATTTTCAATATTTCCGTATTGACTTTTTAGAAATTCTTTGTAAATACATAGTTTCTCTTAATCCAAAAAAATATCAACAATAAAACACTGTGGTTAATTGGCATGAAATAATTTTAAATACATAACACCATGATATTTCTTGTATATATTTCAACATAAACGTGTGTATATTTTTTATTTCAACATTCTGGAAAGAAATTATAATATTTTAGTTTATATTATTTTATCTGAATTGATCTTTTTCAGTTATATGTGGTCATAGTTATGAAAGTTAAAAACTATTTTTTTCAATAATTTAATTTCTATATTAATTGTATTATACGATATTTAAAATTATTAATAATACAATTTCAGTCATTATAATTTTTATTTTATTTTTTAATAATTCTCAAATATGATTTATGTTTAATCTTCTAATTGTCAATAAACAAAATTAATAATCGGTCAGCCTCTTAAGTATCCACACGTTATACCAATAAATAAATCATCGGTTTTGTATAATTTTATTACTTATTTAATTAAAATATACATTTTTAGTTTAAATATGTTCTAATAAAACAATCGATTTTTAAATAAACATTTAGATTAAAATCCACTTAACAGAAAGCAATAATTTGAAAATAAAATTATTAAGTTGTTTCTGCTAAAAAATTCAAATTTGCTAAAAGAAATCTCGAAATTATTTTAAAAATAAAATAAAAAAAATGTATTTTTCAGATATGATGATGGAAGAGATGGCTACCTTGATCTGGGAGAATTAAAACGGATGATGGAAAAACTTGGAGCACCTCAAACACATCTAGGACTGAAAGCTATGATTAAAGAAGTCGATGAAGATAATGATCAACGGATTTCATTTAGAGAGTTTTTATTGATTTATAGAAAAGCACGTGCTGGTGAATTAGAATCGGATTCCGGACTTGGACAGCTAGCAAAATTGACTGAAATCGATGTCGACCAAGTCGGTGTCAATGGAGCAAAAACGTTCTTTGAAGCAAAAGTAAGTAATGTATAAATGTATATTCAATTTTTTAACTTAAGATTCTCTTATGTTGTAAAATTTCAACAGTTAATTTATAGATCACAGAACATATAAAATGTTAATTCAATTACTTTTGTTGAAAATTACAAGATTAAACGATCATGGAATATGTTTGTCTACAAAAACTGTTTAAAAAACAATAATTTAATAAAAAAAATTCGAAATTTATCAGCAATACTTCAATCAATTAATTTAACACTGATTGTTATTATTTCAATACAAAATTATCCTCATCGAAATTATATTTTAAGTGTGATATAAAAAAACATACATTTTTTTGTACATTTTCACGCACTTGTAATATTTGATTCTACTCCTAATTCAAATTTTTATTTTACGAATACCCTTTCATACTGATAATAAGATTGTTTTATTTTCTAATAATTATTTGTTTTTAAATATATTATTCTGAATATTTCTTTCAAAATATATAGAGATTGTTAATGCGTCAATAAGTAGGTTATTAGAACAAAGATAAATATGATTGGAAGTAAAATATCCAATATGAATACCATATCAAATGATAAATAATTCTTTTAACATTCACTTATATACAAAGATACTAGTCTGCTAACAGCTTCTATTTGTATAACGTTGTTTTTCGACTTTATTATATTTTTAGAGCTCCGTGATAAAGACAAATTGGTCAGAAATTAAAACAGAAAAACTTGCATCTATTATATTCTTACTGTTTCTTTTCACTATTAAAAAGAAAAACAATCATTTGTAAGATAGGAGATATAATGTGTATAATACATAATATATAAACATTTCCAGATACAAGAACAAACGAAAAAGAGCAAATTTGAAGAAGAGATCCGTATGGAACAAGAAGAAAGAAAACGTGAGGAAGAAGAGAAGGCGATTAAACGAGCGGAATTCCTCGACAAAGTTGCAAAGTTCAAATAATTTAGTTTTTAATTATATCGAATGTATATTTTTTATTTAATCGACTTTGTTAATAAGGTAAATTTGCATAGTGAAGTATATACATTTTTGGATCGTAGATTTCTTTTTATACAGTATTTATTTGATTAACTAGATCTGGGCTATCATAATAGATAATGAAAAATATACAAAACGCTCTGTGTACCAGCTGCCGCTACAGATTTGTATTCACATGTTTACATTGTCTAATATAAACAGATTTTTAAAAAAATAAACGTTATAATATGTTTATGTTGTAGGTAGTGTATCTCTTTGATAGAAAATCAGAAAAAACATACTTCACTATTTATGTAAAATAACAATTTATATTTTTTAAGATCAAATGATATATGTGTATATATAAATATAATGAAATAATTATATAAATACCATATCATGCAGAATATAATTATTTCATCAACAAACAATGATTGTATGTTGTATATTGAAATCTTATTTAACAAAAAAATCGTTAATGTTAACATTTTTACAATGATTTTACTATAAATAACTTGATACTTAAGTTGTATACATGTTTTATAATTATTTTGTATCCAATAACAAATCTACAATTTAGTTTTAAATTTAGTTTAAGTATTATTTTATTTTAAAGTCGACAGAAATGCATTTACGAAGTAAATTATTAGTAAAAATGTCAATTCATATTTGTTAGGATATATGTTTAGGGATTTATATTAAAATGTAAGTAAAATGTTATTAATACAAATGTTAATATTTTACATAAATGTTGATTGAATGTGATATAAATAATTAATGAATAAAATATTAACTTAGTTACTGGTTTGATTATTTCAAATAAATATTCATAATCGTCGTTTTAAATTACAAAGTATTAATGGTATCATTGAAGATAATTATTCACATATTTAAATAACTGTATTACAAATACATAAAAGTATTTATTTTAATAAAAAGTTGAACAAAAACAGGTTGAATTAGGTTGAACCCATCACCATCTTATATATAATACCAAAGAATTCTCTTTAAATTATTGGAATCATTTTTTTATAAAAAACAGCTCCAGTTTAAAATTATCATGAGATTTTTTTGCATGAATTTTGCAAAAATCATAAATTAATACTTTTTAATAAAAGACAAAAAGTATCAAATTGTTGAGAATATTAAGTAAAATGTATTATTAAACACATTCTACTACTATAAATAAGAAAACAGAAAAAAATGTTTATAGAACTTAATTACATTATGATAAATTAGATGTCAACAAATGCTGACAACAAATCAATTATTTCAAATAGTTTGTAACAAACTTGTGTGATAAAAAAATTAAAATCCAGAATAAAAAAGTTTATATACATATTTGTAAATAGTTTTTCAGAAACGTGTATTGCAGAAAATCATAATATAAAATATAGTACTTGTGTGAAGCAGCAATTAACAAATTTATTTGTTCACTTTATCAAAACGATGGTTGGTTTCAATATTTAAAAATATAACTGTTTTAAAATACATTTTTTTTATTTTATTATCAACTTTCATAAAACTCATAAACATTTACTTCTGTAAAATAATATCAATACACTTTTACAACATGAATAAAATAATACACATGTATATAAAAAATAAATAAGCCTCAGATAAATGATAATAATTAATTTAGTAAACCAATAAATATACAATCGTAAATATTAAATATGAAATTTCCTCTTGAATAGAAGAAAATTGTGTCCAGTTCTTGATTCTTGCAGTACAATTTTACAACCCATATTATGAAAATGATTACAAATTTATTCACTGAAATTTAAAGTTGTGAATTTTTTATTTTCCTTATAGTTGCTTATATGCAGTGCTGTACTGTTTGAAAAGCTAATTACAAATATATATTTTCTGTTTAAATTTTAAAATTATTTATCTAAGAAAAATACTAAAGGTAGGATCCCTCCTTGAATGCCAAATACTTCAGATACGTCTAAAATTCTTATTAAAGAAGTCTATAATTTTTTTCTAGGTATAAAAATTAATTCTGTCTTTTTAAATTGAATCATAACTGTTTTAAATTAAAATATTTATTACAATGGCATCTGAAAATCAAATGACATTGCATAGTTTTCATATTAGTTAAAACAAATGCTACCGAAACTATAGGAATTAATGGTTTAGCTTTGGGGAAACATATTGTGTCACATAAAACATGCTAATAATTAACATGTGAAAGAGGTCCGAAAATGCATTACGATTCAAAACACCACTTTTTTGACAAGGTATTCATCAGTTACCTGATAGATGGGGCAAAGTTATACAAAATAATGAGAGGTATTTTGAGGATTGTAATATATTTCATTTCTATGTGAACGTTCATTTCCCATAAAAAAAGGCACCGAATTAATTTGCACACCTAACATAAAAAAAATTGTAATTTCTTAAGTATTTATTAAAACATAAATTTAATAAAATATAGCAGACTACATAGGCATCCTTATTGTTTCAAATTTGATCTGAAATGGCTAAAAAAACAACAGTGACCAATTAACCATCAAATCTAGTATTCATAAAGAAAAATTGTATGCTAGTATTTAAAAATAAGCCCACGTTTTTTATTTCATTTACTACATATACATAATTTCAGTTATTTTATCTTAATATGGAATTTATTTATTTCTCATATATTTAAATACATTAAATAGTTTAACAAACACCATATACATAATTTAAAAAATGTAAAATACATGGTTATTAAAACTAACAATGTATATCTTCAACATTTATCATAAACTTGTCTTTTTATTTATAGAACTTATTTGTTTTACATTACAATTATTACTCAATAACTAGTTAAATATTTCTCCATACGATGACTGAAAAAAACCATTTAATACTCTTCAGATAAAATAATTTTCTGTCTGGATATCAGCTATTAAATCTAAACCTAAGAAATGTATTACGCCAAGACCAAATTAAATTATTCGTAACTATACAAAATATGTTTATTTTTTCTGTAAGTTACAAAATAACATAAATGCTTTCTAATTCTATAAGATTATTGATATATCATATATATTTATTTATGATAGTTACAAAACCTATATAGAAATATTACAATGATATTTGACATATTTTGTGATATAAAAATATGAAGTGTGAAAACCAATGTAAATTTAATATATATGAAGAGACATTTAATAAATATGTAATCAGCAGGTGAATAAAAATAATTTTATTTAACAAACTAATAAATATATAAATGTAAATGCTAACATACAAATATCATTTTATATAAAATAATTACAGCCAATACTAAATATGTTTCTTAAACATTTTGAGTCCAACTATTTCATCTTCGATACATATTTATTTTCACATGTAATTTATTTTAATCATATGTATAAATACATAAAACAATTGTGTCCCTTTAAATGATATTTATCAATAATTTATATCACACCGGTAAAGTTTGTGATGCTGTTTTTGAAAATATTTTAGAGAAAAACTTAATTCCTGTAGCACCACCAGGAATCGATGATATAGTTGTCCACAGAAGTGTTATAACTTGACCTACCGCTGCAAGTACTGTTAACGGTGTACTTTGTACACTTAGAGCAAAATATAAAGTTGCTATTAATGTACTTCCATAAGAAAGTGTAAGACCTACACGTTCTCTTGAAAACATGTGTTTCAAATGAGTCAATGGACCCCAAAGGAATGAAAAACTAGAAAGAAGTAAATATGTAACCTCTCTACATACAATGAAAATAAAAAAACTAGGTAATACATACCTGAAAATAATAAATAAACTACCTAAAGTATATAAAAGAGCGAATTTTCTCGCTTTAAATAATAGTAACGGTATATACATGGCTGATAAACTAAAACAAATTATACCCATAATAATACATAATGCAAATCCAGTTATTCGCTGTGTTCGTGTCTAAAAAAATGTTTAATCCTTTAAATACTATAAACATTGCATTTTCCTCTCAAAAACATTCTTGGAAGTAATAAATTATAATAATTTCGTATTATAATTTATATTTCTGTAGCCATAACCTCATTTTACATACCAACGTAGGACAACATCCTTTTTGACTTTCTTGAAACCACGTATTTTCATTTTCGTTTTCATTTTGATTTTTTTTAAACCAACTGCTTACTTTTGGTACAGGAAATGATGGTATTTGTATTTTATAAGATTTTTTTGTATCACTTTGAAGTAGTAAATACTCATCCAAATCTTTCTTTAGGTCAACCATACTTGTTTGGTATACGTATAAATGCAATTTTATTGAATGTTTGATTAAAAATTTACAAATGTACTATTCGAACCCATTAACAGTCATTATTCTATGAATCACTTAATTGTTACTTTTACAATATCACTTTTAAATCATATATAGATAAACTGATAATTTACATTGTTCTTATTGTGAATGAGATTGTTAATGCTTATTTTTATACAAAAATAAAAAAACCAACCAAGTTTATTTAAATTTAAAACTATTACAAATATTTAATCATATTTATACAAAAATTATACATATGAAATAATTAGAAATGTCTGTTATTTGTATACAAAATTAAATCATTTTTCTAATTATTTCTTATAATATAATTTCAATACCTGAATAATAACTTTGGACATAATTGTAGGAATGTATTAATATAAACTATTAAACAGATTTATGTTCTGGATTTTTCTGATTTTATCACATCAGTTGAAAAGTTATCAACACAAAACAAATCATGTCATAGTTGTTTGAAAAAAAAAACAAAGGTAAAACAATTGATTAAATAAATACCTTTCGTGGCCGATGACGCCCAAATGCAATTTTTCCGTTGAAAGACTGGAAACACTCCATCAGAATTCACTCATTAAATGAAAGTAAATAATTATGAAAACATAAACAAATTCAAAACAATTTACAAATGATATTTGAATACGCGACAATATGGCGATGAAAAAGGTACGTTTTAATATGCACGACATATTTTCAATCTTAAATACACAAAATATTTTATAGGAATTCAATTTATTTTAAAAATAGTTCGATTTTTGAATGTATTTAATATAAATTTATAACGTTCATCACAACGCGCCAAACTACTGTTAATTTCCACAATTTCTACTTAAACATTAGAAATGTGTAACTACTTCGCATGCGCACAGAGTACTTACAAACGGACGTTCAATTTCCACCAATCAGAATTATTCTATTCGGACTTTACTATTTAAAATGTGCAAATAAAAAAAACCAAAAATTGAATTTTCGAAAAATATATAACTATATATTGAAATCAATGAATATGAATAACATTAGCTTCTTATACATTCATATATAATCTCTATAGGTTCATTGACTTTAAATTATTTAAAAAGAGATTTAAAAACAGAGAAATTAAATAGAATTTAAAAATTATCATTACATAATTATTAATTGCTTCATAAATAAATAATAAAAAAATTTTAGTACTTATATGAGTTTATGTAACTAATAATTTTTCAATCTGCAAAAAAATATTTACTGTTTCCGCTGATAAAATAATCAATTCAAACAAAAAAGTGTAAAATTTGTCATAACAAACAATTATTTATAGTAAAAAATAAGTAGACGATAAATACATATTATAAATTACAACATGCAAGTTTATAATAGAAACAGACTTCTGTATAATACATTATATATAAATAATACTAGTTATCGACATATACTTTGTTTCAAAACCTTCGTAGCACCGAAAAATCCATTTTTCATATGATATGTTCAACACTTTTACGCACTTAAGAGTGTCTAATCGATTTAAAATGTAAAGTTTTTATTTCACAAATTAGTCTACGTAGACATAATCATCGTTTCTATTTTCCGGAGGAAAAATTTCTAGTTGCCTAAGAAGATTCGCATGGAATTTCTTCATTCCATCTAATTCTTTTTTCAATTTGGCTATGTGTTGCTGACGCTGCAACAATTCTTCACCACGAGCACCTTTCGTAGCTAGTAATTCATTTCGATGGCGTGACTCATACGAAAGTTGTGTTTGAATCTAGAAAAGTGAAAAAAATTAAATTTTCTGGAGAAAAAATTAAATGTTTAAAATCTGAATTATGTTCTATAAGAAATATTTCTCAGAAAATAAAACCATAAATATGTTTAAATTCCTTTCTCAGGTTTAATTAATAAATGTAAATTGTAAGTTACAAAAATAATAAAAACTTATATCAAATATTAATGGCAAATGTATGATTAGATGTTATTAGATTCGATTATTATCATTACCTTGAAATATTCTTGAGCTAATTGTTTGTGTTCTTCAAATTCTTGTCTGGAACGTGGATCGTTCAAGTCTGGTGATAAGGGCCTTAAATGTGGTTCCAACATCATATAAACATTATCAAGAGCAGGATCTGATCCTTCTGAGGTGCAAGGTTCTGTACCTGGACCTCCACCAGCATCTTCCGGAGGGGCATCTGAATTCGTAACTACTGTAGCTGTACTAATTGTGGCTGTAACAAATAAAATAAATATACAATCTTGACTTTATTTTTTTTACACTGAAAAATTGAGATTATTTTTATTGAGTAACCAATTCAAAATTATTATATTATATATGTGTTTTATATATATATATATATATATATATATATATATATATATATATATGTATATATATATATATATATATATATATATATATATATATATATATATATATATATCATCAATCTAATATAAATCAAATACATTTATTTTTGAGTATTATTAAATATCTATGAAAGTTAAATAAATATTCTTTAATTAAATCGTATTTGATATACAATCAATATTTTTTTAATAAATTATATATTAATTTAATTTATATATATATATATATATATATATATATATATATATACATATATTTATAATTAATTCATTAATTAAAGAATTTTAAATCATTATGAAACAATATAAAATTAAATATAATGTATATTACTTTCTCAAGGACAACATTTAATTTATGTAAAAATGTAATTAATTAATTGCTATCTAATGAACTTTTAATAATATTTTATTTATTGATCAAGAAATATTTTTACTATTGCATTTTTAAATCCTATTTCAAATTGTTTTAATTAAAAATTTTAATTCGTCATTTTTATTATTAGATTGACGTAAAAATACACGAAAACCCATATTAACAAAAAATCTTAAAAAATAACATACTTTCATTTTATTAAATATCTCTCAACAAAATTTCGTGGTGTTCTCTATAGACACAACTGATGTAAAAGATAAAATTAACGATTTACTCATCATTTTGTCACTGGTTGTGCAATATTTCAGACCTCTTGTTAAAAATATAATCAGAATAAAAATAAAAAAAATATCAAAAATAGATTTAAAAAGTCGTTATCACGTGTATACTGAATTATATTACTTTCTTACATATTTACAGTATTTTAATCACGTTAATAAATGTAAATAAATAATTATATACAGAGACAATAAAGGAAATTGATTTAAATTAAATATTATAATGGTGCAGATAGTACAACTATTGTTTTCAGGAGTTTATTGACCTTTACTGATGGCATGACAATTGTCATATTATTAAAATTTATGTAAAATGTTTATAATTTTATAAAAAATTTAACGTTTTCGATACAACATAGACTAGCAAAATTTCATTAATTATATTTTCTGATTTGTACAAAAAAAATACATACTTAAACATCAAAGGGCTACATACACATTGCGTAAATAAAATTTTAATGATTCAAATATATTGTATAAAAATATGTACGTATGTTACATACATACATACACGTTTATGTATGCGGATAACAAATAAAGAAAACAGAATTATGAGTTATTTCCGTATAAAATATGCGCCATGTACTTTATAATAAAAATATTTATACACGTCAATTTTTTAAAATACCACTTTATATATTTTGATAAGCGTTCAACTTTGTTTAACTACCAATGTTTATGTTCTTAATAAAGACAGTTAATGATTGAACTGACTTATTATTTAACTAGGAACACATTTTATTCATGTTTAAAATATTTTCTAATTTAAAGAATTCGCAAACATGAAACAATGTTTCCCTCATAGAATTTAATAAAATATTAATCGAATACTATAAATATATATACATATATATTCTTGCTGATTTAATTTATAATTCATACCGTCATTATTTTTACATCCACCATAAACAATCCAACTGCACTTGACTGTCTCTCGGGTGGTGTATATTGTTGTTACAGGGCAATCGCACATCTTGTTAATTTTTAAATAAGTCCATTAAAGGGTACGTCACTTAAATTTCAAGAAACAACACAGTTCCATCAATATATTAAATAAAAACCACTTTTTCGTTTTTAGTTTAAATGATATTATTAATGGGAATAAATTAATGAACTATTTTCGTAAATATTCAATGTAATTCATACAAATGATTAGTGTTACACATTGATTCAAATGTATTATGGTTTCGTGTGTAATACACAATAATATTTAAATCTTCTACACAATTTTTTTGTTTATAAATGGAACGAAATCCGTGTACTCTTCACTTTAGCACAAACGAATTGTGATTTGTTGTGTAACGGGATGCAATTTGAAAATGCGTGCGTTACAAACAATAATAGGCGCTACTCGTTACACTTGATGGTTAAAGGTGAGCTTTGTCGTCAGCAGTCAAGCAGACTGAGTGTAGCTTTTTGCTTCGATCCTGTTGGATCATCATCGGGAGAAACTCACTTTGAGGCCAGTGCCTTAGGTAGAGTGAGATGAACGTAATGATTATGATCTTTGTCGTATGTGCTTTAATAAACGTGTGTGTACGTATATGTGTGTTTAAGAGTAGATTGCTGATACAGTTGATTTATAAGTCAGTCAGCTTGTACCTTTTCCAACTTTATATACACACACACATACATACATACACACATACACACATACATACATATATATATATATATATATATATATATATATATATATATATATATATATATAAGATATAAAATTATAATCAGCCAGTTAGTAAGAACTGTCTTCAAACATAAATAATGATTTAATGAACATTTTTGATCAGATTTTTTTGTGGTTTGTGGGATCAAAAAAGAGTTCGTTGATTAAAATAAATTGAGCCACTATACTAGAACTGTATTGAAACTCATGTTTATTTACATAAAACTAAGTTGACTGAAAAGAGGGAAGTTTTTATTTGTTATACGACATATTTTTTTGATTAGATTGAGGAAAAATGGGTTGAAAAATATGTTTTTCACAAATAAATTAATAAAACGATGATCTTTGGAAGAAACAACCGAGTGAGGAAATTAGAATATTTTAAAATTCATTAGAAATGTATTGAAAGCAAAGGCAACGATATGTTGAAATTAGAAAAAATTAGAAAAATCTTTCATCTTATAGTTGATCATTAAATACTGTATATATATATATATATATATATATACATATATATTAACTTAAACGATTATAGAATTTTAAAAATAAAAAATATAAGAACAAACCATTTTTTCAGATTTTAATAGAATAAGGTTTTCTATTAAACAGTGCAATATTTAGTATAAATTATCATTTTTTATTTCATACACACACACATATATATATATATATATATATACACACACATCTCTATGTTTATACACATACATATCGCCAATTTTTTTTACATAAACAAAATAATAAATGATATGACCTCGAGTTTGATTTAATTTTCAGATTAAACAAAAACAAAACTAAATAAATGTATCGAGATAAATGTATGATTCAAATGCGCATTTTTGATCATTTAAAAATGAAATTTCGATTTTAACTTGAAATATATTTCAATATTAAATTTTAATTAGAATTTAACATTAAATATACACTCAAACCACGATTATAGTAAACACTGTGGTCTTTGCTGTAATCGACTCTATTTCCTCGTTATAACCGTTACTGGTTCTATTATTGAGATTGTTTTTTGTATAGAAGTGCGAACCACAAATTCATGCGAACAATATTCACTATAGTCATGGGCGCGTAATATTTGTGGTAACTACAATTAAGTACGATTATATTATAATAATTGATATTTTTTCTGAGCTAAATACAGTAAGTCATTATTAATTAATAATTCAATTCTTTAATACATTTGAAATACCTTTTGTAATATATATATATATATATATATATATATATATATATATATATATATATATATATATATATATGTATGTATGTATATACACAGATGTATATGTCTCTGCATGTGTGTATATACATAAATAGATATTTACTTTCTAATAGATAATGTAGATGAATTAAACAGATTAAAAATAGCTTAGCTACTACGCATTTTCGATTTAGGTTAATTTGTAAATAACAAATATAAGAACTGACAAGATGTGTACACCAGGAATATATTAAACCGAATTCGATGATAAATCCAGAACATGACTTTTAGACCACGCGTGTGTAACAAACACGAGGCAGTGAACTCCTGTAGGAGAACATTGTCGGGTAGGAGATTTAGACGTTGCGAGCATGTATTTGTGTATGCGCGCGGGACGGAAGGAAAGCTACAGAGAGCAAGCAGCAATCACTACCAACTAAACAAACTATGTCTATAACTGGAGCAGTGAGTCATCTTCGCGTGCTATATTCGTCCATACACAATCCCCACGATAAAGTAACGGCACAGCTGGCCAGCCAGATTTCCTCCTCAACGCCATGTTTCAATCAAATGTGTATGCGTGGCATATGTATATATGAGTCTCTTTTCGTGTGTCTGTTGGCATCGGCCACAGAAAAGAGACGATAGACCATAAGTTGTAGGGAATCTTGCCAGGAAGAAAAGACTTTTTTAAACGTCATTAAAAATCTCATATATGGTACGATTTGGTGGTTTCCCAAGCAAAGTATTTGCTTTGTACTCGCTCTATACTATATATGGTTTATGTATTGTCATATATATTTTATTTGTTATTAACAAAGAGATCTTATTGTTAACAAGTTTATACGTCATACATTAGATCTGAATTTCAGTTTTACTGTTTATTAAATAATAAACGTGGCAGTTAATCGATTTACGAAGAAAGACTAGAATTTAATGAACCGTGAATGTTGCTGATTAGGATGCCAAGTTTCACATTATTAATAAACAACAAAGGACATGTGTGTATGGTCTTTGAAGAACGGACGCTACAATTATACGCGTGCAACGTTAATTAGCATCATATTTTCAATTCATGAAATATTTTAATTTTCTGTTACGCCTTTAATATTTTATTAATATCAACGCATGTCCGAATACAAATACGAAGAAAACTCTGAACGTTGTTATAAATGAATACTGTAGTTTCATTCATATTAAATAAAAACTAATTCTATACTTTTTAGATTAAGAAATATATTTATTTTTTATATTCGGACACAGTTTAAAAATTTTTAAAAATATTTTTAATGAACTGTAATAAATTTAAAAAATATCATATATTTTCATACGAAAAGACAATCAAATAGTAACAGTACTTGTTCAGGTAAGACAATTTCTTATTTACATCTTAAAATAATTAAAAAAAAATAATAATTGAGCACTGAAATTAATATATATATATATATATTAAAATATTTGAGTGCTTATTAATAATGTGAAAAAATCCTTTTCAAATTAATTAAACAGTTATGTATATAGATATACACGTATATTTTCATTCAAATTCAAATATAAAAATAGAATGAAATGAATCTATGATTTAGAACCAAAACTATTTAAAACAATGTAAATATTTCTATTGAGCAGAAAAGTAAACTCTACTTTTTGTTCGTATAAACTGTTTAAAATATTTTATTTGTACGCGTTTAATGAATAATATAAAATTTTGAACAAGTTCCAATTGCATACAAGTAGAAATGTTTATTTGTATGATGGAAACGATATAAACTCCAATGCAAGTCATGCTGTTTTCATGAGTAAGAGTATGATAACCTTTTGTACCTAGGCTATTAAAAAATACGTGAATCATTAAAGAAACATACTTATTTTTGAAATTTCAATTTACAAATGCACCTTACTTATAAACTGGTGAACAGGTAAAAATAGTTTATTAAAATTGGAATCAGATCTAATTTTATAAATTTTAATATATAAAAATATATTCATGAAGATTTATTTATCATATATTATAGTTATTAAGTTTATGTATATTATTCAATTTACATAAATAAAAAACAAGTATAATAAATAACACTGAACTAGTTTAAAATGTTTACTTGTATGTTTCAACTGAACGAAACAAATTTGTATTCACGATTTAATCATAAATATAAAAAAGTAAATAAATTATGGCGAATGTCTCAATTTACAAATCTCTGTGTTAGAAATCAAAGGTTATTTGAAATTCCATAATTCAATTGACAAACTCGTACAAAACCACGAAATTATATATATATATATATATATATATATATATATATATATATATATATATATATAAACAATATGTGTATGTATGTGTGTTGTGTGATGGTAAAGTATGACGGGCGTAGATGATCCCAGTTTTCATCGTGTGTCTTTGTATGGAACGAGTTACTTATTTTATTAGAACAATAACTTTGAAACGGACGAATGGCCTTCACATGATTTCCTTGAAAATGGATCTTTGATGTAACAGATGTTGGATTCGATGAAGGTGCTACAAACGGAGGTGGTGAACACTCAAGCGTGTGTCGTGTTGATGATACACTTATGGCGTATGATTAAATGTCCTCTGCAGACGGAACGTCGAAATTAGAATCAGGAACGGATTGAATACATTTTTCCGTAAAGAAATTTGACAAAATATTTTTATAATTCACTCATTCTATTCTTCATATGTTTATTAATCACATGTTCATTGAATTTATTTATATTTTTTTATAGGTAGACAAGAAAACAAATAAAAATAGTTTAACTGAAAATGATATCAAAATACAAAAATTTCTATAATACAGTAAGTTATATAAGGAGTGATTTTATTTACAGGCAGAAAATTAAATCGTGGAAATTGACATATCAAGACAACTTTTCAAACCTGATAAAAAATTCACGAAACTAAAAAAAACCTTTTGATTGAAAAATAAATAAGGTTTTCAATTATTTGATGTACATCATCAAGAATTCGAGATTAATATCATTTTAAGACATACTTCTCCCTATCTTCATTTCAGCTGAATATTTTGCTTTAAGAAGATCTCAAGAAGTATATTTTAATTTCGATACAAATTTTTAATGAGTTATTTGAAAAAGATATCAATATGTAAACGGAAGAACTTCAGAGATATTTGGAAAATTAGCGCTAAAGAGACAAAAAATAGATAAAATCACAATTACTGGAATTAATTGCGAAATGGAAATTTTGTGAATCTCTACCACACTTATCACATTTGAGATTGTTTTAATTATTTGTATATTTACTCTTTCATGTAAGAGAGGTTTTCTTTAGAAATAAACTTGTTAAAAAATCTATCATTCAAATTTGAATCAAAGAAGATTAGCTAGAAGATAACTTTGTTTTCAACTGCATATGAATATACAAATAACAAGTTAAAGAAGGGCCCGTCCATCAATTTGCAAAAATTAAGACTCAGATTCATTTCTATATACTTTTAAAAAATAATGCGAGCGACGAGAATATGTTGTCTTTCCTTTTTTTAAAAAAATCAGTATTATTCGTTCACTGAAATTTTAATGTGCTGTATTTTTTTATTTTCAAGTTTTTTATGGCAGTACTGCTCTGTTCAAAAAGCTACTTGCAAAAATTATGTTTTTCTCCATGTGTTTAAATTCTAAAATTATTTATATAAGAAAAATGTCAAAGGAAAAATCCTCCTTGAATTCTAAAAACTTTAGGTACGTCCAAAATTCTCATTAAATAAATCCATAATTATTTTTTCGGATCATTTCAATTTATTTTCAGATATGTTTGCCTACATTATAAATTTATTTTTTAATGTTGACTTACTTAAACAATCACTATTTTTTCAATATACATATTATTCATATTTCGTTAAATGGAAAACTACATTGGAAATATAAAAATAGATATAAAACGGATAAACCAGTTATATATATATATATATATATATATATATATATATATATATATATATATATATATATATTACTGACCATGTCAATATAAGATTTAGAGAGCCGTTACTTATATTATTTAAAATTTGAACGTTTGGCCAATACAGATTGCAAGACCGCAATTCTATCGATTATCGTGTTAAAAAAATGTCAAAACAAAAATAAACGTAACGTCAAAAAGCGTTAGTGCTTCACAACACGTAATAGAGATTAATTATACCCGTGATCTTTCACGGAATTCACGGTATGCATATTACACGCCCCCACTTTCACCTGTGAAAATACACCCTTGTCTTTCACACTTATTCATCTCATCAAAAATGAACTGTACCTTCCAAGATGCTAACCTAAATTTTTCAGCAGTTTTTCAGTATATTACATTTAGATGATATACAAATAAGTGTGTGTGTGTGTGTATGTGCACTGATATATGTATATATATATATATATATATATATATATATATATATATATATATATATATATATCATGTATGTTTTTTTTCACGTGAAACGTCAACTATTTATGTTATAGTTGCCAATTCTAGAATTAAAAAATAACAGGTTGCTGATTCACTTATTCACTTAACGTCGGTCCTTTCGCAACTCGTTTTTTAATTTTCACCTTATACTGATTAATATATTTATTTTTAAATTCACATACCACGCATCACGTACACCACTGAGGCGTAATTTGCATTAGTATCAATAGAATTGTTCAAATTCGTACTATTGTTGATTTAAATTTTTATTCATGAAGATACACTTCGCATTATAATAATACATTAAGTTATACAAAAAATATACAATTTAGACAAATTGATAAATTATTACAAGTGAAAAGATTACTAAATGATTTAATTAATGTTGTCTTTTGTTTGTAATTTCAATTTCTTACAATTATTTAGAACAATAAACTTTTAAATTATTTAAATGTATCCTCATATATATATATATATATATATATATATATATATATATATACATATACATATATACATATATACATATATACATATATACATATATACATATATACATATATACATATATACATATATATATATATATATATATATATATATATATATATATTTGAACTGAAAGTATTGAGACAAAAAAATCTTAAGAATTTTTTATACAAATCTAATATATTATTATTTCTTGTAAAGAATGTGATTATTTGTTTTAACTTTTTAACAAAAGCGAATCTGCTAAGAAATATGAAGACAAACTGTAAAATTTAAAAGTGTTATAAATATTTTCACAAAAAATTCACTCGCATGAAATTTTCCATTCATTAGAATAGAAAATACATAAGCACGAGTTTCAATAACATTTCTTCGATATAAAAATATATAATTAAATGAAAATTCTTCGAAAATTCAACTTAAACAAACAAATGATTTATATTCAGTAACATTAGAAGTATATAAGGTATAATAAAACCGTTGTTTTTTTCTGTCCAATTCCTCGAATTCTGTGTACACAAACAAAATACAATAATATGAAAAATCGTCGTCTTAATGCAAAGACCGCTGATATATGCAAAAATAAACAATTTGCAATGAATCATCTTTCATTGCGGCGGATTCATTAAATTTGTAACTTGTAACACATGTCAAGAAGTCAGTGTGCAGGTGTGAACGATGATTTCTCAGTAGTATAAATTCGTCTAGAAGCTTTGTTTTGTACACAAACAGCAATTTATGTTATTTACGTTTTAACGGAACTCGTATGTACGTACAGACACCAACTAGGATTTCTTAGAAGTAATCGTGTTCCTGTTAAAATCATTAAGTTTTTTTTTCTTTAGAACGAGTTATTTTCGAGAAATCAGCAGAAATATAAAACTAATCGAATGGTGTATTATTTCCCAGATTTATATAGCTTATAACTTTTTTTATAAATATTTAAATTAAATTTTTAACACATATCTGAGAATGTTTCAAATATAAATAAAATGTAAAGTAAAAAATGACAATTTTTGCTATTTTTTCAAATAATTTTCAATATAACATCTAACATGAAAATAATAATTAATTAAAAATACTATAAATGAATGAAGAACAATATTCTAAATGAGTATTTCATATTTTATGACTGACAGAAATGATTAAATATATTTTATTCGATTGTATAAGATTCAATTTATATTACAGATTGTTGTTGAAATAAAAAATAGATGAAAATTTTTACTGAGGAAGGAATTATTAATTTCGACATGCTTTTAAATTAATAAGATTCTTTAAATAGTCACCCGATTAACTTTTTTATAATATAAACCAAAAATTTATAAATAGAATTTGGAAACCTATGACTTTTAGTTAATAACAATTATTAAAACTTATGTTTCATTTAATTTTTGCACAATATAATGATTTTTCTTAGTTATGTTTCGGTTTCTTTTTATTTTTAACGCAAAAATTTATTACATTTTGAGAATATATAATGTTTTCAGCTATTAATGAGAAATTGACGTTTACTTTTATAGTTTCTCTTTCATTTATAAATTTATAGTACACAGTATTAGCTTTTCTTTGTTTGTATTGAAGATAAAGAAATTCTATCTATACAATGCAATTCAGAAGTTTCGAATCTTGTACATTTGTGTTTCATATATTTCAAAGATTAATAACAGATGGGTGGTTAAAACTGTAAGTGAAATTCAAAAACATCACAAGTCAACACACTGTTACGGATTTTTAGAATAGCGATAGGAAAAATATGATTCAATCAGTTGTGAGAAATGATGAAATCACGGTTCTGTATTATAATCCTACATTCAAAAGATCTTCCATGGAAAATTATACATGGAACCAGAAAAGGTAGTGTTAAAAGTAGCATCCAATTCGATTGAGAATTTTTAAATAGCACTATTTAAAAGTCTATTAGCGTAATAAAATAAACAATAGCCAATTACTGGACAAATTGTAAAAATATTTTTTTTATTATGTGGATTGTTAACTTATTTGTGAATGTGAATTTATTTACTATGTAAAAATGCAAGTGTTTTATGTTTAATGTTAAGCTTCTTGTTTTTCTAAGGTCAAATATATAAAAAAAAATGTTTTCATACTTTAATGCAAATAAAATGATCTGTGTTAAACGACATTGAAAAAAAGTGTATATTTAAAAACACAAATTGGCTAATACCGAAGGCACGCACATTTTCAACAAATACATCTGTTCCTAATAAAACAATCGTTCAGGATCGAACATAACAGAGTGATCATTGAAAAGACAACAATAGTATAGAGCGATGGTAGTCACGTCCTCCCCGAAAACGAAGAGATACAATCATGCTCGTGGCACGCAGCAGCGGCTGCGGCGGACGTCGGGACGCACACGGCACACACGGCCGTTTGGCCAAGACGTCGAAAAGACATGCGGAGTGAGGATACGTAACGAAAACAACAACGATACGGATGACAAAAAAGAATCATTTCTCGCGCTACGCGATGCCGACTCATCGGGTCCTGATGCGACAAACAGCGTGCTCATGACTCGCCCGCCAGGACGCTATGTCGGTCGCCTGTCATCCTGAACGCGAGAATAAGACAAAGTATGTGTCTCTACAGATTTAATTGATTGTGTATGTGTATGCAAGCATGTGTTCTTAATTTTACATAAGATATTTTAGCCACAGCTGTAGACGTCGGAAAAATGTGATAATCGTTCAAGCAACACGTTTCATAAAAGAACGTTTTCATATATTATACAATTAGTCCAAGTTCAGTCGAACGACCAGATCGGTAGTATTCATTAATAAAAGTATCAATATATTACTTTTTATGATTAAAATTAATGGTCACAGAAACAAACATCAAAATAGTTTCTTTTTACACATTTCTTTTACACACCTTTTATTTTTTTTAGAACAACTAGCATAGACATATTCCACGAAAACTTGCGATTTTACTCATACGGGATTTCACTGAAAATACAGACGAAAAGAATATTTTAACTTAGATTTCAAACTTTCAGAAAGTACCCTCAGATATCTGATTTCAATGAGAAATATATTACAGAATTGTTACTAGAGATTTTAAAATATAAAAATAAATTAAAAGTATCACATGAAATAACATTTTGTCATTAAAATAAATTAAAATTTTGAAAACATAAACGAATAAAAATTCACTTTAAAAAATTATTCAATATTTTTTCTCCATTAAAATAAATATGGACGGAGCAACGAGAGGAGGGTAATGCTCCTCCTGGTCCACCACTGACTACGGACCTGATAAAATTTTCAGTAAAATGTAAGTTTCATATTTTTAAAAAATGGCTATACAGCCAAACAGCACCTCACACAACGAAACTATCCTCTTATATAATTGATGAAATGTTACATTATTTGATATAAATTCTTGTTTTACATTATTTTTATCTATACATCTTTCTATAAAATACAATAAAATTCTTTTTATTATAAATATATATATATATATATATATATATATATATATATATATATATATATATATACGAATAAATTACAGAGGTTAAACGTCAATATTATGGGGCGAACGCTTTTTCTAATTTACTATATGTTTAACGATGTTACTTGGACTTATTACGTTTTACATACATTCTGTTTATTTATTTTTTATAATCAAAAAGATGTACAAAATAAGTTTAGGTTTAATATAATTGTGAATCAGTAAAAAACGAAACAGTAAACAGAAAATTAAAAAAAATATATAAAGTTGTTTCCAACTGACATACACATTGAAAGTAAACGAGTTGGTTGAAAGATCTTGAAGAATAATTAGTGTTTTTTATTTTAAAACGTCAATTAAAGTTGTTTTTTTTCAGATTGATCCATTAAGTTCAAATATATATCGCATATATATATATATATATATATATATATATATATATATATATATATATATATATAAAAAGAAATAAAAAGAAATATATGTAAATACTGATTTTTTGTAGTCTACACTTTTTGTGGTAAAAAAAAATATATAAAAAGATATAATTTCATAACTGAAACGAAAAACTATTAATAAATTATAAAAACTATTAATAAACCATCTGTATTCCGGAATACGAGTTGATGTTGAAGTATTATTTATGAGGAGATTCAAAAATTAAACGTTCGCCTACAGAATATGTCAGATGTAATGTTGAGAAATGTCTTCATAATGTTGAGGTATTGTTTCCAAACGAATAATAAACTAGATTGCGTAAATATATCGTATCTGTCAGAGATAATTTTTAAACAGCGGTCTGTTGGCTCGCAATCACCAACAGTGAAGTCGAGCAAGAGATCAGGCGATTCAAAGAAAAGCAGTAAAAGTATGACGATGTCCGTGGTGGACCAGTCTCGCTGACTGTCCAAGCGTTGCGAGTCTCATCTGTGCCCCGGTGAGTCATTTTCAACGGGCAACAGATCGGGAGAGATGCATGCAGTGTCGTGCAATGCACCGCACGCGCGGAAGATATAAATATGCCGCATCAACACCATTTCAAATCCGCTACCGTGCACCTGTCACTGAGCCTCTCTACCACACTCTTTGCGGAACACCACACTGCGCGGCAACACACCGAGACGACGTCGATTATTATTTCGGATTTCTTTTCATTTTTATTTGATTTTTTTTATTTATTTACTTTTTTCATACACGTAAAGGACGAGATACAGTCTGTAACGATTAATCACGAATTATAGAGACCGCGTGAAATGACACACGGACGCTTTTAGATTTTTGGGGTTAATGATTTGTTTGCGGGTCCGGTAAAAATAATTTCAGTTCTTCTGTTGTTACATGTACCTAGATTTTGTATATGTCGTGTGGGATACGTGTCACGGAATAAACACATCTGCACATATCGTTTTTTATTTCTTTGTTATTTATTTACATGTACGAATCCACTCTTTTATTGAAAAACAAACGGCTAGAATACATCATCTCATTTTCGTGTGAAATATCCGTATAATAAAAACAGAACCATAATTTTATATTTTTATAAAACAGAATAATAATATAACAATGATTTTTTCACTAAAATATGATCACGAAAATTACATACGAAATTCCACTTTTATTTTAAATATAGTTTTTATTATTGACCATCTTGAGAAAATTATATAAAAATCATTGAAATAAATTTTCTCTATAAACCTGACACATATCTTCAACAATAAGTGAATAACTATCTCAAATCATATAAAGATTTCGATTTTATTTCGTCGTTGAAAAATAATTCACTGCATTCGCATTTAGACTTCTTTTCTCAAAATCTAGATGACGTGAATCAAGAACATGAACAGAGGTTTCATCATGATATTCTCTGTATAGAAACGCGATATCAAGGCAAATCTAAAGTTAGAACCGCTGGACATTAAAGATATGTTATAAATATCAAACAAACGAAAATATACTTTCTTCATACTTCAAACAAATCATACAAAATGATTTTAAATTTCAATTCTATTCATAAAAAAATATATTTATAAAAGATTGACAAAAAAATATTTTAGTTTGCAAAAATAATATTTTTTTATTAATTTTATAAACGAATTCGTTATGAAACAAATGTTAAGCTTTAAGAAACATACAAATTACTTATCATTTGCTATTCTTTTTATATACAAATATAGATCAATAAAATCAAAATTAATATTTTAGTTGATTCATTGTATAAAATAGATAAAAATAAAACAATATACTAAACCCTACAATACTATTAAGTTAATATTGTATTTGTTTAAATTTTCAAAAATAATATTCCTTGTATTTCTTTTAATTTTTTATATTAATTTCATTTTTCTTAACGAAGATCCTACTGAATATTTTAGATTTTAGAATAAAACAAACAGTATTTTTTATTTAACCTTATCAAAAATTCTGATAAAACAAATATCTGAATAAATTTATAGACAGTAAATTAATCGAAGTATAAATAGATATTAATTTCAAATAATTTGTTAAAAATACAGTTATATTTATTTAAGTAATGCATAAGTGTATGTTCACAGCTTACAACGTGAATGTTTCTAGATTTGTTTGAGTAATAGTTTATTTTATCTCGCCGCATTTACTCCCATATGATACGGACTTTTGATGTTTATTTTTTTATTATATGATTTATTAGACAATCAATATACTCATATGTGACGTTCATGCATTGGCAAACTTTAATAATCATTTAAAAAGGAACTATAAACAGATTATGCAGTTGGCAACGTTGTTTGTTTATTTAACTAAGGAAAAAAAGTTAGTAGGAAAAAACCCGTCAATAACGAACCACCCACGAATTGTTCATCTATATTTCTATATATTCCTCATTCATTGATATCTTTTAATTAATAATAAAAAAAATAGATCAGATTTTAATATATAAAAGAAGTTGAATATGTCAAACAGTACATTCTTTTCTGTTATAACACAAATCTGAGATATTTAATATAGAAAAATACTATTACTTATTGATTGATTTTTGGTTTTTTATTTATAAAATATTCGAAAAATATGAAAGATAATTAAACAGGTCTTAACGGAATCCATTCAAAAAACATTAAAAAGATTAAGTTTATACATTAATAAAATAATTCAGACCAATATTAATTGACTAATATTATTTCAACGCGTTCGACACACAATAACAAATATAAAATAATGATATATAATGCAAAAACATGGAAATGTCTTCGTTAATAAAATGGACCACCGGCGAATGCGACACTAACATGAGCTTTTATACGGTTTTACATGCGCATCCCGAAAAACACGAAACTATGACCAACACGATAATATTATGATGATGACGGCGAGTGTCATCGGTTTTGATCTTGATTAATGCCACACTCTTGCAGATTCTGAGAAAAATGATCCACTTAAGTTTGTGTCAACAGAAACACCGTTCGGCCCTGACAAGACGCATTAAAGATTTGTCGCGAGTGTGGCAATATTTTTAAAATTCATTCAGCTAGGAAAATTAATAACGGGTATCATACAAAACACAAGCGTACATAACACACCATCCAGATATATTTATTTCAGTGTGTGCGAGAAAATACATTTTATATGCGTATTTGTTTTTTCAAAAATAAAAAATGAATCATTACAACTTAACGGTGTAAATAATTGAATATCAAAACCGTTTTTATTACAGAAAATATAAATCGTACTATTGGCTTTCAAAGAAATGTTATAAAATACATGGAATATTGCAGCTCATAGTTACAAATAAAATAAACCCGATTGAATACATAAGACTATATATGTTTCCGAAAAATAAAAAAAACTTTTCGATCTCGAACAGAAAGTTTTATTCAAAACTAGAATTTCTTTAGATTTATTTTAAAACAGTTCTTTCAGCATCTTTAAAAATTCATCTGATAGTAAAGTTTAGTAAAGAACGCAGAAAATGTTAAACTGCTGGTTGTTCAAACTTATTCAAATTTTTTCTAATAAATATAAAAATGCTGTTTTTAAAATTGTTCTCAATTTTGTCTTTTTACTAAAATTAATTTAAAAAATATCAAACTTTATAAAAGTGGCTATGGAAATCTTACAGAAATTAATTTTTCACTCTATCCACAAATCACAAAATCTGACCAAAATTGATCAACACTGAACATTTTAATTAGTAAAAAGTGTACTTTGTGACGTGGGTAAAAAATGTGTGAAAGTGAATTCATCAACAATATTCTAAAAATCTTATAATTCCTTTATGAATCAAAATATGGCATTCAGCTCAAAAAAACATCTATTTTGTAATTCTATTTTAATAATGTCGTGTTTTTGAAAACCCCCTTACAGACTGAAAAATATCTATACATTAAAATTACATTTATTTTTTTTCTTAAAATAATAAATATATTGAAATAGATTAATTACCCCGATGCTGTATTTGTAACAAATTAGAACGACATACTCGAATTGGTTGTCAACACGCAATATATGCCTACAATGTAAGCTATTAAAATAACCTCTAAAAGTATAACACAAAGAAAACAACAATAAATGACTTAGCAGAGCGAATGTGTTTTCCGTAAGCTTTTTTTTTAAAAAAAAGAGAACTCTGCGAATGAGTCACGCAGCAGACCCGTGATATATTTCTGTCACGTAAATTGGCCCGCAATTGCTGACAAGCGGCGTTAGTAATAGACACAATGTGACAAAATTTGTGTTGATAGAAGTGGAACAATTGTTACGTAAATATATATATATATATATATATATATATATATATATATATATATATATATATTTCCGAGAAAGTGTCAACTTTCAATAATTTAATTGTTGTGAAAAACAGTACATTTTCAATTCCTTAATAAATTATATTCTCAGCTGTTAAAACACAGGTACGAATAAATTAAGCACAATTCGTTTTTTTATACAACAATGTTTAAAAAGGGATTAATTTATTATATTAAAACATTTAATGATATTTACAAATTTATAACTTATTAACTTGGAAAACAAAAATTAAAAAAAAAATGATATGCCTGCAATGTATTTATGTTTTTATATTAATAATGTTTTTTTTTAAATTCCTTAAGGTCACTATTTAATAACATTGTATTTACCTATAATAATGGAGGATTATGATCTTTTTTTAATCTTTATTTATTGGTCGTAAGTTGGTTTAGGGGAACCTTTCTAAAGAGTCAATCCAGAAATTGTTAAATTTTAAAAATGCTCTATTTTACACATACACACACACACACATATATATATATATATATATATATATATATATATATACATGTCATAAATTCCAATAGTATTTTCCAATATAATGCATTGAATAAATAACAACCGTTTTTAAACGAATAAAATCAAAACTGTTAAACTTTTTGTAATTGAAAGTGTAAAAAGTGAGAGAAAGTGAATGAAAATGCATTTATCTGTTGATACTGAATACATTAATGCAACCAATCAAGTAATGAAAGTTTTCTTATTATTTTTAATTACGTTTTTTAATATTCATTTATATATAAATGAAAGTTCATTTTAACACTAAATTTTCTATTTTTTTTAAAAAAAAAAATATTACTGACCTAATTATATTCTATACATAACATACTTTTCAATTTATATTTTTTTTTACAATTTATATTTCATTCGTTTATTCAATTAAAGCTTTTTATTTTAGGCATGTAAACATGTTTATTAATTTAAAAGTTTGCACTTTCCCACAGAGTATATATAAATCGCAAAATAATTTTAAAAATGTAGTGTTTAGCATGTTGCTAAATTCACTTTAAAAAAAAGGAATTTCTTTCAATCTCCAATAATCCACAAACCTTTTAACAATATTAATTTCTTTTATATTGTTATTTTATTACAAAATTTACTTTCAAATTCTACAAAGTGAAAACAATGTTGTAATTTTTGATTAAAAACTGTTTCATAATCGTTAAACAATGAATATACCTTTTCTTGTTTTCCAAAATGTTTTTGAAATATTTCGTTACTTTAATTCTAGATTTGATCTGTTACTCAGTGTATGTGCAAATCAGAATGTATGAACAGATCATTTTTTTACAGGAACTAAATATAACAGAGCGCTTAAGCTCCGAAGATTATGAAAAATACCTTATTATTTTTTATTAGAGATAAGTTTAAACAAGTAAATGCTAAATGCATGAAATATAAATATCAATTTTGTTACTGACGGTTAATACTTTTATAGAATTTTATATTTTTTTATAAGACTGGGAGAGGACAGAAAAAATATCCTTCGTTATGACGCCAACAATACAAATTTGGGAGTTTGCATAAACGAATATATAATGTTTAAGCCATTGTTAACAACACCATATATTTTCTCAACTGAAAAAAATGTGTATTATTTACACATACATACATACATATATATATATATATATATATATATATATATATATATATATATATATATATATAGAAAGAGAGAGAGAGAGAGAGAATAGATAGATAAATGTGTGTAAATTTTATTAATCATTTCTGAATGAGTGCGTAAACTTAAAAAAACGTATACCTTTTTTAATTAAATAAAAATAGTATTCACCATTTTTTCTTACTAATTGTTTAAAGAATTGCATAACAAAAACAATAACCGCACTTACAACTTATGACATAAATTATATTTTTCAAGCTTTTAAATATTTCAAACTTTCAAAAATCCACACGACTACGTACTTGTTAGTTTTGAAAATCAAACACAATATTTTTTATTAAAGCATCTGTCATTTCTATTTATAAACTATGTATTTACTTGGTTTTAAAACTTTAACGATTTTATTAAAATTATTCTTTTCCAGAATCCATTTAATCACTGTTAAAGAACGGTTATTTATTTTAATCACTGTTTTTTTATCAATATTAGAATAACACTTTTAATATTAACATTTTAATTCTTTTTAAAAGTATAATTTACTAATTTGACATTTTTTTAATAAACTCGTACACTATTTCAATAAATTATAAACACCTGATTTAAAAATATTAGTAGAATTTAAAACTTAATTATGAATATATCTGTTACAGAATTATTTTGATATATATGAGAAAAATACATCCTTATTTAAAAAAAAAATTAATAAACACTTCTGAAGTTAATGAAAAAAGTACAAAAACATTTTTGAATTAAATATCTGTTAAATAGAATAATCTATGAAGTATTAGTGATAGGATATTTTAAAACGAGTTATAAATAAATGTGTGATTGTTTAAATTGTAATAAATGAAGATAAATTTAAAAAAAATAATTTGTTGAAATTGAAATTGAATCGAATTTTGACTGGAAATACAGTTAAGATTTGTAATTTATATCCAAATATAATCTAAAAATGAATGATAATGTTAATAATAAATATTTTACTTGAAAATCATCGAACATTAAATCAAAAAAATATATTGAATTGTTGTGTTGAAATTTAATATTCAAGTATACTACAGTTTAAAATAATATGTGAAGTTGTAAGTTGCTTGAAAGTGTATACGAATAAAGCGTATATGAAATTAAACGGGTGAAATAGATACTTAGCTGAAATTCAAAATTTGTCGGGCGTTAATAAAATATCTGTTGAATGACTCAAAGAGAAAAAAATATAAACTATGATGGAAAAAAATGAACATATATTTCATATCGGTCTCCAATGATTTTTTAATCCATAATTGTGATAAATGAGTTTAATAAAGTTTTCAACAATGAAAAACCACTTACCAGGTTTGAACACTCTGTCTAAGCCAGCCATATTGCAGATTTCTATATCATCTGCTCCCGATGCATCGGGCAAATCCCAGGCATTCTTGAAAAAAATACATAACATCAGAACGGGATAGACGAGTACACATTTATATTTGTTCGTCGGGAACACATGAAAGTATGAGTCAAGCATGCTTGATCAATTGTAGTTTCTATTTTGACTCGAAAATGTCTGAACACATTAATAATATGCTTCATTTGTGACTGTAACTAAAAATTACTACGTTGTACCACGAAGCTTGGAATGAATTTGTAATGCCACAAAAAAAATACGTTAGTAAAATGAAGATTCGCGTGAAATCGTCCTTGGGAACGTCATAATGTATATTTTTAAATATGTTCTTAATGTTTTCTATATGATTTGTTCTTTTATTAGACTATAATTACAATATCTCCAAAGTATAGGCTGTTTGTACAAACATTTTTAATTATTAGGAAGCAAGTACAACAATAAAAGAGAATAATAGTAGAGAATAATATGTACTTAACAATCTATGATTTAACAAAAATCAAAAAAACAATACTTTAGAAAATGATTTAATACAATTCGAAATTTTCAATGTGGATTTTAATTAATTATTAATATGCATACAATTTTAAAGACAAATCTATGATATTAATTGCTATTTTTATATTCGATTTTACTTCTTAGTATACTTTAAAGGCAACGTTCAAAAAAATGTTAAAATATTTTTTTTTTATAAAATACTATCATTAATTCACGTTTATTGTAAACACAGTTTCATATCAATTACGAATTACTAAATCATAAGTTTTATAATATTCTAACATTAAGAATCTAAACTGAACTTAAAAATTCCAATTTTAAGAAAGAAAGATTTCATTTTTTGGAAAAATGTTTATATTCACGAATGAATTTATTATTATTATTATTTATTTCAATTATTTTTCAATTCAAAAGGGTATTATCTCAAATATATATAAATGTATATATATATATATATATATATATATATATATATATATATATATATATATATATATATATATGATTAGCAATTTTAAAATAAAAAAAAAATGATGAGCACTGTATTAGGCGAGTAAAATTAAAATAAAGAGTGAAAATCTTTAAAAATATTAATCATATTAATGCAAAAAAACATTTAATTTAGTAAGACATTAGTTTTTAATGTTTTTCAGTTAGATTTCTGGGAATTTAAATTCGTATTTTGCTACAATGATGACGTCATACAACCAGTAATATTTGAGCGCTTTGTACCTTTCATAACCTCACAAAATTCGTAACCGCAACGTAAATTTATCTGTGTTGGTGAACATTTAAAATTTTAAAAATATTGATAATTGTAACAAACTGAAATCTTAAGTATAAAAAAATATGTGTAAATATTTTTTTTTGATAATAGTTTAACAAGTTCTTAAAAAATTATAGACATTAAATAGATAAAGTTTAAAAAAGTTTGTGCAATTTGCGAGATTTACGCGAGATAAAAGGTAGGCTATTAATTATAAGTTTTTCTTATTTTATAATTAGGTTTTTGTTAAAATTAGAAAAATTTTTCTTTATATTTTTTCATTGTTTACAAAAATTTTTGATATATATATATATATGTATATATATTATATTAAAAAATATTAACATATTAATTTCTTATTTTATTTACTTCAGCTACTTTTTTTAATGATTAGTTTTGAAATAATGACCGTGTAATGTACTAATTGATACAAATAAAATAACTTACCGGATCAACCTCTAGTTCTAACTGATTCATCGTTCCTGTTACTGGTTGAGGTAATGTAATTTGTGGTTCCATAGTTCCATTACCAAATGTAAAAAGACTAGTATTTGTGTCGGTATCTCTACTACATTCATCTTCATTGTCTTCGTCACAATCTTCTAACCAACTTTCATCTGATGAATATTCTACAGGTTCATCGCCTCCAGGAAAAAATTGAATCAGTTTTCGCATTATATCGACAACCTAAAAATTAAATATTCAATTGGTTTCAACTCTTATTACTATTTTGAATATATTAAATTATTTACACATTTTTTCACATAACAGTTTATTAATATAACTAAACCATAAAATGTATATTAAATGATTAAATATGAATAAAATTAATATTTTTTTAATTGTATTACATTTATTCTACCCTATTTTATTATTCTATACTATACATTATTAATTCTGTTCGTCCATAGCATACATATTGAGAATATTTCTAACTTACTTCACTCATACTCGGTCTTTCAGCTGGATTATGTTTCCAACAACTGGACATTAGTTTTTCTATAGGTGGAGGACATCCACGTAACATTGGAGGCCTTTTTTCTTGTGTTATGGCCCATAAAATTCTATATGCATTGACACTAAGATTATAGAAAGGTTTACGTCGTGATAACACTTCCCACAGAATGATACTCCAACTATAAACATCACACTTTTCTGTATACGTTGTGCTTGTGAAAACCTTTAATAATAAAAATGAATTTTTAGAAATATTAAATTTATGTAAAATTGAAATAAATATATGCTATAAAATGTATGTCATTATTATAAAAAAATTAATTGCTATATATATAACAGTAAAGCTATTCGATAATTTATTATTCCCTTACTTCTGGTGCCATCCATGCTGCCGTTCCTTTATTGTTGCTCATATTTGTTTTTTTGTCAGCAACGGTTCCAAAATCACAAATTTTTAAATGTTGGCCTCCAAAAACTAATAGGAGGTTAGGTGATTTTAAATCTCGATGCACAAGAGGTGTCGGTCGCATTGAATGCAGATATGCTACGCCCTACAAAAAAATAAAGAAAATCATAAATTTTAAAAATTTAAAGAAAGAAAAATAAATTTTTACATGCAAGTATAAACTGATCTGATGCTTTTTAATTCAATTCATTTACCTGTGCGCATTGTAATGTCCAGGATATAGCATGACCTGCTGTATACCTTGGCTTTGGATCACAATGTAGTACTGTATATAAAGAACCCCCTTCTGCATATTCCATCACGAGACAAACATGTTTTCCTTGAGTACAAGCTCCGTATAGTTTGATAATATTTGGATGTGCAACACGAGACAACTGTCGGACTTCGACAGCAAAAGCTTTTCTTTCGGCATCCGAACTTATGTCTTTGAGGGCGACTAATTTTCCACGCCATATTCCTTTCCATACGACACCAAATGATCCTTTACCTACTACCTGAAGTGTTAAAGCACACCGAATAGTGCCAAATATAACTAAGTTAATTTATTAAATAAATATAAATGCAGAATGAAACTATACAATGTATGGCATTATTTATTTTTCATTTAGATAAATACATAAGTTTTACATATTAAGATATAAATGTTATAAAAACTAGTATTTATTTTATTGATGTTAAAGCCATGTACATTTTACTAATCGCTATCTTGCATTGACTGAAAATGGACGTAAGGTAAAGGTAACATTATGTCTGTAATTTTTATGTGGAAAATCTGATGTATGTATCATAATTGTTAAGTATGAGAAGTAAATAATTTATTCTAAAATCATATTTATCCTATATTAATCCTACAATGTTTTTCCCTCTTCTAAGTATTAAGTGTAATATGAAACAGAGTATTAGTAAAATAATGACTTTAAAATGTATCAAAACATATGGATGATTGTGTAAATATGTTAAATGTTGGAATTAATAGCTGCGAATGATTTATTTTATGCCAAATTCATGATTATAAGACCTCATGCTTAGTTATTTCATTGTAGTCAATCTCTTCTACAAACTGTTGGCGTGCCTCACAGGTGTCTGAGTCTTGTGTCGCCATCGAATGTACCCCTCATTACATATTTAAATCGAATTTGTTCCCATTCAAACACGATTTATGTTTATATTATGGAAAAATATGTAATATGTGATTAATTTTGTCTTTTTGGTTAGAAACTGACGTCTGGAAATTCTTTTTTATCGGCCGAGTTAAGTGTGTCATGGATTATTTGAAAGAAATTAAGTTGGAATTCTTAAAATAAATATACATACACACTACGTATGTATATATATCTATATATATATATATATATATATATATATATATATATATATATATATATATATATATATATATATATAGTATGCAAATGTAGATAATTATATTTCTTTTATTTTATATACTTATATTTAATATAGAACAGAAATTATGATTTCTTTATTACATAAAATGATTGCCTTTAAACATGATATCCCATTTTATAAAATAATCTCGGTTTAAAATTTATTTCAGTTAAAAGCAAAACTTAATTATAAAACAGTATTAAATTAAATACAATTAATTTAGTTAAATAAAATAGTTGTATTTTGATAGTCTGAAATCATTAATAATAATTGACATTTGGAACATAATTAAAAAACTTCAACAATTATTAAAACTTCTCAACAGAATTAATAAATTCTTGTGTGGTTAAAATATTTGTTGCTGTTAGTATAGAAAGAAAAGAAATAATACATATGAAATTAAAATAATGTATACTAAGAATAAAATATATATGGTGGAGAAATATAACTTTCATTCTGACAAATCATAATTTTATAGTAAAAGATAACGAAATGTATAATAGTACAAATATTTAATTTTCAACAAACTAGTAACTTTATTTGAATATTTCTTTATTATATAATTCTGATTAACTATACTTTGTGAAGATGGAGCTAGTGTATTATAAACTGTTAAGAATAGGTTGATTCTAAGATGTTCTTCATTAGTACTCAGTTTGTAACTTTTTTCCTTATGTTTATTTAATAAGACCTTTTTTTAATAATCACATCTCAAAATAAGGATATACATATTTAAAATTTTTCTCAATTAGGTACATTTTTGCTCCTAGTTCATGCATTCCTTTGATATCCCTGAAACTATTTAAAAAATACACAACTTAAATTGATAAAGTTTTATTAGCGGTGTATTATTCAGTACACATTATTAGAAATTACATTACATTGTATGTTTTTACAAATTTTATAACAGGAGACTGTGTCTATCTACATAACTGTGTTAGAAAAGTATAAAATTATAAACTTTATGCTAAACACCAGCTTGTATTATTTTCTTTACACTACACAGTCTAAACATACAAAAATTCTCTTAAAATAAATTTTAACTTTTATAATAAACATAACGAATTAGTTTGATACAATGCGTCGGACATATTTTGGTTTGAAGCATTATTAAGTTACACGTTTTTGACAATCCTGCACATTTAGAGCCGCGTTAAAGAGGCTGTTATAACTAAATTCAAGCAACGGAAGGCACAATTAATAGGCGTTTTTTGCATACATGTAAAAACGAGTAACAATCGTTATAAAAACTGATTCGTTTTGGAATATAAATTTATATACATATATTTATGTCTTTAAAGAAACATATGTGATTACACACATATACTAAATTCAGTTACGTATAATGAAAAACAAATTTATTATAAAATAAATCTATATTTAAACATATCGTTTTAGAATAAATATATAGTCTATACATTCTGAATTTTTAATGTGAAAATAAAAACAATTCTTCTTGTTAATATACATCTTATAAATAAAATCTACAAACCAAAACATGTGTAACACTAATAATTGTTTCATCAATAAATCATTTCATGAATTTTTGAAATATTTATATATTTCACAAAGATAGATTACTACAGCAGTACTTATGTAAGACACTTCACTGATATTGATAAAATTATAATAAAAAAATCTTAACTCAATAAACCATTCTGATATTCTAATGAATAACTTCACTGTTTATCTAACAAGCAAATTAGTAATAATTTCATATCGGAGTGAAGTGATCTGCTTTGAAGATATAGACAATATACACAAAATTGATGTGAAGAAACAATTTTATCAATAAGTTTGAAACACTGACATTAAATAAAAAACTAATCATCTTTATCAATATCGATCGGAATCGATGTTGTGAACGTAGGTGTTTCCAGTTCTTCGTGTTTTTTCATTTTAAGCATCTGTTGTAATTTGTAATGATTGATTATATCTTGATCAGCAGGACAACTCTGCGTAAAGGCATCTAATTGGTACATGTGGTACATATAACGCCACAGAGCTGTCAAATCCATAGGAATCGTAAAATCGACGAAATACTTCGCTGCGACACGAATGTGCTGTAGCCGTGGCATCAATTCACAATCGAAACAACAGATAGTGTCTCCTGTTAAAAATCGAGTACCCCGCCTCGCAAGATGGTCGTTGATCTTGCGCAAATGTGCTAAAAGTTGGGCACTTTTCTGTTCATCTTTTCTCACCAGAACTAGTTTCAATTTACTGTAAAGGTTCTCTATAAGTGTTGCTACTTCTTTGTCCTAAAAACAGATACCATTAATAGTATATAAAATATACGGCTTTAATTTTTTTTTAAAAAAATAACCGAAGTATGACATAAAAAAATACATTTGAAATTTCTTAACATACCTGTACAAACAGATTATGTCCACCTGGTATATTTTTCATTATGTGCCTTTCAATTTTATCATTTTCCAACACAGCTAAGCCATTATCGATCAGAATTGGAGGCGGTGTTGCTTCAAAGTTAGTACGAAAATCTGGAGGCGGTTTTTGCATATCGACGGTTGTTACTTTTAAACTTATTGTTTTAAGTTCAGCCAGTAGATAAAGGTCCATGAAATATTCTTGGCAAAAAAGGCAAGCTCCTTTACGGCGGCCATCTATTGTAGATGCCTATAAAAAATAAAAAAAAATACATTTAGACGTATCCTGTCATATATTTTTTATTCATTAAAACAATTCATTGAGTTTTGTATACTTTTGGGTGAATATATTCATGAAGCGCAAAAAAAATAATACTTTATTTTGATTATTTCCATAAAACTTAGTTAATTTATAACAAGTAAATAATGAATATCAAACATAGATTATTAATAATTAATGCATATAGAAAAGCATATTTTTTTTATGAATAAATCGCAATTTATCACATCTAAATGACTATCAAACAGGTTGTTTAATATAAGTTCATGTTCAAGGCTACATTTAAGTAAATAAAATCTTTTATTTCATTCTAAAACAACTTCTTTTCAATTTTGTGTTTATAAAATTAAACGAGTACAGTGAAAAATTACAAACATCGACTTTTCGTTATTCTATTAATTATTTTTAATGACGTTATGGTTTAGAGGTGAATTTTGACGAAAATGTATTAGTTCTATCTTGTTACCTTAAAAAAAATAAATAAAAATTAACTGTGCGAAGAAAACAAAACGTGTACATTGAACTAAAAATCGTTTTAAATTATATTTTAAGAGCCACATTTTTATAGAAAGTTGTTTTTCTAATGTGTGTACGTTTTTGTAAAGATAGAAGGCTAAGATGCGACGTAGTTTGTGAGAAAAATTTTGAATAAAAAATTCTTATTCCAATATCAAAACATCCAAATCGGTTATATCATGGTTCAGAGATTTATTAGTTCAAATGGAGTTGCTGAATTGCCTTCATATGCAATAAATCAATGAGTAGTAAACATATATTGATATTCTTAAAAGCAGTTAGTTTTATTTATAGCGTTGCGAAATCTGTTCTGTCTACCAGTTTTATTGTTTAATGAGACAATGAGCTAAAACATTTTTAAAAATCAAAGGGATGGTCGTTGTTACATAATATAAAAAAACCGTTATATTCAACTACGCAATCTCCAGGTCTAAATCCAATTGAACATCTTTAGAATAAATTAAAAACGATGTTGCAGAAATGGAAACTATCTAACGACGAATAATTAAATCGGTTTCTGTTAGGGATGGTTGAAAATTTCATATTTTGGTACATATCAACATAAATATCTTTAAAGAAATTAGATATTCTTTTTCATTTTCATATTTTTTTTATTAATATTATCCGAATTTTTATGACCATGTATACAGTTTATTGTATATACATATTTTAAATACTCCCATGTACTGTTTTGTTTTCTTTTTAAAAAGGAAAAAACTACTATGAATGAAGTTATCATGCGTAAAGTATGTACTTCCTTACAGAGTATGATTTCCTTGCCATATTTTTTACGTACACAATCTGTACACTTCTGTTTAATATTTTTTTTAAACTTCTTGAAGACGTTCTGATACCACAGACGTATATTTCTGTAACCACATGTTAGCCAGTTGGGTGACGTCACGCTCGGATGAGCCTGACGTCATCTGTGCCAAGAAATGATAATACAGAGGCGTTTTATATACATTCGCTTATGGCAAAACCAAGGAATAAAATCGTGTGATATGTTTCACGTACATACATTTATTTTTCTGTATTTTATTTATTATTATGATTTTGTTTTGTCACTGTACATAGATGGAATTAAATGGAGCGTGCTTACAGCTAACTATTAGAGCAGGTGCGTTTCATGGTTTCGTTCATTAATCGTTTATTTCTTTCCTCCACATCGACGTTTGTACCATTGAGTAAGTTTAAATGATATATTGACGTATTTAAAAAAATACAGAATGATACACTAAACGTTTTACTTTACCACAAATATGTCCAAATTTTAAAATTAAATATTCATATTGTTTCTTATAATTACAATAATTTTCTCGCGTTTTATTTCATTTAAATAAACTATATACATACAAATTGTATGTACAGAGTTACTAAATGTATAATAATGTTAAATCAATGGAGTGATTTTTATTTATTTGTTATAATTCCAGTTAGTATTGCAAGTACATATAGCCAGAATTTATTAATAAAAGTATTTTGTATACAACTGTTAAGTTTTTTTACGTTTTTGTCTAAATAATTATGTTTAAAAACATAATTAGTTTATTATAAAGAATAATCTAACCAAAAATATTATTTTAAACATAAGGAATCGATAAGATTTTAAAACATGTATTTAATTTTATAACGCTGATTCTAATAAGTAATGCTCAGAAATATGATATGAAATATAATATATATGAAATATAAAAATAATATTATTCTGAAAACTTACATTTTTATTGCAAATTAAGCAGAAATCATAAAAAAAACAGGTTATAGAATATTATCTGTATGTTCACTTCTTATATGTTCCTATTTTTTTTTTGTTTGATAAATATTTTTAAACAAACGATTAAATCAATTTTATAAAAAAATCGCTTTTGCTAGTTAAATTCTTTTAAATATCAATATCAGTACTTATTTCTCTGTGCATAAAGAAATAATAAAATTTGAGACCAGGATAATATTAGGTCAGGGTTGAACGACTCTATAAATTAGCATTCATTGAAATGTAATGTTAATTACATTACATTTCAATATTATATATATATATATATACATATGTATTGCCGTTCAAAACTTTCATCCAATTATTTATAGAACAGATCACATACGAAGACATTAATATACTTGTCAATATTCATATATAAACTGGTTTAAAAACATGTTTCATCAAGAAAATGGCACGATCGAATGTTAAAGAACAAAAAAAAAATGAATAATTAAAACAGTTCATTTTTCTGAATGTGTGCGCTCACGAATATAAACATTTCTCGTGTTATCTTAAAAAAATGTAGGTTTCAAAACGACCAAGGGTAATAACATGATCGTGAAATATATATTTAGATACACACAGAGAGGTATTTTCACAAATTATAGACAAATGAGGTTTTTATCCTTTTTACGATTAACGTAGGTGGCAATAGTAGGTGTTCATGAATCGATTCAATCGGTGACACTAATGAAATTTAGATTAGTAGTGCATTCAATTTATGTGTTTATATATATATATATATATATATATATATATATATATATTTACACCAAACATATTTTCTATGTACAAAACTTCATATTAATCGAAACACGTAGGAACGCGGAACAACATCCATCATGCGAAATGCAAATATCACGATTTCACTAATGCATCAATTAACGACCTAACAAATTACTGACTATTCGAAGTGAGCATTCTGTGATATCGCGTATGGTTATGTAATTTTGAATAGACGAATACAAATGACGTACAAGTAAATAATTCGCAATATACTAACCTACTACTCTAAAATGATCGGATAAGAAACAAGCGTGGTTTTGTTGTCTGTATTGATGAATGTTAAGTGTTACCTTGGAGGACACAGCAGACAGTAGCACGTGAGTAGTACGTCAGCTGTTGGCATTGTTTTGCGAAAATATAAATGCGGAGGAAATACTAATATATTACAGAAACCTTAGAAACAGTGTACACATTGGTGAAAGAAGATATGTATGGAAAAGTGTGTGTAAATATATATATATATACATATTATACACACAGACACACATTGTTCAGTAAAAAATGATTATTTATGTGCTCAAATGCAGTGTCACAAATAACACAAAGGGAGATTTTCACGTCTCAAACACAAATCAATATTGTACTATTTTGTATTTCATTTCATAATGAAGACAAAATCGGTTTTCATATTTACTTGTTTCTAAGCACCTTAAAAAACATAATTCATTCAATAGTACAAACATTATAGAAATATAATAACAAGATGATTATTGATATGTTAATTTTTATAACATTACTCGACAACAAATTATTCGGTGCCTTTTTTATACAAAATGAGGGTTTACGTAAAATGGAATATATATGGAATAATAGAATACATTTCAATTCTCAAAATATCCTCCATTATTTTGTGTAAATTTGCTCTACCTGTCGGGTAATTGACGAATCCTTTGTCGAAAAAAAAATGGTGACTTTGAGTCGACGAAGTCGTAATATATTTTTTTGCATGTTTTATGCATCACAAAACTTTTTCCAAAGCTCGACAATTCATACTCGTGGCTTCGACAGATTTTTTTTTTCAATTAGAATAAACATAAACAACCTTCAATACTGAATTTATTCTTAAAAAATACGAACTGTCATTATCATGTTGAAATCACTGTTTTCTTAGGTGCAAGTTTGATAGAAGACAATGAATATACATTGGAGAGACTTGTTCTTTATTAGAACCTCTTCTATTCGTTATCTTAAGTCTACTCCCAACATCATAGACGCGAATCAAGCTACTATGAAATATCTTTTTTATCTGTTCTAAAATAGAATTTTTTTAACAAAAACAAAAAAAATCAAAACAATACAAGTAAATTGATAACATATTTAAAGAGTATTTCAAATAATTTAATGTTATTAACATTTTACTAATTATGAAAGCAGTTAAAATATTTTTAAATTGTATTATTTTAAAGACCATTTGTATACTGCATTACTTTTTCTGATTTTGATTATTAATATTTTAATTTCACTTTTATTTAGTTTCAATCTTAGAAGCATTTCACAAAAAATATTTTAATTCTTCCAATTTAAATCTTTCAATATCTGTTGTATATCTATTCTAATTAATTTATAATTAGATTGTGCATACGATTGACCACTGAATAACCGATAGATTAAAAATAAAATCAATAATCGAATGATTTCTATAGAACCACAATGTAGTGTTGAGATATTTGATTTCTTGTTAAATAGTAACACGTTCCAAATACATTTAAAAATGACTATATATAAACATTTTAATTAATTTCTAGAGTATTAAAAAAAAGATAATTTAAGACTGATTGAATGTTTCACGAAGACGTGATATTGAGAAAGTGTAGCGAATACCTACACGATTCCTATTAAATTGGCCGGTTTCGGTGATATGAGAGTTGTGAGAATAAGATAGATTAAAAAAAATGAAAATTTCAATTATTCAAGTATTTCGTACAAGAAGAAGAACATTTTAATTTGAAAAGGGAACTTATTTTCAATCAAAAAATTATTATAATTTAAATACGTTTACTTGAATGTTTTATTTGATTATGTATTCAATTGATGATTTAAGAGGAACAATCAGTATAATCAAAATGGACAAGAATTATATTAAAAAAAATCATATGATTTTTCTAATTTGACTAAATTTTTTTGTCTTAAATTACTTTTGAATCGTTTGACTCGAACAGAAAATAACAAAAGTACACATTTTTTAAATTTATAGTAATTAGTATAGGATTGATTACATACTTGAATTATACAATAAATTGAGTTTGTTTACTCGACCGTATAATTACCGTACATTACCAAGAATATCAATATGACATTGAACTTTTATCAATTTTCTGTACTTTCAAATTAATGGTAAAAAGTAAAAAAATCACTTTTTCTCAAACTGACATTTAAATCATAGAAAACAAGTAGTACTAGACGAGGAAAAAAATTATACATGGTTATTACCGTAAGAGAGAGTTGTCAGTACAGTTCAAGTGACATGAAATAAATTGCAAATAATACAGGATGACGTTTTCCTGATTACCTTTTATAGTGAATAAAATCCACTTTCGCTATAAATTTTATTAGTATGCTTTTTCTATTAAAAATGTTATGAAATACACTGGTAGATACACTATTATTTTTTATTTCAATTTTGCTTAACTTTATACGAATATACGATAAAATAAATGTACATGTAAAGAATATATGAGTAAATATACTTGAAATGGATTTACAAATATATCTTTAAATCCTTTCATTACAGAAATTACTAATTTATCATTTTGTAATCGTAAATAGGACTGTCAATGACTTAAGAGATAAAAATAAACAATTATCGATTCAAATTAATCTTATTTTTCGAACAGTGCTATATATATATATATATATATATATATGCTTATTAAATAATTATCATTGAATGTCTTCATGAACGATAGGTAAATTGATAAGAAATATAACAATGATATATAGACAAGTGTATACATTCGAGAAACAAGTATTTAAAAAAAGAAATATGCAACGTTTATGATGAATGTTCTACGATAAGATTATATGTATAAAACATTTTTTGAAAGTATTTTTTTCTAAGAGGGTCACGGTTTACCAATCAAGTTAAATGTTGGTGTCATTAAATATGAAAGGACACATACCCAGTACTTGAAAAAACAAGGAATTGGATAAAAATGCATGTTAAATATATATCAAGACGTTCCAAACAATTTTTGAATGACCTATTACAGCAAATATTTTTTTCAACACATAATCTAATGATTAAAATCCATTAACTCGTGTACCAGTTTATTTAATTTTATGTATATATTTTTTATAAATTCCTTTAGTGTAATTTTTTGGTTGCTATTTAAATAAAATGAAAAAATATACTATTTTCTAACCATTTTAAAAAATATTCAAACAAATTGGAGGTAATTAAAATAAAATTTTGTTATGAATGTGAATATAAAAAATAATCACTTTCATGTGTTTTACTGACATTGAAGAGATTTCACATATTGTATAATACAACAGTGAACATAATTAATTGATCAAGAGATACAAAAAAATGTAACAATTTGAAATATTTTTACTTTTATGTAATAATTAACTGTTTAAAATATGTTGATGTTCAGTTATGTATTCGTCATTTGAAGCGAAAGTTCGATTAGCATTTTTTTTACATAATTAATATAAAATTATTTCTATTTATATTAACACTATACCATACACACACGTAAAATTCTTTATATATAAATATTTATCGAAAAAACTAACTGTCATTGCTTCATTTTTTGCAACGAATTAATTATACAATCTTGTTAATTTTACCGTTCAGTTTACAATTTTATTAATGCGCTTGTTTGTCGAAAAGGAAGTAATGGAAATAAATAATAAATTTGATATTTTATCATCCATTGAATTTCTCTCAGATGTATTATGAAATATTATTTTATTTAATTTCTGATTACTGCGTAGTTCTTTTTATAACGTGTATATGTTAAACTAATTTTAGTTTTTCTACAAAAATATCATAGTACTATCAGAAAAAGGAGAAACGTATTCAGATAAATATTGATTTTCGTTACAATTTAAATTCTAAATTGAACTGTTTATATTAAATAATTGTGTATTAAAATATAGAATATTGAAAATATGCCAACTTCACTGATAAATAGTAACAAGCAAATTTTATAAACTTCTTTACAAATTTTGGTTCTGCCCCATCTAGTTTTTCATTTTGAAGAAAAATCATTATTGATATATATATATATATATATATATATATATATATATATATATATATAATAATAAATGTATTGGATACAGTGAATGCAAATAATATGCAGATCTTCTATATTTCATGTGTAGGAGAAAAGAATCTAGGTCAAATGATCGTCTTGTTTATTTCAAGTAGATTCATCTGTTGTTTTGTAAAATAGTATTTGTTAATAATATATAAATTGTAAATGTAATATCAACGAAATTATAACTTTAAACGTGCCATTCTTAGAAAGTCTTGTTATACAAATAACAATAACTCAATCTCTCTATTTCTTCTATATTTGTACTCTGTAATAAAAATATTTTCTATTTTTTTTTATTACAAATAATGATAATACTAAGTGATTAAAATAATTTAATTCATTTATTTATTAAATTTTTTGAAATTAAATTATTTATGAAGAAATATTTAACAATTATTGAAATTCATTTATATAAAATTAGTGAATGAATTAGAATTTAATCAACTTAAGATTTATCGAAATTCAGATATATTAAATATTACAACAAGGTTACAATAGTTTTTGAACTGTGGCTAAATTCATACATGGATTTTTCACTACCTCATAAACAACAATTGTTTGGTCAAAAATGTTCAATAAATGATTATTTTTGATATTTGCTTATTTGAATTTTAATAGCGATGCAATCATTCCCAGAATGCAAAGGTCCAGAAAGCATTTTCTAGGATTTTTTTATCTTACAGCTCAGAGAATGACGGAATCATTATCTAAATACGTATAAACAACAATCAAAAATAATCAATAATCAATTATTGATCATTTATGAACAGAAAGAATATGGTTTGCGAGGTGAGTACAAATTTATTTGTAAAAGAATGTAGAAGAATAAGGTGCTTGTGGTTATTATTTTGAAAAAGGAAAATGACGGATAATTAATTTATCTCAATAAATAACTTTTTTTCAATAAAAAAGTGTTTAAAATTTACTACTTTTTTTGGTAAAATATTAACAACAAATAAGCATAAAACTCTTTAAAATAATACTACATTTATAGTCAGATTCAAGAACACATTTTATTTTTAATTATAAAAAAATATTATTAACAAAAACAAGCTTGCTATCTTAAATAGATATGGTCTACTATTTACTTTTCAATTCATCCGAATAAAAAAATAATAACAAATTGCATGGCAACGTCAATACAGGAATCTAAAGTACACGAAGGAAAATTTTTGAGAGACAACACAATAGTCTTACATTATTTTCTGACTACCATGCACTCATTTATCAGTTCCGTTATCTTTTTTTAAAAAAATATTTAATTTTGGATTTCCGGTCTTACGGTTTTGCATTTGTTCACAGAATGTAATTTTTCATACTTAAAATGAAATTATTTTGACACTCATATTTTCATATAAATTTATGAATAATGTTTATAGTTAATTTTAACGATTTGAGCAGTTAATATATGAACATTTTATAATAAAAATATCCCAAAATCAAAATAAGATAAGAAAATAATTGATATTCATTAAAAAAAATAATTACACGGATGAAAAATCTTATTATACAAATTGTGTAATATCAAGTACAATTAATTAATTTCAAATTATATGTAGGCGTAATATTTCAACAATTTGCATTATTAAGGTTACTAATTCATTTATTACAAATTACATTCAATGTTATAAATACTTATCTATATATTTTTTAATTATTCATATGTAGAAATATATGGTTTAATTTTTGTATAAATATTTAGTTATTTAAGAAAATCACTTTTGTACATTACTTGTTCATTGCATATTATTTAGATAACAATTTTAATACATATTTCAACCGAAAGTGGTTACAAACAATATCGTAATCCTCGTTTACATATTTTTTCTAGAACAATTCGTTTATTATTATTTAAAAGACTTATAGAGTGTCCTTTTTCCCATTATTATGTACTTTAAACAAGTCAGTGAAAGTAAAAGTTATGCGACTATTGTTAGTATGAAACGATTTTTTTCCAAATGAAAATCCCACGATTAATCTAGATATATAATCACTTTCGTATGTTTTCATTTGTTCATTTTGTATCCTAGTTCTTATGTCAGTAAATATTTTGATTTTATAATTAATCACTATATAATTATGTGTTCATACAAATATATATATATATATATATATATATATATATATATATATATATATATATATATATATATGTACAATTAATGATATCATTATAATAAATTACGACTGTTTGATTTCATTTTATACTAAGAATGTATATTGTAATTTTTCTTTCAAATTGGCAATGTCGTCATCGTTAAATAATCTATTATTAATATTGAGAAATACGGATGTGCGGTCTATGAAAAATTATTTCCGGACAAGAAGAGGTGTTTTTGAGTCATTACACACACTTTTGACGAAGGTATTATTTTAAACGATGTTCTCATATGTTGTACGGACTTTTTAGATTGAATATTTTTCGAATAGTGATGTGTATTAAACTTATTTATATTTGTTCTGTATGTATGTATATGTATGTATATATATATATATATATATACAATACATTCAAACATATTCTCAGATATAGATTGCATGTGATTTATTCAAATTGCTTGTGATTTATTGACTGTAATGTTAATACAAAAAATGTTATCATATAAATTTTTCAGGTAAAAGTTGTTTTATCAAAATTATATAGTGCATAAAAAAAAGAAAATTAAATATTAATATTACAAAATTTACAAAAATAAAAATATAAAGTTATTTGAATTACTGTAAAAACATATATATATATATATATATATATATATATATATATATATATATATATATATATATATTCGATATTGGGTAGAAATTAATTATGTTTCAATAAAAAAATGTTTTTGTGAAGTGATTTTTCTTATATTTGTCATTTTTGGCAATTAGCTAGAAAAGAAAATATTCTACTTATTAAAAATAATGAAAATAAGAAATAAAAAGTTTAAAGATTGTCAAACTTGATTGTTGAAATTGGTTTATTAAAATATTAAATAAAAGAAAGAACTAACATGTGTTACTATAAAAAAAATATTTAAATAAATATTACTAAAAACAGTTGCATTTTGTGATCTCATATATATATATATATATATATATATATATATATATATATATATATATATATATATATGTACACGGTGATATTGCATTTAAATTTTTATAAGCAGCTCAATTATGGTAACTGAAAATTATCTTTGTAGGCAACATTATTCCACTGTTGTAAATTATTTGTTCATTGAATTGTCTTCAGTATGAATAATCTATTGTGCACACCACACTCATTCGTAATTATGCATTTATATGTAAATGAATACAAGTTTTTTTCACTATATGTCGAACTCTAAACGTGATGCAATTGAGGCCGTAATGTCAAAGGTTTTACTTTTTAAATGAATTGTGGGTTCGTCGTCGGATTTTTTATGTACGTTTTTTTACGTGATAGGTTATGTGTATAAAAACGATTTCATACATTGTTTGCTGCCGCTGAACTCGATAGGTCGTGTATGAATTATATGATAAAGTAATTTCATCGACTTTATTATTTTGTTTTCACTATTCAACTCTACACGGCCTATTGCTCAGCAATTATGGAGATATATCAAGTAATTTAGATGCTTTTTCGATATGCTGTAAAGCAATATATATTTTGTATATACTTTTTGTTAATTAAACGGAAGATTAATGAAACAATGTATGGAGATATGCAGTTGGAGAAAATTGTATAAATATTTAAATTTTCTTAAATTTTCGGTACACTATACAATTATGTTGAATTCTAAATAAAGGATTCGTATAAAATAATAGCATTGCTATTTGTCCGATTATGTACTTACAACGTATTATGTATAATAAGCAAATACATTGTTAAGAATGTAGTAATAAGATTTAAAAGATTCGAGTCAGATACGTTGGTTGATACGAAATGCTAGACACTTTTTCAACAACACATAATGTATATACTTAAGTGAAATAGAAAAGTTAAGTATTTCTAAAACCACAGACGATTGCAAAATGGCTGTTGTAAAGAAATTGCAACATTGTAGTCGCGTACAAAAAAAAACTTCACTGAAAGTCAGACATGTTTCATTTACTTTTACACGATTTGATTTGTCATATGCGTTATATGTTTTGTTTCAGTAAATTTGTTTTTAAATCGTGCTTAAGTTAATTATTTCTTGTTAAGAATTGAACCTCATCTAGATTAACTTGAGTACTGATTTTTTTTTAAAAATAAATTCTAACATTGCCTTAGTATTTCTATTTATCTAGTTTTATTTAAATTTCAATATTACTTTATATATCACAATTACAATGTTTTTCGTGCAGGATGTACATAGCAGACAATGGCGTCTTTTTTTTAAAAATAAGAACGATATTTATAAACATTTTTATCAAGCAAACAAAAATGAATATTCCACAGTCATTCGTGTAAAATTCAGTGATATTTTTACAATTAGACAATATTTAATCTTTTTTATATTTAATTTTGTTTCTTATTGTTAACTTCGGAGAGTGTTAAATATGGATTTTCATCAAATTGATATTTCATCAATTAAAAATATTTAATTTTTTTCATTACAAAACAAAGTATGTTCGATGGGAATGCTGTATCATTCTTATAGAGCTACGGTACAGAAAAATATGAAAAAAAATTTTTTATGTACTTGAAAATGATGGTATAGCTATTGAATTGCTCATAAATAATAATCATTATGATTAATTATCATTTACTGAACATTTTTGATCAGCATTTTTTAACTTGGGTATGACAGGAAAATTATTTTTTTTACAATAGAATTATATTTGTTAAAAAACGACTAAATTCTTTTGTATAATTTATATATATATATATATATATATATATATATATATATATATATATATACACATTTATCTTATCATTTGAAATGAACAAGTCATATATATATTCTAAAAATGAATTAAAATATCTGTTCTTTATGAAAGCATTTCCGTTTTGAGCTACTTATAAATATTTAGAAACATTATTTAAAAAAACACACATTTAATACCACAGAGAAAAATGTTAAACACAGTCTCAAGAATTCAAATAAGTTTCTAAATATATTTTGTTGAGAATTCAGTGATTATTTTGTACAGCAAAAAAAGTGTACTTGTAGTATGTTTTATATTATTGAAACGGAGTATTTATAAACCATTTCTATAAATAGCTTATACAATAGAAACACTGGTATTATGAAAAAATAATAATACAACATCAATCTTGATCTAACATAAACATTATTTGAAAAAAATTAAAATATTTCTTTATTTTATTAAAATAAAATTCCGATAACTATGTATATCAATACTTCAAAAAGTATTTTATCAATCTACACATTAATAAATGACTTTTTCAAAAAAGACAGGTTGTATTTCTCAATACATTGAACTTTTTGCATAACTGGTCAACAAAAAAATATTAACATTTAAAAAACACTATTGTTGCAGTCACAGTATTTGAATAGTTTTAAATGCCAAGGAATGAAATGTTTATTATAATATAAATAAGATTCGACACGTTTAACGTTTAAATAAAACATATTTACTTTTTTTCAATAAAAGAGTATTTTTCCACGAAACGAACTTAATTGCCCTTGAATTTTATTTATGTTTTTGCAATGTAACACATAATAACATAAAAGTATACTTTAATTGCAGTATACACATACATACACACACACACACACATATATATATATATATATATATATATATATACACTGAAATTCTACCAGTTGCATGTAATGCAGTAGTGAAACTAAAAAATAATAAGATATTTTAAATGCTCAAATGAATGTACGTTTTGACTATTATGAGAAAATAAAAAATATATGAACATTTTTTTTACATTACATGATAAGATTTTTTTAATTTGTCGTGCTGGGCACTCATGAATAATTGAGTTATTAATAAGTGTTTATGTAATTTGATACCTTGTTTTCGGTTAAATAAATGAATATTTTGAAATAATCAATATTATATTTATTTGTTACTGAATAAAAAAAGATAATTATAAAGAAAATAGTTAGGGAAAATCTAATTCAAGAAATATAAATTATATTTTTTAATGTTTGTTAGATTTTTCAATAATAAACAGTTTATTAGTATAATGAAAAACTATATAAAAAAAAACATTTGTCAATTAATATCATACTGTAACCTTTTTACTAGCTATTTATTGTTACAATCGTTTTTAGATAAAAATGGTAAAGACTTATTCAACATATTAGTACAGTTAATATTGAAATTTCAACAATGTCTTTTTGAGCTACGTACTTCTCTTAAGTACGAATCCATTTTTGTATCTACTTTTCAATGAAATCCTAAATCATAAAATATTAGTTTGCTAGAAGATGTGCGTTGGGTGCAGTCTCAAACTGCCTCATTTTCAAATATTTTTTTAATGTCATCGATTTTTCCCGAGACTCGTGAATAGGATATATCAGTGATCACAATTATTTAAATTTTCACCTCATCTCACCAAAATAGGTTTCCAGTTTGTGTATTGATTTTATTTTATTTCGCATTTCATTCTGCTGCTTCACAAGGCTCAAAAAAGGATTAGTGATCAAATTTATTTAATTCTTCTGAGATAATATCCATTTTTTTTAGAATTATAAAATATTACCATAAATTATATTTTTCTTTAGAATGAATCAGTACGATAAAAAACATCAAGCCATTTCTTTAGAAATAAATCTATATCATCTATCGTAAATTTATCACTTTAGTTTCTTACCGAAAGCAAAGACAAATGATCTCCGAATATAAGATTGCAATTCAGTTCTGGCTGTCACGTTTTTTCGAAAAACAGAATACTGATCCATATATTTTTTATACTTTTCTGCATTTTTATTAAATATCCGATCATTCTTATCTATAAACGTTTTTATTTTAAAAACTAATGTTTGATAAATTCCATACTAAATACTCATATTGAATATATTTCCATATTAAATACTCACTGACTGATTTAAAAAAAAACAAGCTATTGTTGAAAGATATCTTTTTTCACAAAACAAATCAATTCCAATACTTTAATATCTCACTTCTATAAAATTTAGTATTATGTTACAATTTCTAGATACTAGAGTTTCAATGATGAGTTACTGGTTTGCAACATTTTCAGAAAAGTATAATATACGTTAATATGACTAAGTGTATAATTTTTGCCATTGATATTACAAATCATTGATTTAATCACAACAAATGTGAGTAATCACTGTAAGCGTTGTGTGTATGTGTGCATATATATGTGTGTATATATATATATATATATATATATATATATATATATATATATATATATATGTATATGTATATGTATATATATATATATATATATATATATATAAATGTGTATGTATATACGTGTAGTAACTTGTTTCGAGTAATTTCAAAAAGCGAAACTGAAAAAAATCGAATCCTTGACTCATATATACTCTTACAACTGTCCATAAACGCAGTATGGTGCACACAAGCACATACACATTTGTTAGATAGCGATCACAGTTGACCAAATCGGTCGTGGTCTATCAAATACCATTGTCTCTACATTCCATCCATTCTCATGGTTTTGTTGGAAGGTTACTCTCGATGGCTGTTGTGTCCGCTTATAAAGTATATTTAGCTTCGAGAAAAAAGATGAATCATGGCGAATTAGAAAGCGACATTACGCGCTCTATGAAATACGAACCGGTCAGTTCATCTTATCTCTCGTTCCACTGTATGTATGTGTGTGTATATCTATTATGTAGTTACTATATATAAACTATATTGTAATATGTATTATATTATTATATACATATAAATACAATCGATATCTCTTCTGGGCGTTTTGTCTAGCCGGAAAATCGCCGTTCAATAAATTGCTTTTGATCGAAGAACCATCACTTGCGTTTGTCACGATGACTGTTGTATTCGATGCATTCGCTTTTCACCACTGCGACGATTATCGTTTTAAATATAGACTCAGATGACTATTCTATTTTCGCTTCATTATTTCTCGCTTTACCTTTTATGGACGGTTTGTTAGTAAGATTATAATATGATTAATTTATGAAATGCCTATCGAATCCAACTCTTCAATACATACACACTTACATATATCTATAAATTATAAACTCAACAACATGACTAAAACAATACGCTAAAAAATAGTACTGATAAATAAAAATTAAAATATATACACATAAGAATATACAAAATAATGAACAGAAATTTAATAAATCTTTTTTTTCAAATATGAAAAAAATACTAATTATTACTAAAAAAAACGAATAATATATTTCAGAAGTATATTTTATAAAATCAAATTAATGTTACAATATTAATCTTATGCTTGACATTTTTCAACAACAACCTTTTACACTCATTAAACAACTACCTGGATTTAAACACAAGAGGGGTTGGAAAAGGTCACTTTCTATTCTACACTTAAATATTTTTTTACAGACATATATATATATATATATATATATATATATATATATATATATATATATATACATATATATATATATATATATGTTTTTTCTTGAAAAATTCAGTTTTTAAATAGTTTCTTTGTAGAATGGTCACAAAATGCGGGTTGCGAGCCTTACACAGGTCCTACAAAACTAAGAAGCGACTCTCGTGATGACAAAAGAGACTGTAAATTTGCCCATACAGTAACTAATCGATATGTTTGCAAAACTTTATAAATAGCTTTATAAAAATTATTCTGAATCTTGTATTCATCGAAGGGATTCAGTACTTCCATTTTTATAAGTTATAAAACACAAGTTCTATTTTTAAGCTAGATTAAACATTCCAAATATGAGTTGTCTTTATAAGCCCTTTCGAGATCAAATTATTATTTTATAATTTTCGATCGTGAACCGTTTAGGAACAGAAATAGTTACAGCAGACTCTCGAAGAGAATTTCTTCACCATATACATATACTCTGCAGGCCACGAAAAATTTAAGACAATTAGTATTCGAAATTTTGTCATATAAACGCTGGTGATTGGAATAATGCAGTGTAAAATCTTAAATAATAAATAGATTTCGTTATTCTGGCTTTATAGATGGTACTTTATTAAGATATATGAGAGAAATAAGTAAAATATTTAATAAAAATTGCCTTTTATGTTTATTTGAGTAGTAGGAATAATTAAGATGCCAATTTATTTTTCACGAATATGTTTCTAAACATACATTTAAAAATGTAACTATATTATTTTTATTTAATTATAATTGTTAATGGTATTTAATACAAAGAACAAATTTAAAAATATATTTACTTTCACAAATAGTTACAAATTTAGAACAATTTTAATTACTGGACATATGAAAATGAATAATCATTCAAAATAATTATGATCCATGAAGTAATATGTTATAAATATAATTCGATCGTTTAAAAAATACAACTTGCAAAAAAAATGTAGAATTTCCAAAAACTTTGATTTCAAGTAAGAAATGTAACATCGTAATCAGTGGATTTATTGGAAATTACTGAAGTAAACTTGAATAAATAGGAACACCAAGAAGTATATTTTATATAATAAATTTCCTCATACGTTACAGGGAAAACTTATAAAAATAATAAAAAAACATTTATACACATTCCACGTATTTGAATCAACGTAAGTGCTTTATAGTTCAATGATATCAGTTTAATTCTAGTGTTAAATGTTTTGAAAACATAGATTATATGTTTAAATGTACTTCTTTTATAATTCAGACGATTTATAAGAAAGATAATATAATCATTTATTATCGATAAAATATGAAATGTTTTATATTTTTTTGTTCTGAAATCCTATTAATAATAATGTCACGCGCTATTGCTTTTTAACACATACAGAGTAGTTGGTCAAATATTATTAAACTTTTGGTTAATAAAATGTATAGATCAAATAGTTTTAGATTTTCAATCGATCATGTTTCTTTAGTACGAAACCACATTAATATTTTGTACAAATACTTCTTATTGAAAGGTTGGAGGCTCAATAACTTGAATCATAACGTTTAAAAATAAAAAAAGGACAATTGGTAAATTCAAGTTTACAAAAATATTTTTATTAACTGTGTTTAAAACTGAATTAAATCTAATTTATAAATTTGAATTCAATGATAATCGAATTTAATATCCATTGTACATTAATCTTAATCTCTCTTTCTCTCTCTCTTTATATATATATATATATATATATATATATATATATATGTTTAAATAACTGATATACTTAAATAACCCACAAAGTAATTACACATAATTGATGATGTAATACAAAGGTCGGCCCAAAGCCATCTAAAAAAAGCTATCAATCATTCAATTAATTTCCAGCGGCACGTTTGTGACATACGTCCTATTTTTTGATAGAAATAAAGACGAATTTAACGTCTGAACAACAAATTCAAGACATAATAGACATACCATCATCACACGTCTCATACATTATCAGTGGTGACAATAAAAATGTTTTTATGTTAGTGTTATATTTATAGTACATATAAAAAATTACTGATAAAAATGTAATATAATTAGTTGATAATTACAGAAATTCTTCAAAAGTAACATGTACTCGATCACGTATATTTATAAATCGGTAATATTTTTATACGTATTAAGAAATTAGAGCTTATTGATTTGTGTTATTTTAAAGACGTTTAATGGTCTGCTGTTGGAGAAGTGTATATGAATATAAATATATCTCTAGGCTTTAAGATATAAAAAGCTAAAAGTATACTACAAGAAATTTTAAGTAATCGTAGAATCATCCAGGGCTATAAAATAATCAGAAAATGATTATTCAGAGAGACTCGTTCAGATTACATTGTAAAAAAATAAATAAATTAAGAAATTAAAAAAAAAGTTGAATTGGGTATACATCTTTCAGTCACTGATTTTTTTTATACGCCTAATTTATTAAATGAAGAATACCAATTGTGTTTGTTATCCGAATTAAAGACAAATCGATTTATTAATTTTAAATGCCCATGCAGCACCATACAAATCCCAAGAGCTCTTAATCTATCAGTCTTCCAATGTCTGCTTGGTGTTGTTGCTAGTGTAGGTCTGATTCCACTTGTTGAGTCAAATTAAAGCATTTACTACCAGTACAGGGAAATATTAGTAGTAGCTATGGAGTTACTTTAAACTTTTTAAAAAAGTATTTTATTAGAAAAAAATTAGAACATAGTATAAAACCTAATATTGATGCTATGCTTGCTCTTCCGTTTGATGATAAAACAGCAAAAGAAAATCTTGGCTCGAATTAATTAGATAACATGTAATTTACAATAACTACAATCAATAACGAAAACATTTTAAAATATTGGTAATATTTTGTCTGTTTTTTGAACATAGCTGTTAAGTTTAGATAGTTTTAAACATGAAATATTGTTTGTCAGTGAAGACAAAAGTTGTGGGATTGTTTTATTTTTTATCTAAATAATGAATAAAGTACAAAATTATAAGCTCTTCTTTTAATTTTACTGTATGTGGAGCTCTGACGATTTTTTTGAAATTATATTTTTAGAAAAAAAATTGCTACACCTTGTTCTGTTTTCATAAACCATTATTTATAAATATTTTTTTTATATTTTACATAATGACTTACGAAATAAAATTACAAATGATATTGCATATCCTAAATATATTTTTGTTTAAAGTTTTAATAACTGTTTTAAAGTTTTGATAAAAAAATTTAAAAATTATTTATTACTAAAATTTAATACAATTTATTCATGCAGCGCTCACACCATTTTGTTTTTTCTAAAAATATTAATTAAAAATGTACAGCCCAAAAAACAATATACTGTTTTTTGTAATAAACGATAAAAAATTTGTTTCGGTATTAATACAATTTCATATTTGAAAATAATGATTATGTTAGTAGTAATTAGATTTAAATACGTAAACATAATTTAAATGTCTAAACAAAATATAAACTATTATTCAGATATTTACAATAATTCGTATCATGTGAATGACATTCAAAATAAAAAATTAATTGTTCTCTACAAACTGTTTATTTATGAAACCAATTGAATTATATTAATTACTTACTACACACTTTTTGTATAAAATATATTCATATAACAATAACATTCAATACATGTTCAAACTTTTACAATATTAATTATTACTTTCAAAAAACATTTTTATGTTATGAATAATTTTTTTTACATTATGATACGAATTCTTCGCTAATTTTCAAGATAAAATTAAATACAGCAATTATATACGTATTAACGAATAAGGTATGTAAATTAAGAGAACAAAGTATCATAAAAAAAATTTTTTTATTTATTAAATATTTAATTACACAAATTATTATCGACAGAGAAATGTAGATAATTGAAATAGTAATAATTTTTAATTTCTATTATTTCTGACCGAAATATACTTTCTGGTTATAATTAAGTTTTTTTACAGGTTTTCAGAGGACTTTCTCTTTCTTTTATTTATGAGCTTGCTCTTTATTTATTAGTCCGAAATTTGATGACAAGTACGGGATAAAATATTTCATATATATATATATATATATATATATATATATATACAAATGTGTGTGTGCAAATATGTACGTAGATTAAATTGCTACATTTCAGTCACTTTCACATTTTTGATTTCCGTAAACAAAAAAATACGTTATAGAAATTTACATAATTTGATTTCGCACATAAATCGTATTCGTAGTACAAACAAAAACATGAAAAAATATTTCTAGTTTTTAATCTACAAACAGATTTATGTTCAATATTTCAAACCGCGAATGTAAGTAATTACGCCACTGTGCGGTTCGTTGCACTGGTGTGAATAACATTATAATGGCATAAAAAAAATTGAACAAATTGAACAAATTGCTAGAATACAAAACAGTCTATCGTATCAGTAATTGTGAATATCGGCGCCACGTCGTATTAAAATTCAAATATTAAAACGGTTGTTGTCAACGAAACATATTGTCTGTTGACGAAAACAACGGGTTTAACGACTGCGGTGCAGAACAGTGGGGAGCAGAATACAGAGCCACAACACACTGCGATCATGTTCCATGTGTGTTGGTTGTTTTATATGTGGGTCACTTTATGCTACAGAACTGGTTGTGAGTTGGTTAGCAGAGACGATATATACGTACAGAATGTGCTATGAATGTAGCAGAAAAAGTGACTCAATACAAATTAATTATTTTCAACTTAAGTAATAGATGGATTTTAAAGGAATTTTAAATTATGCGTTTAATTCGCACTGAACGTTCTCTGTAAGTGCGAATTTAGTGAAAGCCCGTCAGTCTGTCAATCGATTCGGCTTCATTGTATGAGGAAAGTATGAAATACCTTGTTTACTGTTGAAGGTTACACGAAAGCAAACCCTGACCTATCGCATGAATAATCGTTTCAAATACATTATTTTGATTTTTTTACTATCAGTTTAAATATAAACCAAGTATTACGTCACACCAAAATGAGGTAACATAAACACTTTCGATTTTAGTTATCATATTGAGAACTCATCTTCTCGTGTATTTATCTAAAAGCGGTCAGCAGTTTCAATAAATTCATAAGATTTCCTTTCACAATAATCTATAAAATCGCTACTAACTGCTAATAAAAGATTCTTCATTTTCAAAATGATTAATTTCTTTGATTTGAAGAATTATACGATTTGCGTATACAGAAAATATTTTATTAAAAACATGTGATTTTATAAGAATTGATTTTTGATAAGTTTCACTTTTTATAAATGATTTTTTTCTTCAGAAACACCATTAATATTTTTATCGCAATTTTTTAATTCGATTATCGATCATTCTGACTGTCGCAGAAATCAGTTTTGATTTTAAACATTTTTAGTGAAAAAATCAAATTTGAAATCGATTTTTATTTCAAATGATTTAATTACTCTTTTCAATGAATCGTGTGCTTTCTCAGCAGCTTCACTGCTTTTTTGTTCAAAATCTTGGATGAAATTAACTTTTAAGACAGCAAAAGTAAGACATGGTGTATATTCTTAATACACTCTACTAAAATAATTATTTCAAATAACATTAGATACAACAAACTTGTTATTTTCTACACGACCATTTGACTTTATACAACTTTTTTGTTGGTTTGGAATGTGCAGCTGCCAGTAATAAATTTAATAAAATGTAACAATTAATACACATGCATATTTTTATAATACATATTATACACTAAACATCCATCCATATATATATATATATATATATATATATATATATATATATATATATATACTGTACATAAGAGATTTAAAAATCGTTTTACATCATTTTAACTATGAAAATCTGATTTTTTACTTGTGCATATATTTACTGGTCGTTAAAAATTGAATACTTCATTCAAATCAATTTATTTAATTTTAGATGATACCTACAAATAAATTAATCAACTAACTAAAATAACATTTACAATAATTTAAAACAGATATTCATTTTTCTTTTTTAATGTTCTGAACTCAAATATAATTATTTTCATTTTAACATCACTGAATAATTTCAACTTTTAAACCGACTGTTTCAAATATTTTTCACTACCTCAATTCATAGTTGACGCTTAGGACCAAAATTCTACATGGGAGTACTTTAGTTTCTATTCAACTAAACTTAAAATTTCATATAATATATACACAAATTTATTTTTCTTTTAAATTCAATACAATGAATACATGCTGCATAGATGGATTTATACAATAATGCAAATATACTGCGATTTACAGTAAAGAGGATGTGAACAGTTTTGTGAAAAGTATGTCAATTTATTATTCATTGCAAAAATTGATCAGAAACAACATAATCGTATAAAAATCGTCCCAGTTACATTTATATTCATCATTATTTCCGTTTATAAGGTAACGCGGATTTATTAATTTACTATTTCAATAAATAGAAATATATGAGGATCAATGGATACAATTTTAAATTTATTAATAAATGACAGCAAATTGCTCCTAGCAAATAAAAGTGTGACAGTTCGTGATTGAAATGCATTTCTTTCTGCATTATGCATACATGAAAAACATATCCAATCAATTTTACTGCATAAGAAATTGTGAAAAAATATAGAATGTAAATTAATGCACGATTCCTGTGTATAATTAAACTTGCTATTACTTTTATAGATTGTAAAACTGGCAAATCATTGGCATTCAATCATTTTATTGTTGCGTTTTATAGAATTTGAACTCTTTATTTTATTATTATTTTATATTATTATTTTATATATATATATATATATATATATATATATACACATATATTCCATATATAAGAATGTGTGTATGTATTTCTGGGGCATACGTTTCGGAATTCAGTTTTAGCTGAGAGTTTGCACGATAGCAACGACGCGTGGGCGTGGCGCTGCATGCTAACGCGCCGGAACAAAAGTACTCGTAGTCGTTTGTTATTTTATATATATATATATATATATATATATATATATATATATATATATATATATATATATATATAATTTCACCTTGACACTTACATGATATACACATATGATTGAAATTCGCGTGCCATCAATGTTCACACTTTACATTATGCCGGGTTCGATGACTCCAGGCAGTTGTGTATTGTGCACAAATACGAATACATATAAATAACACAGAGTTCTGAATTGATACACTCCTGTTGTGCTCAGCATTTGTTGCTTTTGTTACTATTATTTTATAGGATATAACTGTGTCATACGTCAAACACACGAATGAAATAATCGGCGTGAATGTAAATACAACGAAGTGCCTAGTTCTGATGGCATAGTTAGACATAGACTAATCTATATAAATACTCATAGGAATATCAAATACCAGTATGCCTCATATTCGCAAACCACGTGCATTAGTAGAAATTCGATGAATGTACTCGCATTGAAAGAAAAGATAATTTATGAACAATAGAAGTGATTGATTGGGAATCAAGAAATTTAATATGATTCAGAGTTCAAACGATAAGCAGATTAAATAAATTCGAAAATAAACTAGAAATGTGTGGAAATTGCGATGGATGATTTACATTAGAGGCTATAAAGATGATGCTTCTATCTAATAAGGAATCTCTAAAGACTGCAAGATTTGGTGTAGAAATGACTGATATTAAATTGTATCAATTGACTTTAAACTTCGTCCAGTCTCTCAAGTATGTAATGAAGTAGAAATAACATATGAATCATACAATTATTTACTATATGACAATTGGATATAAAAATAAGATTAGAGTATTTCAAAGTGTACAAGATACCTGTACAATTTCTTGAAAAAATGCTTTTGTATTAAAAACAAGAATGTATAATAAATAAAATACCATGCGAGTTAGTCATGTTAACGCAATTTAAATCAGACAATCTTTATTTTTCTACAGATATTAATTAATGAGCAATGACTACTTTACTTGCAATGTATTAAGTGTTATTCGGTCGATTATTTCCCAAGCAAGTTTTTTTTTTATCTACTCTTCTAACAATTATTTACAGTTTCATTGTATATTATAAGATCGGATTATCGATACAATTCCTGCTAAATTAAACGTTTCATTCTTTATTTATTGATAGCTTTATTGATCAATGTACTATCTTGTAAAATTATTAGAAAATGCATACAAATCAATTTAATTTCCATGTTTGTACGTATAATACAAAGAAATAATGCCTCGCAGCAAAATTATTCTGCTGGTAGTTTTCAATAACTTTATTAATGTCAAACCTTGAATATAATATATAACAATGCACTTATTTAAATATCAACGGACATGTGTACACTGAATCGATAAATGTATGTCAAATATCAAGAAGTTTCATACACAGACTGAATGGGTAAAGTGTGTACAAATACTTTTGATGCCATTGAGTGTTTGAAGTGTAAAAATGTCATTTGGTATTCGTATATATTAAACTAGATTCAATACTTTTCGGAATATTTTTGTACCAAGTTTCAAATCACACAAACAATTTTATGAATCATCATCTGAGTTTATTCCTATACAAGAATTAGATCTCAAAACTTGAAAACATATTCAAAGGTGTGGATGACGGAATCTATTGTAACGATGGCTGAAAAAACAAGTGTACTCTTTCTGAAAAGGATATATTTAAATAATTATTATGCTAGTATTTCGAAATTTAGGATGAAATACAATACAGATATTAAATAGAAACTAAACTGTATTTTAATGTTTTTAAAGGATGTTGAAAAACAAAAGTTACGTCTTTTGATTTGTTAGAAAGATAATTAAAGATACATACGATGAGAATACGATTGAAAACTTGAGACATTTTACTTATGCACGACTGACTTCTCTAGAAAAAATATAAATATACACTGCATTCTACAATACATTGACCCAAACTAGAAAATATTCTTTTGCACGATCTAATACAACGAATCTCTTTATAACGTTGTCTGCACCACTATTGTAATCGATCCGTTCAACGTTTCCATACAATGAAATATCTGTTTTCTCTGATAAATTTATAGAAATGTGTGAGTAAATATTAAGAAGGCAGAGACATGCACCAACAATACGATTAATGATCCTTGTTATATGTTTTGATAGACACGTGTTCTTTTTACTATGTAAATACATTTATTTGATTTCGTTCTTCATTTATTATTCCATCTCCGTCATCGTATGGTCAACTTTTTATAAATGTGAATCATGCATAAGAAGTAACTTTGCGGCATTTTGCACAACGAGTAGAGTATCGAGTCATAGGTGTGTTGTCATGTAAAATGTACGACCGTCAACCATGATCTTTGTCCTACTTTGCAATTTATATATACATACAAGGTGTATGTATGTACGTGAACACATTTACACAAACATATATATATATATATATATATATATATATATATATATATATATATATACAAATGCATTTACTTGTAAAAATGCATATTGTCAGTAAGAACAGTAGGCTTTTTAGAATTTTTAAAAATGAAAATTTAATACATAAAAATCTATTTTTGGAATTTGAAATATATTTTTTAAAATATCACTACTCAAAAGTATAAAAATAATCATAATAAACAATATCAAAACTATTTCTTAGAAATGAATATTTTTATTGATGATATTACTTGCATATTAATGAAAAATTATCAAATTTACAACCACTATACTAATTTTTTTAACAATAACGAATTACAGATGCTTTATTAAAGAACATTAAATCGTATCACATTTTCAAATATGCTCATTTCTCATTGAACTTTCAAGCCAACATAAATATACTGGTATATAAAATAAATGTATTCCATACAAGTTCATACAATTAGAATGTTTGTTATATTTCCGCTTCAGAGTACGACAAATTTAGTTTTAATACGAATTTCCTTTTCATAACACGGCCGTTTAATTGAAGTGGAGCGAGTAATAAAAATATTTAATATTTGTTAATGTTTCTTTTCTTTTTTAGAAAAAACATGACTATTATTAAATCAAATTATTTTAATTTTTTTCTTAAATATATAATTCCGAAATACAATAATTGTTCTCACTCATTATAAATTCAGAAATATTCATAACATATTTTTTTAAATTATATCAAGATGAAACTAGACACATTGGCATCAAATTAAAAACAACTTCACTGAAGATAGAGCTCAGGATTACGGTAATTAATAATCACCAAAATTACAATACAGTTGAAATTACAATTATATTTTTATATCGGCAATCCAGTTAATGCATTGTCTTGATGGTATTTGCTCTTTTGGATCACGTGAATGTTTTCCACTACTAGTTTCTATACATGTGCTGCTACCTTCAGGTTGATATTTGATAGTCTTCAATATCTATCTGATATATGTGCCGAAACTAGTAGTGGAGAACAAATCTAAAAGGACGAAGAAAATTAAGTTAGTATGTATTTTTTGACCCCACACAAAAATGTGTATTAAAAAATTATCCGCTTGCTGTGTCTAATACATCATTATAAAAAGTTAACACTCAAAATGCGTTAAATTCTTTCATTCTTTTTTGAAATCAAACAATTCTATTATAAAATAATGTATGTACATACAACACAGTTCCAATAATTGATCTAAAATATTGGCGAGTTACTACTTTTATACATTTTTGTTGATTACATAGAAAGTTGCTATTACTGGTAGCTGCAATTATCAAGCATATATATATATATATATATATATATATATAAACTCACAGACACATTACATACAGACAATAATCTATTTAATTGCCTTTTTCTACTTAGTCAAATTGCAGTGCATACATTTGGTCAAACGAACACAATTGAATTTCAAATTTGAACTTAACAAGTAATTTTATATAATTTTTTAACTACTACAAGACAAGTAAATCATTGCAGACTATAGTGTCTCTGGTGCAAATCACCGTATCTTAAGAAAATATTTCCAACTGGTGCACAACAATCACGCTGTTCGAGTTTCCGTAAAGCTAGCGTTACAAGTTCCGTGCTCGGTACTTGAAGTGTTAGACGTTCTGCGTGCTAGCAGAAACAAGAATATCAACGATTAAAAAAAAAATTCAAACGATCCGGGGAACTGATATCAAATACATAAATTACATTTTAATAAACTATCGTATTATATTTTTGGTCTGCGGTATTAATAATTAAATACATTGCATTAGACTAATTATTAAATTAATAATAAATTCGGACATTGTTTACTAACAATATTTACTACAGGAATATATAACTATTAAATAACTAAAGCGTATTTTATACACTTTTTTAAACGAAAGAAAAATAATTAAAAACAAACTTATGATTGATAAACTATGGATGTATTTTAATAAAAAAATATTTTTGAAAAATATATCCTAGTCCCAATAAGTATTTATAAATATTAATAATACAAAATTAAACAATATGAAATTATTTTAAAGATTATCGAAGTAAAACATGATATCAATAGACGTGTATGTTTTTTTTTCCTTTAAGAACTTTAGAACAAACAGATCTTGATTACCTTTACTTAATTAAACAGACAAAAGCCTTCATTCCACTGCTCGATAAATTATATCAGCGGTGAAACAAATGGATGTGGTAAAACATCAATACTTCGCATGATTCATCTTTTGAGTACACATTCAAACGTATATTTGAATACAATGTTTGTTTAATCTGCAGGCATTTCGCGTCATTTCATAAACGTGTGTTGTGTGTACAAAGTGACATAATCCTTATTTATAAAACTATTTCATAAAACACATTTATCTTTGAAATATTCGCGTATGTGAATATAAATATATATATATATATATATATATATATATATATATATATATATATATATATATATATATATATATATATGTATGTATGAATATATTTCTAAGAAAGATTCTTTTTACATGGATTATGTCTCAAATTAAAATGTATTATCACCTATTTAAAATACGGAGATAATAAACTGCTATCATATCTTAAAAATGTTAATAAGCGATTATTTTCTTTATTTTTATAGATCATAATTACCAAGAAGATAGGTTAACTATATTATGTCAAACAAATATGCTTAACATAAACATACATTTCGTACGGTTTAATCTTATCTTTGTGGATAAAAAAAGACTGTAAAACAATGTTGCTCAAGACATTATATACTTGTTATTTGTCTCGATCTTGTTACTTTTACAACTATATTTATTTTGTTATCCTGATTAAAATTATCTTTAAATCATATCTATAAGTAAGAATAATTATGTACTTGATATATTTACTAATATATTTGAGCACTGTCTTTAGAAAAAGAAGAAAACGATCAAGATTTATTTATAAACTCGTATATAGCCCGTCAAAATTGACAGGAAAATAGAAAGAAACATAGACAGAAAAACTGTTTATTAGTTTTTACAACATAGTATATTTAAACATAAAAAAATATCTAACAATAAACTTAATGAATTAAAAACATGAAACCTATCCATTGTGGAAATTTGCTTATACACCACATTCGCTAGATGGAGGCAGACGACCACGTTGCGGACATAATAACGAGAAATGTGAGTTTTTATTAAGAAAACGACGATGCTTTATAAATTATATATTTTTTAAAAAGTGTGGGTTTAAATAGAAATATTTATTTCATCTTTAGAGAGCATTTTCTTCGATAAAAAAACTAGTTTATACAGAAAAATTGCTTTAGTAAAATTTCAACGAGTAGATAAATATTTATACTTACAAATAATTTAAATAAAAAAGATTATTATCATTTCATCCACAAGTCCTAACTCTTCATACTTAATTATATTTGATACGAACTTAAAAATTATATTTTTTTTTATCAAAATTTGTATTCTATAGCTCATGGATTTATTCAGATCAAAAATTTAAAATTAAAAATCTAGCAGTTTTTTCATCATACTTCGGTAATTTATATTAAAAATATTTGAGAAAATATATTTGGTCTCTAGAAATATTATATTTTATTAAAAAAAATATAACTTTAAAGTTTTATTGTTTCCCTTAGGAGTCAAAAATTAAAATTTCTAATTTTCATTCTTAAAATTCTTATTTATTAGTCAAAGCGGACTTATTAAAAACACAAAGAATATTTTTTTTAGAAAAAGTAGTGCTTCTTTTTTCCAAAATAACAAATATCTTTTTGAGATAAAATTTTATTCTCACGTACCTTTTCGACAAGAATTGGATAAATTGATCATGAGTGGAAAAAAAATCATTCTTGAGTGAAAGTTTTAATATCTGTATTATTCCATCAAAATCTGATTTTTTTCCATCGAACACATTTTATTAAAACCTGTCATATTAATTCAAAAAGACTGCATACTATAACCGAGCAATAAACATAATTATACATTTATGTGTAATATTAATTTAATTAACTGAAAAGTGATAAATAAATACATATATAATGAATTTATCTATAATTTGATATGCATTTCATATATGCAAATAAGTAGAAAAAAATGTCAATGTCTTGTCCGCGACATTTGAATATATAATATTGAGGTTACATTTAAAAACATTAATCCATTCATATAACAAAACGTCCGATCTCTTTCAGAGAAAATATATGTATCGAACCAGAGATACAGATTGTTTCACTCGAAATAGATCCGCCTCTTCATCACGATGTCATTCATGAATGATATAAACATACATTTTTATTTTCGGGTCTAAATGCGTACTCGACTGTATATCACAATACGAGTATATACTGAGAAGAGACATCTTCTCATCGATTTCTCGATTGTATGTCAATATAGGAGAAAATTACATTTACAGGAACTGCGAGTACATAAAAAAGAACGAACATGCTGAATCTACCAGACTTGAAAATTAAATAAAATTAGATGCTACACGTGAAACGAATATATTTGTTATGCTTAAGAATATTCAGATACGATGCTTTTAACATAACAAGAGCAGAAAATCAATTTCAAGTGCAGTGTGTATGTATACACTGCACTTGAAATCGCGTTTTCGAAATCGTGCTTGTGTATAAGAGTAAAGATTTTTTTTTTAAAAAAAAAACTAAATTAAAGAATTAATTGACATCAGAGACGTGTGAGACATGCGAAATTGATTAATTTCTTTATTAAACATGTAATTTTGTAGGTTTTCAAGGTCAGAGATGAGAAATTCATGTCATTCTCGTACAATAAATACAAGAATATAACAGAATAGTTTTAGAAGACGGTATGGCAACCAATGAATCATTGATTCAATCGTATGACTCATTTTTTTCGTCTCAGAAATGACGATCTTGAATTTTAAACAATTTAAATTTGGCTACTTTTATACACACGCGAAAATTATTTAAATAACGTGCGGCGAATAAATGGGACGTTCGAACTGTAAACATACTTTGCTAAATTTATAAATAAAGAATTTCAATTATTACAACTGTATTTGTATTCTATCTAATCTTTTATTATATTGTTCAATCATATATTCTTCGAAATGCATAGAATTAAAATCATTTATCAGGAAATAAAATACAGAATATTGCAAATATTTCAGTTCGTTTTATTTAATTAAATGAACCATAATCAGTAACAAAACGACCTTCTTGAATATATGTTACTAATACCGGAAAGAGATTTCCTTTTATGTTCACCTATTGTTTTATACATTAAAGTCAAGTTTGAATGGAACAAGCCAAAATATGAATTAAAAATAAAAGTGTTTAGAGGTACACCAACTACATTCATTGATTTTCATGATTACATCGAACAGAATTAAGACTCATTTATATTATCGTAGTGTAGAGTGACAAGTTTGTGAAAGAAAAAATATTTAAATATTGTTGACATTAAATCGTAAACAATTATAATAATCATATCTGGTAAACAAGAAAATAAACAAGTCTTTTTATAGAATTATATTACAAAGGTAAAAGGATTTATACAGTTTTAATATTCAACATAAATGAAGGTAACTGTAAATATACATAAAATCAAAAGATGATACAAGATAAATCATAACAGATTTATGTCAAAGAACGTATATAATAAAAAACTTCACTAATGTACGATGAGCATGTTTATAGAAGTAAAGATTTTACTACAAGTTACTATTTTTTTAGACGATTAAACTTTATAATAGTTGATAGTTTATTTTATATAGTCAGATAATTGGAGTAATATTTAGAAAAAAAATATACACTAGAAAACATAATTAAAATTAAAAAATATATATACTTTATAAAATAGACATTGATTTGTAGAAGAAAAGGACTTTTTTGACGAAACTGAAAAATTCATTTGTGAAAACACAAAAAAAAATCAGAATTGACAAATATGCAAAGAATTAAAAACTTCTATTTGTTGTCAGCTGGAAATTTCTCAAAGTATTTGATTGTAGAAAAATTTTAAAGAGATAAATAAAACATAAAAATACTTGGAAATTACTTATTTTTAAAAATATATATTTTTTTTAAAAAAAGAAACATCTTACATGGGGAAAAAATAGATTTCTGATTATAATGCCAGTAGATAAGAAACAACTTTTAAATTTATTCAAAAGTTGTTTTTGCATATTAAAGAAATCCTGTAGAATAATTTACAATACAAGAATTGAATGTTTCAGTTAAAATAAAAACATCGAATTGGTTCGATTCCAAGTTGTATGACATGTACATTGAAAAATAAACAAAAATCTAATATTGAAAATTTAAAATATGATTGAAAAGGATTAACAGAATAAACTTCAAATGAATTTCTGTCAAAAATAGTTCCATCAGTTCTACTCATCTTAATTTTTTAATACGCTAATATGTCTCGAGACTTAATTATTTTTTCGCGTTTGAACATTTCATTAAAGTAATCTCTTTAACCCCTATTTATTTAACTCGTATATTTTGTTCTTAATTAAATTGTTTCGAATAATAACAGGGGTTGCTGCATAGTCACGTGCATAACTCTGAATTTCTGTAATCTACAAACCCCTAAACAAACGTCGTTAATATCAGTATTTCATTCGGGAAAATTTATTATACCTGGCTTGCATTAAGTATAGTAATCAAAAGGGAAAAGATTGATACAAGGATTTTATTTACATTTCATGCAAAAAGATTATTTCAAAGCTTAATAAACTTGGTACATAAAACAATATTTTTGAAACATTAGAACTTTATATGAACATATACAGGATTGATTTTCCTTTCACAATAATATTATTAAGAAATGTTTAAGTGATTCAATTATAAAATGAAATAATTATATATTAACTTTTTATGCAACTTCTTGGTACTAAAGAATTCATAATGAAACAAATTTAAAACGTGTATTAAAATTTATTCAATTTAAATGATTGCTTCTTTCAACCTTCAAACATTTCGACACTTGAATACAATTCACCGTTTTGTTCATCTTGTGATAATTACTTTATTTATGAACAGTTTGTATGAATTGAGTAAAAAGAAAAGAAAACACAAATCGAATTCAAATCTGTTTGTTTGAAGACCTATTGAATGGGTTCAGGCCTTCGACTGAACAGGTGCAAGTGTTAAATCATTTCCATTTGGATGCGTTTGAGAACCGCGAATACGTTTTATAATTACAATCAACGATTGCACCAGAGACCTTGGATGTTCGTATCAATGGCGTAATTGCACAGAACACAGTTCGGATGCACATCGAGTTTGAAGTTGATGTGGTATTATTAGAACTGTACTTTAAGTAAATATAAATACTTTGTTTACAGGCACTAAATGTCTATTTAATTTAAGTTTGTTTCTGTTTCATTTTAAATGTTTGTTAGTTTAGATTTCCTCTGTATTTTCTACTATAATAGTTTCATTATTTTTAATTATCAGTAAATTAGATTTTAAGGTATTATATTTCAAAAAGACATGTTCTTTTATAGAAAAAATATTTGAAAAAATACAGTTTTGGCACTGGTTATATTTACTTTCACAAATTAATTTTGTATTCAATTCCATAAATCATTTTTTTCTGATCAAAAATCATTTTTAATCAATGATCAAATAATTCATTTTTATCGCATTTTTTTGTGATTTGTAGAAGAATGAAAAATTCATTTGTGATTTTATAAATTAATCTTTAAATTATCGTAGCAACTACATTTTTTCTGATCAAATATCCTCAATAATTAATCGTATTTGATTGTTACTAAAAATTTCAAAATATTTACAAAATGACTGATTTTACTTATCATTAAAACTGTTCCTATCTCGAAAGGCTGTTAGTAGTGAATATCTTTCAAGTGTTATTTAAATTTTTACATATTTAGATATTTCGTTTCTCTCTAAAAGTACTGCAACCTTTTTGAAAATAATCCGATTATTACAGAAAACTTTTTTTTGGTCAAAAATGTTCAATAAATGATTATTAACATTTTGATTAGCTGCTTATGTGCATTTTGATTGCAATCCCCTTTAGAGCAGTGATGTACAGAAAAAAATATTTAAATAAAAAAATGCAATCGAATGAAAAAATTAAGACTTACTTGATATAAGACATTTAAAAATCGTTCATATTCTTAACGTTATATTTATATTAAGTACCCCAGACATCTCTTTATAAAGTTTGTCTTTGTTTCTTATAATAAAATTGTTATTAGCAGAACACTGTGTTTTTTCAAATTGAATCAGCAGAGTGATGTCTGTGTTATAAAACACATAAATCATAAAATTAACAAAAGTAAAAAAATAGACAAAAATAAATTGATAAACAATAAAAATTATTTAAAATAATGTATATTTAACCTGAATAAACCGATAAAAAATACTCTTTATTAACAAACGTATTTTTATTTTCAACTATTATTCAAATAATTGCATTTATTTACATTACAATTAATATGGTTTTTAAAGAAAAAAAAATATTAACTATATACAGATAAACAATACTTCACTTTTTATTAGAATTTAATATAAACATTACAATACGAAAAAATGTAAAAATAATTTTAAAGAATAATTTAAGACAAAAAAAAATACATATTTATACCACGAAAGTGAAATGAGCACTGAAAGATCATATAAAGTACACAATTTTATGCGGGAGATCCTGTCACAAGATCTCGGTCTACTTGAGATCAATGTTTTCCATTTGAATGCTTTTCAAGATTAGATATAAAATATTCAATTACAGCTTGATTAGTGTTATTTTTCATCCAATAAATACCGTAATTTATTGATAATTGCATTGATTTCTACTGCACATAACTGTTTTCAAACATTCTTAGCGCTTGGGAATTAAAACGTTCAACGAAGTAGAAAGTTTCGTGTTTACTTATCTGTTTAATTTACCATTAATTAACGTACGGAGTATTTTATGAACGTTGTGTGTTTATATATAAATATATCATTTGTTTGTAACAGATGTTTATACTATTTATTTCTATAAATATACTGCAACACAAAAACACACGCATTGTGTGTAAGTTGACAGATTAAGAGTAAATTTCACTACATATACTTTTCGTTTACGTGTCTTTATATTGTGAACTGTTTAGATTAGTAGTTGATATAAAAATACTTCGATACTTTCTCGGTCTCGACACTGTCACGCTTTGCTTGCAGCTGCGTTAAGTCGTTGTTTCTTTGTTGCAATTTTGTTCAAGTCTTTAGAGTCAAGAACGAATGCAACTGGAGCGACAGATGCAAAAAAAAAATAAAGAAAATGTTTCGATATCTATATGAAAAATAAATAGAATACTTATCTGTTTGTACTCTGGTTTGATTGTAAATAACTTTTTTTTCGTTAGTAAAATATATTTTTTAATACAGTAAAAAAAAACATACAGACTGAACAATTACCTAAATAAATATTTATGTATTATTTATACAAATAGAAAATATGATTACAAATGTATTAAATAGAAGTTGACAACGACAGTACATGATTTTACATCTTTTTTTGTGATTTTCTAAAAAAAAAATATACAGTGTGGAATATTTCCCAAGTTTAACGTGGAAATTGCATTTCTTTTTGCATTATGATTTTTCTTATACACTGTTGATATCTATTATTATTTCACAGTGCTTATTGCTGATAACTTAATACAATTTTGATAAAAAAACGTTCTAATTTTAGCAATAAATGGATATTTATCTTAGCTGAATTAAAAAACAGATACGGTCATTTATGATAGATCTATTTAATGATTGATAAATTGTATACAATATTTGTATTTATTTTTTGTCGATATTGTAATTATTAATAATGCTTTTAGACGACTGATTATTACTTTGGTATATATATATATATATATATATATATATATATATATAAATATATAAATTCTGGTTGCAGTTATAAAAATAGAATCACAAATTTTCAACATTACTTATATAAAATAAATGTGATTTTTAAACTCATAGAATTAGGCTGCTAAAATAATATTTAATATTCTTTTTTAATCACAGAGTCTTTTTAAAGTTGTTTCTTACCTTTGAGGTCATTATTTTTTTTTCTTCCATTAGTGGAAAAAAAAAGATAAATAGTACCCCCAAGGACAAGGAATCTCATTGAAAATTCATTGATCGTTCAGTTCTGAATTAAATGTTTGTATTTGAATCAATCTTCAATTCAAAATCGAGGTTACTAATTTTTTGACATGGAGTCTATGAAAAAAAATATACTCTTCTTTCAAGTTATTTAAATTTTAATCATTACTAATGTAGCAAACATTCAAAAAATTATGCTTAACTTGGCTACACTACAATAAAGTAATTCTTAAAAACTAGTATTGTTCAAGAGTATGAATAAATTTAAAATTATATAGCTTTATAGGGTCTATTTGTCCTTTAATAATACTTAAGTTTTCGTATATGATTTTTTTCTGTTCCACAATTCATACAATTACAGAACGTTACGTTACCTCGATTTGACTGTTCATTCATCTGGACGAAATTTTATTTACATTTCTAAAAATTATTTAATTCAAATTGCGAATTTTCTCGCTTCAGAAAAAACGATTATACCCGAAAATAGAATATATATTTTTTCTATATAAAAAAAAAACAGTTAAAATAATCACTATTTTCCTATAGTTATACCGTGACACTTATTATTATTCTATTTTTTCCGCTGCATATTATTAAAATGTTCAATTGGAGAACTGTAATGTATTGTAGTGTAACAAGAGACGACACTGCATAAAAGTAGTGTGATGTATGTTTTTGCAGAATTAACATCCTGTGTGTGTTTTTTTTCTATCAATCTAATATATATATATATATATATATATATATATATATATATATATATATAATATATAATATATATATATATAATTAGTTTAAAAATGCTAAAAATAAATAACGAAGATAATTTATTCACAATTTAAATAAAAACATAGTCTTTAATATGCTTTTATTAAATTTCAGAATTGTAATTTATTCAAATTTTATGGACACACCGGAATCATTATTTTTAATATAATCATAAAATAGGAGAGTGTTTTATTCAAATTAACTAATTTATATATATATATATATATATATATATATATATATATATATATATATACATATATATATATGAATAATAAATTTCAACAGTTTTACTACAGTAGACGTACTTGAAAATCGCTGCAAACGATTTGATAATGTTGCAATATAAACTTTATTATTAGTACGATTTAAACTAATTTTTGTTATTTTTTTATGCATGTATAAAAATATTTTTACGGTCATATTACTTTGTCTTAAATACATTTTATGTTATTTAATTTAATGCACTTTATCGTACCTAATAAATGTATTTGAATGGATTGTGTCTGAATAGTTCAGATGGGATTTAAAGTAAATTACTTCAAGAATGTAATTCTGTTAATCTTAAGTCGAAATCAAATTTTAGAATTGTAGGTTTTAATGACCGTGTGTGTATTTTTATTTATTTTTTTGATGTAAAAGATGTTTATGTTTAATTGTTCATCTGTTTTACGATGCAGTGCGCTTGCAAATATATCCATAGATGTGAAATAAAAAAAAGTTCTGGCTGCAGAATTAATCTTACTACGTCGTACTTCATAATTCCCTTAAGAATGTATTTATTTATGAGATTTGGTTGTGAAAATAAATTAAATAGAAAACGTTACGCGATTTTAGAACATTTTGAACATTCGAAACTTTCTGAAAATAAAAAAAATAAGGCTGGTTCGAACTGTTGGTATTAGATAATTGGTGAAAATACATATTATGTATAAATATAAAATTGAAAAATTACTACTAACTAACTTTTTTCACCATTCAGTTAGTTGGATGTTAATTTAGAAAATATTTTTTTAATTTAAACCGAAGTAAATGTAACCAAATTTCTATCATATTTCAAGTAAATAACAAACTTTTATGAGACTTATTAAAACAAGATTGTGTAAAAAAATTAACAATCATTTTGGCATAATTTTTCTGAAAAAACTTGTAAGTAATCTTGTTTGCAATATAATTTGTGGTACTTTGACTATATTTATAATCACAAATTCATTTTTCACTCTTTCACAAACGTTAAACTTTTGTTTGATCAAAAATGATTACTGATCACTTATAATTTCCACATATACTTCGATAGCGATGCACAATCAGAGCATTAAATAAAAAAAAATAGTTTATGGGACACAAAACAATTAATTTTCGAGAAAGCTTTAATTTTACAACACATGCAATATTTTTACGCCAATTGTGATATTTATTTTATTTTAAAAACATGGATTAATAAAAGCACAATCCTATCATACCTGATATTAAAATCTTAGGTAAAATATAAATTGATTGAAGATACACGTATATTTATAAATAGTTGAAAATAATAGAATGAAAATAATTTGACTACAACACTATTTAAATCGAAACATAAACAAAAAGGGTGAAGTAATTAATAACAAAAATGGAATAAAATGATAAAGTTGGTAATTTTATTTATTTTTTAATTCAGTTCATGTAGATATCAATCTAGTCACCTTGCATCGATTTTATTTATAAATAAGCATAGGAAAACAGAGTAGTTTGATAAACACGTCGTTTAAATATTTAATTATTTTTTAAGGTTCCAAATACCTGTTAATAAAAACATTTTCAAACACAATTTATCGTGTTAAGTTGATGGATTTTTTTATTAACAGAAGTTTTACGTGTATGCACTAATATTTCAATGTTATGATTGTATTATAGAATGTTAATAAAGTGTTAATTGTATGTACAACCAAAATAAAAACCAAACAAAGTAATAATCAAAATGTTTTGATACGCTCATAAAATAGAAATGAATTAATTAGATATTTATCAGAACCTTTAATGAAAGTACTGAATTAATAGAAGACTTTTTATGATATGTTATTTCTAATTGGTAACTTCTTGAAAGTTGATAGTGAGTTTGCATTTTATTTTTACATATTAAAATATGAACGAGGTGTACATTGATGAGTGAAATTAACCAGTTCATTAAAAAGTACATCTTTCTTAAAAAACATATCGCTAATTATACATTTACAATATCTTAGATGGATTTTGAAAAAATTTTGAAGATTAAAATTATACGTGAAGAATTTTTTTCTGATTGATTACTGACGACAACAAAAAATAGGTTAGTGTGGAAATGATCCGATACTAACGGTGAATCTGTATTTAAAAAACGAATCAGTCATAATGAATACAAGTAAACGGAATAAAACAAATCCAGGCTTGCAAGTGCAAATATGTTTCAGTAGTACCAAAATACAAACAATTCACTGTATGCATTTCGAATACAAAATCGAAAAGTATTACGTTGAAACGATGCCAAAATTACCATCTGACAACCTGACGAGAATAGTCAATCGTGTATGTTTATTTTGACAGGATAAACAGTTCGTTTCAATTTGCACGCGAAAAGAGAACCGCTCCGCGAAATAAAAAAATAATCCAACCCGGTTCTTCCCGCTCATTTGACATCTAATGGTGTGGCGCAATTGTCAAGGTCAAATGTCATTTCGCTTTCTGGAAAATACCACCAGAGTGTGGTTTGCACGTGAGTCACATGAAACCCGTACGACGATTCTCGATCCCGTCGATGGCTCCACGGAAACAATTTCGACGTACGGCCGAATCCATCATACGATAAATATATGAATTCATTACGCAATGTTCACTTTCATATGGAATTTACAAATGGAGCCATTCTCTTGCGAGACTTAACCGACAAGTCACACCCAAAGCATACGAATCATAAACTATTTTATTGGGAATAACTGCTACGTACCTTAATGATTAATTCAATCTCTGGCACTCCACTGCCGTTCGTCCCATTTTCATTTACTTCGTCCGCCATTATGTAACGATGTGTATCACAAAAACAATCGAGTTTTAGATGAAAAAATATAAATTTGTATTTATTAGAAAACACACTACTTATGCTACACTATACTCGTACAAAAGCGAAATCTCTACTAATCTATCATGCCGGTTGAAAAAAACAACTCTTGCCGTTTTACCGCTTCTATGGTAACAACAAATATTTCTTACCGAGCGAAATTCAGAAACCAGTCTCTATAGAAGGTGAGTTTTAGGTCTACGCTGTGGCATAAAATCTGAAACGTGTAAAACGAGATAAAAGATTGGCCTTTCCATGCGAGGAATGGGGGGAACGGTGCTGTTTCGAAAAGCAAACGATGGCATCTGTTGTCATTATCTCCATGTCCACACCACTGAAACGCTCTATCGACCATAGTTCTCAACTGAACATACCGTTCGTATGAATTCTTTTTAGAAAAGGTTTATATCTTTACTCGACTAAAATTATACTTTTAAAAATTAATCTAAACTCTTTACTTATACCATTAAATATTTAAAAAAGATATTCCAGAAATCAGAATTTCAAATTATTGAAACAAATGTAATTGAGATAACAAAAACATGTCCTTGAAATCAATCACAGAATCAAAACGAAATATTAAGTTCTAAAATTAACATTCAAGCACCGTAATGAACACATATGATTAGCTCATAAAAGAGAAACTAATTACTGAAACTAACGCAGTTATCATTTTAAATTTAATAACTATTGCATGGAAAAATACGATAATCAGAAAATATAAGGAGAAATCTTAAAAAAAATTAGTCAGTTCTTTTTTTTTCGCAACTAAATCTGATGAGGTTTGAAATAAATAGATTTCAAGTGGAAAATTCGTATTATTTGAACAAAATAATTATCTGTGTTAAAAGTAAACAAATGATAAATTAAATAGAACCCGAAATTCAGATCAAAATCAAATATAATATCTGATAGTAATATAAGAATAGAATTTAAAGTGCTAAGAGACAAATAACATAATAACAGACAATTATAAATAAAAATATGATATGGTGTACAAGCGAAACTCGTATTATTAACGATTTAATTTTGTAATTTAAAATAGACATTTTTTTAATTAGAATTTTAAAATTGAACTTATTGATATAAGTCAGTCTGTAAGGGAAAATAATGAATTAGAATTGAAACAGTTTTATTCAAATCTATTCAGTAAGGTTATATACAAATTGCAAGAATTTATTTTAGATAATTTTAACTAAAAATGTCAAAACATCGATTTAATTCTTTAGACAAATTATGTGTCAGATTCAGTTTAGATATCAGAATATGGAATAAATTCGGAAATTTTCAAGAATTAGTAAACTGTTTTATTAGCTTTCATGATTCAAAACAGTTCTTAATAAGTACTGTGACTAAATTCAGTTCCACAAACCAATTTTACTGTAAAGTTTGTAGATTGTATTAATCTTTATTTTTGTATGGTTAAATATTTTCTATTTAAATACAATTTAAATGTTTAATATTTATTATTTGTAATTAATTGGCAGAGAATTATTAAATACACAACTGAATAAAAAGATGAGAATGAATAATATTTAGTACTTAAATAAGTGTTAAATTAAATAATGAATATTAGGTAATGATTTGAATTTATTTGATATTTAAATTCTTTTATATAGATTAACAACAAATATAGTTTTTCAAATTATTTTAAAATACTCACTGGTCATAAAATTTCGTACAAAATTATAATTAATATAACATATATTAGTTAAAATAATATTTTACGACTTTTTTGTAATATGATTAAATATTCTGTTCAAATACAATTAAAATATAAATATTTATCCAAATGTCTAATCTAAATTTATTTAACAGTTAATATACATTGTAAAGAGTAGTCAGTTTAGATAAGCTGTTATATGATTTACGATTACTTATCACAGGTTTGAATGAAAAAATAAATAGAATTATTGCATTCACTACTAACACAAGATTGGAATTAAGTAATGATTTCTAGACAGTAACTTGAAAACAGATTCTTATTTAAGTTCTTTTGAATATGTTTCGAATAACTTTTTTCTTTTCGATTTGTTTATCATTTAATGTTGAATATTTGATACAAAGTTATTTGAAATAAAACAGGTGTTAGTTCAAATAAAGATACGAGAGTTTAGATTGTATAAATAACTGATAAGAGAGTGAAATTTGATCAAATAGTGTAAGTATATTTTTTCGTTTTATTTAACTACTGATATAATTAATCAAATATGTTAAGAATGCATAAAATATTCCTGAAATTGAATCTTTTACATTAATGATTAACGGGTATGTTAAAAAAATATAAAATGGAATTCATTTTTATAAATGTATTATTGACGGCACATTTTTGACAGAAAATAATACTTGATTAAAATCTTTAAGTAAGTTTTTAAATACAAAATCTGAATATATAATTTTTTTTTGTGAAAATCAAAAACGGGACTGTATTCCAAAAAAGATGTATTCAGAGATAATTTGTGTGGATATAGAATTTGTAGCATTAAAAAGCGGTGAGAAAATTAAAATATGATTTTTTAATCATTAATATTTCTATTCCTATGTTTTTTAATTAATTTTGGAAGTAAAAATTAGTAAATTATTTTTTTGAAATAGCAGTAGAAATTCTATTAATTAGATTTTTAGAAATTCTACATTTTTTAGAAATTCTATTAATTATTTATATAATTTTAAAGAAAGAAAACGCGAATTTAAGTATTCATTCATGGAAAAATTAAGAATAGAAAAGTAAAAGTAAGTTTTCTAATAGGTTTTATTACTAAATTTTCACACAATAAATTGTGTGAAAATTTAGTAAGAATGGAAAGTAAGGAATAACTGAAAAGAGGAAGAAACGAAAAAATACGATAAATAATAAAATATTTTGGTAATGTGGCCTTATTTATTTTCATAAAGGAATTTTTTACACTCCTGAAACCAAAAAATCTTTTCTAATCAATAATCATCAATAATGGATTATTGATCATTCTTGATGTTACTTAAGCGCATTTAAATAGTAATGTCATCATCCTCTAAGTGAACAAAAACATTGTTTTTTATTCATCTGTCAAGGGATATAAGTATGAAAAAAAATGTTTATGGGTTTATAAGAAAGGATATACTTTTTTCAGTATTTTAAAAACAGAAAAATGTTTTGGAAATCCAATTTTTTTTACTAGTACACAGAAAACTGTTTAAAGTAACATCATAAAGAAATGTGTGCATTTCTAAATTTTATTTTATTTTATTTAACTTAGATTTTAAGATATTAATTTTTTCTATTTTATCATATAATGATCTGAGAATAATAGTACCGTTATTATAATGCGTATAAGCAACAATTAATAATAATTTATTGATGATTTTTGATCAGAAAAAATTATGGTTTATGAGATGAAAGAAAAATTTTCTTTTTAGCCATAGGGCCAAAACTTTTGTGACAAAATGAAAACGTTTTGTAGGAAAATGTATTTATTATTCATTTACATGTTTTCTTAAAATTATATGAATGTTATTTATTCATTTTGAAAGAATAAATATATTAGTTACAATATATATTATAGTAAGCCACATATCTACATGAATATAATTTGAGAAAATCATTGATAATTCCTATCAGTAATTAAAATCAAGGGTTATGTGTTATTCGTATGACAAATATTTACAAAAATTAATATATCTGGTAACATATCAGTTGAAATATCTTGAAATTTTTATGATAATATTTTATTCTAGAATTTCAATGCTAAATATCTAAAGTAAATTCTCCATACTATTATCTTCCGCTTGTAAAATGGTATAAGATTGTTCAGATATTAAAATAGGTCCATCAGAATTATCTTGTGAAGTTGAAAGTCTTTCTTTTCTACTTGGCATGCTGTGTTTATCGCTTCGTTCTTCTCCACATATTTCATTCAATATATTATCCATTATGTTTATTTCATTCAATATATTATCCGTCATGTCCTGTTCATTCACGGTTTGTATCTCAGATAAAGTTGGCAACATCGTCAACGAGGATGCAGCGTGTAGGTTTTCCTCTTTGATTTTCACTGATTTATTTAATGATCTGTGTGATTTTTTCGAAAGTTGTTGAAAGTCAAAAGATGATATAGAGTCATTACTAGATCTATTCATACACTGACTAAATATATTCCGATGTTCGTCTGTATATCGTACTATCGTTAAATTGGAATCAGTACTCAATGAATTACTGAAATTGTGTATTACGGAATTTGATGAAGAAACACATGAACAGCTTTTTGACCACGACTGTTCTCGTGAAAAATCGTCTCCAACATTGTCAGATTTTTCGCTTGGTGGCGGAGCTGACAGTTTTAAAGCTGTAAAGATGTAAAGCAAACAAATATTTAATAAAAATATACGAATTTAAAGTTGTTCGATTCGACTCGACAGTTTAGTTCATTTTATTTGAATTATAATTCGATAAGATCGATTTGTTACCTTGTTCCTCTAGTTGTGGTCTAATTAATGCAGGATCAATATGACTGACCATATCACTTTCAAGACAGTAAAGACCGGCATTAAACTTCTCTTCGCTTAGAATTGAAGGACAGTCACGGTCATCAATAATATCTGGTAGTGGTCCATACACTGTTGACACACTATTTGAACTGTCACTCCAGTCATCGTTATCAGCACAGTGGCATAAATTAATTTCGAAATATTGCTCGTCGATCGGTTGAACTTTCTGTTCGAACTCGTACATAATACTACTAGAAATTAATATACTCGGAACTGGAGATTCGAAATTCGTAGGACTGTTTTCTATTACTGTCAATGTTTCATTTCCATCGATCATTTGACTGAAATATAAATGAAAATAATTCAAACAGCTATTTAAAATTTAAGAGATGTCAGTTCTTAAAAATATTTGAAAATAGTGAAAAAATAATATATATATATATATATATAAGGTTTAATTGGAAAAATAATTGTATTAAAAAATGTTAAGTAATAAGATGAAATATCATAAAGTGAAATTGTCCTTATTTTTTAATAATGTAATAAAATTACCCGAAAGCTACATAGTAATAATCCATCCATGGTTGTGGATTTAATGTAATGAAAAATTGAGTAGAATTTCTTCTATGTTTCCCATCATGACACATCGATAAAACTCCACGTCGGTTGTGTGGAATCTGGTATCCTTCACAAACTTGACTTTCATGTTTCAAATGATATCCACCGACTTGAATCCATCCGCTCTTGCATATCCTATTATTTTTATTAAACAATTCAAACACGTCTGATTTTTGAACAATTATCTTATTTTTTATAAATGTAAACAGAATATTTATATGAAAAAAATGCAGTGTATTTTAATTAAGAAAATTATGTAAAAGTATTCAAAAAATTACAAAAAGAATATTAATATTGTTTTCTTCAAGTATTCACTATTGAATCGCTAATACTATTTTACTACGACCAATTTCGGTACTTGTAATACCTTTAGATACCTTAAATATTGATTTTGAAATGGTCAGAGTCAAATTCATTGTTTTGTTTTCTTTACATTTACACACTTACGTGTGATAATTTTAATTAAATGTATTATACTTAAATATTTAACTTATTTAAATAGACAATTAGATGACTATATTGATTATTGTCTTTTTTATGGGAAAAAGTGAATTTGGAAATGATTTTCGAGTTTATAATGTTTTACTGCACGATCCTTTATTATTATCTCCGTAGAAATGTGCAAAGCAATAATTAAAAATGATCAATAATTAATTATTGAACACTTTTTATCAGAAAGTTATGTGTTTCGTAGAACGAGTGAAAAATTCATTTTTAAAAGTAAAAAAAATAAAAATTAAATTATTTCAAAATACAATTAAAGTGTATGAATGAATCATTGTTTAATGTTTCATTAGCATTAATTTTATTCAAGTTTTGTCTTTTTTTTCTTGCTATTAGATTTGGTTTTAGTTTACCGAGTTAAATGTCTGGAGGAATGATTGAGAGTTGTAATATATTTCAGTTTATCAAGATCCACGAATAATTTTCTTCGAATTAAGATTCTTATTTCAAAATATCAACAGTATTGAAAATAATCTTTCAAAAACATTTTTGTGAAACAAAAATTTACTACAGTCATAGATGATGTACGTGTACTTGTTTATTCGTTTGAAAATCGATTTAAAATTTTTTAATACTTTTTATACTTTTTTTTCAAAAAATGCAACAAAATTAAAACGAAAGTTAAGTAAACATTAATCGATTTTATACTTTTATTTAAACTTTGTGCAAAAGCACTAAAATACATTGACATATATTGCTTTTTATTTGAAAATTAAAATTTTATACCTGTGAATTGGTGCTCCTTTATAACCACGTTTCTTTTTGTTACATAAACGTAGAAAGTTTTTACATGTATCAGGCACTATATCAGTATACAACTATGAAGAAGCAAAGATCGTTTCAAGATTAGTTAATTTTGGAATTATTATATATATGTTTTACTTACTTCGAATACTAGTTCTCCAGCAATAAAATCGTCTATTACAACCACTAGACGTACAAATGTGTGCTAAAAATATGCAATAATAATTATTACACACATACACATACACACACACACACATATATATATATATATATATATACACGAAATTACCTCACTATCTGTAATTAATTTCTTAAAATGTTGCATTCCTTGTAAAGGATATTCTTTGTACAAATTGATTCTGTATTTTTTGGATAAAAACGTAACCAAATCTTCATCACTGCCTATAAATTGATCGTCTATGTAAACAAGTACCGGATTTTTAACTTGATAATATTTTCCACCATAGAATCTCCTTTAAAAGTGAGTATTTATTAACATGGATAAAGTAATTCAAACATTTATTATGCGTTTGATCTTGGATGTTAGTTAGAGTTTGGAATGAGAAAACTATTTTTGTTTATATACATCTATTAAGGAAATTTGTGAAAAAATGTTAAGTTGTAAAAGATTAAATAGTAATAGATCTTAGTAGACAAAATTTAATTTAGAACCCATCTGTAAAACTAAATTAATTAATATATATATATATATATATATATATATATATATATATATATGGGCTTTTATAATTTTTTCTTATATTTTTCTTTAATAAATATAAAGTGTAATTCTCAGATAAATACTTTAAATTTTGATCGTTTATTTTAAAACCTTTGAAATTTTAAACAAATAGATTCAATTGTGAAATAGTTTTTAGTCCTAATTGAAAGATTGATTTATGCAAATAAAAATAACCCAACTAATCTATATTTTCATACACAACTGTTTTTGATAGTTCTATTAATCATACACTTAAATAATATTTGATTGATTAATTACTGGAGATATCATCCAAATTCTATTAGAATTATGAAGAAGCTAAGATTAAATTCATTTAAAATATTTTCTTAGAAAGAAATCTTTTCATTACTCATTTATTTCCACTCACTATAATTGTTTATAATTAATTTTTATTCAAATAAAAATAATTTACTTACTGTAAATATAAAAGATGTTCATCCCATTCAAATCTATACACTGGAACGATTTCTAGATGAGGAAATCTGTCAGGCCACGATCGAGCGATATGTTCAGCGAACGTTTTCGCTCTTTGAAAATTTAAATGTGTAACAAGACCGACGATTTTCAATTTCAATGGTCTGTCACTAGTCTCAACTGTAACCTTCGGAATTTCCATTTCGAATATATGTAAATTTTATTAAACTAGATATTTAAATAAAATTATTTTTAATTTAGATGTCATGTACATATATTCATTTTATAATTTAATGACAACAATTTGTTTCGGGTATCGTGTTTATTAATCAATTTATTCACTATTTTATTTAATATATTAATATTTTATAGTTTCTATGGATATCACGATGCATTTCTCTAGACTTTATATATTGTTTTTGTAATCGATTTTTTTTGCACATAAAAATGTACCGAAATCAACAGAAGTTAATTGTTTGTTTGGTAATCCTACATGATTAAGGGGTTTGCATAAATTTGAAATCTTGAAAAAGTCGATTTTTTTTGCATATTATTAAAGCTTAAGGTATTCGGTTTCATTATCAAAAAGAATGCTATCGAAATTTTAAGAATTCACCGAGATAAAACGATTTAGTGGAGGCGGTTCGCAGCAGTTCGGTGACTGGATGATTTTTTGATATGCTTTTACATTTGTTAACAATAAACAAATATGCGAGACAAAAATCGATCTTTTTTTCAAACGGCTGCCATTTTTGCAATTTTCATAATTTCAAAAAAGTATCCGGTCACACTAGAGTTCTTGTATTATATTACATGGACATTATTCTGTTTTTGGTGTCAGATCAACGCAGTTGCTGAAATCATGTACACCGGTTGACCAAACATAATGCAGTCCTTTAATTTATTTATAATATCTTCATAGTTTGTAGAAATTTTTCAATAAAAAAATCAAGAGAGCTTATTTAGGATATGTATTTAATGTGTACAAAATTTTAAAGCTATAAAATTAATATCAACATTAAAAAAATGATAAAAAATGGTACTACTTTTCGAAAGGCAAACTTATGCAAGCCTCTTAAATGTAATGAGGTAACTTTCACAAATTAATTTTTCATTTACCCTACTATCAGAATATTTTTGATTAAAAATTTTCAGTAATTAATTAATGATCATTTTTAATTGCTTATAAATATTTCGATGATGATGCCATTATTTTTAGTTTACTAAGATATATAAATCTTCTTTTCATTTTCCTGTGCTTCGATGCTTTGTGGGTCATGGGATCGTCAAAGAAATTCACGTAAGAAACAATTGATTATGGTCAATAATTAGTTTTTTTAATAAATTCTTTTTTTACTCGTCAAACATTTTCGATAATAAATTATTCAACATTTTCAACACAGAGTGAAACATTCATTTATAAAAGTGAATTTAGCCAAGGCATCAAAACTTTATTGTGATTAATGTAATAACTTAAAATAATAGTCAAAGAAGATGCAGGTTATTTAAAAAAAGCACATCGGTGTTTTCAAAATTTAAATTTAATTCTTATAGCCCATATATTATTTATATACAATACAAAATAAATCACAATAATCAGTAAATTAATAAAATTCAAATAATAATAATTATTTTTTTTTAATAAAGTAGGAATGTATATTTACATTTTTGGTTGAACTGATAGAACTAACTAATATTCCAGAGGATTTAAGACATTTATCGAATTATAGATATTTATATTTCTTATAAAGTACAACTATCTACAATAAATATGAATTATTTTAAAATATACAACCGTACGTGAGCTTGAATATACTGTAGAACCAGTACACTTCGGAAACTTAAAAGACTTACTTACAAATTATTATTTTTTATTTTTATATACATTTAGCTTAATTTTAATGGAGATACATACATATTTTCAATGAAATTCTTATTGGAAATTTGTAATTATGTATATTTTTGAAATGATCAAGATTTGAGGAAAATGTTTATTATATTATTATACTGCATAAATAAATATTTTATTATTTTAAATATTATATTATGTGTATTTTTATAGATTCGTTCAAGTTAAAGAACAAATATTGAATATATTTTAGATGAATGAGTGAATATTTTCTAATTTTTCAAAACTGTGTTCTAATGAAACAATGGGTTCCTTTTTTTAAAAAAATCAGTTCTGTTTAAAGCAATCAGCAGTTTAATACAAGTTTTAATTGTTTTTAATAGAACAAGAGAAAAATAAAATAGATTTATCCCAATTTGTTTATAAATATGTATATATATATACAACTTAATTATAACAAATTCAGGAAATATTGTACAAATGTGTATATACATTTTATAAGGTACCATATTTTTAATGAATAAAATACATACACTTGTTTAAGAGATCAGTCATAAGGATATATTTATTTTGTGTCAATTTTTGTTTCTAGACGTATTACTACGTATTTAATAACTACTTATTTACTGTCTTTATGTTTGTTATCTTTCTAAGAGGTCTGAAGCACCACACACTTAATTGGACATAATACACATTTGAAATTTCTGTCAGTAAGGTCTCCAAACACTAGACGGGTCTGTCGTGACCCCTTGTGTATGATTTCCACTGCCTCGATCGACATCTTGCAATTGTCCTTCGACCGCTATCGGCGTAGCAGTCGGCACAAGACCGATTTCTATCCCTCGTGCCGGACTGAAGGTCAATGAAGCGGTATCATGGGATATATATTGGTCCAATCTTTCAGTGGCTGCTGTCCCATGTAAATGTAAATGTATTTGATTTTGATTTACCGTCGAATATAAATGTGGGTATAGTACCATTGTGGGAGCAGTGTTTGTTGGTGCTAGGTATTGATTCTGCGTATTGTTAGATGGTGGTGGGTAATAACTGTTATAGTTGTTCGCGTAGCTCGAATTCGATGTCCAGTTGTTTGGATAATACGTGTTGTCACTGTAACGAGGACTCGAACATAGTAATGGATCGAGTTCTGAACCTGATGAGCCTACACCAGGCGTGATTGATTTCGATGTTGAACCGAACATATGAGGTCCTGGGGGAAGACTTGCTTGACCTGATGTATAATCGTGATTAGATGGTTCGGGAAGTACTAGAAATTTGGAATAATTATTATATATATGAAAATTAGAAAAAAAACATTTTTATGAGAGATAACTTTCAATATTTATTCATTAAAAATAAATGAACAAGCATGACTAGAAGAAATTATTTCAAGATTAGAATAGTTTTTTTTTATTATATTACACAGATATCCCTTTGATAGGATTTACATATCTTAACTATTTGATTATGGAATTATTTTGGTTTTAAAAGTTCTAATTAACATGGATCCAATCTACAACGCTTTTTCAAGAAAATGAGAATATTTTTTTTATTGAATCTGTAATTTGTATAATTTAATTAAAATTTAGACCACACTATAGAGAACATTATATTACATTCAATGCTTTACAACAAATACTCTGCTTGTCTAGTCCCTACTCTAAATAAATTAACAGTTTTCATCACAATGTCTTGATCATTTTTGATATGAGAATCGCAGTCTGTTATTGTCCTATTGACAGATCATGGATTTCATGTGATGCCAGATAAAGTAGGCAAAAACTGAAAGCTATGATTATGTTTTTGTTAGAACAATTCGATAAATCTAACGATCTGAAAAATTGAAGTAGAAATGCATCTATTTTCTTACTATAATGAGAAATGTTCAAACGAAACTAAAATTTCAAAACGAAGAGATAAAGCGTGTCGTACTGATAGAGCACCATCTCTTCTATGCCTAGAAGAATAACATCTTTTCACAGCAATGGCAGATTTTCTTGTAGAAAATGCAAGTAGCGTTGAGATCTTAAGTGATTTTTAAATACAAATTATCTGTTGAGTAAGTTTTCAATAATACATATTTATCGAGAAGCAGGATTGGATATGTGCTAAAAAAAATTATTTTTCTGACAACATATCTGGACCGTGTTAATCAAAATTTTTCGACTTAAAATAATTTCAAGATCCGCAGTTAAGTTACAAATATTCTATTCGGGTTATTCTGTATATAAAAAATATTTTTTTGATAAAAGTACATTGCTTTAATTTTAATTCAATAATTATCAAATGACAAACACTAAATGGAATAAACAAGTAATTATTGTTTGTGATAAAACCGCAATAAAAAGAAATAATGACGCTGTCATAAAAATTTACTAGAAAAAGCATGTCATATTTAATGTAATTGCGAAACAAAAATATATAATAAAAATTCTACATTTAGAAAGTATTAACACGGATTATTTTTTAATTAAAAAAAAGAAATCAAATTTAAAATTTTATCAATTACAAATAAAATAAATTTTTTATTGAAAAATCGTTATTTTCTTTCAATAAAGTAAATATTTCATAATAAATTAATCAGAAATAATTTATATTCTCAAATGAAAATATCTATCCTTTTTTATTACTTTAATAACATATTCTGTTCATTTTAATTTAACTCACCGGTGGGTAAATGAAGAGCAGAACCATGACTCGCCGGTTCTTGATGTGCTTCGTAATAACCACCGGTTGGTTGTAATGGAGAATAGGGTGAATATGTAGTTGAATAACTCCACGAATCGGCCGGTTGTGATCCTATTACACTCCCAGATGATTCTGAAACGAAATAAAATAATTGTTATTTAATTTTCAGTATACAACGTGTCTTATAACGAGAAAAAAGTATTGAGTTTATTTTAAAAGAAAAGGATAAATTAATATCTAAAGATTTTGGTTTTTAAAGAAAGATGTTATATATTTTAAGATCATATTTGAATCTCAATATGTTTAAATCCTTTGCATTCACAAGGCCAGCTGTACGGCTCAAGTTCTTAAAGGTGTTCTACTCCTACGGTCAGTGTCACTGCCCACATTTTATCATTTACAGATAAAAGCTTTGATAAGCGCTCGTCCGTCAATGACATGGGGTATTTATACTTTTCTATGTTTATCATATTCTTATCCTAATTGGTAGTATGCCAAATTCTGATCTGCTATATAGCCTAATTGCCTGGAGTGCAAAAGGTTAAAATATTAAAAATTTAAGGAAATCGTTTAAGTTTCCTAGTATTAATTTTCTATTAAGAATTCTTATGCGACTTGCACTAATGTTTAAAAATGAAACGATCTTACCTTGAAAAACTAATCATGCTTTTAAAAATATTTAGTTAATGAAATGTTATAAAAAATAATTTAATAAATTTAAAAGACTACATTATAAACATTTCATTTTATTTTTTTTTTAAAATACGAAACTATATTTCATATGATTTTATTTGAATTGAATATCAGTTTCTTTTTGTAAACGAATTTAAGTAATTGTCTATTTTATACTCTATGTTTATTACCGCATCACATGAGTCAGGCTAACGGATTTTTTATAAAATGAAATGCTTGTAAGCACTGAATTCCAGAAATAAAACGACAATAATAGCTGTATTTATTTACATCCGTGGAACAATGACATTCGTCAGATATAAAATTGAAATTAATTTTCAGAAAACATAAACGAGTTCCAGCAATGTAATGTACGAGATATAAACGTGCATGTGACCGCTATTACCAGACACTGATTACATTTTGTTAGTGACATGTGACATTATTGGATGAATCATACCGGTACCTTTCAAGCTTTTTGTCAAACATGTGCGTTTTAATTATTTCCTCGACTCTCATACCATTCCTTCTTTATTTGTACGCTAATACAAGCGATACTCTGTCTTTATCCTACGGATTTGATTCCTTTTTTTAAATTTAACTGTTTGATAAGTGGGTGTACTCTTATTACTGATTCTATTTTTTTTATTAAACTAACTGCGTTGGTGTATCATGAATATAATATTTTCATTAACAGCATGATCACTGAATAAAAATAGAATAGACATACTTATTTATGGATTTTAAAGTATGGTAGTTTATTAATACAGAAAATAACATTATAAATTTTTTTGTAAAAATTTGTCTATCATATCAAAATAATCTATTTTGTTTTGAGATGTACTCTTGTATGAATATTTGTTTTGTTACTGAGTTGAAACTATAATAAATCACAATTTAATGTTCAATACAATACACTACTTATTTTCATAATTTCAGTGTCTTATTTTGTAGAATAATAACTTAGATAATAAACATTTCATTCGAAACGAACTTACATGTCAGAAAATTGACTATTATAGAACTAACTTTTTCCTGGAAACTAGAATTGCATTTCTCAGACTCGAATAATTAGTTTACAAGGATATATTTTTAGTGTTTAATTTACGAGCACAAAATTGACCAGTAACTAAATAAATTAATACTAAAAATTGCTAATTTATTTTTGTATACTTTTTTTATTTAGAAGAATCTTAAATTAAATGAACTAAAAATTAAGTATTAATGTTTGTATATATGAATATTTTAGTATATTAAAGTTACTAGAAGAAAAACTCTTAACCCGAGCAAGTGTTGCTCTTGAGGATATGGTTGGTTGGTTATGTGGGATTTAAAGGTGCGTCGATAACTAAGGTCATTGGTGCCTGATATTGTGGATCACTTGAGTGTTTTCTTCATATTAACAGGTTTACGCGTGCTTTTTAATAAAATATTAATTTATTAATTGTGAAATTATTTTGATTCTAAATTATATATATATATATACATATTAATGACATTTCAATTTTTAATGTAAGAGAGAAAGGTTCTGTTGCAACAGAGCTCTCTTTATATCACCGGATCTTACTTATTTTTTTAAATTTGTAATTTTACTAAGATTTGATTTTTCGTTGTTAAAACTTTTAGAATAACATATTATTTCCCAATTCCCAAACAATACAGTAAAATGAAATCAGTCTTTTCTTTGACTACCTTTTCTACCTACGATGGTGAATATGACGACCTGATCGACTCTTTAGAAGCTACCTCTACTAAAAAAAAAACCTATTAACGAATGTTGTCATTAATTTTATTGAGTTTTGGGGCTCATTTTAAACTTTGTAGCGAGATTTTCAAAAATAATTTTCTTATAAAAATCAATATTGAACAACCAGTTATTTAACTCATAGAATTAGTAGCAGTGTTTGATGTTAAAATATAAATATTTTATCATTAAACACAGTTAAAGAATATTTTTATATATAAGAATATTTTTATAAGAATATTCATGAAGAGTATAAGTATGAGCCAGAATGGTAGTTTTAACCAGTGTATAAAATTCGAGTCGTTTATTTTAAAGATGGATTTTTTTTCTTTTTTTATATATTAATTAGTCTGGTATTGAAAAAAATAAGAATTGAATAAAATAAGAATTAAATCATATTTATAATTATTTATATTAAAATTATATTAAAACGGTGCCAAAGTTGAAACTTACAAATCGTTTGAGTAAATTTCAATCTGATATTTTAGAAAGTAAACCAATGTTTTTCCAATATCAGCATAGATACTCTCATTTTAATTATAGATTCTTTATCAATAATTAAATACACACACACACACACATATATATTATATATATATATATAATTATTAATATTCTAGTCAATATTCTAACACAAATGTATGAGCGTTGATCTCGTATCAAATTACACTTAAAATACGATTTGTTGCCATTGACGGTTTCTAATCTAGTGCGGTCGATTAGTTTGTGATGTATGATTGTTTTGGGGGCGAGAAATAAACCACTATTCAACATGGTTTGGGGTTAGTGTTAACCGCAAAGCAACCAAGTAAGCATTACCATCCGTCGTTACAGATGTCATTCAGTTCAATCTGTCACAAATCAAATCTGTTTACATGTTGTTGAAGTATATTATATTTAATCTGTGCAGAAATTAATTTATTTGTTTATAAACAACTATTATTTATATAGATCCGTAAATCTATTTATTTCACCTCTTGGATATATAAATATTTCCATACAAAAACTTAAACGTTGATTTAATGATATCGACAATTAATGACTTTTTGTATATATTTTTTTACAAAAAAACAAGTTTATAAATTTAAATTAAAATAAAGAATGTTATCGCACTATAGTTTTGGAATTGTTATTAAATTCACTCTCTTAACTGATTTTTTCACTAAATCATCAAACTAAACAATTTTTAGATGTTTCTGTACTTGAGCTTTTTAAGGAAATGCGCATAAGCAGTAATTAAAAATGACCAATAATCAATTATTGAACATTTTAGAGCAGAAAAATATGTGAATTGTAGTGTGGGAGAAAAATCTATTTATAAAAATAAATATTTTATTTGTATGATTTTTTTATTATGTATTTCTTTTATATTATCATTTTTTTTCATTTTATACAATTAAGTTTCCAATAATTCTAAAAACATCTCTTAGGAACAATATGTTTAATATTACAGCTTCCGATAGTTTTGTTCTTTTATTTTTCACTATGATAATGCAAACAAATATAAAAAAATGAATTACTCATGTTTTATATAAAATAAGTTGATATCGTATAAATAATTTTTCATCGCTAGATATTTATGCAGAAAAAAGTAAAGTGAAGAGATATTATGTTCAGTCCTATAGCAATATAAACAAATATTAATTGACCTATACTGAAATTATCAGAATTATGTCGCGCCACTTGTGCAATGCGTCATCGAATCTGCCTCACTCTTCGAGTGACTCACTTCAACATTACTATTAATCTTCGACGTTAAAACGTGCGAAATGCAAATATCTATACTGTAATAAATATTGTATAGAATACATGTACACAAGTACCGAAATAGAACCTTATGCCTTTAGGATACGATTCGTAAACCAAATATAAACACATATTCTTTGCGGTACAAATATGGTCTGGCGCCTTACAATTCAACAATTAAAAAAAATATTGAATTAGTGCGAAGCGTGATGATAACTCGATAGATTAATATGCATAATGTATTGTTTGGAGTTTTTATTTGATTTTCAGCCTTTTTTTATACACACTTAACCAATACGACAATAAATTTATCAACAAGCCATCAATTCAAAACCACTTATGACAAATATTAATTTTATAAAAAAATATTTCTATGTTTATACAGATATAGTATAATACTATTTACTTATTTATTTATGTTAATCACCGTATATAAAAATAAATAGTGCACATTACATCATAATTACGAATACAGCTTATACAGAATAAAACTTCAACGTCATAAACTTTTTTGCGGTTTAACAGATTTGTTGTATTTTTTATGAAATGCATATTTAGCCGCAGTGTTCTTTTCTACTATTATTTAATCAATATATTGAGCAACATCGTTGAAGATGATTCAGACGATCAGTATTCAAAATATAAATAAAAAACTAAATATAAATATTGTTGCAATAAAATGAATAAAGAATGTACCATTTTGTGTACTGTTACTTAAGTGTATAAATAATATATCCGAGATTTTGATACGGATATTTTATATCAGATAATTTTTGAAACTTTACAAAAATTCAATTTTATGATATCTTATTCATCAATTCATCGAAGTAATTATTTACTTAGAGTAGTTTCCAAAATATTTTCATGAATATAAAAAATATAAATAGTACGAAGACGGAGAAAAATCTTTTAAAAATATAATAAAGTAATGTAAAAATAAATTAGTATTTTTAAAAAAAAATATTAGGTTGGTAGAAAAAAAATTGCGGATTATGACCTTCAAATTCTCATAGATTTTTTATTTAAGAGATTTTAAGTGGTCCACAACTGTTAGATGACTATCGCCTATCTTTTCCATCTTTAATTCAACAGCCCAATTTGAAATAAAATTAACAATAAAATCAAAGTCGATGTTACCAAAATATGGACCGAAAAATGCACTTTAAAATGACATTAACATAAATACGATAAAATGACACTTTCATTGAAAAACTTAAAGTTAAAATTCAGAAGACAAAAACCGCGATTATTTTCATACTAACCTAATAGTTATTTTCATTTAATGAATTCTTCCAAATTAATTAATTTATAGTTTGAATTGAGTTTCTAGAATTGTTAGTTTTTGTTTTCGGGTAAACTAAATATGTGTTTCTTGAAATTTAATTTCTTTTCCTTAAATTGTTTACAAAAAGTCATCAATCAACTAATCATCAGAACAGATTTATAATTAATGAATCAAACATTCAAATCTTGTTTTTACTAAGTATTTCAAAATATCATCAGGAATACCCTTACTTAAAAATCATTCCATTCAAAATCTTGTACCAATATTTGATTTATTATTCTTTTTTCTATTATTAAAACTGTTTGTTAGAATATACCTGTTAGTAACACATTTCCAATAAATCGTGATTCGATCCATCGCGAAAATCATACTACGCACTCATCTCACCTATTTAAACTTTTGTATTTAAATTTGTTTTAGAATACTTAGATATATGAATATTTACGTAACACATGAGCTGTACTATGTAGAGATGGGGTTTTTCCTAGTTTAATTATTTTCTCATTGGTAAAAACAAAAACGTAAGATCAAGCATGATTCAACAATATTGATATTTGAATATATTTTTATTACCTGATCTCTGAAGGTTACAGGAATAACATACAATGGCTTTAATGCAATCGGAACGTCACCAAATTTTAATATGTAGGCATTCCCCTTTTTTTACTGCACATTTGTTTACGTTTCATGAATAAAATTATGTAAAAAAGGAATTCAATCGCGTACGACAACTGAATTATAATTGGCAGTCGATGTAAAAATAGATGCAATCTAATAATAAAGCGATAAATATTCGAAAAGAAATTATTGTCGATATTGTTGATATTTTGAGATAAATTTATTCATAGAGAAATGGAATATATCACAAAATATGCTTTAAAACAAAAATCGATCTTAGAAAAAGCTTACAAAAATATCTTTTTGTATTATTAATAGTTATTTTTATCAGTAAAATTAGACAAAATAAGAAAAATTAACTCTGTATAAAATATTTGAAAATAGTCTCATATTTTATATTATATATGACCATTTAATCTGAAGATTGTGTATCTTTTTCACAGTCTTTTTAAAAATTTTTTGATAAAAATGTGAATAGAAACTATAGTCCTTTAATTATAAATTGTTCGTTTTGTTATGATCATAATTGGACATTTTAGTTACTAAATTTAATAAATATCGCTCATTTGGTCTATTCTTTGATTTTTAGAACTAGATTTTGTTAAAAATTTCAAGTATGTCTTCTTAATACTTTATGACATCCAGATTTAAATCAAATTCATAAAACTAGTTAATCATACTAGTTGTAAGCATTAATAATTATGAAATTTCATTACTACAAGTGCTTTTTCTTTCGAAAGACATTTCTGTTTCTATTAAAAATGGATTGATATGATTCAAAGTCGTTATAAAATAAAATTTCAGATATTTCGATATAAACTCAGGTCAAGTTATTTTAAAATGGTTCTGAACTTATCAGAATTTCAATATTTTCACAGAAATTGCATGAGTCATGCTTTCTAGCAAGTAGAATTTTTATGCAAAGAAATTCTTGTTTTATATACATATATATTTAATATTTAATACATATATATATATATATATATATATATATATATATATATGCCTCTGTGTATTTACATGATAATATTTTAACTAAATACGCAGATATTTAAATGAAAAATACATGCTTTTTAATATAATATTTCTTAAAGTTTGTGAAATTATCTATATTAGATTTATTATTTATACTCGTTCTGTAGATCCTGTTGATAAACTGTTCTGACGATTTTATTTTTTTTTTTGAATAATCTGAGGTTCTCTTTTAGAATCTTTAAAATCTATCTGAATGTGCTGTTGGTGGTGAAGCTGGTAACGGAAAACAAACTTAGGCGATTCAAAACAACGAGGATCATCCGGACAACGCATCAACGAAATGACTGGTATGAAAATATACAAGTATCATTTTAATACTCTTAAGATAAGTGCTGTATATCTGTAAGTGAATCGCTGTTTGATGAAAGTCGTGTTGGATTTTTAATTTCGGACATTAAGTTATCAATCAGTTCTGCAAGTTATTTAGCTGCGATCGAGTCATACCTTTTAAAAATATGTATTAAAGTTTCTGAATTTCACTAAATTAAAGTTATTTTTTTTAAATATATGCATATTTCTAAATAGTTTCATAAGATTGACCTTTTAAAAGACTATTTATTTATCACAACGATGTTAATCATGGGTTTTTTGAGATAGAATATGATTAAGTAATCAACAATTAGCCAATCAATTCTGGTTTATATGTCAAGTTTAATATAAAGAAATAAAATGCATCCTAAAATGTTACTATACTTCTATAGAATATTTACTTTAAACAATTACATTTACAGTTAGATGACGAAAAGTGGATTGATTATAAATCTTTCTATATATATATATATATATATATATATATATATATATATATATATATATATACAATTAAATTATCCACAAAAATCTTTATAATACACTAAGTTGCAAAAAATAATCTATTTGTAAGTATGTTTATATAGACATACTAATATATATATATATATATATAAATCCATGACGTCAAATTATTTATTGTTTTATTCGGTACCATGTGCATGCTTGTAATTGACAAGTGTGCGAGGGCAGCGAGCCCGGGGGTAGGTAAGCGCCGAGAGCAGGGAGCGAAGCCCCCTAGTATGATTAAAAGAAGTAATTCAAAAATCATTCATCTGATATAATATATATGCATATACATACATATATATATATACATATATACATATATATATATATATATATATATATATATATATATATATATATATATATATATATATATACAATTAAGTACAATTTCTTCTAGTAATTTTGTCTAGTCGGAAAATCGCCGTACAATAAATTGCTTTTGATCGAAGAACCATCACTTTCGATTGTCATGATGATCATGTTAAACACTGTAACTACCACCTCCCATCCTGCAACTCACTCCTTCCACCGTGCAACTCCCTTCTCCTATTCTGAAACTCCCTACTACCAATTTTCAACTCTCTACCCCCATCCTGAAACCATTTCCTCTCATCCTGCAACTCCCTCCTCGTATCCAGCAACTCCTACCCCTAACCAACAGTTCTCTCTACTATCCAGCAACTCCATCCTTCCATTCTGTAACTCTCTAATTCTATCCCGCAACTCACTCCCCATGATGCAACTCTTTTCTTCAACCATACAATTACCTCCTCTCATATTGCACCTTCCTCCTCCATCCTGAAACTCTCTCTTATAATACTGCAACACACTCCTCACATCATGTAACATACTTCTACGATCCTCCTTCTTGTTTTGATTTTTTTCTGTATGTTTAAATATATTTCCGAGTGGTAAAGATTTGTTTACTTCTTTAATTAAATTTATTACCGTTTATTATTCTTGGCATGAAAATAATTTAGAAAGGAGTAATTAAAAATCTATGAAGGATATAATTATGTAATTATTTTTAAAGGACGTTTTATTAGATTTGATGAAGTTATTAATAGATATAATTTAATGTCTATCATTATATATATATATATATATATATATATATATATATATATATATATATATATATATATATATATATATGTCAGTGTATTACGTGTTTAATGTACAAATAAGAATCATATATCTTTGCTTAATGGAATATCTTTTACGAATCACTTAAAAATGCTAATTAACAAGATAAGTTTATTACAATATATGAATATTATACATTTTAATTTCACTACTGACTCACACGCACCAAAACAAGAATGTACCGAAACGGAAGTTGTAATGATCTGTGTGTATTTCTTACATCGTTCGGGTCAAAATCGAGATCGCGCGCGCAGTCGAAATTTCAAACGGAACGACTTTTCACAAGAAATGTCATATGCGCTCGTTGAATTTGAAATGAACGCGACGGGATTTCCAGTATTTCGTATTTATTTGTTTATGGATGTTATTTGCACAGTATATAATTTTTAATACAATTGCGTAAAGTGCACACACGCCTCTGAACTTCGGCATTATAATTGTTATTGTTTTTTTATTGAGTGAGAAAAGTCCTGTTATCGTACGTCGTTTCTAGTTAACTCTAGTTTTTCGCACCTCTTAATGTGATCTTGCGGTTGATGTGTTTATTTAACATAACGATTCGGATTAAATGCTTAAGAGATGTATGACTGTGTATCTACTGTCAAAAAAATATACACTGAGTTAGTTAGTTAGTTTTTTGGGGTTTTAGGGCGTTTCGACAGCTGTCATTATATAGTCCCTGAATACAAATACAGTTTAAAACCACACCACGTTTGTGTACTCGTGTTCGAAACACCCCTTAATTCGAACGCAAAATGTATGAGTGCCAAACGTTATAAAAAAGATCTATTAAAAACAAGATTACTCAGAGAGGGTAGATCGATTTTTTTTGTAAACCGATTTTTCTGGAGCTTATCATGGGGTGTTAAAAGTACCCTCAGCGCAATTACCGTCCCGGGAGACATCAGAGACCTGATAACCAGTATATATCATCAGACAGGTGTAATGGTCTTGTGAGATAGTAACATAAAAATGTTGAATGTAACATTTGGTTCTTATCTGGGAAAAATTGCCAAGAAACCCAGATGTCCTCTCAAAGGGAGATAAGAAACACATATAAAGGAACTAGACTGTTGAAATGCGTCATCTTGATCGAGCAATATATATATATATATATATATATATATATATATATATATATATATATATATATATATATTGATTTATGTATATAAATTAAGACATATACTATATAAAAAGCGAGATGTCTTTTTAATTCAAATTTTATGCACGTTAATTGTATAATCTTTTTATTTAGTCTATCTTATTGTCTTTATTTATATTTTGAAATAAAACAGTGCCAGAATCAATAGTGTATTAATTTGTTTTGTAATAAAGTTTGCATTTTTGTTTTATAACAGTTAAGTTAATTAAAAAATGAATCATAGAAAAATAAAATTCGACGATTTTTTCGATCAAATATTGAAAAAAGTTATTATTTTTCTGTGTAACAATTTTTATCAGTCAAATAACATACTTTTCAGTATTTTTTTTAGAAATAATTAATTGTTTTTTCAGTAATTGTTAATATTGTATTTTTTTAGATTTTTAATCAAAATCTTATAAGTAGAAAATATTTTTTCAAGCGTTTTTTAATTAGTTTTTAATAGAATGTATTCAGTATATATATATATATATATATATATATATACACACACACAAATATATATATATATATATATATATATAATGTATGTTTGTAAAATTAAATTTTATGACGGATATAATAAACCTTAAAAAACTAAAAATTGACACTAATCTATATAAAGTATATTATTAAACAGTGTGTGACATAATGACCACCCGAATACTTTTTTAGAAACAGAATGTTAAGATACAGCAGACGACCTTGTTACCCTTTAATTGGCAGTACATTTGCTCTATGTTTAGTATTTTATTCTACCTGTCTTTTGATAAAGTTAACAATGTATCTAACATATGGGCCACACGTTAGATAGATATGCCCGTGTTTCCTTGAATAACCATAAAATATTTTTTTAAGATCCGTGTGTATCACACAGCATGTGTCTATTTTTTTCTTAAAACCCGACGAAATTCAAAAATCTTCATCTTCCGACTAAGATTTTTCTCTACATTTATGCATTTTTTACTAAATTCGTACGATTACATAAATATTATTTATTTGTTAATGAAATTTAAAATTGTTTTTGCAAGATTATATCGTTTTTATTTAGATAAATTAAAAAATATATATTTTAACTCATTAATTTTACACGTTGTTTGACGTTATTACTTTATAATTGCTTGTATAGAACACATATTAAAACTTTGTACTTGAAGATATGTTCTTAATATTTTTTTTTAGATTTTATGATACGAATATTGTGATTATAATCACATTGCTGTACCTAAAAATAACCTTTGGAATTGAAACGATTTTATATGATAATTATTTTTTATAGTTGAAATGTGTTCGTGACGTCAATGATCGATTTTGTAGCGTTCGGCTCAATTAATTTCTAATTATTTATCGAAAAAAACGAAAGTGCATGTAACAATTTTTGAAAATAACGAGTCGTAATATCGGTCATCCATAACAAACAAAATAGTTGTGATGGAACAAATATTCAATAATTTTTTTTATTCGATTACACTTTCACTTATATTGAAAATAAGATTAGAACGATTCTGTGGCACTTTAAATTGTTATGTAATCTTAATTAATTGATCTGATAATTCAGAGTATTTTATTCCATATTTATACATATTTCGTTACCATTTTAATTTTTTCATACAATAAATTTATGGATGCAAATAAATTTATAATGAATTAAATTTTAATAAAATAATTTTTGATACCATCTTATTAATAATATTAATATTCTTTTACTTTTATTTAAAAAAACTTTTTTATATCATAAGAATATTATTACAAATTATAAAAATATTTTAAGAGATTTTATTAAATGACTTTTATGTATTTTTTTATCTTTTCGAAACAGTTATAAAAGTTTTATTTTTTTTCATAAAAGTGCTTAGTTATGTGTAACGATAAATTTTACAATTTCATCATTAAATTATATATATATATATATATATATATATATATATATATATGGATGATTAAAAAGTCCATTGAAATAAATCAGTTTTCGATGCACCTTTCTTATTTTAAAAACTGAGTTAAAAATAAATTCATAGATGTCATTGAATAATAAATTTCTTAATAATTGTAAAACAATATATGAAATGAAAATTGTATTGAACAACAATAATCATTTCTATTAAGAAAATTTATAAAAGAAAAAAATATAATCTGAACGACTTAACTTTTATCAAGTTGAAGTCAATTTTATTTCAATTTAAATACAATGACGAATCTGTACCAAGCATTGTTTTTTCTCAAAAGCTAATACAAAGAAACGTATTATAATATTGTAATAAACAGTTTATGATTTGTGAGTTTTTTCTTTATATATATTTTTTTTATAAAAAAAGAACGTATCTCTGATCTAACCGAATCTAGGTGAAATATAATTAGTGATTGTAGGTAAAGATCATCTCACTAACTAGCCGCTCGTTGTGCAAGCGGTTCAAAGGGCCGCACCAGGGCCACCCGTGAGTGCCAGCCTGTTTCTGAATGAGATGAATCACGTCAGTGGCGTAGTCGAATTATTTATTTCCTTGTTGGGGATATTATTTATCTTATAACAAGTTAAATGTATAGTGATGTTGATATATTGTAGAATAATAAACTGATGATTAATATGATATGAATTTAGGTTAATTCATACAGAATTGATCATAGATTAATTTCAAGATTTCAAATGCATAATCACTTATTAAAAAAGTGATACGAGTTATAGTTCAATGAGTAATGTTCTAGATTGATGATTAATGTGTTATAAATAATTTAGATTTATAGTATATTCTTTATATAAAAAAAATAAACTGAGGTCTTAATAGATATGTAAAGTAATTTAAATAAAAAGAACTTATTTATTTGAAGTCTATTGAAAAAGATATTTAAAATTTTAAGTAAATCGTTATTCTTTTATGTTTCTGTGTACTATGGGCTCTTGATCGGTTTCGACTCGAAACTTTTAGATAAATGATTGAAACTGGTTTACTGTGCAATAAATTTAATTTAAAAGGATTGATATATACCTCAACATTCTGAAAATATTAAAATTCTATCGAAATGTGCATAAGCAACAATCAAAAATGAGCGTTAATAATTTATTTTATATTTATAACCAGAAACTTTTTTTTGTTTTGTGAGATGAAAAAAAGAATTCATTTGTGAATGCCAAATTGTTTCCTCGAAGTTAAAGAAAATAAAAATTTGAAAATGAGCAGGATTTTTTTCGAATAGATATTCAAAGCAAATGTTTTTATATGAAAAAGACTTGTAAGTGTACCACAGAACAATTTCAGTGTTTAATATATTTAATTTAGTCGATGAAACGATCATATTTATCTAAATATCATTAATTCAAATGATACTTTGAAGTTGTTCAAAGAATTTCTCTTTAAACCCATAAATTATTTTTAGATAATTTGTAAACGTTATGTAATTCATTCCAATAATTAATAATCAGCAAAATATTGGCATATATACAATTAGAGCAGTTTAAAATATTGTATTTTACATGATAATTATGCCATCATTTAGGTGCAGAAAAATCTTGTTTTTACCTTGTCACGATTATTACGTATCATGACTCTCTGCTTATCATAAAATCATCATCGAAATAAGCACAAGCAACAATAAAAAACGGAGAATAATGATTTATTGAACATTTTTCATGAAAATATTTTTTGTGGTTTGTGAAGAGAAAAAGATTTGATTTGTGGAATTTATTAGAGCAATTTTGTAATTTACATAGATGCAAATTTTTCTGCCTTTTACTACTTATTTGTGCCTACATCTTTTTCTCTCTTCTTTCTGAATTTTAGAATATATATATATATATATATATATATATATATATATATATATATATATATATATATATATATAAAGTATTTGACCAGTGTATTCTACTTGTATTGACCTATGGAATTTGAACATGAGTTCTTAATGCTAAGACAATGAAACGACTTAAGGCAGTGTAGAGAAGTATGGAAAGATATATGTTGGGAATAACAAGAAGAGATAAGAAATGAATATGATGGATATGAAAACAAATTGGAGTTACAGGCATAGTAAGAAGAGTGAATAGTTTGAAATAGAAATGAAAAGGGCATATTGAAAGAAGAGAAGACAATCGATAGACAAGATAAATTGTTAGTTAGGATCCAAGAAATATAAAAAAATCAGACAAAGAACAATAAACAGGTGGAATAAAGACATAAGAAAATTTATTATAAATTTATGGAAAAGAGAGGTATTGAATTGTTTGAACTAGAAAGTTATGGAAGAGGCCTCATCTAGCAGTGGATTGAAAAAGGCTGTTACTGGTTATATATATATATATATATATATATATATATATATATATGGGGGGGGGGTGTTTAAAATTTGTATAATTAGTTAAAATCGATTTTTAGAAGTCAAATAATGTTACTTTCTGATAAAAAAAATAATGAATACATTTGAAAAATACTGATTTACTTTTAGAGATAAGAAATTTATTTTTAAGTGCTCTTTAAAGTTGAGTCATACTAACTCTTTCAGTAATCACATTGTCGGCTCTGGATAAAATAGATGAAAAACGGTTAATGAACCAAATAATTGAAAAAAATAACTATATAATTTTCTAACTGTACGGTTTTTGTCACAAACATGATCTCATTTATGGACCTAATTACGTATTACAGACAACCATTGTTTGATATATAAACCCGGCGCCAAAAATCTTCGCACATGTAACACGACGCCTAAATAAATAAGTATAAATATTAATCCCTACCACTGTCGTGTAAATATTATTTCGCCTGATTGTTATTTCCGATGACCATCCGATGACACATATCTCGATGCGAGCGGTCGTCGGCTAAAAAAAAGATGACCGGAGGGCGAACCGATCGCTCCGGACAGAGACGACACGCACGATCCATCACGGCCACTCCACCTGTGATTCGCGTCTAATGACCGACCGACAAATAATTATGATGTGTAAAAGTGTGTTATTTTCTGGCACCGCTGTGGCACTCTTTCGACGCGTGTGGGAAGGCAAGTCCATATACACTTTTTTTTCGTCTATTATTAATGACTTCTTTGAACAATTCGTCGCTATTGCTTATGTCTGTCTAGCATGTTCTGTGTACATACAAAACATACACGTACATATTCTCTCTATAAATTGTATATTGGATGGATAATTCTGTGAAAGGAGTCCTTGAGACGACGTCGAGTCTTGTTCATATACATTGATTAAAAAAGTACTATTGATTTATACACAATTTGAAGAATGTTATAATAAATATTTATTGTAAAGTTTATACAGAAAAATGAGTTAAAAATAAAACGTTAACTGTTTGCATAACCTAAGATATTTATTTTAATTAATATTCTCTTTTTTAAAGAATTCATTAAGTGGCTAGTCTTAAAATTGTTAATTAATTTTTTCGATAGCTATTTAATGAAAAAAATTCTGTACGATTACTTCCAATAATTACTAAATGTGTTATTAGTTAGGCTAGCATTTTAAATCAAAAAGTGTTGTATCACGAATAAAAGTAAGGATAGATTTAATAAGTGTATATATATATATTTCCGTGTGTAAAATCAGTTTTAATTTCATATAATCATGTGTTAAACAGCGTTATTTATAATCCGTAGAATTGAATAAAATATCACGTGTAAGATACTGAAAACTTAAATACATTCATTCTATTCATTTTTAATAATAATTCACGTGAATATCTCTAAAAGGTATATTATTAAAATTAAACAACCCTATTCATAATCGTACACCTGTTTCACAGTACAGATAAAATTTCAATATAACAAAAATAAAAGGAAACAAATCACCTATTTCACCCTATTACAATAAAATAATTACTGATTAAATATAGCCAGTCAAATTGATTTTTGATTTGTTCGAACACGCACGCTGTTTATATTGAATTCGATATTTTTGTTTGAAAAAAAAAGTATATATAACGTCCGAGTGAAAATTCAAAAGTGAACAAATATACCTGCCGGCAATTCTTCACAAAAGATCATTTCGATAGCTGAGAGATGGCGGTCGGAAGTGTATAAACAATATTGATCGGAACAAAAGTGCGTTGGTTCGAATAGAACGCACGTTTCAAATTGCATGTTTTATATTATGAAATGAACTCTGTAAAACTATCCCTTGTGTCTATTATATGTATTTTTTTCTATTGAAAAGAATAACGAGTCGACTATTCATTACAGTTTTATCTGTTTCACAATATCGTTGATGAATTAGAACAGTAATTGTGTGGTTTCTGGTTTTTTTTCGCATTTTTAAATAAAATACTATTGATTTCACTTATATATATATATATATATACATATATATATATATATATATATATATATATATATATATAAACAACTCAAAAGACTGCGTGCAGAAAAAACTAAAATAAAGCAATAATTAAAGTGACTAATACAATTCTGTGTTTTTATTTATATATTTTACAGTTTCTACACTTCCAATGATTTTCTTAAATTCATATTTCATTTTTAGTAATGGTTTTTATTGTCATTATACCATTGAGTAAAAAAATAATAAAAACAAGTTAAAAATTAAGAAAAATCAGTTAAATATATATTAATAAAAATCAATATGAACAAATAATCTTTTTATAGTTTATTTTCCAATTTTATAGATAGCAAAATTGTTAATATTTTTAGGAATAATCTTTTTTTGGGTGACAAAACTGTTTTTACTTTTACGAATAATTTTTTAACTCATCTTACAAATTGTATAATTGTTTTTGATCAAAAACGTTTAAATGATCATTTGATTGTTGTTTATGAGCATTTAAATGGCGATGCATTCATTCTCAAGAAAAATAATAATATAATGAAGACAAATACGAGATTTTTTGTATACTTTATCGATCTGGAGATGATAGAATTACCGTCGAAATGTGCTCAATAAAGAATCAAAAATGATCAATTATCATTTATTGTACATATTTGATCTGCAATTTTTCCATATTGTTGTGAGATGAGTAAAAAATATTTTCTGAATGTGAATTTAGCAAAAATTCTAGAATAATTTGTGATCATTTTTATTTTTTGATTTAAATCATACATATTTTTAATCATTTCGAATAAAGCAATTGTTTACAACAATTATTACTTGAAATTATTAGATTTTCATAAATATGCTTCTCAATGATTCATTAACCCTTAACGGTCGAGAGCTTTTTTTGTAATACTCGCCCGTAAGACGACAGAAAATTAGGTAAAAGTTTATAAAAAGTTTATGAGAATTAAAATTTAAATAACACATTTAAACTGGTTTATTTAGATATAAATTCAAGATATTTAGTTGATTTGTAATTTTATAAATAAAATTAATTTTTATAATTTTGAGAGTATGATATTTTTCAAAACAGTTGCCAATGTGTAAGGATGGATTCGGAGGACATGTTGAACAATACTTGGATGTTTGTTTATGCCTACCTTTAATCTTTCTATCGGAACATACTTTGGAAATCATAAATATATATTATTTACATGTTGTAACCTTTTAAATAACAAAACTACACTGAATATCATAGCGACAAAAGTGTTGTGCAAATGCCATAATATTCACGTCTTAAAACGTTATATAACTAAATATTTCTTGTCAGTGCATGATCAACTAACTATCTAATGCAATAAGTTGTAATATTTGATAAAAAAAACTACAGAAATGATAAGTAAATGAAATGAAAACTAAATTCTTTACATGTCCCTGTATTGGGACCTTTCGTTTTCTATGGCAAGTGTGATGTCCCCGTAGCGGGGCCTTTCGACCGTTAAGGGTTAAAAAATTCAAAAAATACTAATCGGAAATATCTTGTACTTAATAATTTCCTATTCACATTTTTATTAGCCTCACAAATTTGTTTCTGTAATAAAGAAGTGTTATATTTTATAATCTCAGTTTTATACATAATGATTTAATCATGTTTAACAGACATTAATAATTTTTAATATAATTATGAAATTCCGTCACTTTATTAGTAATAATTCTATGAAACATTATCTTAATCAAATTATAAAATTCGTCATTGTATGATGCGCTTGATGTACACAATATGCTTCAATGAGTTTACGTCAGTACATTGTCTTTCAGATAAATTTGACTTTAATGCTATTTTTAAACATAAGATTTGTGAAAAAATACACGAATAAAAATAATTTATTACACTTTATTACAGTGGATTTTGTTCTCATCAATTTGAAAGTGTAGCGAAACTGTTTAATAAAAATAATAAAATTTTTATGTTTATTTCTCTATCTCCTTCTTTCTTTCTCTTTCTTTCTATATATATATATACACATAATGTCACATAGAATTACTTACATACATTTAAAAAAAAATAATTTCTTTATTATAATCTTCTAGAATTTGTAAGAGATGAATCAGATTAATTGCAAATTTATTTTCCAAATTTGGGACAGCTTTCTTGAGTTACATATAAAAATAAGTACAGTTCTTAGCATATAAACATAAATATATGTGTATATTTATATTTATATATATATATATATATATATATATATATATATATCTGTAGGAAAAATTTCAAAATGTAATAAAGAAAAGATGTGAAGTAATATATATATTCACATTTTTATAAGACATATCACTAGATAACCTGTGAAACAGATGTATCAACTGACTTTCGGTCTAGTTTATCTCAAATATAACTTGAAGAATATGTGTATGTGTGTATGTTTATATATAAACGACGTACATGTATAACTAGGTGACAAATATTATAAAATAATTTGAATATTTTTTTTCATGTACACGTCTAATGATATTCTCGAAAAGGGTTGTTACTGATTCGAACACAAAAAAACTGGCTTAACTTCCTCCGAGAGGAGGTTTCTTCACAGATCAGTTTACATTGTGAATATCAAAATTCCTCCGGAGAATGTTCCCAAGACATAAACTGAAGCCTGAAAAGTGTAACTGTAGCTTGACTCTCTGTGTCACGTACTTTAAGTATACAAATTATATCACTGAACTGGTTTTTATTGTCATTTGTCGCTTGTTATATACATTCGCAATTCTCACACGTTTTATTTTTGGCGGGCGAAAATTTATTACGTTTATGTTTCGTGAGGATGGCAAAAAATTATTATGAGATTATTCACTTTGTAACAAAATGGGTTGAGGAATTAAACAAACATTCAAATACGCCGACACTTTATATACATATTTATACATAGAGATAGAAATTCTTTTCAAGAAAAAAATACTATGCGGATATATAATATTATTAACGTAACATTTTTTAACTTTATTTCATTATTTAATAATAATTTTTTCTATATTTTTTATTTACCAGAAATTAGTCTTAAATTAATATCTATTACAAATATTTATATTATCTTTTATACAAATAGTATCAAATTAATTGCCTATGTGATAGATACAAATTGAATCACAATATAGTTTTTGATATTATGAATAAATTCACTTTTACAAATCGTAAGATATGAAAATATTAATTTAAAAAAATATTTTTTTTTTGTAAGATATGAAACTGAAGATATTGTGAGAAATAAATTTTCACTTTCCACAAATCATACATTTTTTCCGATCAAAATGTTTAGTATTTAATTATTAATTGCATAATATATATTTTTATCAAAATTATACTATTTTTTATCAAAATTGCTATAAAGATATATAAAAATTATTAAACATTTTAATCAGATTTTTTGTAATGTGTGCAGAGTGAAAATTCATGTTTGAAAGTAACTAACAAATGCTAAAATATAAAAATAAGATATCATACAAAACAAAAAGAAAATTTATTACTGCTGAGTTAAATATATTTTAAAATGCTGACTGAATCAAAAAATCCTTACTCATTCTTTTATTAAATCTTTACCTAGCTAAAAACTGACATACGAATATATCATTAAATCAGAGTCTGATTGTAAATTCGACCTGATAATAATTTCATAAGTGAAAAATAAAATCGTTTAATTTTTTATCAGCGATGTTAATATCTTTTCTTATTCTTTTAATATCCAATTAACTTTTTTCGCATTGTAAACGTTACTTTGTTGTGTAGGTAATTCGACGAATTCTAATATACGTAAAATTTTGATTATAGAATCCTGATCAAATTCAAGGAGTGGCTCTGTACAGTTATTTTTAGTAGAATTCGTTGAAAATTAGCAACTGTCTTTAAAATCAAGTTTTTAGTTCGACAATAACTGACATCTGGAAGAGAATAATATTTCTCAAACCTATATTTAAACGATAGAAGAACGCTTACGATTTTATTGTTTCAAAAGAAAACAGTCTTTCATAAAACTGAAATTCAATAATTAGACTCTCTTTCACAATCTGAACGATACAGATATTTGATTATATAATCAATTAACTAGTAATCTATTTACAAACTGGAAAAAAACCCATACATTTTAATTGATTGTCATTCATACGCCGAGAACTAAATACATTCGATTATCTGAATAAGTAAAAAAAAATCATTTCATAACAGCAAAAATACGAACGGTTACAAAGAATTTCACTATAGCAGGCGAACGAAACAATCGTACGAATCGTGATGAGAGTCCTCGCATAAAAATGGGTCAATTTGTACCGTTTTACCGTTACGTGATGTTACACAACGAACACGCGAGATATATTTATGATGTACACATTGGAGACATGTGTTATTGTGCTGCCGTTCCGTTGACGTTCTGTTAACATACACACTACTTTAGGATATATACAACAAATTTTTTTTCATTACGTGCACAATTATGTGTACATACCACTATATATATATATATATATATATATATATATATATATATATATATATATATATATATATATATATATATGACTGTGTGTGTATATGCACGTATGTTTGATTGTCTGCTCTCTTTCGACAAAAAAAAAACAGTCGGCTATATCTTTACAAGCAACCTAGCCCATTCGCGGAAGGCAAACGATGACGAATATAATTTTCTAATGAATTCCCGACATTTCTGCAGTTATAGTCACAGTGAAATTACTGTTGATCTACAACTGTGATGCTGCTGTTAAGTATATAAACTTGTTGCGTACTGTATACAGTATGCATATATATATATATATATATATATATATATATATACATATATACTCTCGGTCATTGAAAGTGGTTCACCCTTAATATTACGGTTTCACGGTTAAACGAATTACCGAGTTTTTTTACTATCGCCTTGTTAAATAAGCATGTCCTTCATATAAATATTTTCTTTCGATTTTTTGAAAATTTATCAGGATTCTAAACTTCCAAACACATCCTATACCCATTTCCATAAAAAAACATACCCTCCTTTCAAAACCGGCTTATAAGCCTTATGGCTATGATCCCGGACCTTCTAACACCATTTCTATCCATCGCACAGTACTGCGGCGTTGAATGTACACTTCATCAAAATAAAATTGTTTTTGATTTTGATTCATAGAGATGAATCAGTTACGTTTGAAATTTCAAAGTGGGACGTGTGATTGAAACTCTTATAAAATAATAATGCTAAAATACGTTCATATATCTTCGAAGAAAAAAATAGAAATCGTTAGTTCAGCGAGTGTCGGATTGTCGAGGTGTAATATTTCTAAAAGAACTGGATGTTCTCAAACATCAGTGATAATAATTTTTAAAAAGAGAGAATTGGGTACAGCAAATCGAAAGGAATGATTTGGTAAAGTTAAAAAGATCACTGAGAGAGAAGATCGTTTGGTAATTCATCTCTCTTTACAAGATCAATTTAAAACAAGACTACAGAAATGAGAGGAGAACTATCCAACCGATTTTCAGTAACATAAGTGTTGAAACTGTTCGGAAGCGATTGAGGGAGAATGGATTACATGCACAAATATCTACCAAAAAACCATTTCTAACAGCTAAAATGAAAAAATGTCGTTTAAACTGGACAAAAACCCATGGAAGTTGGATATAATTGTATTGGCGAAAAGTAGTGTTTCTCGAACCTAAAATTAACCTCTTTCACTCTGACGGTTTTCAGAACGTGCGACGACAAAGCGGAGAATTTTTTTTGGAAAAGTGCATTCAAAAAACTTACGACACTCCCTATGACCAGGAATAGTCCTGATATTAACCAATAGAAAATATCTGGAGTGTAATAAAATACAGAATAAGTAAAAGGAACATAAGTACAATAAATAAATTGGGATAAGAATTAGAGAAAGAGTGGTACGAAGGATTGTCGAAAGATTTCATCAAGAAATCAGTGAATTCCATGCCGCAACGGATTAAAACCGTAATAACATCAAAAGGAGAGTCAACCAAGTATTAATTTTATGTGCGAATTAGATATTTTGCATGTATTCATATAATAAAATCATAAATTTCGTTTGAATATTGTTTTTATTAACAAAAAACATTGAACCATCGATCACAAAACTGACTATAAAATTCCTTTAATGTTAAAATCTCCTAAAACATATTTTTGCACCATTTCCTACGCTACTATAATTAAATCAATCAACCATATCAAATTCCAAATAATTAATTTCATTGATCCCTTAAATTATAAGAAATACAATCCTTGCAATGAAATTTAAACAATTTTTGGAGTCAACCACTTTCAATGACCGTGATTATATATATATATATATATATAAATTAATAGAGGATATGTAAAAAAGACGAGATTGCGATTTAAATTAAACTTGGTATGAGACAATAACATCTGCGTAAAGCAAGTAGAGGTATTTTATTGGACAAGTTGCCTAAACGTGGCCCCCTATTGAAATTACTACGCACATGAACAAATGGGCACCTTTTTTTTATTCGACTGACAGTCAAACTTGCGTAGAAAACTACGAGAAAATAGTTTGCGTATCTTTGGACAATATCTAAATCGCGATTACGTGTAGTGAATATTAAGCATACCAGTTTTTCTAAGAAAATTATCTTTTTAAAAATTGTATGTAAATGTTTATACATTAGAATGTTTTGTATATAAATATGGATACGTTTGTCTGTTTATTTATTAATATTATTGATGAAGATAATATTTTAAATTATGTATATATATATATATAGAGAGAGAGAGAGAACCAAAGAGAGAGATATATATTTAAATTTATAAATGTTTATTTACAGTCGAACTTGAATATAAATGAATTCAAATAGATACAGTAAACTATAGCAAACAAATATGTATATGATTTTAATTCGTATTCATGTATATTTCCATACCAATACTCACATTTATAACAAACTCGTTTTATAGATATGAAGGATATACTATGTCCTCTCTAAAAACTTTATTCATTGTTTATTGAAGTCGTGCATAGAAATTCACAAGTGTTTCACATAACTAGACAACATTTCAAAACCAGTAGATCTTTTTTATATATCAATTGGCTTCCCTATAATGTTTTTTTTTGTAAAAAAAATTGGAAGACCATGTCCCATGTTATGTCCCAGCAGACCACTGATTTCTGCAAGCTGGGACATGACGGTTGCAGCCGTCTAATGATTTCTTATACAAAACATGCATGAATGCATAATAGTCGATTAATATGACTATTTATACATAGTGTTTTTAAGTACTCGCATATTTTTATTGAAACAATCGAACACTGATTACAATGCCTATATCAAACCTCAGCGACATCTTTATGATAATTGAAATTTATTATCCATTTCCTGGGACGCTGAAAATAAAACTCATTGTGGGACACATCATGATTTGACAATATAACAATATAACCAATAACAGGTATAACCAAAGCAGCTGCAACGGTTTTGTCCCTGGAGCATTTAAAGCATAAGACGGCTACAGCCGTTTCGTCCGTGAACGTGTTAATTGGTGATAGACACCATTTTTTATAATAAATAAAAGATAACTGCTTTCTGTTCATCTTCAAATATAAACATAGTATTTCTACTTCTTAACATTACTTAAATTTTACAACCGCTGAGCATTGGTATAATCAAAAATTTGAAAGGATTTTTTAAAAGATCTTTTGTAATATTCGTAATCAATAATCATTCGAAATGAACGCCTCAGTTTTAGGGGTTAAAAATTATCGAATGTGTCACTATCGTATTATTAGGCTGGTAGAAAAATAATTGCGATTTATGTATTTGAAATTCATGTACATTTTTTAATTTAAGTGGTTTTAAATAGTCCAGAACTATTGAATGACTAACGCCTAACTTTTGTGCAAGCTTTCGAATTGTTGTGCATGGTTCTGATTCAACTAACATCTTCAGTTGATCGTCATGAACTGAAGAAGTATGACCGCGACCTTCTTTATCTTCAAAGCTCTTATATCCAGCACTAAATTTTTTGGAACCACCATTGTACCGTGTGTTCCTTAACAATACCCATGCGAAAACTATCATTTTTTACAAGCAATTTTTGCTGCTTTAACACCCGTTTCAAACCTATATAAAATTGCTCTTATTTGCTTTCTTTTCCATCTTTAATTCAATAACCCAATTTGAAACAAAATTAATAATGAAACCAAAGTCGATGTTACCAAAATACAGACCGAAAAATGGACTTATATACCTGATATTAACATAAACACGATGAAATGACACTTTCACTGAAAAAATTAAATTAAGGATTCAGAAATCAAAAACCGCATGTATATTGAGTAAATAAAGAAATATATTGAACTGAATTTGTCAGCGTGTAATCATTTCAATTTCTATATCGGATACAATATTTGTTATTTCTTATTTCATGTGTGTTCTATTTACACTTTAACAACACTTTATTATGGTCTGAAGTATTATAAATTTATCAGAATGTTCTTATTTGTTTATCTGTACATTTGATTGTCAACAGGCTAGTTTTTTTGTTTGTTAATATCGTTGATGGCTTACAAGACCTTGCACATCAAAGCAAGAACTAGGATTGATACATTCTATGATATCTCTTGGGATTGGTATCTGAGTAAGTCAACAAGTCACTTTAATGTGTGAATACGATGAAATCATGATTGTCACGACATAATATCGAGAATTCAGTGATGAATTAAATATATTAATAACATATATTAATAACATATTCATATTATAATATATAATATGAATCATAACATAATCGTGAAAACTAGTACTGACAACTGTCAATATTTTTATATTCTGTTATATACTTTCATTCGTTTCCTTGCTTGAAAAATACAGATATACTCGTAAACAATTATTTTTCATGGATTTTTAAATGTTCTTTTTTTTTAAATGTTAAAATTGTTAATTTTCATGTCAGTATATTCGTTTTTGTACCGATATCTTTGATAAAGGCACTGTAAATTAACTTGTGTATATTTTTAAAAGTTTAAAATTTTCTCCAAAATTTTAGTTTAAAATTTACTGTAAATCTTTGAGTAGATTTTTTTTAATCCTAATTAAACTTGAGTATAACTTTTAAAATTTTATTTAACATACATTCATTATTTATTTTCGAGTTGAATCCTATTTAATATTGTTTAATCATATTTTAAGATTATAAATCTGTACATTTTATTAACGATATATAGCTGGATCATAAAAATAATTTTATAGATAAAATAACACTTATACTTCTTTTTATATAATTATTATGTGTCCATGATATATACATTAAACTCGTTCAAAAAAAATATTTAAAAAAAACTTTACATATTCAAAAAAGACTGTAACATAACCTAATATATACCTGAATTCATGCTTGATTAACTGAACTACATACCATCAACAAATCATCGACACCACCACCACCGTCAATATTTATCATCAACGTCGAAAAAAAGAGAACCTGTTTTCGAAGAACATCAGTCTGTGCGAGTTGTCTAAAATAGTTGTACGTATTTGATTCTCTATGCATTTCTGGCGATGCATGTTTTCAAAACGTGCATTATTAGCCAGGTGCATTACATGCTGTTGAAAAATAATTTCCATTATTTCAACGTTCCCATGACGTCGTCGTGTTGTTCAGTATTTCGCACGAGTGGACGTTATCGTTATGGATATAGGTTCGATAATCGTTCACGATCGGTCTCCGTACAGGCTTTTATAACTTGTAACAACAACAATAATAATTGTAAAAACGATACGAAAAACAAGCGATGGGCAGATACTGTGCTTGTTTTACGTTACGCTCGGACACTTTTGCTTATTATTAATGATTCATATTTATATGAAGTTGATATTATATATGTATATATATATATATATATATATATATTGTACTAGTTACACACTTTTTTAATATATTACTAAAACTTTTTTATAAACAAAATGTTTCATGAAAATCCGGAATAAATAGTTTTGCCCGTTTCATTTATACAGAAACATAGTTTTTAGATTAGTTTAGTAAAAAAGAAAGCATATAATATTATCTTGTGTTTTTAAATTGTTTAATAGACATTTAACAAAGAATAATTTCATCAAAGACTAATTTCTCGATTTTACATAGAAAAGAATGACCACAATTATAAAATTAACTCATGGAATTATAAAAAAGTAATTAGTAAATATTAAATTTGAAAGAGAGGCGTGAAAGCTCGGAATCAAGTGTGGTCTTATATTCTAAAATTATTTATTTCTTCTGTATCTACCTTCAAAAAGAGACCAAAAATGGTCTATGCGACAGGTGATAGTTTTATTCTCTAAGAAATTCCTTGACTGTTCCTTGACTATTTATTCAAAGTAGACCTACAGTAACGATTAATATAATATAATTATTATACTAAAATTATAATTGTATGTTTTTATACCTGTGAGCTTGTTGACACGTTGTTCTTCGCGCTTTTGGATAATATGAGTGTATTTTCAAGCAGATGTTAAATACTCCAACATCTACTTAAAGATGATACATGTACCAAAACTAGTAGTAGGGAACAGACACTTAAATTATCATAAAGAAGGAAGACAACCAAAACAAAATAATATATCGTTATATAGTTGGTACAGAATCATCAAGTACAAGAATCTTATTTTAGCGAATTATTTAGAAATGAATTAAGAAAACAGGATAAAACAAGTATAAAAATAAAATATTTAGAGGTCATATTGAAAAAAATATTCGAATGAAAATTTTTACATACAGAAAAAAATATTCGAATGAATAAAAAGGTTTCATATTGAAAAATAATATATTCACAAGAATACATTGAGGATTATTGATACTGGAAAATAATTTTCGAACAGAATATTTAATTTTTTATGTCTCTTTTAGGGTTCTTTAAAATAATCAGACTAATTACTGATAATCCTATTATTGTTTTTTGTTGAACTGACATAGTTTTTTATTTATTTAACTCAACAAATATAATTAAACATTATTACTTACAGTGACACATTACTATTACAACATTAGTGAATAAAATAATATTTTATTGCATTCATTAATACTGAATAAAAAAATATATTAGATGAGCAAGACACAAAAATAATATTTTATTTAGTTAACTGTGTGATATTAAAAGTCCGGTCCTGATCTTTATTGTTATGATTTTTAATTCTTAAATACTTTGAGTGCTTTGTTTCAGTTTTGATTTGAATACTGGTAACAGTTTTGCGATTATTATGATCCAAAAAATTATTTATTTGGAAGTTAAATCGAGGTAATAGAAGATCGAATTGTTTTAAATTTTAATCAGAATTTAAAATTTAGAGGTGAAGATTTTACAATAACTAAAATAACAAATCATATTTTTATATAAACATTTATATGTATAATATATATATATATTATGTACATATATTTATACATGTGTTAATGTTTGCATGTATTGGAAGATATATAATGTGTGATTTAACTAAAAGTTTTAGACAGCAGCAAGACTGCAGCAACAGCAGTGGACACTTGCGGACGGGTGTTCGAAACCCGATCTGTCTCGGTGCTATCCGTTTCGACATTGCTTCTATGTAATGTAAGATATATTTGCTGCTTGAATGACCACTGCCTACCATTATATTTTCAGACGTATATAAAAAGGTACACTGATAATACAGAGCGGTGTCGAATTATATTGTTTTAATCCACATCGACTGTACGTGTCGAATTAATTAATTATTATTCAGTAATATGATTAAGAATTTTAATTTAATTACCACTTATATATATATACATATATATATATATATATACATATATATATATATATACATATATATATATATATATATATACATATATATATATATATATACATATATATATACATATATATATACATACATTATAAAAAATTGTTATTCTAATAGAATAACTTAATTATTTTTATTTATTTTCATCACATCACTACAGGTGTATTATAAAAGTCATTCGAATCCTATTTAGAAATAATTGAATCCCATTTGTATAATTTACGATACTTTCGTAATAATGATTTATAATCATGATTTGTGATGTCTTTAGCATATTTATATTGATTAATAGCAACTCGAAATATTGTATTATTCGCTATGTGATTTTGATGATCTATTCTATTCACATATCATGAAGGTGTAGTAAACATTGTAATGAAACAACGTGAAAATATGTAACAAATTATATACATATGTTTATATACATATACATATATATATATATATATATATATATATATATATATATATATATATATATATATATATATATATATATATATATATATATTGAAAATCCGGGATTGCTTTTAAATACTACGTATGTCACATAAAATAAATGCAATTAAATAGGAATTGAATAGAATTAAATTTAACAAAAATATTTTAAACTATCTGAGTTTAATGATTTATCAAATTTGTGCTTTTTTATCTAAAATTTAAATTGTATATTTTTATATCTGATGATATTATTAATGTTTTGTACAGATAGTCTTTGTCTTTTTATATCATCTGAGCTTTCGCTTCCCATCACTAGTTTATGCTTAAGTTATTTTCATTTAGAAAGCAACCTCTAAGATCCACCTGAAGATGTTACACGTGTCGAAACTAATATTGAATAACAGAAATTCTGGTCATCGAAAAAAACGAAAACTTTTTTGGATCTATTTAAAAGAATCAATAAATAATCAACATACTCTTAGTTGATTATGTAAAGTAATTAGTAATGTAGTGTATTTATGGTGCATTTATATATATATATATATATATATATATATATATATATATATATATATATATACAGTAGCGCACTCAGGATTTAATCTTAGGGAGGGCCAAGTTGAACGAATATTGTTTTAATGTTAATTCAATAAAATTCATTAGGTTGTTATAAAAGATTACTTAAAGAATAAAATCCAGTTTTCCTTTCTTTTTACAAAGCTCTTGAATTACTTCAGTCGCCGTTAAATTAATCTTTCTGTGTATATAGGAGCATTTTCGTGAGATGATTTTGCTTTATTTTCTAGTGTTTTTTCCCTTTTCCTTTGGGAGTTGCAGGACCCCTTCTCCCTAGGTGGCCCACTGTTTATTTATATATATATATATACAGCGTGAGAGAGAGCGACAGAAAATCCTTGTTTTTTAAAATGAATCTTTTCCTGCACCGTATTGTAAAAATACCATATTATTAACCCAATAATTCATTGCGTATATTTTGGTAATCCATTTCAATAAATTGTGAGTTGAAATTTGTGATATAAAACTATGTAATTTATTTCTTTAAGAGATAAGATTTAAAATATAAATTTAATAATTTAATTCAATTTTATATATTAAACATTAAAAATGAAAAAGATAAAAATGTTGAAAGTGTCAGTTGTCTGTTTATTTAAATGTCGAGAACAAGCAAAAAAATCTATTTATTAATTGTTCACGACTATTAGCCTAAAAGAAAATGATTTTTCTAATTAATTATCATTCATTATATTCATTAATGTTAAAACAATTTGTTTGTTGATTTTTGAAATGAATAATAAAGTATATTCAAAATAAATTTTTTAGATAATTATAAACGAATGGGGTTATTCATTAGGTTTTTAGTCAAAATATCATCATTTTATTATTTAATAAAATCATTTGATATCACTTGTATTGTATTCATTTTCTTTTTTCTTATTTAATAATATTGTAGTCTTGAAGAACTCTATTAGTCATTCTTTGAATGTAAATAATTTTAATAAATATCTCTCTCTCTCTCTCTCTATATATATATATATATATATTGTGTACGTATTTCAATTGTTATTAGTCACAGGTTTTAATATAAATGTACATAAAATAAACTTATGAAATTTTCTCTCATTAAAATCTATAATGAGAATTGAACGAAAACTACTTTTTCAGTATGACTTCTTGAAGTGTTTAGTGAACCCCAGTGTGTACTACATAAAGACGACAAAATCGGTACCGAATTTTACAAGAAACACACACGCACCGTGTTAGAATGTATATCGAAAGCAAGGGGCCTGCGTATGACATGTCGCGTTATTAATTAAAGCATTATGTGACACTTTAATCAGTCGATCGAGTCGTAACTTTACACTAAATGTTCAAGGAATATAAGTTCACGTCATTTTGTTTTCACAGTAGATGAAGCCAGTTAGTCCTTAATTCCAGTTTTAATAATTTTCAAAAACCTATACTGGAATCTTTTTTTTATGGTCGTCAGGTTTAAAATATTATAATTATTCAATAAACTTTTTTGTATAAAACCAGAGTTGTTCTTTCAATCTGAATACCTTATTGGAAAACTGTTTACTAGTCTAGCGTTTTCGTGATATCATAAAAAGATAACAATCATCGGTTTTATAAATCTGTTGTGAGGAGAATTGGTTTGTCGATGACAAATTGTAAAAGGCCTTGGATACAGGAACTTGACGATGATTTTTTTTAATTCCGGGATCAACGAACCGATGTCGAATAGTCTGTTGATAGGATACTAAATATATAATTTTGTTGATAGGATACTAAATATAAACACTCAATAAATGTATAGACATTATTTTCTCACACACAAATCGTACTCTCTTACGTATTCAGAGTGGTATGTAACCTGTATATATGAAAGAATGTAGAAAACGATTCGCATGGTTTTATTTAAATTATCCTTTTTTATTGTCCTGGGCGTATGTGTCACGTTTCGAGATATATTATACTTATTAATATTAGTTTTGTTTGTGCAGAAGTTATACTGATATGATTTATTTTTAAACTTAACATAATTGGATTCAGGAAATGTGAAAATTTAATTTAAAAATATATACTTACACAGTCTGTACCAAAATTGTTTATTACTTGTTGAACAAGTTTTTTGCGAATATTTTTAGTCCATTCAACCTTTTAAATGTTTTAGTTATTTAAAGTGGGAATTGTTAATAAACATAAACATTATTTTAAGTTTATAGATGGATGCATATATATATATATATATATGTGTGTGTGTGTGTGTGTGTATGTATGTATACCAGATGATTTAAAAAGAATTGAAGATTTTTAAAAATGTCTTATTCAATAAATAGATAATATTTGAAAATATAATTAAAACCAATTTGTAAAGAAACTAACATAATTATATCTATAATTTGAGAAATACTCAAAATGTATCTAGAGACCTATTTAAATTTAGATACATTATCTAAATACATTTCTATAAATAAATTAGCAGCACATTGTTTACATTAGAATATATTTTGATATAGGAAAATTTGATTCTAATTGGAACCTAATCTGTTTTTGAAAGGTGTTTATGAATATTTCATGCATATATTTATTAATAATATGAGTTTTTTTTTGGATCTATTGTTTCAAATTAACACTAAAAAATAAGATTTCTTGTCTCATTTATTGTTGAAAGATAACAATTTATTTAGAAATGTTTTCTTACTAAAACAGAAGGACAATAACATCTAAATGGATAATATGGTTTATTGTTGATAATTGTCTAAATTTAAATTTTGACCATATACCAATTAAACCTACTGAGGGTTATTTTTTTCTCTTTATGTAAGTTCCAGCCTGTTCATATTAAAAATGAATCAAATGGTATTTAATTCACTTACTATTCTTTTTTTTTATCATAATCAATATTTTGGGCCACGAATTTCATAAAAAATAGTTCTTTTCCTTATCAAAATGTTAGTAAATTCATGAGCGTTGAAAGTGATAACAAATATATCTTTATTCAGGAGAAGAAACATTAAAAAAGTTACATTTAATTTCCATGGTGCTTTTTACAATGCTATTTTTGTAAGTCAATTTTGAACCATTTTCTGTATAAATAGTGATATCGGATTTATTTGTACATATCTATCTCTTTATTTCTCTTTCTCTCTCCCTATGTATATATATATATATATATGTGTGTGTGTGTGTGTGTGTGTGTTTGTATGTACGTATGCATGCATCCACTTAAAGATTCACATAATTAATAATAATTAGTTTTAAATTAAGAATATTTTTAACACAAGTTTGTTATCCAATTTTTTTTATTTTATAATTGGAAATCTTTTGCCAATATAAATATTTTTAGGTTGAGTAATTTAGTCTTTTTTAAATCAATTCACTTATATCAATTTCTCAATCAATTCACTTATTCAATATATTATTATTAGTAAAAAAAAAGTAAATTAAAACTGCTGAATGTATTCGACCTGATTCTACGGACAAATAAACTAAAATAGTACTGAATTTTATAATAAAATAGATAAAGAAGAAACTAACAAATAAATATATATATATTAGCACTCATACACACCACATATATACATATATATATATATATATATATATATATATATATATATATATATATAATTGCGAAAACGACTTATTTATATTCATAAAGTTGTACACATATTTAATATCACTGTTGTGTCATTTAGAACATAAAAAAATCAGTCAAATCCTTTACAATTTAAGTATATAAAAATATTTCGGTGCTTTTAAATTTTCAAACGAAATAAAAATGAAACTAGGTTATTAAATTTAAATGGACTTGATCTGAGATATAAACTGAATAAAAAGAACACTAAAAATAAATAATAAGACAGCAGCAAGAGAGAAACGATTATATTTTAAACGCTGTTCGTTCCGAGTGTATATTTTAACAATTAACAAATGATTTTATCTGCTTTACAGTCATGCATTTGTACAAGTGATTATATTTTTGATCGTGTTTTTGAAATGTATGAAAAAATTGCATAATTGCTTTTAGTATTTGATCAAAGATATACATACACAATTATATATATATATATATATATATATATATATATATATATATATATAATTGTGTATTTATGTTAAATACACACTGTATATAAATTTCATAAAACAGCGTTACAATCTTCTCAAGATCTTCGATATTAATTAGACTTTCTTCTGAAACTATATCGTATATGTGTTGACGTCAACCAACAAAGACTTCCGATGTATCGTAATTATGTAACCGTCAGTTACATATTGCACACGTAACAAGTCGATTGGGCCGGTCGCGGTGGTGTCGTTCTTAAAAGTGGCACGGCGTCTGGATAACAGGCGACGGCGTCTGTGTAGCTCCAGTAGCTAATGTCGCCCGTACACGCCCGGAGTATAAGGAAAAAGCACGCGAGATACGAAGACAAGTTTGTGAGTCTAAAGGCACATATAACAATATGACAGATGGTACGCTCACGTTGTCCCCTTCTTCACTACACACACACACACATAATGCTGTGAAACATTCGCAAAAGTTATTTAATCGAAACTTTGTTGTTTGCGAAAAAGTGACCGACGTGTTTTATGTATGATATATAGCGACATTTTGGTTTTGAGAATTTAGAAATTATATAGATACGTACAGATTTAATTACATATATATATATATATATATATATATATATATATATATATATATATATATATATATATATATATATATTAGGTGAGTGAGAAGAAGAATGTTTTTAAAGATATTATCTCTAGACAGATTTCATAAAAAATACCTCGACAAAGTTTAATTCTACTTTTTACTACTTCAGTAAATTATATAGGATTTTCTTCTTATTGCAATTTTTAATTAAATTTTAAAAAAACCCGACAATGATTTATTTCTTTTTTTAATGTATTTTTAAATATCTTACACATGATTACTTATTTATTATCATATTCATAACTTACTTGAACAAATGAATTTTTCAGTGACTATGAATCATAAAATATATTTGTTGTAAACGAAAAATTCATTTGTCAAAGCGAATTTATCCAGTACCAAAACTATATCGCTATCAACAGAGCATTAAGGTACACAGATTTTTTCTGTACGTTAGTACTTTGAGGATGATGCGTTTGCAATCGAAATGTGCATAAGCAAAAATTAAAATTGATTAATAATTAATTCCTAAATATTTGCGATTAAAAAAATGTGGTGTATGAGGAGAGTGAACAATTAATTTTTTTAAGTAAATCACAGAACCAAAACTATATTGTTTCATAAATTAACTTTATATCTAATAATATTAGGTGGTAGGAAAATAATTACGGTTTTTGTTTTCCGAATTCAAACTTTAATTTTTTTCAATGAAAGTGTCATTTCATTGTATCCATGTTAATATCAAGTATATAAGTGAATTTTTTAGTACGTATTTTGGTAACAACGACTTTGGTTTTATTATTAATTTTGCTTCAAATTAGACTATTGAATTAAATATGGGAAAAAAAACAAATAAGAGTTGTATGAGTTGAAAACGTGTAGTAAAGCAGCAGAAACTGCTCATAAACTAAACAATGCTTTTGGTGTGGGTACTATTAAGGAATGTACAATGGTCGTTCCAAAAATTTCGTGCTGGAGACGAGAGCCTTGAAGATGGAGAAGGTCGCGGTCATCTTTCATTTCATAACGATCAAATAAAGGTGTTACTTGAATCAGCACCATGTACAACAATTCGAGAGCTTGTACAAAAAATAGGTGTCAGTCATTCAACAGTTCTGGACCACTTAAAACAGCGAGGAAAAGCAAAAAAGCTAAAATGTAGATGAATCTGAAGGTCATAAACTGCAATTATTTCTCTACCAATATAATAGTTATTACTTATAAAGCTAAAAGTTAATTACAATAATAGTAATTATTTTTTTTCATAAGTTGTTTTATTACTGAATATATTTTCTTGAATATATTGAATTTACTATAACAGTTTTGGAAAAAAATATATACTTTAAGTGATTATTAATATATTTTAAAATCATTTAATCATTATCAGTAGAGTTTAAACAAAAAAATTCTTGAGGCAATCTATATTAAATCGTTTGAATAAAATTCTCGTTTTATTTATAATCGTCTTCTTGTTTATAAGCGTTTACATTTTATTTTTGACAATATTCTTGATTAATAAAATCGGGAAACTAGAAATAGTTATAAATATGAAACTTTCGGTGTCCGAATAATCCTAAAACGATGGAATCGCGTTATCGAAACGCACATAAATCATTTAAGTAACAAACTTTTGAATATTTAAAATAAAAATTTGTAATTTTAGGGATTTATTTATTTGTAAGAGCAGAAATAGTATTTTTGGTTTTCGAATTATTTTCTATAGAGTAAAATTCGTATTGAAAATATAAAAATTCAATAAATTATAGAATTATATAAACAATTTATATGAAAATAATTTCAAGCTGTCTTTAATTTCAGAAATGGATTTTTCACTCATCCCAAAAACCACAACTTCTAATTAAAAATGTTCAATAAATAATCTAGTATTCAATAATCTAATTTCTTTCTTATTTCGTTTGAAATTTTAAAAACATCGAAATATTCTCATATAATTAAATGATTATTGAATATTTTAGATTGTTTCTTATACTAATTTCAATATAAATCCTTAAAGTGCTAAGATGAACTTAAATCTGAAGTAAATTTAAAAAAAAGCGCTACTAGTTAATCTATTTATCTGTATTTATATTAAAATTATCACACAATTTCGAAATAGAGTATTTAGAGGACAAACACTGATTCATTTCAAAATAAATTATATTTATGTATGAAATAACAAATTATTTGTTTATTTTTGTGGTTTTCCATGTATTGATATTATAAACCTCATAATAAATAAATTATTTTTTTAATAGTACAGTATATAAATATTTCTGGTAAAATGCAATAATGTACAACCGTAATTTTACTAACCATATTTAATCTCAACAAGTTAAAATAATAATTAAATATATATATATATATATATATATATGTATATGTATATATACACAAATGTATGTTATAATTGTCTGTTTTTATATTTGTCACTCCGCTGGATGTATCATCCTTGTAAATTTGGTCCTGATGAATTATTTGAGGTGGAAGATAACCTATTTATATGTTTCATGACGACCACAATTATATGGACAATATATATATTATACATAACTAAATCCAAATGATATCTTTTTATTCGATGAGTATTTTATAATTTTAAAGCTAATTATTTGTGTAACGAAAACAGAACAATTGGAAGAGAAGATTTATTTGCTTTATAAAATCTGATCAATTTTCTTCATAGATTTTTAAGAAAAAGATATTATTAGGTTTAATACTTTATAGTTTTTCCAGCAAAGAAAATGTCTTTATTTAGATGTTGGTAATTAAGGAACCGGTTAAAACATGAATAGAGATTCTTAACTTTTATGGGGTTGTTCTAAATAGAAAAAGTGCGTGCAAGTGACTTCACTAGCCTCTTATAATCACTGGAAAGTCTTATATAAGTGAAATGATTTGACGACGTCGTTAAACGACGTTAAAAGAAACGCCTCTCACATACCAAAATGGCTAACCGAACGATCACTTTATCCGATCAGAGACCAGCGGTGTTTCTGCGGTCAATTATAAACTACCGTATAAATTTGTGGCGGGCGGTTTTGTATACGGTATGTATTTGTGTGTATATACGTATACATTTTTTTTACTCGTTCTGTATTCAAATCTACACACATTGGCCGTGTCTCGTTCGGCACATCTGTGGGATATGGTCGTATGGTAAATTGAAACTGATTCGGTTCCTCTATTGAATATGATTATTATTAGCGGTCGTGTCGTTAGTTTTCATTCCGCGCGTTTGACAATTTCAATAACATAAAACATCATTTGTTCAACTTGTTTGTTTTGGATTTCGATTTGTTTAATAAACGTTATCAGAATGACTAGACACACTGTGTATATATAAATACATATATACATACATACATACATACATATATATATATATATATATATATATATATATATATATATATATATATATGCGTGCGTATAAATATTATGTTTATTTCAATTCTATGTAAAGTACAAGATTAATCAGAAATTCATACAAACAAATATTTCGAATGTAAATTATGACAATATAGTTAAAACCTGCGATATATTAATATTATCAACAATAATATTACTGTTTTTTTTATAATTTAACAGCTATTTATACAGGTTAAATTCAAACTTTGCTATATAGAAATATCGTGATGCAATTTTAATCTTTTTGTTCTGTGCTAACTGAAGTGTTATTATTGAAAAGTATTGAAATCTTCACTGTTTTTTAATATAAATTATTTTAAAACTTATAAACGAGTGTCATTTTTAGATAGAAGCGTTTGTTACAGACGGTAATAATTTTTTACCTGAATAGGTCAATAAAATGTTGAAGAGAAATAATTAATTAGTGTATTCTTATAGTTTTTAACAGTTTATTTTTGGTCATTTGTGTTTCATTTAGTGAGAAAATTACACAATTTTAAAAAAATATTTTTTTCACAATACAGTTTTTGGTATTGTCAGTAATTATTTTGTATTTTAAGGAATTTTCTGTACCTCATTGCTTTGAAAATGATGGTATCGCTGTCGAAAGTCATTTAAGAAACAATCAAAAATGATCAATAATTATTTATTTAATATTTTTTATCTAATGAAGTCTTAATAGATTTTAAGACCACTTTCACTGTTTTTTCACGTTTTAAGCATCACACTATTTTTCCCCAGAGCTAAATAAATCATTCTTGTGGATTCGGCAGCATTTTTTTCAACTGGAATACGAAAAGAATGCAATACCTATTTTATTATTTCTTGCACTCCATCGTGTTCATTACTATTCTGTGAGGTTTTGCCAACTGCTTGACCAAAATATATAGTGTTTTTAATTGTTAAGGTTTGACACAAAAAAATTTAAAACGACGATAAAATATTTTAATTTAAAATATAATTAAGATTGATTCAATTCACAGACAATAATAAATGAAATTCGCTTTTATAACCGAATTTTTTACTTTTCTACAGCCAGAAATCTTTTCCAATCAAAAATGTTCAATAATTGATTAATGACAGTATTTTATTATTGTGCATATACTCATTTTGATGGCGATTCTAATCTTAATGTACTAAGAATAATAATAAGTTGGAAACAAATTAATACATATTCAAAGTACATAAATAATTATTAAATATTTTTAGATACTAAAAATAGAAAAGGATATTTTTCTATTTGAAAATTGATATTATGAATTAATTTCAATCATTTTTTGATTAAAATAAAACCATCATTTAATTCTTTATAATAATTCAAGTAATGCAACTTTTTTTCAGAATATTTTAATACTTGTGTATGTACTTTATCTGTCAGTTCATTTCCAAGTTGAGATTATTTTCAATATTATTTTATAACACTCTATTTTTATGATTATATAGAATTTTTTAAGGACAAAGAGCTCTTTACTAATCAGTGATACCGACTATATAAATTCAAATATGAATTTTCAGTTACAGAAATTTATATTTTAAAATTAATTGAATTAGATAATACACAAAATCTTTATAAAATCTATTCAAAAACTGTAAAGAAACGTTAAAGAACTGAATGAAATTATCAGTTACCACATTTTTACATACAGTGGTGTCAATATAAGTTCATTATTTTCATTTTTAACCACGTCATATAACATGATTAAGAAACGAACCGTGTCAAAAAAAACTATATAATTAATTAACAATTTTAACCAGCAATCACATCATTTCAAATAAGTATTTAATTGTTTACTATTTTCGATTAAAGTCCACAATTCTAGAAATGCCATCGTGTAATTAACGATCTGAAAATAGTTTCAATAATGTTATACTGTTTTTTTTCCTGTTAATTACTATAAATTAAATAAATAAACAAGTCGGGCCCTGGCATCACTTCGTGTGCGGTTTTCTTTTTTTCTGTAATCGAGCTCGTCGTAACCGCAGTGCGGCAAACTGTTTAATTCATACCGAATTGCACGAAAAACCATAAGTACGGTAATTTCTTCCAGAAATAGTGCACTTGACTCACTACCGCCGGAACTACTGATAGTCAAGTTTGATAAAGATCACTTTTTTTGAGGTTTTCTAAAATTAATGATAAGTTGTTTTTTATATTATGTTTATTGTTGTTGTGTTTAGTTTGTAAGACGAACGACGATTTGGTATACATTTTCATTCTTTAATGTATCTATTTATTTTATTCTTATTTAATATATAAAACACACACACATACATACATACATACATATATATATATATATATATATATTCAAACATTTATTCCGATTTAACTAATTGGATATTTGACCTTTACATACAACCTTGATTGAAGTTTTATTCGGTCAAAGCCCGACTATTGGACCGAACCAACTGGTAAAATTGAAAAGTACTTTTTTAATATATAATGTGATTGTTACTGGTTTCAATCCAGGAAAAAAATAAAAATACTTTATGAAAATAAAAGGAAAAAACTAATAAGAAATATGTATTATTTATGAGTCATTAATAAATTTTAAACTATTTACAAATCTAGATTTGTATTAAATTGTATTCTCTATTACAATTATGTTATAAATATAAACAAAAAAAAATAATTAGATACAAGAAAATCTTGTCTGAATAGTTAAGCTCTATGGATGTGTATCTAAGATTATTAATGATATTAAAAGGTATATAAAAAGATAAAAATACTGTGTGAACTTGTTAATTTCTTTATAATTTTCAAAAAAAATAGTTTTTCAAAACGTGTCTGTAATAACAATTAATGTTATTTTTTGATTGACGTTATTTAATAGAAAAAAGAAATGTTTTAATATTAGACACTTATTGTAAATTCTTCAGTATTTTCTTAAATTTGAGAGAATCATGTAATCATATTTTTTAATTTTTAATTCGTGATTTTTTTTTAAATATCCGAGAGAAGGTTGAAAAAATTTGCATAGAAACTCATAACTAGAATGAAACAAAAAGCTAAAGCTTAGAAGATGAACTTTGAAAAAGAGTATTTATTTTTCAATATATTTACTTCTATTGTTAATACATTCGATTTGTTAATAAAGAAAGATGATGTTTATTTCTCCAGGTAATTTTTTATGATAGCCTTAAATTGACCATCAGAATTACAATATATTTGTTTGAAATCACGATTCAGTACTGGGAATAATAGGAAGATATCAGATAGTGTCATATCTAGGTTGTAAGGAGTGTGTGGAAGAATATAAAATTCCTAGCAGAGTTTACGTATGTGATCTCCCATTATCATAACTGTTTGTTTACAGTGATATCAGAAGTAATTACGACTTTCCAACTTCCTCAAGGTTTCAACACACTACAAGTATTGTGAGTTCACAGTTGATTTCTTTACTGATGGAATAAACAAACTTGTTTATAGAAATGTATGACAGTGATGATTATATTGAATAATACATTAACTATTCGAAAAATGGTAATTTAAGGTTTCTTAAATTTTTAATTTCATTCCAACATTTCAAATTATTCTAAAGTTATGAGCTCCTGTACAAATTTTTTTAGCTGCTTGTCATATTTATAAGTGTATGTCTATCTTATAGTTTATGGTACTATCACAGATATACTATTCTTTGGTACTATCGGGGTAAAATCGTTTTTTAAAAAATAATTATTACCCCAGACAAAATTAAATTATTTTTTTATTTTTTTTTTTAATAATTGATCACTGTATTTTTTATCAACTTATATATTTTTTAATAGTTTTAGAATCATATTCAACGAGTAGACTTGTAAATTGTGATTGCATTTTTCCATATATCGATTTTCTTATCACTAATTATATTTAATTAACGTATCTCCAATTCGTAAAATTTTCTTTCTTGTTCTTTTTTCATTTGTTACATTAAATTTTTTGTACATGATGTATTGGTATGTTTGAAAAAGTAGTTATGATCTCCTCTGTTCAACCTTCTTTTGTATTTATAACACTTAATATCAAACTATCTTACGTATTTTACAATAATTAGAAAAATATATAAAAATTAAAATATGTGACATTTATAAAAGGCATTCATTTACAATATTCCTTAAATTGTTGATTTTTTTAAAGAGAGATTCAGTATTTTATTACTTATAAATCTTTTATTAAATAAGATTGAACCAACCAAAGAAAAATCAATACATACCTTTTTTAAGAAAGATATAATTTGGGAAAATAGAAATAAGTATTTTTATATAAGTAAATATTAGTTTTGTATTCTCAATTAAATTGTATTTTTATTTTATATATATATATATATACATATATATATATATATATATATATATACATCTGTACGAAACGAATTATATTTCAATTATAATTCTCGCTAATATTCACGTTAATAATAACTGAATATGAGAGATTTTTATCTCGTCCCGTGCGGGATAAAAAATGTAATAGTACGAAATGAACAAAAAGTGGATCCGAGGCATCGATTTTACTTTGAAATGATTCACGTATCTACAACAGTAGTTAGTAACGAGCAAATGAGTAACCACTGCTTTATAAACAATACTTTATAGAGTCGACTGATTGCTTGCGCGGAGCTGGATTCAAACCTATAATCAACGGTAATGTGAGAAGCCAGAAATCTTATTTCGATACTGCTACCTGATCTCCGACATAAATAATCATATTCCCCCCACCCCGTGCCAATATTGTATTATTCTTTCATATATTACTTTCAGATGTGTGTTTACGCTGTGGAGTTCTTTTTTTCTTTTGATTTTATAGCCGTACTAATCAAAATTTAATACGTTTTAAATCAGCCTGAATATACATACATACATATATATATATATATATTTATATATATATATATATAAATATGTATATATATATATATATATATATATATATATTAACATAGATTTAAGTAACTGAACTGTATGTCTGACTGATTTAAAAGCTGAATAATATCCTCTTGAATAACATATAATAAATAAAAAAATAATTATATATATGTAAAACCATAAAAAATCTCATCATAGTTATAGAAATAAATTTTAAAGAAAAGTTCAATTATTTAAAGCAAAAAAATAGTATAATTTTAATATAGTTTTTGGTACTGTGGTTAAAGTCACTTTTCATTAATGATTTTTTCACTCCGTCACAAACCACAGAATAAAAATGCAAAAATAGGATTTCAAGTTAAAAAAATATTAATTTTCAAGTGATTAAGTATATTTTATACTCATGACTCGCAAATTCTTAATATTTTATCGAAAAATTATTTTTAAAAATTAAGATTTTTCATAAAAATTCCGATGCTAACTATTCGATTGTTTTTGGATAAAATGAAAGTTTGAAAAGTGAAAGTTTTTATTATAAAACGATTAGTTGCGGCCAATATATTCGTTCTATATCGGAAATATATTTATTTATTAGAAAATGTGTGTTTTCTAACATAAAACCGACTTTTATAATATCATATTGGTTTGATTCTATTTTAAAAATTAAAAAAAATGTTTGAGCTTTTAGTTTTCATATTTTGGATAATACATTAAAATTTTAATATACATTCATCAATGAATATATATATATATATATATATATATATATATATATATATATATTCATTGATGAATGTAAAAAGGTTAAACTTTTTAAATAGATCTCGCATATACAAAAATTATACTTCATTTAATATAAAATTATAAGTAAAACTTTGTTCGCATTTTTTCGATCGATTTTTTTTCTCTCAGAAAAATTTATCGAAAATATTCAGTAATTTATCGTCGATTTTTTTTTGATGGTTGCTGTTTCACATTTTAATAACGATACCATCATCTTCAATGTGATAAAATACAGAAAAATCTCATTTTTTTGTGGTTTTTGGTGTGAGTGAAAAATTCATTTCTGAAAGTGAATTTAATCACAATACTAAAACTGTACTGTTGTCTTAGAGTATTAAAGTAGGCAGATTTTCTATAATTTAGTGTTCTGGGGATGATAGCATCACCATCGAAATTTACATAAACAACAACTGATTAATAAATATGTTATTGAATATTTTAAACCAGAAAAAAATGTAGCCAAAGATATTCATTTGTGAGAGTGAGTTTAGTCATAGTTACAAAACTACATAGAAAAATCTTATGAAATCAGGATAAGATCTATCTACACCCTAGTGTTCTTAGGATAATGATTATTTCTTATTCATTAAAAAATATGAATAAGAAATAATCAAAAATGCCTTCTGATTAATTATCGAATATTTTTAAACAAAAAAATATATTGTTTGTAGAATGAATGAAAGATTTATCTGCAAAAGTGGTGTTAAATTCATTTTACAGAAATTAGAGAAGTCAAACAGTAATCACTTTTTAAAAGATAGAATATATTTAGATGGTTTATTCTAAAAATTTCCAAACCGATTTAATCACCAATTAAAAGCTAGTTCCATCTGCTTTAAACTATATACTTTTTTATTTAATTATGATTCTCTTCTAACAATCTAAAAAAAAGATTCGAATTCAGAGAATCTGCAAGAAATCGTACATAATCCATTACTCAACTATTCAAATTAAAATATATAAAATAATCCAACGTTTACAACACAGTTACATGCTTCACTAATTGACTCTACTGTTAACATACAATTACATACTAATTAACAAACACTAAGATTGTCATAAAACCATTGACAGCAATTTTAGATGACCATCATAGAACAGAACATTCTTAATTTCTTTATACGTGTTGATATTTCATTCAGTCAACGTGTGTACATGTAAATATTCTATAAACTGAAAGATAGATGTTACTATATCTCGGTATTCAATAATTAATCATATTTTGATGACATATGCAAGCAACAATCCGCTATCTCGAACGGAAGTGGTCTCTGCGTGAAAAATAATTGTGGATGTACAGTTTAGGAAAAATGTTTCTAAACTCGATCGATTTATTTCCCGGAAACCAAAATAAGACGTCGTTGAAAAAATATATAATGTATACAGTGCATCAATAACAATATAAAAGCGTGTAAAATAGATCTGAAACATAAAAATAGTTCGAATGTACGTATACACACACACCATTAAACAAATAACCGGCGAATGAATAGATATCATGACAAAAAAATAGTATAAGAAAAAAAAACGGAAAGAGGAACTACGTAAATAAACCGAAATAATAAACGCTTATTATGTGGCCATTACGGGCATAATTATTAATAATAAAATTTCCATTCTTTTGGAATTAGACGTGCCATAAAAATATATTCATCAGCGTAATAAGTGAATGTTCACACTTTATACACCGACAAAAGCATGGCACTAAATCAGTATATACCATCCGAGTCTCATGTTTAGAAATACAGAATGTTTTTTTTTTTTACTATTATTCGTTCACGTTTGTTTGAGAAGAATGTATGTATCAATCGGATTTATTTGAAAACACTATTGTTAAATATGTTACAATCATTTTTTTAGTAAACAGATATATCTTTTTAATATAAGATAATAGAACAGAATATTTTGTTTTAAGATAATTGAATAATCGAAATAATAAAATTAAAATATATAAATAAATTATAGATAATTAAAAATCGTTAAGTATTCTATAATATAGATTTAGAAAAAAATCTTCCTTGACTTTTAAACGTTCTATCAGATAAAAAAAATAATAATGGGTAATTCTTTCAAATATGCCACAAAAACTTTTGAAATTATGTTTTTTCATGAACAGATTTTTCACTCAGTACTCAAACTACAAAAATATCTGATTCAAAATGTTCAAAAAGTGATTATTTTTGACTGATACTTATATCCATTCCTACGGCGATATCATCATCTCAGAGTACCACTCTGAGGATCAAAATACACATAAATAACTATCAAAAATGATCAATATTAACATTTCTGATAAGAAATTCTTTAGTTGTTTTTAGCGTGAGCGCGAAATTCATTTGTAAAAGTAAATGTAGCCACAGTAATAGATTTTTATTGCAATTTTTTTTTTATATCGAGGCAAAGAAAACATTGATCTTGATTTGTAATAACCTTTAAAAGTTTGAAAGATTAAAACGTTTTTTTATTGTCAATATAATAATTAACGATATACATTCCTTCAAAAAAAGTTTCTATCACGAATTAAATGTTTATTTTTGAATAATTTTCCATTTCTATGAAACCATCTATTTATGAAAGCTTTTATTGATTGGTTTAAAAGGTAAAATGTACCATAAATTTAGAAACTTTAATTCACATTTAATTCTTTTATATCCTTTTTTCATAAATTAAATTCATTTTTAACGTTTTTATTGAAGAATTTAGTTTTTATTTCTATTTTTAATTTTAGAAATGAAGTTTATTTGAAGTTTGTTATCATTTCTTCTTAGAAAATTATTATTAATTTTCTAGTTTCTTTTGTGTCTAACTTTTATTGAAAACTATAATATTTTCTTAAAATTCCTGTTCATATTGATCTGGTATGTGCATTAAACTTTTATTCTCGGTCTGGTCAGGTTTATAAATTTCATTTATCTTTGAAAGCATATATTTAAGATGGAAATGATTATAAAAAATAAAAATATATTTCACTAGAAATTTACGATTATTCTCTTAAAGACTGATTGCTAATTATTTCATGTTTTGAAGTTTCAATTCATTTGTGAATGATTTTATTGAAGGATAAGAAGTTTATAACATAAATTCAATTTATGTTTGGATACCTCGCCATATAGTTTTGCCAGTATGGCTTAATTCATTTCTACAAATGAATTTTTATTCTGCCCACAAATCACAAAATTTTTCAGATGAAAAATATTTAAAAATTGATATTATTGACGAAAATTAGGTGCAGAAAAATGGCTTCTTTTGATTTAGAATTTTCTGTACTTTAGTGCTTCTGAAGATGATAACATTGTCATCTAAATGTGAATAAGTAATGGTAAAATATAATCAATGATTAATTATTGAATATCTTTAAGCGAGTGAGTGAAAAATTAATTTAAAGAAATCTTTTATAAACGAATTATTTTTCGCTTTACAAATCACACCAACATTTTTCAATGAAAATATTCAATAAATTATTATAGATTATTTTCAATTGTCATTTATCTGTATTTCAATGAAAATTTCATCATCCTCAAAGTACCATGAGACAGAAGAACCATTTTTAAAAAGTGATACAGAATTATTTTTGTTTATATCTTGGTACTGATGATGTCATCGAAATGTGCACAAGCGATAATCTAAAATAATCAATTACAATTTATTGAATACTTTTAATTGAAAAATTTTGATGTGGTTTAGAGAGTAAAAAACAATTCATTTATCAATTTAGCCACAGTGTCAGAATTTTTTATGTTAAAGAACTCTTTCAAAAATTGATTATTCATTGTTCAGATTTTTTAACTGGTAACGTTTTCTTATTTTCAGCGGAAAAGCTTATGTTGAAGAGCTCTACCTATACTGAAATAAATATAACATGAACCGTGAGTACTTCTCTTTAATAAATTACCACAGTTTAATATATAAATTATCATAAAATTTCAAATAAAAATTTTATCAAAAACACATACTTCTTTTCCTCAAAATTGGAATCAATTACATGCTTGTAATTTTTATATTTCGATTTCTTCGCATCTCAGATACTTGTCGGCTGTTTCCTTTACTGTTATACATCAGGTATAATTCTGAGCACGTAGTAGTGTCTATTACGACAGTAGAAACCTTTATAATTGACGAAATTATTTTATACGTTCATTAGGACCAAAAAAAAATCCCCTGTATTTTTATACGTATCTCCATATTTTTATACGTAAGTATATAAAAGCTTTAGTATGTGAATCTAACAATTTCCCGTAATTTAACAGTCGTATATACAATAATCGCAAACACAATTTAACGCTCCGACAAATTACTTCTTTACCTATTATAAACATATACATATATAAATATACAGGATGTGTCATATAAAATTCGATATTCTTATAAGTGTTTTATAATATTTCTGTTTTGTTTGGTTTCGTACTCAAATATTTATTTAACTTGAAGTTCTCATATATTCATATTTTTTTACAAATGAATTACTAATCCAAAAACTAAATTATTCTTCATTAATTGTTTATTATCAAATTTGATTTCTAATGGTAAATAATTATATTTTGATAAAAGTATTTTTGTTATTAATATTTTGATAAAAGAATGTAGTTTGAGATTATGATATATTTTTGACAGTGAATTTGAACATAAACTGTACTCATAAAAAATATTTTTTTAAAGAATACGATTTTAAATTTTAACAAAATACTGTTTATTTATGTAAAATTAAATATTATTCTTATCGATTGTAAAATATGTACTCTTGTATATGATTAAAAAGGAAAAAAATAATAAATTATACTTTTTTAGTGAGTATTTTCTACGAGACACCATCTGTTTTTATTAAAAAATGAATTAGGTTGAATTTATCATTCGATTGAAATATTTTTTACATAAATAACTATTTAGTATATCCAAATGAATAAAAAATCTCCTTGAATTTGAGATAAAATATTTATGTATGCACTTAAACATTTTATATTTTTTAAAATGTGGATAAGAATTTATTTAATTTATCTATATATAAATTTATCTATCTATCTATCTATCTATCTATCTATCTATCTATCTATCTATCTATCTATCTATATATATATATATATATATATATATATTAACATAAATTTTAATAAAGTATTTATATTTATTCGAAATTGAAATCCATTCATTTCTTTTAATCTAAAACGTGATGATATCGACTGAACTATTTCTGTACTCTACAAATCCATTTCTAATTTTTATTAATTGTTAAGAAGTTTAATAATTGTTAATATGTTACTATTACATTATATATATACATATATATATATATATATACACATAAATATAAGAATGTGAATATGTAAAAAAACAAGAAGAATCATTAAAACAGCCTGTATACAAATACGTACATAGACTGAACTAACTACATCCAATTTAACACATGATGTGCAATAAAAAAATGATTTTTACGAATCACTAATATGCCCGTTGTTCAAACGGTACATTTTCAAGAAGCGAAGTGTGATAGAATGTTGTAACATAATAATTGGTATCATTTCAAGATTGAAATTATTATACAAAAAAAATGTGTTATGTTATTTGCATGCTTTTTACATTGCTTCACTCATATACACGCACACATCAGTAAATAAATATTTCATATATATATATATATATATATATATATATATATATATACACATATATTATCCAATGATGTCATTTTCTATCAGAAGAATATTTTGGAAATGATAGATATCACAAAATGTTGACTGAAGAATCTCAGTAGATTTTTGAATTAAAAATTCTATTGTGTATTCAAAAGCTTGAATAAATGAAGAAATGTATTTATTAATAAAGTAAAAACATGAGCGAAATGTAGATTTAGGATAAAATAAGGCAGGAGGAAATTTGTAATACTATTAAAAATTGTAAAAAGGAAACAAACATATTAAAGATTAATATGTATTGTAAAATCAATTAACTTTATGTTTGTTTTCTGAAAATAAAAGTATTTTTTTAACAGGACATGTTAATTAAGCAAGTAAATCATTAACATTATTTTAAATTCGATATGAAATTGAATACAGGTATATAATAAATATAACGAAAAAAGAATCATTTGTATTACACTCAAGATTTGAATTTGAGGTGGTTCATGTTTTATTTGAATTTTACTCTAATCGAAAAAAAATATTAAAGTTTATATTTTCATAATCAATGTATTTAACAACTGATTAAGTATTATTATTATTAAATATTATTTTAATTTCATTAAAACTTTACATTTTATTTACAAATATCGACATAATCTATGATACAATTCAATATCAAAAAGAAAAATCAGCCTATTTTATTTTATCATATTGTTCTTCTTTTAGAGCGTTTAGTATATATATATATATATATATATATATATATATATATATATATAATTTATAATTATTTTTTCGATTTGAGTACTAATATATACAGAATAAACAGAACAGCCAATTGATATTAAAAACCATGGTAAAGAGTTGAATTTTTCAAATTAGAAATGATCTATTTATTCCATCAATATTTTCTGCAGCAGTATTAGATTTACTTCTGACTAATTAATAGAAAAATTTCATTTAATTTCGTGTCAATATTCTTATTTTTTGATGAAATTATTTGAGCTAATTAATCCATAATTATTAATTTTTGTAGATATGATTTACCTAAAGAATATTATTTTCTTAAGATTTTCTTTCATATTATATTTTCTTTTAAATTCACCTTTATAATTTTTCTGAGTTTTTAATTTCATATTTTTTTACACCGAAAAATACAAAAGAAGTTTTTTTTATCAAAAATATTCAATAAATAGTTTATTGATTATTGTTGATTATTGCTTATACGCTTCTCGATGGCGATACCATCATTTTTTATTCATATTCTGATATTTTTTTAGTTGATATTCTTCATATTTTTCTACATTACCAATTAGTCGAATCTCTAATAAATTGTTATTAATTTACAATTCATTTTAGACAGTGAAATCTAAATTTAGGTGTGTAAAGACTGTTTTTTCTATAAATTAATGATTTTGTATCTTAAGTACAATATACTTTTTTTAAAATCGAAAGATAATATCAAAACTTTTATATTTCAATAAACTTATGTGTATTTTAATTGAATTTATCTCGTATTATTTCTAGAGTGTATGTACAAATTGTTTGATATATTTCTCTCTGATTTAAAAACCACTGTTAACGACCTGACTAAAAACAACACTTTTTAAAATAGATACACAAGCGAATGAAAATAGCGACGATGTGTACAACATCTAGAAACTTTTTAATATATAGATAACCAATTTGAAAAAAATACAATTCCATAAAAATCTCTCATCCATGGTTAGAGTCAACAATATGGAGCTGTCGAGTACGTGATATTATGCGTTTAAATGCGTACAATCTAAAAATATAGATTGTACTATTTACTGCATGACTTATTTTTACATAAGAAACATCACAAATATAATAAAGGAACGATATTATTTATAGTGTCAGCTCGTCTTAGATTATGGGATACTGGGACGTACTTGTCTAATATTCAATGTACATGACTTGAAAACGTACCTGTTTCGATATCTGTTCGATGTTTTTTCCCCGTGTCAGGGTATCACATAATTATGAATAAAAAATTGAAACAAGTCGATATTACGAAGATGGAATGTATATTTCTGACTTCTCTATCGTTATTTTACTATATCTCGTTTCGCTTCATGATCACATAGATGTATTGATTGCAATATTTATATCGAGCGGCTGATCGACATTGATCGGATATCAATTTTATGATCATTGTTTTTCGATTAGTGTCCAAGATAACTATCGTACGGGATGCTTTTAGTGCAACTACTTGTTTGTTTTTTCAATGTGTAAAATTTTAGCTGTCTGCCAGTTGTTCAATGCGTACGAGATAATTGGAACAAACTCTCATCTGATTTCATATCAATATCATAGTATACAAATGTGTTAAGTAATAAAATAGTTATTCTTTTCTGAAATCAATTGAATGTTTCTATCTCATATTCTATTGATAAAACGATATATTACTTATATTCTAGTTTTATTTTTTTATTTTTTTTTTTCATTTTATCTTTATTTAATTTAAAATTAATTTCATATCAAGAGTATCGAATGTTGTTCCGTTTGAAAATAAAATTTTAATATACATATTAGAGTAATTAATAAACTATTATTTGTATTAATCACTCATTTAAAATAAATGTTACAATTAAAATATTTTTCTACAAGGGCGTTAATGACTTTAATTATGAATGAGCCCTTAAATCGCAAATAAACTAACCAACCAACCTCTTCTTCTACAATTATACTATTTATACATTATATATATATATATATATATATATATATATATATATATATATTAGATGTACAAATTAATTCGGTGCTTTTTTTAATAGAAAATAAATGATTTCGAAAAATCAAATACATTTCAACCCTCAAAATATCCCCCATTATTTTATACAACTTGACTTCATCTGTCGGGTAACTGACGAAGCGCTTGTCGAAAAAAAGATGGCGGCATTGATTCTATGAAATTGTAATGCATTTATGGGCCTCTTTCACTGTTTTTGCATTTTTTGCATGTTTCATGCATCGCCACATCTTCGTCCAAAGCTGAACAAATCATTCTTGTAACTTCAGTATCTTTTTTTCAACTGAAATGCGAAAAGTATGCAATACCGATTATGTTGCTTTTTGGATTCCATCGTGTTCCACTACTGTTTTGTTAGGTTAAGATAACTGCTTAGCCGAGATATATAGTGTTTTTAAATGTTAAGATTGGGGCTTCAAAGTCCTAAAACGACGAGAAGATATTTTTATTTAAAACAGAACTATGATTGATTCAATTTAAAGGCACAGAATTATTTTTTACACCTAATAGATATACATAATGGATATTTAAGTAATAATTGTGTGGAGATATCTTTAATTTGAAAGAAAACTTCATTTGACTGAGGCATCTGTATGTACGATTTTAAAGGTATTTTATAAACATTATATATATATATATATATATATATATATATATATATATATATACTATTGTTTCATTATTTATTAGTCAGATAAAACTTTAAATTAGTACTTTTACCCAAGTAAGATTTTTTATGAATTCATCGTTGATTTTTCCTTGTAAGATATTTGAAAAATTTCTTATAAGCCATGTCTTTGTTTCTATTTTCTAGAAAATGACTTCATGTTCTATATTGGAAACAATATATTTCTGGGTTTATTTTTATATAAATTTAGATAGTGTTTCAAAGAAACTCGAATCCTCATCGATTTTCGTAATTCGTAATATTCGTGTTGAATAATATGTTTCGATTTTTCCTTTTGTACATGTTTATATCATTATTTAGGGAAATACAGAATTCTGTATTTAATTTTTGGACATATTTATATATAACATTTATAAAGTATATATTATTAAATCTTAAATCAATATTTTATATGGGTTTATGTTTTCTTTTTTAATATTTATATATAAATTCAGTTAGTTTAAAATAATAGTTAATTTTCAACTTTAACTTCGATAAATCATAACTCGGTTTTCAATAAATCTTATTGATCAGAATAAAACTATTATAATAAATACATTTTTATGCTAGTTAAAAACAAATTTGACTATATCATTTCGAAATAACTCTAATTTTTAGAGTCTATAAATTCCTTGAAGGAATCTTTTGCTATCTGTATATAATCATATATTTTATGATTTTAAACTAGTGCTTTTTAAGTTTTGAAACTTATAGTTATGTACAAAAAAATACAAAAAAGTTATAGGGTACTATATTCTATAACTTTAAAGTATTTTTAAAGCTTTTAGGGTCTGGAGTAGTTTATGATCTGAAGACACTATACAGATATCATCTTATTGATATGGGAAGGCTAAAACTTTTGTATAGAATCTCATAATTTTTGAATTGTTTGAGATATTGGAATGAAACAAATAAGAAAAGAAAACTTAGGATATAAAATTTTAAATAGAGGATTTATTTTAACATAATCACCGTAATTATCTTCTTTCATTTTTCATGGAAGTCTTAATTCAGTCGGTAGAATCAAATATCTTATTTTATGATCACGTTTTAGTGCTAGGAATAAGAAAAAGTCAGCTGTATTAGATTTGGGCAGCTAGGAGACTGAATAAAGATATTTTCTTCACATTCAGAGTTTTTTGGATGAGTTTTAAAGTGTATTGTTTTGAACTGACATAACAAAGTACAGTTCGCTCACAATCAAGCAAAGGATAGACTAAAAGGAAGACATTAAGTTATTTCGCTGACAGAATTAAGAAATTTGTTATACAGTTTAACAATGGTGCTGATTATGTTGAATATATGTACTTTTTTGCTAATATGAAATAAGTAAAATGTTGATATTAGTTAAAATCTACAGAAATAAGAGAACAAAAAAGAATTTATTTAAAAAAACTTGAGTGCAGAATGAAATTAATATAAAAAAACTTGTATACTAAAAATCGGTCCAAAAACCAAGTTTCTTCTATTATATTGTATCATAAAACTCCAGTGATCAATCTTTAAATAAGATCTTAAAGTATGAGTCATGAAGAATCTCTTATTTTTTATTTCACTTTCCATAAAGATGCCTAGTTAAATTTCTATTTCAACTAGTTGACAGTATTTGATATACATGATTTCATTTTAAAAACTAAAGAATAACCTTCTTTATAAGATTCTAGGATTATTTGATTGTCCTGTTTGACTAGTTTCAGTAGTATCTTAATTATATTTTGGCATTTCGTTTAAATGTATTTTGATACCTTTAAACTATTTCAGTATTTGAAATATTCAATAATTTATGATAAAACTATTTTCTCTTTAAACTGCTTTTCAGTTTTGTTGGTTTCAGTGATAATTGAATTATTTCAATAGAACTAAATATTGTATATAAAGATGTTATCAATTTATTTATCGATGACTGAATTATCTTTGTAAAGTAAGCTTAAAAATATATGTTTATCGTTATCAGTTACAATATTTTATTTTTATTTCCATATTCAATACTATACACTTGTATGAATGTGTGATTGCGAAGTCTTTGTTTACATTAGTAGCTTTTCTATAGAGATATGAATGGTTGTATGTACGTCTCAGAGTACGAATTAAAATTACTGATAATTCATAAGATTGTGATCCGTTACTAAATGGAATCATACAACGTTTTCTATTATTTTATGCTCAGTAGTTCGCCCCGGAGCGTTTTAATATAATTTTATGGGCCTACTCATGTGTGTTGGTCTCGACACGGCCAACATGATCCGTGTATAGAGAGCGTCTCAGTCCGTGACTGGTCGAACGGCCAGGGATGCTGACAGTCAACAGAAGCTTGGTGTGTAGCTCGAATCGTTGTTCGAGATCAGTCGTCACAACGTTCGACATCACATATGCCTCTACCATTTTCTCATGATTTTATACATATTGAATTCCAACGACACACGCGCCAAAAAACTAATCAATTTACAAGTCTTGAATTACACTCTCGCCATCGACAAGTTTTCTTCATCCATAATGTCGTTCGCATTGTACAAATAATTTGTAGAGACATCGGAATTTTACTGTCTTGTCATCTTATATTCATGTATATAAAGATAGAGACAGAGAGAGAGCGAGTAATCTTTCGATTTTATAATTTTTATTTAACAAGCATAAATGTGATTTCGTTAGATTTAAATTTTCTCTCTTTACTATTTTCATACAAAGGAATACTAAACTATAACAATATTCTGATTAAAAATACACAACGTGGTAATAAAATTAAAAAAAAACAATTAAAAAATAGCGTTTTAATGCTGTTTTAAATTTTTTACAGTACTAATTAGTAAATTTTCAATAGATAAATAAAGTAAACTAAACGTTTACCCAGTTTTACAAATTTATCAATTGAAACGATATTTAAAAAAAGCACTCCAAATAATTATGGGTTCAACTATGTATCAAATATAAATAGGTTGAAATAAATTACTTTATTTTTTATTTATTTCAGTCGACAAAAATGTTAAATGAAAAAATCTCAATTTTTTATATTATAAAATAAATATTTACGATAAAAAAATATTCATAGACATTCAATAAGCTGATAAATAATTTTTAAAATTTGAACAATTGTGACTTACCTTCTGTTTTATAAGTATGTCCACCTGTCGTAGTCCCGGATTCTGTTGTCCCAGTTCCACTATGTGAAGTAGATTGGGTCGTTATAACCCCACTGGAATGATGATTATGATGATGATAAGGTGCATTTTTTCTTCTTAAAACATCTATGTGTGGCCCAAACGGATGCGTATCTAGTATAGGTCTTTGTCCTAATCCAACAGCTCTGTATGTTTGTTGACCTGCTATAAAAAAATAAATAATTTATTATTATACTTGCATACTATTTACAAACAGTCTCATGTAGTTTTTTTTAAAATTCAATGAAATTCTAATTACTAAATATAATCCGTAATAATTATTAAAAAAATATTTATTATTCATCTACTATTTTTTAATAATATAGTTTTATCGCTTGATTCTTAGAAAAAATACATTCAAATTCACAAATGTATAACAATTTACAGGAAACAATCTCCATAAAATGTATTTATAGATCATGATTATTATTTTCATTATGTTATTTATTTTTTCCACGATATAAATTTTAAATTGAACAGAAAAAAATCGTACATTTCGTAGAATCGTTTTCTATCTACGAAAATTCAATTGTAACTGTTCTTCTGATTTCATAAGATTATAACTATTAAATAATACAAGAAACGTATAGTAACAAATTGAATATATATATATATATATATATATATATATATATATATATATATATATATATATATATATTAATGGTATACGAATCTAGATTAACAGGCTCATAAATAATATAAATGAAAAAAAGATAATCCGTCAATATTCTATGTCAGCTGAAGCCTAATCTACGAAATCGTTCATCCGTGACATTAAACATATCAGAAATCGACACACAATATTACACCTAATGACTTTTATTTACTCGTATATCTTTTTTTGCACGGATTTGATCAACAAACAATTTCGTTTCTATGTGACCGAATTTAAATAAATGTTTTCGTTCAAAAGACAATACATAAACGAATATATTTAAGGATTATAAAAGAATAATAAGTATGTTAACAGAACACACGTGTTATATTATATATATATATATATATATATATATATATATGTATAAATATATGTATGTATAGAGAGAGAGAGAAATATTCGTTTCTGGTACAAAAGTTACATTCCAGAAAAGTGATATATTTGTATAAATCAACTATACAAAAATGGAAATGGAAAAAACAAGATTAGTACAAATGAATTGATATTTTATAAGCAGTATATAAATATCATAAAAGTGTTCTAGTTATTAAGAAGATAAATTGTTTTATTTAAAGGTATTTTAAAGAAAAATGTCGGGACTTTTTCTATTTTTTCATAAATTAATTATTATATTTCAAATATCACAATTCAGTTTTCGTATTTTGACTAAATTCATGTTTATAAATGAATTTTTTACCAACCTCACAGACTATACACTTTTTTGATTAAAAATATTCAATAATTAATTACTGATTGTTGATTATGTGCATGTCGATAGCGATTCCGTCACTTTCAGAGCATTAAAGTACAAAAATCTGAATCTTTTAGATTTTTTATTACTGTCTAGTAAAGGATTCCAGTTTCAGATATTTTTGATTACTTTTTTATAGCTTGTAGGATGAGTGAAAAAATCATTTGTGGAAATTAATTACTATTTCTTATCTTAGAACAATTAATTATTTGTCTTATATTCAAAAAAAGCATTGTATATACGTTTTTTTTATTCAATTGGCTGAATATTGATTTTCATTTAAAATGAGTTCAATCTTAAAAATGAGACAGAAGCTTTTACAAACTTTTTTTAAACTTGGAATGAAATAAAAAAAATAATACTGTAGAGTCACGATACAGTGAACCCTGTATTTGATTCACTAAATCGTGACTCTACTGTATATTCTTTTACAAGCTTAAAAAATATAAATAAATGAGAGTATATAATCAAGTTTTACTTTAGATTTTTTTATTACATGTAAGGACCTATTTAAAACAAAAAATTATTATCAATTCTACCATAAATATTCTTGAAAACAAAGCCAATGTATAAGTTCCTGTCATTGCGACTAAATTCATTTTCACAAACGATTTTTTCAGTTCTGGACAAACAATTAATTTCTATAAGTATTAAATTGGTAGTAAAATAATTGCGGTTTTGTTTTCTGCATTCTAACCTTATTTTTTTTAATGAAAGTGTTATTTCATCGTGTCCATGTTAATATCAAGTATATAAGTGAAACTTAGATTTTGTTATTAATTTTTCTTCAAATTGGACTATTGAATTAAAGATGGAAAAGAAACAAATAAGTGTTGTATGAGTTGAAAACGGATGGAAATGCAGCAGAAACTGCTCGTAAACTAAACGATGCTTTTCGTGTGGGTACTGTTAAGAAAAATATGGTGTAATAGTGGTTCCAAAAATTTCGTGCTAGGAACGAGCGCCTTGAAGATTAAGAAGGTCACGGGCATTCTTCTTCAGTTCATAACGACCAACTGAACGTGTTAGTTAAACCAAAACCACGCATAACAATTCCAGATCTTGCACAAAAGTTAGATGTTAGACATCCAACAGTTTTGGACCACTTAAAACAGCTGGAAAAATCAAAAAAGCTTAACAAATGGGTGCTGCATGAAATGAATGAAAACCAGTACACCGTAATTATTTTTCTACCAACCTAATATATAATACAAACCATTATCAGACAAGAAATTAACAAAAAAAAAACATAGGAATAAAATCGTTTAATACTAAAAAGATATCTAAACAGATGTTACATGGTACATTAAGTAAAGAAATCTTAAAACTAAAATTTAATTTAATACTCTAGAATTATATTTTTATTACGATTGGTATATGATTAAAAATGTGTAAAATATGATTACAAATTATTATCATAAATTAATAATCAAGAATAATATTCATTATTACTATCTAAATAATTATTTTTTATATTTAAATTATACCTTTATATATTATAATTATATCTTAGAGCGTTACAAAGATCGAAAGTTATTGAGTATACGAGATATACATTTTAAATATCATATAATTTACAATCTCGTTTTCATTCATTGTTTCTAAATAATTACTTACAAAAAAAAAATCAATTTTCATTCGTCGATTTCGATTCATACAATATATATATATATATATATATATATATATATATATATATATATATATATCCGTGTAAATCTTACCCAAGTACAAAGGTATCCTTTTTATGGATCAATATTTTCATTGTAATTTTCGTTACGACCACCTGACCGAATGATTGAAATCTGACCATACGGCGGCAGTAGAGTTCCCGTGATCGACAACTGTCTGTGATTAGCAAGTCCGCAAAGGAAATAACACATTATGAAGGCAATAGACATGCATTACTGCCTTAATATAAATCTAAACTATTGGTGTCTGTACAATTCTATCTCATAATAGAAAAGAAATTGATGAGATTTCATTGTGTATGCGTGTTTGTATGTGTTTTTCGAGACCCGACGATTCTGTTTATTATTAGTTTTTGTTCTATGTATTTTATACAAGGACTGGACTGAAAATTTAAAAAATCGTTTCATGTAAATAAAACGATTCGATTTCGTACTTAAATTGTTAAAGAATTGTAAATATGTATTTTGTATTGTTATTACATGTTTTTGATTAAATAAGTGACCTTGTAAAGGTATTAGTTATTAATTAAATTGTAGAACAATTCAATTCTAGGAAACTATATATTTTAAATTATTGACACATTGAATATCAATCTATTACATAACTTGTTCAATGATGAACGTTTTGCTATCGTTCAGCTCGTAGAAAAATTACAAATATTAACAAAAAGAGGTTATGCGAACTATTTAGCCAAGATAAGTGTTTTAAATGTTAAGGTTGTCACATTAAAATAGTAAAACGACGAGAAAATATTTTAATTTGAAACAGAGTTATGATTGAATCAATTTAAAGGCACAGGCTTAATTTTTACATTTAATAATTTCTGAAAACATATTTTCCATTTTAGTAATTAGTTCATATAGTAATTGGCAATAAAGAAAAATATAACTACATTATTTTATTCATATACATCGAATCTAAATGAATAAAATATGTAAACAATAAGCCAGTAAACAGTCTCAACCTCTTGTGTATTGCTTTTTGTGTAAGTTACCACGCCAGAATAAATAGTCCAAATATTTAAACTATTTTTCAACAAAGTTAAATGTATTGTAGTTTATTTGAATTTCTATTATGTTCTTAAGTTTTTTATGAAATAAAATTCAATTTACTTTCAAAAAACTACATACAAAATACATTTATGTTTGCAGATAACCATGTAAATACAAATTATGTCTTGTGTTTTTCCTACTTCTTAATAGTCTGTAGATAAATTAGTTTGTATTAACGTTATTATTATTTACTAAAATAGATTATTTTTAATATGTATATATATATATATATATATATATATATATATATATATATATATAATGAATGTGTTTGATAAATTTATGAATAATAATGACACGAATGGCTATAATAAGTGAAGGTCGATAAGATTCGTGATGATCTCGATGAAAAAAATCTGTTTTGACACGTTGTCTAGCACGATAACCGGTCGACCAATCATAATTGAATAAGATTATCACCCTGATCACAAGTCAGAAGCTTGTGGTTTGTGATCGACAAACCCCAGGCAACAACAGTAGCGGACCATTAACGTTCGTTGTATCGACTGTTGTTATTTCTTTCGCTAATAATATCATTTCTATATATATTCACACACACACTGAGATACTAATAGATACTACTATACACACACACTGAAATACTAATATTTTAGTTATTATTGTTGTGTTTTTTTTTGTTTCGATCACTGATCGGAAATAAAACGGACCTAGTAACGTCACACAGATTCTATGATACGTTCCAGAATAATGTATTTTTATTTAAAATTATTCTGAATGGATTTCGTTGAGATTTTTTTTAAGTCTAAATATTTTCTTATACTTTTTCTTATATTGTGAAATCTTGAAATAGATCAAGGTGTCACTTCGAATAAATTCTTTTATCATTTACCCTAAGCTAGTATTTTGTCATTTGATTAAGATAATATTTTCTATTCAGTTTATAATGGGTTGATTTAGAAAATAGCATTTATGCAAACATTTTCTAAATTATATATATATATATATATATATATATATATATATATATATATATATATATATATCTGAAATAGTATATATTTATTACATTTCTTATTAATTAGCGCGTTCGATTTCATAAATAACTCGATATTATATTGTAATTCTCCGAAACTCCTACGATGAAAGATATTTATAAACTTTATAGGAATAATATTTGATTAATGATTAATAATTCTTGTGTATATATATATATATATATATATATATATATATATATATATATATATATGTATATATATATAGAGAGAGAGAGAGAGAAAGAGAAAGAGAGACGAATCTATATGGAAACAAATGAAGCTTAAGCTTCAGGGCCCCGCTTTGTAAGGGGCTCCACAATGAACGAATATTAAAAAAAGACGTTGTACAAATAAATAAAACATGTCAAAAGCAAGCATTGAAAACCATGATTGTTAAATTACATTCGTGAGGAAAGATTAAGATTTCTTTCTATTTTATCTGTTGAAGGAGACATAACAAGATCGTTATCTTATTAGAATGCAATAAGAGAATATGTCGATAAAAAATCCGATAAAAAAGTTCTATAACTTTGTTAATTTTCCAATACATACATATTTCTGTTTTGCTTGTAAAATAGTTGGTTTATTTTTTTTTCTTTCGTTCTTTGTACACGTATACATATATGTAATATATGTGATTCTATAATAAATATTTGTGATTTTTGTTCTGATAATGTGAGTTAATATTAGTCTAATATTGTTAGTTAATATTATACATATCTAAAAAAATAAAATGAACCATCATTTGCAGCGCAATAAATTTGTATGAATTCTCTCTTTCGTTAATTCTATAATTTTCGTTAAGTGCAGGAAAAATATACATACTAGTTATATATATATATATATATATATATATATATATATATATATATATATATATATATATATATATATATATATATTTGTTTTATATTTATTGTATTAAAATCAATATTCGGTATAGGAATTAAAATACTTTGTATACTTTTTCTAATTAATTTAAGAGAGTGTTTAAGTAATAAATTTTGGCATAAATTGAATAATACAATTATTTAATACGGTAAATTATCAAAAACTAATGTTTCCGCCCGGGATCGAACCGGGGACCTTCTGCGTGTTAGGCAGATGTGATAACCGCTACACCACGGAAACTTGTGTAACGTTTTGAACTGAATAGATAAAAATATGTCCTATGTACTGATATCAATTTTAAAAATAAAATCTTTTTTTGTTTGTGTTTAATAAATTACTATATGTATATAATATATATATATATATATATATATATATATATATATATATATATATATATATATATGGTTTTTATTCTACTTTTACTCAAAACGAATTTTAAAAATTAATTTAAATTAATATTCAAAAAACTTTCAAAGTATCCTTATTCCATTTTTAGTACTTCATATATATTTTATCATATGTTAAAATTTTCAATTTCTAACTGACGGTATAAAAATGATTCTATCAGTTTGAATGCTTCTGCTTCTTTTTTACATTTAAAATGCGTTCTCTGACTTTGTTAGTTCTCTCTTAATCTCTTCTTACGCCTGTTATCTTCGATGTCTTTTCTTACCTTTCCTTTTTTTAAATTTATTTCCTTAATTTTATTTCAAATTATCTTGGTTTTAATATAATTTCATACTATTTGACATTTTATGACACTGCCACAAACAAAATAAAAATATTTTTTGTTAAATGAGTATAGTATGTAAATATTACCTAATTGTTTTAGATAGCATGTATGTTCAAACTCTGGCAATTTCATAAAAAAATAATATTAAAATTTGAATTTTGTTGTAAAAATGGTTTTTGGTATAAAAAATATCAATCTTTAATACTGAATAGGAAGTTAAAAGTTTATCAATAAATTGTAAATGTAAGAGTTCCTTACTCGTAGAGTGGAATTAATTGAGAATTGTTTTTTTTTTTATTATTGTTGTGAAATGGAATTAAATTAGAATAAATATCCACAGGGAATTAATATGATAACTTTGTAATATCATTTTATTTGCATGTTTTTGAACTGTGGATGTTTATAATTTTATTGCGTATATTTTTGTGGTTTTTGTATTTAAAAAAAATATTGCGACAGTATACACAGTATATTTTATAAATATTGTATCAGGAAAACAGAACAGTTGATTACAAAGAGAACCGGACATCAGAAGCATGTGTTGACAAATGCAGTTACAGATTAGCAATTAACAAATCTGCTATTGCAGCAATCACAGGCTCATTATCCGCAAAGTAATTACCACGCGTAACCGCTGGATGGGTCTGCTGTCGGTTGCCATCCGGTTCTCAAACCATATGCGCGAGAGAGACCATCTTTATTGTTGTGCACTCGGACGTATACGTATATCTCTCTTATATTTAAAGACTTGTAGAACGTACTTGTCGGTGAAGAGAAACATACATGTAGCATGTTTGAAATGTGTTTCTATTCTTTTTCAGTAGTTCACACGAGATATTTTTGTTTATTGCCTGTTTACCTGATGGTTACATTTACGACATGCGTTAATTTATACTTTCAGTGTCATAAATATACGTGATAGGTGCGCGTGTGTTTGTGATTGTAACGTACGAATGTTGGCCGTAATAGAGGTGTGGTAAATGTACACTGTTAATGATGAAGTAAATTATATAGATTAGAGAGAAATATACATTTGGAAACATTAAATTCAACGATTTCATTACAACATACATCTATGTAGTGTTGACTTTAGGTTAAGTAACTCTAATGGATTTCAGAAGTAGTTACAACGAATAATTAATCGAGCATACTGTCAAGTTTTAAAAAATGATTTAAAAATCAAATTACATACTTATATTTAAGTGAAAATTGGTATCAGTTTATGTCGGCTATTCTTTGCGGTTTCTATTAAATTTTTATCTTCAGATCACTAGTCTTGTTTATTTTTATAACCATTTCTACCATTTGAATCATCTTTTTCTAAAACTAGTTCATACCAGATATCACTAGTATCCAAACTGTAGACAACTAGAAACCAATCACTAGTACCAATCACTAGTAACCAAACTTAGAACTATGACTGAATTTACCCAGAAGACGAAAATTGAGGATTTGAACAATGGGAGATTGTTGAATGTTTTAATAAGAAAATGTGATTTTTGACACAGTGGTTTATTTGTGAATCCAATTATATTGACCATTTATATTCTTATTTAAGAATACTAACTTGATGGTTGGTTAGTTATTGGGGTTTTAATACGCTTCGAAAGCTGAGGTCATTATAGCCCAATACTATCTTGAAAAAGACATCCAAAGTAAATGTATATTTTACTTTTTTATCTACAGACTAAAATAACAATATATATATATATATATATATATATATATATATATATATATATATATATATTATTTATTTTCATCTCTGTATAATTATCTCAGATTGTATTCATATAACTTTTTAATAGTAATGAAAGAAAATCTCTATCGCTTTATAGAGCTCATTAAATTTCATCCATTTCTTTTTATCTTGATTTAACAGATAAGGTTATTTGACCATTTTTCGTAAAATACTCTTGAATCATCATCTTCAATATTAGCAAATAAGATGTTATATTACCAAGGTATACTGTTACTATGTCTTAAAGTCTTATACTTCTTATTCTTAATATTTTTTTCTTCGCAAGTAAATTAAATAATTACTGATCATCAGTATTCATCGTATTCTAGTTTCAGTGAATTTATAGATAAGTAGATCTCTATGGATGGTATTCAATCTATATAAAAAGAATAACACACCAGTAGACAGAAAAAAAATTATAAATGCCCTGTAAAAAAAGAATGTCTCATTCTTATAAAATTTATATTTTATATAAAACCCATGAACCTGAGTAAAAAGAGAAGAGACATCATATATCTACATTTTTCGTTTTTCCTTCAAAAGATATCTTTTATCAATTATAGTTTTTCCTTACGCTCTTATTTTATTTGATATTCAAGCAGGAACCTGAATAATTTAAAATTATACATTACTATTATTTATCTTGTCGACAAAAATTCTCAACTTTCAAATTCTACTCGAAGAAAAAGTGTTACTATCTAGAAACCGTACAAATTATTAAAAACTTGAAAATCTTTTCAAGATTTGCATAAATTGCATAAATTTTTATTTAGAAAATAGCTTTTTGTGTGCTAAATTAACGAATATTTAATTTAGAAATAAAAAAGGATAACAGTTTTATATTTTAATTGAGGCATACGTAAGATACTTTCATTAATTTATACACCTTTATAGTATATATATATATATATATATATATATATATATATATATATATATATATATATATATATTATTGTTCAGTCTAAAAGTGCATGTAGAGTAAATTTCCTTTTGTGTCAATAGAAACACATTTAAATATCTGTTTCATAGTAAGCAAAAATAGAACTTATATTACATGTACATACAGCGTAAAATGGTACGAAAGTAAAGTTGCATATTCACACAATCATATAAAAACTCCGCCGAAAATATAGTTCGAAATAGTATTGGAAAATAACACATATGAAAAGAAAACTTAAGGTTTATTATAATATGAAACCGAATTTTGTAATTATATTCGTGTGCGTTGTCTGACGAAACAAAAGTGTTTGGAATGTTTTAATCCTTATTTTTAAATATTATTTCATTAATATTAATGGTGAATCAGTATAATTCTATTAAGTACTTCAATTAGTGAGTTGTTATTATTTGTACACGTATTTTTTTATATATATTTCATTTATTAACTGTAATAGAGAATGGATATAATGATTAGTATCAATATTTTCTATTAGAAGTATTTATTCAATAAATAAATGTATTTGTTCGGTTTTTCTATGTGATTGTAGACATTTTACAGACTATTTATTTTTTATCATGAATATTATTTTTTTTAATAAAGTTCGCTTATTCAGCAGTTCAATGTTTTAATCATATAATTAGATTAACGTGGAAAATTATACAATAAATTAATTTTCAACTTATTCATTTCTGAAATAATACTTGAATGTACATTTATTGTTAAACATTTTTTTACGAGTGTCATGTGTGTTTCAAATCCAGATTTACTGTTTTCGAATTGTAAGTACTTTTGTTATTTTTGTTTTAATAAAGATGTATTTTTAGTTATGTTTCCATTTAGACTTTTAAGCTTAATAATATTTTTATGAAGGTTTTTAATAAATTATTTTCTACATTTTTGAATTTGCTCATATATATATATATATATATATATACATATACATATATATATATATATATATATATATACATACATATATAACACGATTTTTCTACATAATATTTTGACAAAAAGGTATACCAACATGTTTATTAATGTCAACTCGTTTTAACAGTGTAATGACCCCAACGACGCGCCAATGCATTACAATGATATATGCATAATATGCATAGTGAATGCAAATGCACTTTGTGTTGATTCTGAATAATTTTGTACAAAGAGAAAACATTAATTAATTTGATCAATTTGAGAGATACATAAGAATTAATAATTCTGTAATACGTGCAATTAGTTTATACGAATAAATTTATTTTTATCCAAAAAAAAATTTTTTTGTGACTGTGTTTAATGTATTATATGGTTCACACGGTGTCTATCCTAGCGTCATTTTTCCTGTAGTCTAACCTGACATTTTAGATTTGACTCGGTGGAATTTTAAGTGTAAACAATAAAGACATTAAAATAAAATTAGTTGAAAATCAATAATTTAGATTTTCCTTTACTTTGGATAATGGCATTGCTATCAAAATGAGCATAAGATCAAATCAAAATGATCAATAATGTATTATTGAACATTTTTGATGAGCTTTTTATGTTTTATAGGATATAAAAATAATTCATTTGCGAGAATCATTCATAAGTGAGAACTGATTGTAGTATCTTGAACGAATATAATGAAAAGAAAAGAACAACAATGAGATCTTAGATAAAGAAAGTACAATACATATATTTGGCAGCTTATATGTAATGTCTATACTTTTACTAATTAATAATTTTTTATGAATTATTCATACGTTGAAATATAATTTTTTGAAATGATTTCAGTATTTTACAAAGAACTGTTTTATATCTTATATTGATTTACACTGACGATTTTTCGAATATTTTTCGAAAATAAGTCAACGAATCGTAATAGTTGTGGTTCATTTTTCAAAGCAGTAGTTTTCAATATTTTTCTTTTTTCACTCGTCTAAATAAAAATTAATGTTTATACCTCCCATCGTTTTTTATATTAATCAGTGAGTTATTTAATAAATTTTAAGATACTTTTATGATAAGTGCTTTATATTTATCTTTGCATTCTTCTGCTCTTTCCGTGGGAATGTACATCCCGCAAGATAAATATTCCTGTTTTATAAGATAACCATTGTATGAATGCGTGTACCGATGATTATTTTCAGTTTTGGAGATAGTAAGTGATTTTAATAAAACTCACTCTTGTAATACACGTGTAAGTCGAGAATAATGATGATGATTTAGTTAAATTATTCTTTTTCAGTATTATATTTACTTTTGAATTACTTATTTTGTATTTAAATATGACTGATCGTAGTATTTGTCTTTAAATAGATTGATAATTGTTTAAATTACAAATTATTTATTGAAAGATTTGGTTTATTTTTGAATCATTATTTGTATTCACTTGTGTTTTTAATATATTATTTTCATTTTCGAATATTTATATATAATTTTCTAGTATTTTTAGTGAAGTTGCTTTCTTTTGTACTTTTATAGTTTTGCTGAATTATTGGTTAATGTGTGTCTTGTTTTCAATATCTTTCTCAAATGATAAATTTAACTCACTGATTTTCATAAATGAAACTTAAATATATAATTAATTGTATCGAACTCGATACAGTTATGAATCTATTTAACTTAATTCAGTACATATCGCGCACAGTTGTCAATTCCACAACATATCCTTCCTAATATTGAATAATAAGGCTGTGTTTAAAAACTTCCCTGAAAAATGTCCACCGTTTGATTGCCGTGCAGCGAATCTCATTTCCTCATATTGTTACTGCAATTATCGACTGCAACCGAATAACACAGGCAGTGTAATGCATGTGTGCGTACACACGATGTTGTATGCAACGTACGAGAGTGCAGTGTGTGTACGGGATATATGGGAGAGTTGGAGTTCAGCTGTAGGCATATGACAGCGGGCGTACGAATGGTAAGGGAATGCGTCGTCACTCCGTCGGGGGTGGGTTAATTAGGACAAATCATTAACAGATGTCGGAGGCATCATCATCATTATTATCAACGTACGAGCAATAGGTGTGTCGTCATTGGCTCTCTAGCGTATAATATACGATGTATTACAAATTATTTAGTATTTAATTTGAAGGGAAATGAAATAGAGTCGATAATAAATTTAATCTATATTTCAAAACAATATATATATATATATATATATATATATATATATATATATATTTAACATACACACACACACACATATATATATATATATATATATATATATATATATATATATATATATATATATATAATTCACTTTTGTGTAAAGTATATAGTAAAAATATATTTAAATGAAATATTATAATTTTCCAGGCATGTACGATATAATTTCTAATCTAAAATTACAATAAATTCGAAAGTCAATTCATCGACAAGATCATACAGTTACATTTTTAATGAACATTATTTTTAGTTGAAGTCAGAGACTCAACGAGGATCACTATGTTTGCTCATAAATCGTTCTTAACGACCATGATGGGCACTAATATTTATTTATTTAAATTTAGAAACATTTATATGCATCTATCTTTGTTTATAATAAAATTTGCTTCTTAGATGAATATTACATCTTTTTTATTAACACTAACAACTACACTTAAGTCCCACGTTAGATAATAATCTTCGTTACGTTGATTAAAATAGATTGTGTCGCTTATTTCTTTTTTAGTATCAAATTTGAAATTTGAGTATCGAGTAATGCAAAAATTAATAATTTATTATAATGATGCTTTGGAGTTTAACTTTGTATGATTTGAAAAGTAGATTTATAAATATATAACTGAAAACAATATCGAGAATCATACATTTTGTTATTTTTCATATCATAATTATGAATACAACTACTTAGAGCATCAAATTTGATGACAGAAGTTCCGGTACGGAACAAAGCTTTAATTTTTACTGAATTCTTTCCTGAATCTACTCTTAAATCAGTGATTCAAGCGAGTAGAAATTCAATTAAATTGAAACAGGAACATTTTTATGAAAGACTGAACATTGACCGGCCCGATTTCTCTATTTTCTAACTTAATTTTTAATGCACCATCTTTCTACAAGAATAAAAAGTTATTATTTAATTCATCTTCTCTAAAACTATTTAAGTATACAAAGTAAAACCCGGAATCATTCTTTTTTGTTTCTATACTTATATACTTATCCTATATTTATATTAAAAACCGATTTCACTAAAGATAAATAAACTCTTTTTCTTATTATGGACTCACAACTCTTATTATATTGATTATCAAAAAGCATCAAAAGTAATTTTACAAAAACTCAAAGTGGAAATACTTTTTTTTAAAGCTGAATTCTGATTAATTTCTCTTTTATTAATTAATAATGGAAACAAGGTTTTCTTTAATCAAGCCGGTATTATTCGAGAGATTTACCATTGAATAAAAACATTTTAAAATTTGAAATTTTGTTAAAGTCGAAAGTTAGGTTATAACATTTATTTAATCTGGTTGTATTACAATGTTAAATTATTTTAATATTTAGTAGCAAACCATGTACGATAATTTGATTTCAAGTTCATTCTTTATTAATGATGGTATCTCATTGTGATTATTTGACTAAAATCATCAAATATAATTATTTTATTCTAATTTTAGTTCAATGATATTTTTTCGATTACTAATTACTGTTGAAAAGCAATTATAAAAAGTGAAATTTAATTCAACTTATTTTTTTTAAAAAGAAATTGTAACATATATATATATATATATATATATATATATATATATAAACAATCTAAAACTTTAAAAAATTCAAAAATGTGACGATTTATTTCCCATTCAATCCAAATATTTCAAACACGACATGAAACATACCATATATAATATGAAATGCGAAAATGTTTCTGATGAATGTGGTAACACGATTGATGTTTTCAAAGAAGTTGGGGATGTAATTACGGTTATACTGTTAAAATTATCCTGTCAGGATTAAAAATACGCAACATGTAAACAACAGTGTAAAATATATTTAATTTGAAATGTTTAATTTGCATTTCTTTACCGTTACTTAAAAACATATATACATTTTCTTCTCTCTCTCTCTCTGTATATATATATATATATATATATATATATGTGTGTGTGTGTGTGTATGTGTGTGTGTTTGTGTGTTTGAGTACATGTAAAATCATAACATCTCAAAAATTTTTACAATATACCAATAATATTAATTTATAGACTGCTGTAAATTTAAAATATTCAAATGTCACTGTCGTTTTTTATTATTTTGCATATTAATTCGTATATTTTTTAGTTTCATTATTTCATAGTTTAATGACGTCAAATGTTTATTATACCTACTATAAATGAAAATAAAAACAGAAAACTGAGTCAATAAATATAATGAACTTATACTTTTCACGGACATCTTTATCCAAATATGTTTCTTTTTGATAGAATGAATTTAAGTGATCCGGCCACTTATACGATTGAATATTTTGAAAAGGATGTACAGATTTATGACTTCTTTATATGATCTTTTCTTATTCAATGATTTAGTACTATAAGTTTTTCAATATATATATATATATATATATATATATATATATATATATATATATACAGTTGAATAACAAAGTAAATTAGAGAGTCGTACATTTTTTAATTTTCAAAATTTAGAGATTGTTTAAAAGTTCATAGTAATTTAAAAGCCATTATCAAATGAAATTAAAAAAAAACATTACTAGTTGTTCTGAAAAAAGAATCAGGCAGATTGAATGAGCTCTGTCGAGAGACTAGACTTTTATTTAGCATTTTTTAAAAACCCCAATAAAAATAATTGGTTTTATAATAATTGTGTTTACTAAATGAAAATATTTTTATACTTAACCGCAAATACTTTGTGGGATACTGATATAACTTATTCCATTGTAACCTCATATTTTTTGTTTGCGTAAACTTATTGTCAATGAAAATTCAAATATGGATTTTATTTGAATGGTGAATGTTTACAATGTAACCACTCATTCTTGACACAACCACATGATTAATCAAAATGATTATTCGCATTTTATATAAAAATAATTTCATAAAATTCTTTGTAGGGGTCATATTGATAATTTTGTACCGATTCTATTAACTAGGGGTAATCGATTACAGTTACAAATTGGTAAATGTTGATATTTCAAAAGCATACATTGTAACTGATATAAAAAACTATACAATGCGCGGAAATCAATAACAAAGAGAAATAATTTGTTTACTGTGTGTGTGTGCATTTTTTTAAAATATTTAACTCGATGTGTTTTACTTCGAAATAAATTTGTTTGTATTAAAATATGTGTACGTGTCGTGTACGTCTAGAGAATTATAATAATTGAATAAGATTATTCGGAAATACTTAAACGAATTCAAGTCATACTAAATTGTAGTCATATTCAAAGTTTTGTTATTAATATTAACTAACTTGGACAGTATAAATGAGCGAGTTTCAAAAACATTCTTAGTGGGGGCGTTTTGCTTTGATAAAGGATTAAACTCTTCATCGACAAAGCTAACTGCTTGCATGTTCTGTGTAAGCTTTATCAATCTCTTAATTGTGATATTCCGCCCTTGTATCTGATGCGGATGTATTATAATTAAGTTGATTGTGAAACGTACCACACAACTTTAACAGTAAACTCCCGTATCTGAAAATCACATAAACACACATATGGATCAGATATATTTCGTGGGGCGTTTTTTTTTTATTCAATATTATCAATTTACGTTCGAAATCAATAATCAATAAATTTAATAATTGCATTTATAACTGAAAACCTGAACGTATTTAGAAGAGCTAACCATTGTCGACAGGGTTGAGTAAATGGTGTGTTGTGCGTGGGGTGTGGATGTAGTGTGGGTGACAGGAAATGATTGCACGGCAATGCAGCGCTCCGGTAGTCGGCTCCGGGAACCGCATGCACTGCATTATGAAAATGGACACAATTAATATTTATCATTTTATGTTTATACCCTCGCATCGTTCGAGCTCTGCACACAAATGCATTGTTTTATTCTATACGGCGGTGCATTAGCAACGGTGTGCGTATTGTGTGCGCAGAAATAAACGTAGGGTAATTTTTCAAAAAAAGAGCGCTCGTTCGGAAAAAGTGCCGTTTTCAAAAATCATTCAATTTGATGTAACAAATTAGGTCGTTCGTTAATTATTGATATGATTAAATAATCATTCGTGTTAATGTTAATGCATCTGACTGTTTTTGTCATTTTTAATATCATTATTTTATACTTTGATAAAACAACAAATGAACTGACAAATTATACCAGTTTGATAAACCGCAAGCTCAATCAAAATCAAATATTTTTCATTTATTCAATCGTGATACGAACCGAATAATAATTTAAAAATTGACTCTGATTTTACATAGAAAGCAATCAAAACATATTAATTCTTATGGAAGCTTCTTAATGCACTGTCTTACATTTATTAACTACATTGAAAGTAATAAATATTTCAAATCTTACTTTAAATCAAATATAATGAATTGTTTTCTTAGAAATTAGATCAAATTAGGTTTATGTTTTTCTATAATAATTAAATTTCTTCTAACTACTATAGAGATTTATATTAGAGATTGAGTAATTAAATATTTTGATAAAAATTATTTTGTTCGTCAGTGTATATATATATATATATATATAAACTGTACTTTTAATTTTATTAGAGATTCTTTTTATATGAAAAAATAGTGCGACTGTCTCAAGTCATAAGATATTTTTCAATTTCCTTTATATTTCAAACCTTTTAATAACCTGCATCGTTCTCAAAGATTGTTATCATTTTATTTTGTTCTCTTTCATTTCTCAAGTAGTTTTTTAATCTTCCCATTATATAGTTTTAAATCCATTTATTCCTTTTTAATTATTAAAGAGGTATTAAAAATTATATTTTTAATATATATTAATTAGTTTTATTACCAGTAAAATTGTCATATTAGTGTTGTTAAAATTAGAATATCTTATATCAATAACTAATTATATATATATATATATATATATATATATATATATATATATATATATATATATATATCATATAAATACAATAACAAAGCTGACGTGATCAAAAGAACGCACGCCGGCATATACCATAGGTAATATATTGGTAATTTAAAGCTAATCTAGACGTTCCATGTGGGTGGGGTTCAATGTTAAACAGACACTAATAACGGAATGTTGATATATATATATATATATATATATATATATATATATATACATACATATATACATAAATTGTGTTTAGAAGAGTGGAGTCTGCAGGAATGATACGACGGCAAAGACAGTGGTGGGAAGACACCTTAGACTCATACGTACACTAATTGTGTTAATTAGGACATGAGCTTACGGAAGCCTTTGATATCATTAAAGCACACGCATTCTAGTCAAGTATGGGATAGTAGTTGAGTGAAATTTTAGTCCTCATTCCTATCCGTATTACTGATATCAAATATTTAACATGTACATTGATTTAAGTGTCTCGAATGAGCGTTTTATATATATTTTTTGTCACTATTTCGTACCGAAACACCTCGTTATGTACATATTTTGATACGATATGAAAGATTAAAATGTTTCAATTCGAATAAGATTTAAAAAATGTCTTGGTTATTTATAAAATTATCATTAATTATATAGTTTATCATAAATTAATAACACTTTATGTACAACAAGCTTTTCTTTCATTGAAATGTTCAATAATTAATTTTTGTCTATGTTGATGCTTTGATACATATTTCGATTATAATTCCATCGTTGCGAGAATTTAAACGAAGGAAATCTGATCTAAAATCTAAAACCTGCTCTAATTATCGCGATATCACGTTGGAGTTTAGAAAAAGAAGAAAAAAATGGGATACATTAGTTTATTTGAAAGGAGAATGTATAAAACGATGTTCTAGTATAAATCTTGTAAATTAATGGTGTCATTTTTTTTAAGGTTTAGTCAGGTTTTTAAGCAGATAATTTCTATATTTTTAGATAGAACATATATAATAAAATGACAGATCATCATGGAAAAGTACAGGAGAAAATATGTAAGAGTAGTGTTTTTTATATTCTTTTTATAGCGCACAAGTAACAATAATAATATATTTAGTTTATAATGAAATGTACATTTATAATATTCTCGTTATCACAGTGTTAACTTCCGGTTAAACATGTTCTCACAACGTCTTGACCGTAGTCCGTATCACACGGCACAATGTGTTGATAACATTCTGTACAATGATAACATTTAATACGATCACCAACAATGACTGATCATGTGGTCGTGTGAACTAGGATTTTTCACGCACACGTTTAATTTATTCACTGATAAGCGGTGATATATATTTTTCAATTTGTATATATATATATATATATACATATATATATTACTATTATGTACATATTTAATAATCATCTTTAAATCATTTTACATGAAATGATCATTTTGAGTATTATCGAGGAGATAAGATATTATAATCGTTCATTGACTTTTGGTGCAGTCTTTTTTATTTTGTATTAACGTTTATAATTTATTCAGTTTTTAATTTAGAAAATTATCAATTGTGAGTTTATGAAAATAATTGATAAATACATTTTTGGATTTAAGATTTATAGATTTAGAGTTGTTTCTCTCCATATAAATTGAAGCTTCATTTGAAACTTTAGAATTTTTCTGTGTAGACTTATTAAAAATATATAAATTTACTGATTTGGAAATTTTAAATATTTCTATTTTGTAAATGTTTCGATCTGCATAAAGCACCTGTTTTAATCTTAAATTTATAGAATTTGATTTATTTTTATAGAATATGGTGTAATTATTGAGAATTATTTATACATTTGGTTTATGATGATTAATTTGTACTTTTTACTTTACTTTTAATTTTTTCGATTTTCTCATGTATCTCTCTGCATATATATATATATATATATATATATATATATATATATATATAATCAAAAGGCTCTGTCAATCCACTGCTGGATAAAGGCTTTTCTTCCATGATTTTTGTACGAGTGAATGCATCTCTTATCTACTGATTTCCAATAATACTTTTAATTTCCTTATCCCACCTGTTCATTGGTCTCTTCCTTGGTCTTTTTATATTTCTTGGTTCCCAGTTAATGATTTCTGTTTTCAATAGGTTGTCTTCTCTTCTTTCAACATGCACGAATTTTTTTTGCACGAATTTTAGATGAAGCGAGTCTGCTTATAAGACATAGATCTGCCTATATGTTGCCATTCCTAGGGGTGTCTAGGGCCCCGACAACAGCCTAAGTCATCTTATTAAATTTAATATCGGCTTATGGCTTAGTAGACTATTGCGCTTTCGTGCTCAAATCCAGGAAAAATTTTCCAACATGCCTCACCCATTTCCATTTTAGTCTTTTTACTCTTCTTATTACATCTGTGACGCCTGTCTGTTTTCGTATCTATCTATCTATCTATCTATATATATATATATATATATATATATATATATATATATATATATATATGTATATATATATATAGTAATTATTTTCAATCAATTGATGGAATTATCAGAAAGATAAGATATTGAAGTCAGTCTTTGATTCTCGGTATTCTGTTATAAGCTTATTTATTTTAAGTATTCAAGCAGAGATGTGTAGATTTTGATTAAGAAAATTATACATTATAAATTTGTGACAACAAGATGCTTATAAATTATATTCACAAAACAGACAGATAGTTTTTTCGATTTATAGACTTTTATAAAAAAAAGAAACACTTTTTGAAACCAAAATTTCTGCATGAAACTCTTAATAAGACTGAGTATTTTTGATATGAAAATATATAGATTTTAATTTACTGAATACTCGGCATCAATCGATATCGATCTACAATTTTTTGTTATCAATCTACAATTTCTTAAATTTATTGATTTTTCAATTTTTATGATATGGTGGTGCCGAAATCAGAAACGTTCAATAATTGACTATTGATCTTAATTACCTCTTAAGTACATTACGATAAAAATACTATCATATTCAGTATGTTAAAGTAGTAAAATATCCGTCAAAGATGAAACTTTTCGATCATTTATGTTTTATAATTATTGTGTTTTTTAAAAAGAGAAAATGTTATTTCTCTCTGTCTCTTAATTTAAACTTAATGAAGATTAATGTCTAGTTTAATGTTATATTTAGAAAATATTTTACTTTTACTTATCAAAGATAGAAATTTATTTTATTCTGTAATTTCTGTAAATATTCAGTCTGAATATATAAATGAATCTTAAATCGAAGAAAACTTTTATTGATTATTTTGTCTTACTTCAATAATAAATGAATTAATAATAAAATTATATATATATATATATATATATATATATATATATATATATATAAGTATTTTTTACATGTAATTGGTACGAGCATTAATTTTACAAGCTCTGTTTAACAAAATGATATGACAAGATCCTTTTTTTTCTACAATTATACCCAGCTGTTCCAAAAGTATGCATAGCACACGTCACAATTCATTGCGTGCATTAAATTGCAGCATAATTTTCTTTCGAACAAAATATTTTAAAAAAATACACGTTCATGTACAAACATATATATATATATATATATATATATATATATATATATATGTTTAATTTGGGGAGTTGTGAAAAATACGGTTATGAATATATGTATATCGTTTTCTGCTGTTTTGGCTCTTGCGGTTATAATCGTACGGTTTGTATTCGCTAGCTGTCCGACTTGTTTATATTTTGGTGTGTGTGTGTGTTTGGGTATACGTTGTCAAACAAAAGTGGTAAAAATGCTATTATTTTTCATTCAATACGCACGAAAGTCGAATTGCATTCTTATTATTCTTATAGAACGACAATTCGGTGAATTGGTGCTGCGATACAGTTTTGTTTGAGCCATTTGGGTGGACGCAAGCGAACCTATTTATATTCATATGCGTCTAGTCTGGGTTTCATTGTGGGTATGTATATATATATATATATATATATATATATATATATATTTCTTAATTGCATCATTATAGTAAAACTAAAGAAATTTTCAAATTAAAAACTTACAAAAATGTGTCTATTTTTATTTAAAAATTTTATCAACGTCTAAAAAAGGAGTTGCTTGTTCACATGTTCTAAATATTAAACAATGAATTAAGAATCAGTACCGTTCTTTTTTGTTGACAGTTCGGAATAGTTACAATTTATGGTCTGTTTTGTTGCTTTAAACATTTTTTCAGTATGGTGTAAACCACTGGGTACAGAGTTGAGACTACATAAGGAATAATAAAAAAAAAATTGCCACTGTATTAACGGTTAAAATATGGCTGCTTTATATTTATTCGTAATATTTTGTTCCGCTAAGAATTAGCATACAAATCACGAAAGTACAAGATGTCTTAAATCCCAATTATCAAATATTATTCATTAACACATTTCAAAATAAACATTATCATTATATTACCTTTCTATTTGCAAATAAAAATGTTAGATTGAAAAGTAAATAATCACCATCGAAATACACATAATCAAGAATCAAAAATGATCAATAATTATTCATTGAACATTTTTGGTCATCTTTTTTGTTGGTTTTGTGAAAATTAGATACTATAGTTAGACTATGTTAATTAATAGTAATACATAGTTATCAGATTTTACTATAAGAGCACAAAATTAATTATTTAAAAATAAATTACCACTAAATTTAAGAAGTGTTAATTTTTTAAAACCTTTATGGTTATCATCTTGAATTTTAGAAAGAAATTATTTTTAAAGAAATTTTTACTGAACAGATAAATATTGAAACATTAAATTTATGCCTATTCTCTTAATAAAAATTGTCATAAAAAGATAAGTTATTATTAATAATTTTATTAAATTTCGGTATAATGAAATATTTTTTACAACAAAAATACATAAAGTACTTGCTGAAATACACTATAATTCCACATTTATATTAATTGGTAAATAGAATAACATCTTCGCTATGATTTCCCTTTCTTCTTAATATTCAGTATTTTTAAAAATATTTTTCAATTTCTAACTAAAAAATTAATTGGTATTTCAATCCAATTTTTATGTCTGTATAAATTTGATTCGATTACAAACTAATATTTGATGTTACGGAAATAACAGGATATATTTTAATATGATTATTTCATATCTATTTCATGAAATCTTTGTTTTATTTCACAAATAAACTATTTGAAATATTTCATATGTATTACTTTGAATATTGGTCAAATAAAATCAAACCACAATAATAAATTAATACGAACTGCAATAATAAATTTTCAACTGAAACGATAAAACCAATCTATTTTGAAATTAAAACTGTGTGTCGATTTTAATTATCAGCTCTGCATAATTTGTCAGTTTTTTTCTTATATTTTCATACAAAAAAAATAATATGCATTTATAGTTATTTTCCGAATTATTTTTTAGTACTGTTATGGTTAGTTTTGATATCGGTACTTTTTGATTTTCTTTTGAAGTGACTTTAGAATTAACTTGTTTAATATCATAATAAATAACAACTGTTTAAGGATATTTTTATCATAATTAATGAGAAAAAAATTAAGTCGGACTAAAGAAACAAAACAAAAATTTAACTGTAGGAAGAATATATTTCAATTTATTTATTTTTTTTAAAAAAAAAAACGATCGGCGCCAATGAAATATAGTTAAGTACATGTCAATTTTTGCTCATTTTTCCTTGCTTTTTAATTTTTCTGTTTATATATTCTTTGACCACATGGCAAATGCGATTGTTTTCTGCTTAAAGTTGAAATGTATCAGCTGTGATATTGGTCATTCAAAATATAATTATTGCTCTTATTTATATATAATAAAAAATAATATTATTGCTCTTATATATAATACAAACAAGTTAGTATAAAAAAACGCTATATGCAAATATCTTACGAGATCTAATCGACAAAAAAAAATGTATATAAAAATCTATTAACTTATCTACATAATACATGCATGCGAGCCGTGGAATCGAACACAGGTAGCTAAAAACCACGAAAAGGGCGTTAACAACAACAGATATGATATTTGCATATGATACATTTGCAATATTGTATTACACAGGTAATTATATGCATGCAGCGCATGAAAAAAGATATCGAGATAAGAAAAGATAACAATATTTCTTTTTATATGTCTGTTTTACTTGTACGAATGTCTTAAAATTTTATTAATTCCAACTCAGTGAGTTCTAAGTGATGTTAATCCAGTTTTACATTTGATGTACTAAAAAAGATCTATCATTATATATATATATATATATATATATATATATATATATATATATATATATATATATATATGTGTGTGTGTGTGTATGTATAAAGTATAATTTTTGTTGCCTGGAGTATTAGTTACAAATAAATTATAAAAATATTTACGATTGACAGCACGTATAAATAATATATAGTTAAACGAGTAATGGTTGTCGATGAAATGAGATGAGGTTATCAAATTCTTTGTTATAACGAAGTAGCCAGCCGTTTGCTACATTATACGAGATATAAATCGATAAAGGTTTTAATATTACATTTCCGTAATACGATCGGTGATTTTTAAAAAGGGGATATGATTTTTTCTTCAACCCTTGCTTTCTGTAAGTTGGCATTTGGTTTCATTAATTATTCGTCATGTCTAGATACAATTATACATGTCGTGTGTTCGATAAAAATCTATCTAATTGGTTTCAATTGATACTTATGAGATAATCTGAAATGTGTAAGAAAAACATTTCGACATTTCTTCGGTGTTTTGTGTCATTATTCAGTAAATAGTAATCGATTTTTTATAATATGTTATTAATAGTAAGATTAAAAGTTCTTTTTTATTTCTTTTCTCATTTCATTTAGTACTAAATGCAATATCTAAATCATGAAATATTTTATAGATTAGGTAACAGAAGTATCAGATATTTAATCTTCTCTCATTTAAGAAAAAGGATCTTAATATATTCAAATTTCAGTTCAAAATTTCAACAAATTTAAAAAGATTTTAACTCCGATTTTAACTTATGAACCTACTACAATTTTTAAATAAAATAAACCAAAATAATTGATGTTATAAAAGCAAATATAAGGATTGATTGCAAGAGTAATAATATAACAGCTGTTAATATAAACCCATAATAATACTTTTCCGGATTATGGATAAATTCACTTTCATAAATAATTTTTTCAATCATCTACAAATAACATAATATTTTTCTGATCACAAATGTCCAATACTTGATTATTGATCATATAAATTCTTGATTAAAATATGACTAAAATGTTCTTCATTTAAGTAAAATATCTTAACTTACTTGTTTTCGATCTTGGTTCTCTTGGTCCATCGACAGTGACTTTTATTGCTTTGTTGTATGTAGCTACTTGAGGCGGATTCGTCGATACCGTAATCGTCAACGTAAATGATTTACCTGTAAATAACAAACGCGTTTTTAAATGAAAAAAAAGTTTTTTTATTCATAAAAGTCTATTAAGAGAAAATTCAACACATTTCAATTATCTCGAATTGTTTATTAGAATATTTTTTTTCTGTCAATTAATAAATAATATTTTTTTCTGTTAGTTAATAATATTACATTGGTAGGAAAATAATTGCGGTTTTTTGGTTTCTGAATTCTAACTTATTGTTTTCAGTGAAAGTGTCATTTCATCATGTTCATGTTAATATTATTATAAAATGCATTTTTCGGTCTATATTTTGATAACATCGACTTTCGTTTTATTAAATTGGGCCATTGAATTAAAAATTGGAAAAGAAGTAAATAAGTGCAAATTTTTTGTATGAGTTCAAAACTGGTGGTAAAGCAGTAGAAACTGCTCGTAAACTAAACGATGCTTTTGGTATGGGTGTTGTTAAGGAACGTACGATGCAATGGTGGTTCCAAAAATTTCATGCCGGGGACGAGAGCTTTGAAGATGAAGAAGGGTACGGGTGTCCTTATTCAATGAAGGCATCAGTTGAATCTGAATCACGCACAATAATTCAAAAGCTTGCATAAAAGTTAGGTATTAGAGATCCAACAGTTTTGGACCATTTAAAACCACTAAAAATAAAAAATGTATATGAATTTGAAGGTCATAAACCGCAATTATTTTTCTATCAACCTAATAAATATTGTAAATTTTGAATAATGAATAAAAATAATTCATTTCTTATCAAATCATTTAATTTATGACTAAATTAATCATTAAGAAATTCAGGCAAGGCCTACAGGGATGAAAAAATTACCACTTTAATTATATTTAATGAAAAGCCACATTTGTTAAATCCTCTGATCAATATTAATCATTATTTTTATCAAAAAAACAACAAATAATGAGTTCAACAAAAAATTACCAATTTTTAGAAACTATATTTGTTAAATATATACAATACATTTTTGTTTAGATTTTCAAAACGAATTCTGTATTAAACGTTACAAAAACAGTCTCTCTAACATTATCAATCATAAAATGTTTTTCTCCCATTAATCAATTAATATTAGCTAATATTAAAACAGATTGATATAGTACACATCATACCCTACACATTTTGAAAAATTATACCGTTGTCAATTGACATTTTAATATGTGTACGGTTTATTCAATGAATTAACAGTTTGATTTGAAAAAAATATCATTTTTTAATTTCTTAATCTCGATGATATTTCATGTTTAACAAATAATTTACTCGATCTGTGGTAAATATTAGATTTTTTTCTAGAAACGTGATAATTATCGTACAAGGAACAAAAACAGTGATCGTATCGATTTTTATATAAATCGGCAACATATCCGATTACCTACATAGAATATCGTAAATTGAAAACAAGTACTGCTACTGACAATAACCATCTTGAACTGTATAATAAAACTGTGTCACTAAAACACTCGTAAAGAAAACTATGTGCAACGTAAAAATATCAAATTGTACCTATGCGGTTCTCGTAAATATCTCTTTGTCGGTCGAATTGCCAAAGGTGTGAAACATTGTGCATTGACAGGTAGATAGCTATTTTTTATATTTATAACCGACTAATAGGTTTTCGATAATTCGCCTTTTATGAGACGTGCTACGATAAAATGTGGCAACCGTAAATCAATTTTCATACATAGTCGAATTTTATGTGTTTTCAATTAACTTCGTACGCTTTGTAATATTTTGTATACTAATTAAAATAATTACTTTGATCGGATATTATTACAATTGGAGTTGTTTCGATTATTCAGATTAACATTTATTTATATATATATATATATATATATATATATGTATATATATATATATATAATAAAATAATTACCATATGAATATCAATAACGGTGAAATTTGTCAGTCTATACTTAAAGTCCTTTCGAAAGTATATTATTTATTTTTAATTATATATGAGTCATACAATCAGACAGAATAGTAATTCAGTAGTCTACGAACATAACATTTAACATTTCGATTAAAATGATATTTCAATTAAAAGAGTAATTTAAGTCTTACAAATCTAGAATATCTATTATTTATTAGATAATAGTTGAAGATTAAAAAAATGAGGACGATTGTGACATTATTTCATTTTCTACTCGCATGTATTAAACCAATGTTGAAATATAAAGTTATTAGAAGTGAAAATAATTATAAAACTCGTTAAAAGAAAATTAAAAATAGACTTCTCATAAAATAGTATTTATTAATTTTGATTTTTTATATTTCATAAAATGAATCATGACCTTAAACATCAAAAATTGTTGAATGATTTGGTAAAAGAGGTTGTGATTTTCTCGTTTGAACTTGAATTTAGTCTTAATGCCGAAACTAAAATAATTACTAAATTTTGCGATTTAAAAATATATATTTATTATTTAGTTATTTTTGATTGTAAATCTTACTTATTTTTTTTTGTGCTTTTGAACGTTCGAGATTGTTCTTTTAGATTATTACATCTTATATTTATAAAATTCAATGCTTGTTATAGCCATAATAATAATAACATATAACCTATATATTTAAAACTAATGTGAGACATTTTTAAAAACAACTTTCTTAGAATTACTATTTAAAATGAGGCTATAAAAATTAACTTTTAATCTTTATAATCTCATATTTTATTGAATTTCAATAAAATTAGCGTATAAAATTAAAAATATTAGATTATAATTGATTTTATCAAGTTTTAGGGCACTAAATTAAAATTTCATATTATGTACGTTTTAATTATTATTTTCATTATATTTGATTACAGGTCGCTGAATAAAAGATTTTATTTTAATTTATGAATCTATTTAATAAATTTATATATTACAGTAACTCAAAAATTAATTTTTCACTCCCCCCCCCCACAAGCCATAATTCCCTTTTTTGATTAAAAACGTTCAATAACTGATTATTTATCATTGCTTAAGTGGATTTAAACGGCAATAGCGTCATTTTCAGAATGCTAAGATACAGAACAATCTTTTTCTATCTTATTACTCTGATGGTAATAGAATCACTACCAAAATGAGAATAAGCTAGTTCAATAATAAATTATTGAATATTTTTGATAAGAAAATGTTTTGTGGTTAATGAGCTGAATGGAAATTTTATTTATGAATGTGAATTTAACCACAGTACCTAATACTATTACTATGATAGTTATTATTTTTAAAAATCTCATAGTTTATTAATTCCAAATAAAAAACAATTTATAAAATTAAAAATACAAACTTGAAGCTGATTTTTTATGCCGCAGTCTTAACTTCTAACAAATTTTCACTTTTTAACAAATTGTTGTCATTTAAATTTATTACTGAATAAATAATTAAAAATATTATTTTTATTAGTATAAAATTTCGTATTCTTTTTCTAAATGAATTTTAACTAATTCCCAATTTATTAAATCATTTCATAACAAAAAAACATTTAGAAAATTATCAACACTTATTATAGTATCCTAATTAAAATATAAATTTGATTTTAATACAGACGACTGATTAAAATAATTCCTAATCAATAATCTAAATCTATTAATAAAATCTTAACCTTAATGCTTTTTAATATCAAATCTATCCTTTTCAATGTATTCGAATTTTATTCTTCATTTGATATTTAAAAAAATCGTCTTAATATAATTGCTTCATATCATAGATCTTATTCTTTTAATTTCAAAGTTCTAAAGGCGGATAATATGTTCTATCTAATATAGATGAAGATAATGAACCTGCCACAATTACGTGGTTTTTACACGTTTCCTTTCAAAAAGAGGATGTCTGGTCACCTTATCATTAAACGTTAGAAATGTATACACACATACAATATATATATATATATATATATAAACTTGTATATAAAAACAATATTATTTATTAATACATATTTTTTTCCATTAAAGTATGTTACATGCATAAGCCATTATTCATATTCCTATAAATAAGAATAGATGGTTCGGGAAACATAAAAATTGAAATTAAAAGAAGAACTGAAAAAGTACAATTTATTTTCTTAATAAAAATAACAGTAAGGCTAAGATTTATTTTTTTGAAATCTTTTATTACAGCAAATTCTTCTTGATTATTAAAAATAGTTGGGACACGATACAGTTCTGGAAGTGTGGTTAAATTCATTTTTCTAAATTAATTATTTTTTACCTCACACGCTTCAAAAAATTTTTCAAGTCGAAAATGTTCAATAAATCATTATTGATTAATTTTGTTTGTAATGTATGAACATTTCTCTGGCGATGCCATCTTCAGAACGCCAAGATATAAAAAATTTATGTTTTTTCCTGTGCCTGATTTTTCTACAACTTAATGCTCCAAAGTTGATAGAATTGCCATCGACATGCACAAACGGAATAATCAAAAATCATCAATAATGAATTAGTGAACATTTTGGACCAAAAAATATCTTATAAATAATTTATTGTTTGACACATATTTCTTTCCAATTCTTCCAATGTGAATGATTTCCTGAATTTCTCCTATATTATCTGTTTTATTCATTCGCCCTGCTCACTGCTCTTTTATGAGCTTGTTTATATTTGTTTACTCCCATTTAGTTATTTATATATATATATATATATATATATATATATATATATATACATACACACACACACACATATATACATATATATATATATATATATATATATACGGCAACCAGATTTTCAGGATACTGGCTTCACTGGATAAAGCTTTATCAGCTAGATATATATATATATATATATATATATATATATATATATATATATATATATATTTCTGTCTGGATGGGCAAGCTTTATGCAGTGAAGCCAGTACCCTAATAAACTGGTTGCCGGGCTCAAAACCCATGACCAATGTCATAGATTGTCAATCTCAGAAATTATCCAGGGAGAATGAATGATAGAATGATTTAAAATGTGTGGTGAGACACAGATACAAATGTGTGTATATATATATATATATATATATATATATATATATATATATATATATATATATATATATATACATTCGGGTATGTGTAAGTATATTTGAGAGAGTAATAATATTGGTGAAGATTTTTATGCCCGTGGAATATAAATCAAATATCTTTATGACCCCATACACGGATATCATAGTTGTTAAATTTTTAATATCCATTAGTATAGTGCATAGAGATGATATCATTTGTGGGTAAAAAATAATTGTAAATGATCTAGATTCTCTTACAAAAATGTATTTTACATACCAATAATTATATATGAGTATATATATATATATATATATATATATATATATATATATATATATACGTGTGTGTGTGTATCAATATTGAGAAAGAGAGAGCAAACAGTTAAAATGTACTTTTGTTAATTCAACAATAGAACAATATTTCCTCTGGCCACATGTTATTAGCCGCAAACAGCAGTTAGGTAATATTGATAATTTCACACTTTTATGCATTTAATAGCGTATAATTTGGCACATGCTGCCTCGCATAGCAGACGCGTCCGATGGGTGAACGGAACGCGGCGTGCGGTGCAGATTGTCGCAACCACCTGTCCGCGACACTTTGGGCGTATATGATTACTATTATCCACTACAGTGGGATGTGGCGTTGCTGTAGAGGCAATAAATTTTTTCATACGAATATTTTAGATTTTATTGCAGTGTCCATGCATAAATAATTGTATTCGTTCTTTCTTTGTGAAGACATTTTACGTGTACACGAGGTATGCTCTTTTTATTTCGTGTAGAATTCACGATTTCACAAAACGGGAATTGTTTTAGTACAATTCGAAAGCTCAGCTTGAACGGCTGGGGGGTATTGATATTTTATATATCAATAAATGTGCACTATTTTCGGTTATGTTTACAGTTTTTCATTTTAACTGTTTGAAATCCAATTTAGAAATCATTCATTTTCTGTTTAGGACATTTGGGCTCGTGGAAATAATTTTTTATGACTTTTAGCAATATTTTGTAATTTAAGTAGTATTATGTTAATCGATACATAAAAAATGAAGAATAATGTTAAATGGTTTTTAAATTACTTTAAAGTTTTGATTTTATGTATTAGATATTGATACATCAATCTTAAAATTATAAAATAATAAGTAAAGTTGTAAAAGTCAAACACTGCAATATAAAAAGATTAATTACACTAATTACAAAAAAACACCTTATTTGTTAATTAAAATAAAGAAAAGTAAAAGTCTAGTTTTGGAGTGTTTCGTGCTTAATTCTAATTCGCCTTTTTGCATATACATTTTTTAAGATTAAAAATCAAACTGATAAAATTGATGATACAAAAACTAAAAATTATAAAAACCTCTAGTTTATGACACCGATGATTTTCATTGTATTAATAATAAACAAATGTTTTACATAAAATAATTATTTTTTTATTATTTAATGAAAATCCTAAAGAAACAAAAAATTAAGTATGTCTTTTCTTTGATGAGTTTTTCATCCATAAAAAAATATTCTGATCAAAAATACTCAACAATTAATTATTTTTCATTGTTTATCCTTGTTTATAAGTATTTTAATGGCGATTCCATCATCCTCAGAGCGTTAAAATAAAGAGAAAATTAATGATTCGAAATTCACCTAATCAAGTATTAGATATTTTTGACTAAAAACTGTTTTGTGGTTCATGGGGGAGTTAAAAATTTATTTGTGAAAGTGGATTTATCCACATTGCCAAAAACTATACTGTAATCAAATATGAGATTTTAGTTCATTCTGTTTGTATAATTTTGTTAAAGTTGTGTGTTTTTTTTTATATTTATATGCCTATTATCCTGGTAACCTTCATAGAATTTCTGTCTTTCACTACTAGTTTCAGGACATGTGTCGTCTTCAAGTAGATTAAGTTACTCGTGTTACTTAAATCTACTTGAATATACTATATGTACTGAAACTAAGACAAAAAACTCAAGGAATAAATATATATATATATATATCATTATCATCATCATCAGCTTTTGTCAGTCACTGCTGGATAAAAGCCTCTTCCATGATTTTCCGTTTTGAAGGATTGAATGTCTCTCTTTAACTGATTTCCAATAAAAATTTTAATTTCCTTATCCCACTTTCTCATTGGTCTATTTCTTTGTCTTTTTATATTCCTTGGTTCCTAGTTAACAATTTCTGTTTGCCATCAATTCTCTCTCTCTCTCTCTCTCTCTCTCTATATATATATATATATATATATATATATATATATATATATATTATGCAAGATATTCTATATTTTAATTATCTTAAATAATATCACTAATAAAAAACTTAAACAAATCAAATTAATTCTTTTCAACGAACAAAAAATATAAAACTATATACATTTCTTATTGTTCATAAAAATGTTATATAAAAAATATATATAGTGCTGTATTCATTTCGATTATATATATATATATATATATATATATATGCATACATGTGTGTTGAAAAAATAATTACATTTCTTTTGTACCTTTACTCTATATCGAATTAATCATTCTGAAATGATAAATTAGTTTGATTTAAGCATGTATTTAACACCTTATAACACTTATTATTCATTTTGAAATGAAGGTATGTTATCTTAATGATCTGTAGATAGACTGGGAAACATGTTAATCATCTGCTTTAAAAAATATTACTTGAATATTAAATATGAATGGACATATATATGGATATATTTATCTTTATGTATATATATATATATATATATATATATATATATATATATGATTTTAATGTTTTGTTTAAGAAATCATTAAATTATCATAACTTTTTAAGCTCGGTTTTGTTTTCTTTCAAAATGTTTTGTAAATATAATAAATTCTATGACTTTGGACTATGTTAAAGGTTCACGAAGATCTGATTGTATTTTATTATAAAAAAAAAACATCTTTTTCAAAGGGAGATTACTTTATTTGATTTCATTTTTTAGACTTGCTGATGAATGCCTCTATATTAAATTGGTATAAATTGATTTTGAAACAATAAATAAATACAGTAAAATGAAATTGAAATGAATACAGTAAAATCTACTTATCATGAATTGTTAAGATATAAGTGGAATTTTATTTCTTTTCTGGAGAGATTGGTCGTTTTTTAAGATAGAATTTTCACTCATCAGAAATCAAAGTTTTATAATTATTAAAAATAAGTTCTGGATTAAAATACAGAAAACTGAATTATTTCTCAATAATATTTTTTAATAAAATAAGTATCGTCTCATTATTATTTTCATTTCATGATTTATTTTTAAACAAATGAGAATTCTTCCAAACATTAGTACTATTTTTAAAATGAGCGTGCTTTACCTCGTCCACTCCTTCCGACGAATCTCAAATCGTTGAATTTCGCGACTTGGTTCTTCATCACCGCCGTACAGTTCCTCAACTCCGCACAACAGTTTTCATCGTTTCCCGCTCTGACTGTAACGACAGTTCCATCCCCGACATCTCCCAAGGCGACGACTTTAAACGCGACGGGTAACGTTTTATTTGATCTCCAATGCGACGGCAACACTGAACACATAAAGTAAGGACTGCCAGTCCGTACAAGTTCTCCAGGATGTTCTTGTTGCGCTTCGATCGCGACACGTTCCGTCCACCAAATATCCTGGTTCACTGCGGCCGACGCTGAAGAGGTCGGCGACCCTTCAGACATAATAGCTATTGACGCTTTCGTTGACCAGCCGTCTTCTGCACCGGTCTGTATACTACACGCCGATATTGAAGCCGGCAGATGCATTTGCAGAGCGGTTTTTGTCAAAGCTTTTTTCGAGTTGAGTCTAGGACAAAGCGGTTTTGTTATCGTACACTTACTGCTGTGTTAGATTTTTTATTTAGAAGTATTAATGTCCATTTGAGTCATTTTGAATATAAAATTAGAGTTAAGCACGCTTATTTTTAATGTCTTGTCTTCATTGTTTCAGGTTTGACTGTTTATTTTGTTTAATAACACGATTTATCCAGTTTTATAAAAAAAACACACACTTCCTTTCTGTTCTACTTCATTAAACAATTTCTATATTTATTTTTTATGAATATTTTATATAATAATTTATTTAATCAAAATGATAACTATGTCAACAGTATGCAGTAAATATAGAAATGCAATTACAAATATTTTAGTTATTTACTTGTTTGGAAACTTGTTTATTTTTGAATAGGTTTTAATATTATTTTTATATTGCTTTAACTCTTGATTGTTTGCATGAAATTTACTCTTTAAAAGTGTTTATTTAAAAGAATTACTCACTTTCATTTATTTAGTATTAACAACGAACTAACTATAAAATTTAAATGTTTTTCTTTAACACTTCATAATTATATTTCATTACACAATTATTTTCTAAGTGTGAAAATTATTTTTAATACCTTTATTAATTTATTGAATTTTTAAATTTTATATATTTTTCACGTTTGTAGAATAACAGAAAGAACGAAAATAAAAAAATGTACGGTTGGAATAACGAATGTACGTTTTAACTAATTGTATGTTTTATTTTCGATTTAAAATAATTTGGTATTTTCATTTTATTTTTAATAAATATGTCAATAATGCATTTTTTATAGATTTTAGTAGATAGAATTTCTTTTATATTTTAACTTCGATATTATTCATAAGTTCATTTCATTTCTTAATTGTTGATTGGTTTTCAATATTACTTAAAAATCTTGCAATGAAAAAATAGTTTTCAAATTTATTAATAAAAATTTAATGTAAAGCAGTTTAAACCAGGAACTATTTTTTAAAGAAATTAAAAAGTTTTATATATAAATGTTTCATATATCACACATAAATAATATTAAAAATAATGAATTAGTATTCTGGAATAAAATGATTTATTATTTATTGGATTTCTCAATCAGGCACACTTTTTTATGCATTCTTCTTTCATTTGAAAAACTTAATTTAATTTCTTAGCACTTATCATACATGAAGTTAAAAACCATTAATTAAAAAAATAACTTTTCTTCCGTTGTTAATGTCCAAAAAGACAAAAAAAACTGAACTTTTACAAAGTAGTGATGTATAATTGATTATCTTCGAAAGTGTATGCTGTTTTTTTGTATCTTCAAAATAAGTCAATTTCTTGTTGGAAATTATTTGATATTCGACCTGAAAACAAAAAAAATATATATTTTAATATAATTCAAATTAAAATGCAATAAAATTATTTTAGTAATTCGTCGTGACTTTTGGGTATTTTATGAAATGTTTGAAGATTTCTTTTTAAAAAAATAAACAAATAAAAAATTAAAATATCAGTTTGTAGTAAAAATAAGGTTATGCGAATGCAGATGGTGTAATCCAATTCTACAAGAAATTGGAGAATTCATTTATTAGGAGAGATGGTAGTATAGTGTTAAAAAAATTATTACTCGGATCATCCAAGTATAGAATTCATTGAATAAAAATGTGAAGATATTTCACAATGGCACTATGGTTACATTTATTTTCATAAAATAAAATTCCCTCCCTCCATTAAAGTTATTCAATAATTGATTATTAATCATTTTTGGTTGTTAGTGATGCATATCTGGATGCTGATGTAATCATTTTCTATATGTTAGCGTTTTGAAGATAATGGTATCATTATTGAAATATATATAAGCGACAATAAAAACAATCATAATGATCAATTATTGATTATTATTAATTAGAAATTGTTTTGTAATTTGTGAAGGGGTGAAATTTATTTTTTTGTGAAAATGATGTTTTTTCTTTCTAACAATGAGTTTAAAAATAAAAAACGAGATGACTTTGTAAGTCTGGAGTATGACTTTGAATAGGAGTAAAATTTGGACAATCAGGACTGCTGAAAGAAGATGAGTAGAATTTTTTGAAATTTGGTATTATATAAAAATGGTTCGATTACAATGAGTAGATAAAGTAATGGAAGGAACTATATTTGATAAACCATTTAAGTGAATGAATTTATAAAATAATCTCAAGAATAGAAGGTATTGGGACATATATGAAAGTTCTAAAGAATGATAAAAAAGATATTAAAAGTTAGATAAAATATAAATATTAAATAAGATTAATATTTAAATATATAAAGCAGAGAATGAGAACCTTGAATACCACAATATTAAGAATTAAAGAAGACATCAAAAAGAAGAAAATATTGAGAAAAATGAAGAATTACAGCTAGCTAATTCTTACAAATTGTTAACTAAGAAAATCAGTTGGAAAATAGATTTTACAGTTATTTGAAATATTTAACTGTCATTGTTATTTGAGCTATTGTTCGATCTGTCAAGATTGAAGTTCGTAAAATAGATTTCTCTTTTTTTTAAAATCATTCGCTTTCTTAATGAACGATGACATATGTCATTTGAATAGACTTAAACTCACCACACACTGGTTATTAATCTGACGCGTTAACCATTTAACTACAACAGCTTCTAATTTTACTACTAATATCCAACTTGGATAATTTTTTTAATTTTTATTACCAGATGTAATTTATTTAATTATACATTTATACTTTTCCTCATTTTAGAAAATGCATCTTAAAAACATGATGAAACGCCATTAAATTTTATATAATATACATTTTTCAAATCAACGTTTTAAACTTTGTTATAATAGTTCTATATTAGATTCATATTTTTGTATATATTTGTTAGTATAATGATCAGTATGGATCATTACAATACCGTTCATTCATTTATGTCCTAATTTATGTATAAAAATATATACAGTACAATCACTTGTAACTATATACTGACTTTGAGAAAAAAAATAATATAATTTGACAAAATTATAGAAGGTAACTATTAATAATGAAATCTAAAATATAATATAGTTTAGATGCTCTTCTTCCTTTCGAATCACTTCTTCTCTATGAGTAATAATCACTTGTTCTCCTCCATGAATAATTACAATAAAAGAGTAAACTTTCAGTAGTTTTAGACAATAATTAATATATATATATATATATATATATATATATATATATATATATGTATTAGATAGTAAGATATCTAGAACTACCTAAAGATGGCATAGAGCTGAAATTAGTTGAAGAAGAATTAAATGCAAGTGATATAAAAAGACAAAGATCACCGAGACAAATGTCAATGGGATCACAGATGTAAACATAAACAATTATAACTTTAAAACAAAAAAACTATATGCCTTTTATGACTCTTACGTTTTCGTCTAGTTGTAAAAAGATTTAATTGAAAGGTTAAAATGATCCTCATATTTAATCCAGTGCAATGACATTAAAGTTGTTACAATTAACTTTTTTCATTGTACTAAATCTCAGGTAATTGTCTATACTTCTGTTTGTTTAAATGATAATTAAGGATTGAAAACTTATAAAACCGATCACGTCAATGTTAATCTTCGCGTCAATGGAACTGAATAGGATATTAGGTAACGAACATCTCGAAGATGAGAGATAGAAGATGTAATGAGAGATATATTTGGCACTTTATAAATATATATATATATATATATATATATATATATATATATATATATATGTATATAATGTACGTATGTGTATGTATGTACAGAATTCCAGACATTATCTGACATTTAAAATATTATATAATACATTTTCAGGGTTATGATTCACAAAAAAGTTTATTTTGTAAATTTGTTCCGTATGATAAAAAAATCGTATAAAAAGTAACAATTTAGGTAACGGGTAATCCTTTTTACTAAAGGAATGAAATTAATCACATATGTTTAGATCCGTTTATGATTATTTTTCGATTTCCAATGAATCATGTATAAAGCAAACAATTTGAAATAATGATTCGATTACATGAATACCTCTTAATGTTTCTAACACCTCAGGGTAGATAAATACATACATACATATATATATATATATATATATATATATATAAATATATGTATATAAGATAATTACATACAATATACATATTTTTAGTAAAAAATCATGATATGATTAGAAAAGTTTGATAAGAAATAACAGAAATAAAAAATAAAGATTATCTTCTTATAAAATTTCTCAAGATTAAAATAAGTTTTATTCATAATTGAAGTTGGAATTAGTTAAAATATATACAAAAAGAAGGTTATGTACTCGAGTTAATCTCTAAAAAGGAAAAATGATCAATTTTCAAGTATTTTTTCATTCATTTCTGTTAATCTTTTAATAAATATTGGAAACCAATAACATACTGTTAATAAAATACGAAAATTTAATATATTTCTCTCTCTCTCTCTCTCTCTCTATATATATATATATATATATATTCATATATTCAGCAACAGATGAACAGGAGGGAGAGAAATTATTCCAAGATGATAAGTATTCTGTCCTGTTTTCCTTTATAAGTGAAATATAAGTCCTTAATTCCAAAATTATTCTAGTACTTTACATAACACACACACAAATATATAAAGATGTGTGTTAAGAAGAACAAGAAAGAATAGAAGAAGACCAGAATGGATACTAAATTAAACAGGAGTTATAAATAAAATAAGAAGAATAAATAGTTTAAAATGAAGTTGGACAGAACACATTTTAAAAAAGAAGATACATATCAACAACAATTATTCACTGAAATAGAATCAAATATGAAAATACTCAGAAAGAAATCAATAAATTGTCAGAATAAGGATATAAAAAAATATATGAAAAGAATTTGATTATTCAAATTGGAAGAAATTAGTAAAGGTTATATCTATCTTAATTCAAATCTGAAGATAGTTATATTAGCAGCAACAGCAGTAGCAGCTGTCAATCCACTGCTGCATAAAGGTCTGTTCCAAGATTTTACATTTGGTACAATTAAATGCCTCTCTTTTTCTCTGATTTCTAATAAAATTTCTAATTTTCTTATCCCACATTTCTTGGTCTTTTTATATTCTTTGGTTCCCAGTTAAAAATTTCTGTTGTCCATCGGTTGTCTTTTCTACTTGCAACATGCCTCATCCATTTACATTTCAGACTCTTTATTATTCTTATACATCTATGACTCCTGTCTGTTTTCGTATCCATTATACTTTTCTCCTATCTCTTCTTGTTATTCCTACCCTGCATCTTTCCATGCTTATCAGTGTCGTTTGGAATCTTTGAATGATTGTGGCGTTAACCACCCATGTTTCGCTGCCATAAGTAAGGACTGGTAGTATATATTGATTAAATACTTGTTTCGTCCAAATGAACTTCATGTCATTTTTATTCTCCTATTTACTTCTTCAATGAATGATCCATCTTTGTCGATAAGCTGGCCACATATATATATATATATATATATATATATATATATATATATATATATATATATATATATATATATATATACTATACGAAAGTTTCCATGATGTATAATTCGCATGAATAGTTTTTTTCATTTACAAAATAATTCATTATTGTTGATATGCACATATAAAAAAAATATGTGACTTAATTATGACATTCATATTCATTGAAACATTCGTATTCTTTGAAATCCTGACTCATTTTATAATTATACTAGTCGGAAATATTTTCACTGTATTAAAAAAGTTTCTTTGTTTTTACGTTTGTTTTTTGAAATAATAATTGATAAAAAATATATGTTCATGGATCGATGGTTTTCACGTCGATGATTAATCAAGTGAATAATTTAATTCGGGTTTATATTTTCAGTTAAAGACGAAAGGGAAAGAATTCCAATAGTTCCAATTATTATTTTTTTCTAATAGTTTACCTTTCTTCACAGGTAGCCTCTCGATTAATTCATTTATAAAACTGTTCTCTAATTCTCTTTCTGTGTATTTCTATATTTGAAATGGATATATTGTAGAGTTATAGGTAAAATTAAATAATTGCATTATCTGGTACTGTTTATACGATTGCGTAGAGGGAACAAGCAGTTGAAAAAATATTGCACCATATATTTCTTTATAAAATTTTTGGTGAAATATTTCAGAAAGTATTTTGAATCTTCTAGAATATTCACAATATATGTTACGCTGTAACCAAATTTACTTTCATTGAATTTTCCACATCCTAAAAACTACAAATAGTTTTTTTGATCAAACATATTTACTACCTAATTAATGTTCATTTCTTTTGTTTGCTTATGCATATTTCGATAGCGATTCCATCAACCTCAGAACGCTAAGATACAGAAAATTTGTAGAATCCTTGTATATATATATTTATCATTGTACTAAAAGAAACTTTTTCAACTTAGACACTTGTCTATAAGTTTATATACCAGGAAAGGAAAAAGAGGAAATAGTATTCACTATTTAAATGCTACTATAATATGATCGATTTTCTTTATTTCAGTGTTTTATAAAAATATGTCTTTTTATTTTATGTCAAATAATAATGTTTGTTCATCGACATTTCTATTATCTGATTGATACCAAACACCCATTGAAGATGTCAATAGAATATTCAATTGAGAGTCGAAATTAGAGAGTAACCCCGCTGTCATTAGATTCATCATTTTCTCTAAATTTGATATTAATACCTGTCTAAAAAAAACTTATTTATTACAAAAATTAAATCCACTTACTTTATATACCTTGTTTAAAAATAAATCGAATAAATAAAACATGACCATTGAAATATATCATCAAATGACTAACCAATTCTAAAATAAGATCTAATAATTTTAAACACTACGTGATTGGTTTTATTTAAATAAGTAGCTTACTTTATATTGTATCTATTTTTAAAATCGCGAATCCATTCAAAAAAGTATCACTGTGTACATTTTCGGTGAGAATTTGTTACAAACGGTGAAGTCGGCATATGAATTAAACATTCGCCAGTGATTTATTATGTAAAGAGTATTATTATTTCTAAGAGATACCGTTTAAATCACTCGTCATTGTCGTTATCGTTTGTAATGATTATTAAAAGCATCAGTCGTTTGATGTTTTAGACAGTGGCTAAAAAAAATTATACTGACAGAGATGATCAGAACAGAACAAGAAATTTGCGTGCACTTTTTAAACTTTTTTTTCAATTATTTATTTTGTAAATGTATATAAACACATAACCAAAAATAGATATCAATAAAATGTAGCATATTGACTACATTTTTAATAGTCCTGATTTAAAAGCAGATTAGTCTAAAAAATGTATGTAATTTATTTAATTGTAACTGATTTTGTATTTAAATAATTTCTCTTTAAAATATAAATTGTATGAATATACAAATCTATTTGTACAAAATATTTTTCTATTAATAATAATTATTAATTTTTTCCTATTAATTAAAAGAAACTTACATTATTTATCTTATTTTTATCAGAATTAAGAAACTTTGCAGATTTTTCTGTACCTTAGCACTCTGAATATAATCACTTCTCCATCAAAATGTCTATAAATAATAATCAAAGATGTTGAATAATCAATTATTAAACATTTTTGATTAGACATTTTTACGGTTTGTAAATTGAGTAAAAAAATCATTTATATCAAAATTAAATTATGGAAATCTAAAATAAATAATCAGTAATTTATAAAGGTACTAGAACTTGGAATAAAATACAATTTTGTATTAAATAACCATTATTGGTTCTTTTATAATAGATTTCAGAAAAACTCTTGAATAAAGAAATGGAAATAACTATAAACATTCATTGGCCCCCTGATGTTTAATTTAGATGATAAAAAACTGTATCTTAGCATCAAGGTTTAGTACCTTTTACATATTTTAATATAATAATTGAGAATATACTTGTTTACTGTAGAAAATGTTGTAACATGGATTCAAACAAAACACAAAACAATACTTTTTACTGATTCCCTATTTTAATATATTTTAAAAGCTTTCATTAAAAAGGACAATTGTTTAAATTTGCAGAAATGTTCTTTATTCCAAACATACACGTTTTTATGAAATAATAATCATCCATCTATTTTTAATAATTTCCTAATTTAATTTTTAATGCTTGATCAATCCAAGCTACAAAAAAATGTATTTTCTGTATCTTAGTCTTTTGAAGGTAATAGAATGATTATCTAAATATTGATAAGCAATAATGAAAACGCTCAATAATCATTTATTGAATTTTTAAAATCAGAAACAATTTTTTTTTCTGGAATGAAAATTTGTAAATCTGATTTTTGTCATAGTAACAATTATGACCCTATTAAATGGTTTCTATAAGAGATAATAATAATAATTTAATTTATTTTAAATTATTTTAAATCCACAAACCTTTTTTCAATCAGTAACTCTCGAACGTTAAGCAACAATATTTTAAAAAAGTGTATTAGATTTTCATTTCTTTTTTGAACTCAAACGATTGTCGATACCTGCACGTTTTAAAATCTAAAATAACTAATCGGTCGATCACAATAGAGAGTAATAAGTGGAATATTAAATAGTGAAGTACAAATAGGGATAACCAAAACCAGTGCTAATAAAAAAATAGAATCTGTCAATACTTAATATTAAATAATGATTAACATTTTTGAGTTACGATCCCAAACCTTAAAATGGATTAAAACTTGACTTTATGTGCTTACTCTAAAATTTTCAAACAGATAATTAAACGTATTTTTTTAAAAAATTCTTGTAAAGACTGAATATAAATAAGTTCTTTTAAATTAATATTAGTAAGCTGTTTTATGTATTCATCAAATTAAATTCTATGATAAATCAAGGGTTTTTTTTGTAATCTGTTCTACCTTACCTGTTTATAAATTAAAATATTACTGTTTGAAAAAATCAGGAATTTTCTTCAAATTATTTAATTATATCAAGATATGCAGTATAAAGATTTCAAGCTAGTTAGTCAGTCAATTAAATTTAATTTTTTTTTGTAAATTAATTCAAAGATTAAAATTAAAAAAAGTGTTTCATTTTATATAAACAAATATTTTTGTTAAAATACTTTTTTTTTGTTTCTGTAGCAAACCATAATTTTTAACAAGTAAAAATGTATGTACACATATTTATGAATTAAAATATTCTCTGTTTAAAAAATGACAAAAATACTAATCAATTTAATGCACTTTTTTATTTGGTAATGTGTAAATAGATGTTTATACCATTTAGATCAAGCACATCTATATACCTGGTATAACAATCTTTAAATTAATTTGCTAGATATTCAAGTTCGGCTTAAAAGACTACGGTTTTAACGAAGAAAACGATTCTCTCGAACGTTTAATGAACTTCGACCTTGAGCGTTCTAAAGAAATTTAAATAAAAAAGGATATTGAATCCGTTTTCCAATTATGTTATTGTTTACTGTTGACTAATTATTTGATCATTAATCACGTTAAGAACGAAGAACGTGGCCGCGTACGTTTGTGACCCACTGTAGATGAAAATATCGTACATTACCGACGATATCAGCGGCCGTCAAACGAAAGTAATGAACCTGAGACAAGGTAGTATTCAAATGTATGACGTATAACAGATAGATGGAAAAAAATAACAGAACGTGATATATAGAACATCATCAAAACGTCAAACGGAACATTGACAGAATATCAAAGTGAACAGATGTGTACGCCACGCCGTCGTGTGCACCTTGGGACGTAAAAACCCACAAGTGTCAAAATTTCCTACGACAAATACGACTCCACTCTGTATATATTGAGTACATAGACATTACAATATCGAATTAGTCATCGAATTATGTGAGTCTATTTAGTAATAAGTCGGTCCTGCGTTATTATTATATGCTTTCCATATGTGAAAGTAAGATCATAGTTGACCATGAATTTTATATTTCGATTGTTATTGTATGTGCGGCTTGGATTCGTTTCTACTGACTCGAGCGCCAACGTTTGTCTAGCTGTGTGTGTGTGTGTGTGTGTGCATGGTCATTTTTTTCGTACAAATAGTAGTTTTACGTTTTCTGTTACGAGTTTCTCATTAATTGTTGACGTACGATTTCGATTAAACAGTGAATGAAATAGGAAATTTCATGCAAATAAAAAAATCAGGTTTTTTACATTCAACGTGTTTATTCTATAAATTAATGAAATGAAATTTAAATTCGTTTCAATTTATAAATACTATGCGCTACATGTTTATATGAATTATTTATACATAAAGAAATTGTTTTAAATTTTTTATTACTTTATTTTATTCAACTATGTATATATATATATATATATATATATATATATATATATATATATAACAAAGAGGAAATGTAGATAAATAATATTCAAACCTGTCTAAAGTACAAGTATGCACTATTTTAATACACTATATTCTGAAGATGATGAAATTAACATGTAAATGTACGCAATCAATATACCTTTAATAAAAATAGTGTAGTGTATTACAAATAAAAAATATTGACCTTTACATAGTTAACATCTTAGATAAAACATTTTTGTTATTTCGTTTTTGATAAATATTTAACAGTAGTTTTATTTAATACGTATACTATTTTTTTAAAATCTAATGATAGAATTTGGAATGCTAATTCATTACTGTACATAAATTTATGAACAGTGTCCAATAAATATTATTAGAAATATTAATTAAATTAAAAATTAATTAATGTGCTGATTAACTATTTTCATATAACTATTACTCGTTAATTTAAAAAAAAACAGTCATAAAATAGAGTATAGATTGGAAATCGAAATTAAAAAAAAACGATAAACTTATTTTTAAGGGACAAGTATTTAGTAGATATTAAAGGTTCAATCGAAATAGATTCTTGTTTTATTCTGTGAACGTTTTCGTTAACAAGAGAATCTGAAAACACTTTTTGTTTGAGTGGACATTTCTTTAAAGTAACTTTTTTTTGTTTTCATACCTGCATATCAATTATTCTAATGTTCTTTTCATTAAGGCTCTTCATATTTCACTACAACCGCTCCCTGCACTTGTTTTCATTAGGTAGCTAAATACTTATGAGTCTTTTGCAATGAAAATAGAAAAAGTGTTGAAACATATCGTAATGGTCTTATAGAAAATATTCTATACTTTTTGTAAGAATAGTTATTTTAAGTAGACCTCTGTAATATCTTTCTCTCTCTCTTTCTATATATATATATATATATATATATATATATATATATATATATTTAAAATGATTAAAACTCATTGTTTTATAACTTGCTAAAATTAAATTTAAATTAAACTAATTTTCAATGCAGATTTATTTGTGATTCCAAGAAAATGTCAAATAGTCATAACTGATATTTATTTTATTTTAATAATAAAATCTTTTTGTGTTTATTTTCCATTTAAAATCCTCTTTAATGAAAAAAGTAGGTAACTTAATTTGATTAAATTTATTTTTTACTAGATTGAAGAGTTAATATTTCATTAATCCCTATAAAATGATTGTCCTGTTTGAATCATTCATATCCCATTTGTGTCTGTCATTTCTAAGACCGGTTTAGAATTTTAGCTTGACGTTTTCGAAGTATGTATAAAAACATTTATTTGAAGGCTTCAATGATTCCAACAATGGGGAAAATGAATACATAGCAAGTTATTGTTATTACTACAGTGATATAAATGAAAGATTAAGGATATAAATATTTTTTTAATTAATTCATTAACAACAATTTCTTACTATAAATAGTACTTTGACGTCACCTTTTTCACTTAATAAATGATGAAAATAACGTAAATGCTAGAAATCAAGTGCTATATCATTGCCTTCACACTTTGCAAGTCACCTTTAAATTAAATATTCATTATACATTGTGTTTTACATATTGTGTATGTAACTTATATATATATATATATATATATATATATATATATATATATATATATATATATATGTACTCTATATGCTTTTATTGACTTAATAACCTGTAATATTATAGCTTATTCAGTTATCTAAACTATTAATCTATTTCATTACATCAAAAAGCAATTAACTGTAAAGTAGTTGTATGTATGTATGCATGTATATATATTTATATTACATAATTTTAAAAAAGTATAAAAACACAAATAAATTGAGCGAATGAAGCTGTAAATATTTTTCTATTTATTTTCTAATTGAAACTCAATCAAATTTCTAGAATAGTTCACTTCATATCTGAATTATTATTAAATGTACAACAGATCAAAACTGAAATGAATTAACTGAAGAAAGGAAACTTTTATAGAGACAAAAATAAATCACTGACGTAAATACATTTTCTATTTATTTATTAATATTATTCATAGATTACTAATGCTATTCATTTATTAACATTCTATATTTGTGTTTTAATCTTATTCATAAATAGATATTTGAATGTTTTTTATGTCTAATAGGAATTAATTGTACAAAAAATGACTTTATCTGAGTATTGTTATATATATATATATATATATATATATATATATATATATATATATATACATTCAAAATAGTAAAATATGAGATTGCAAAAATAGGAATAGATTAGTAAAATTCAAAAATTAAAATTATAAAAATAGTAAAGGATAATTCTACGAAATACACAAGTAATACAGAACATTTATTAAAACGATGTTATTAAAACAAAAATACAAACAAACTAAGACAAAATGTAAATAAAATTATCTTTCTCTCGCTATATATATATATATATATATATATATATATATATATATATATATATATATATATATATGAACATATTATTTTCAAGATCATTCTGTTAATTTTTCCTCAAAATGCAATTAGCTGAACAGTATATGTGTTTAATGCTTAATGAAAAAATAAAATGAAAAATAATTAAGTTGTTTTTATGCTACAAAAAATATTATTAGATTATTTATGAATAAACTAAGAGAATAAACAACACCCTTCACACCATTTCTTTTATTTTTCATTAAAGAAAATAAATAATAATACTGTTTAATATATATATATATATATATATATATATATATATATATATATAAATAAAATAATACCGAAAGTACTTTCGTCATTTTTGTGTTATAATTAAATTTTATTAAAGTCTAATTTGTAACTAAATCAGAAATATGTGTTCAGAACTTTTTAAATCGAATCCATTCTTTTTTTGTCCCTTCGGGTCTTTATGTTTTATATTGAAAATGGTTTATTTTCAACTACTGTTTTATAGACTATACAAGGTAAATATTTTGTATATATATATATATATATATATATATATATATATATATATATATATATATATATGTAAATAGATACATATATGAATGCATATTTTTTATTATGTATGTACGATTTTGTGACCTTTACCACAGAAAGACTTAATCAGATAAAAAGAAATATAAATATTTGTGGTTACGAGAAATGAAATATTTGTTAAAGGTCTGTTACATGAAAATAATTGCAAATCAGAAATATTCCGTCTAAATATAAGATTGGTAGGAAAATAATTGCGATTTTCGTTTTCTTAATTCTAACCTTCATTTTTTCAATGAAAGTGTCATTTCATCGTGTTTATATTAATATTATTTTAAAGTGCATTTTTCGTTCTGTATTTTCTGTAACGACTTTGGTTTTATTATTAATTTGGTTTCAAATTGGGCTACTGAATTAAAGATGGAAAAGAAGTAAATAAGGGAAATTTGTTATGTGAGTTCAAAACGGGTGGTAAAGTAGCTGAAACTATTCATAATCTAAACGATCTTTGGTGTTGATACTGTTAAGAAACGTACGGTGTAATGGTAGTTCCAAAATTTTTGTGCGGAAGACGATAGCCTTGAAGATGAAGAAGGTCGCAGGCGTTCTTCTTCAAGACATAACGACCGACTGAATGCATTAGTTGAATTAGAACCATGCACAACAATTCGAGAGCTTGCACAAAGTTAGGCGTTAGTCATCCAACAGTTCTAGATCACTTAAAGCTAGCTGAGAGAAATGTATATGAATTTGAAGGTCATAAATCGCAATTATTTTTCTACCAACCGAATATGATATAAAAGGCTTCAGTTATTTTGTATTTAATAACAAAAAAAAATAACGTGGAGTAAATCAAATATTTAAAAATAAAACAAATATTCTTCTCCATTTTTTTCCTTTCTTATAATCAATTAAAAATATAATCAAAATTGAGTAAGTACGCATAAATTAAAAAATAAATATATTTATTCTAAATTCACTTATCAACAAAAAACACATTCGAATATTTACTGATAGGTCATTTTTCTTTTAAAAACTATTCACTTTTTTTATTATATATATATATATATATATATATATATATATATATATATAATTTTGAAAAATTGCAATTGTATATATATTTTTTGTTGTGAAAACTATATGCTTAACAAAAATTTAATGAGATATTATTTATTTCTTTTTTGTATCATTCCATATAATTTAATTTAAAAACTAAGGTTATATATATATATATATATATATATATATATATATATATATATGTATATATATATATGCATGTGTTTGTCTTTGTGTATGTATTTAACTACAACAATGCATATGAGAGAATAAAAAAAAATTCTAATCATCTATGTAAAAATATGCACCTTCTAAGAAACAATATTCTGATCTATACCTTTCTGACTAACATAATAAATATGTTACAGGAAATAAATATTTAACCGCCCCTTTTACATCAGTGTTTCTCAATAAAGTTTGAACAAAATTCAAAAGAATACTATTTTAAATTTAACTCATATTCTGTATAAACCTCGGAAGTTAGTATTAATATTTACAAATAAAATAAACTTCGTTCTTACATTTAAAAATGTGAGAAATGTAATGTTTTATTTACAGCTGATTTTTTTTTGTTTTGAATGTTTCCAGCATCGAAACCTTGAAACTATTCTGTTGTTGTGTTCTTTTTTTATAATAATTATACTTACAGGTTTGAATAAAATCTATGAGATATAGATAAGTACAATTTCATTTGTTATTCTTCTGATGAGATGTCAAAATTATTATTTTTCTAAATAGATAAGATTAGAAAAATTGTGATATTTAATTATAACAATGTCTATTTTAAATATTTTTCTAATAATAAAAATTATTTTTTTAAAAAAAAAAGAATCTCGAAATGAAACACTCTAAAAAACGCTATATTCATAAGAAGATCATTTACTTTTTATATAAATTTAAACGAAAACTTTAACCTACTACAAATAATCCGTCGCAATAATCACTTAAGACATCATCATCAATCACTCAAAGTCGCATGTAAATTTTTTAATATTTATTACTAATGCTTTAATTTTATTTGAATATATTTAGTATATAACAACAAATAAAGAAATAAATATAAAGCAGCTAATAAACATTACATGTGTTCATAAAATGTTAATTAGAATGACTTAATTAGTCTCATTTTCTTAGAACTAATAGATTGGTTGAAAGATCATCTTTATATTATGTATATATATATATATATATATATATATATATATATATATATATATATATGCATATATGTATGTGTATTATGGAAGTAAATTTGAAAAAGTCGAATTTTTATAATTCTTTTAATATATTCTATGAATTTTAATAATCATTACATACATTTAAATTTACTTTTCTAAGTATTTTTTGCTTACTTTATTTCATTATGTTTATATTGACTTAAAAATGATTTTCTTATTAACTTAATCTTGAAAGTATATAAGAGATATATGTTTTAATTCCAATTATACTTTATATATATATATATATATATATATATATATATATAAATAATAAAAATAAATACATTACTGTTGAGTCAGTATAAATATTATTTTCATATTTATTTTTCCTTTGAATGTTTTCCTCATAAACCAAGTATTATCAATGACATTCACATTCTTATCCCGATGTATATATATATATATATATATATATATATATATATATATATATATATATATATATATATATATATATAATCATATAGGTATTTTTGTACTTGAGCTCGTATATATTTCATATTTTTTACTCCAATCTTCTATAAAAATATATTTATTTATTCAATATTTAATATATAATAATGTTTGGTAGCTAACACCTTCCATCTGTATATATCTTTTTTCAGGAAAGAGGATATATTACTTTTCCTTGTACAAAATTGATATTTGTTTGAAGTAATTATTGTTTGATTTACTTTTGATCAATTATTAATTAAATTTTATTTTCTATTTATCACAAAGCTTTAAAAATATAATAGAAACTGAAAAATAATGAAATACTGATGAATTGTTTGTTATCTGGTACATATGTATATATATATATATATATATATATATAATAGAAAATACAATTTTCGGAGTATATTTAAAAAGTTATATTTATTTATATCTTAAAATAAATACTTTTTGTTCCTTACAGAGAGTGAAAATTGATTTTATTTTCTTCTTAATATGGTTTCATTTATTAATTATATTGATATTGATTTGCTGCATTATTTTTTTAATTTGATTAAAATTTTTGAACGACACTTATATAAATGGTTTCAATTTAGCTATGTGTAAAAATACTACTATTTTATTTCTTCAATGATGTGGAATAATTACAAATAAATATATTTTTAAATCTGGAGTATGTGAAAAATTTTATATAGGCAAGGTGTTATTATTGGATTACTAATTTATTTCATAAAATTTAAATGTGACGATTGAGTTTTAAATAATTCCGGTGTTATTTAAACATGATTGGTAATTCAGTTATGCTAAAAAATAATTTAAATGTCCGTAATTTGCTAGAAATGTAATTATATTATAATATACGAGTATAACGAAATATTTATTTATAAAATTAACACTTTTAAAGAATTTGATCAATTTGTTCTTTAAGAATGACATTGTGTGGATCGGTGTACCTTCTTATACATCTCCCCTTTTCTAATATATAATTATATACATATAATAATATATGACATGGGTATATGTGTGTGAGGAATTTACATAATATTTAATCTTGTCTACAGTACAATTATTTGATGATTATTGAAATTAGTGACAATGTTGATATGAATCTAAAATGAATAATTATACACATATACATATATATGTAAATATGTATATATGTATGTATGTATGCATGCATGTATTATGGGAATTAAATTTTGTGGGAAAGTTTTATAAATAATTTTAATAAGAACTGATTTTTAAATTTTATGATTAATAGAAAAAAACTCACTACTCACTTGAATGAAAAATCAGTAAAGAAAACTTTTGTATGTAGGAAATACCGGCTTCGCGTCACATTTACACAAACTTCACAGATGCACACAGAGAGATGTATGTGTATACATGTGTCATAAAACGTTCAACAATGCGGCGCGCGTGTAATTATTACAAAAATCCCGCCAAAAGGACAACTCACGTTCGTAGCGTGAGCGCGTAATTTAAATATCGATGTGTCATCGTTTTTCGTACGAATCGGAAACACAAGTCACATAGTTTATTAGAAATGTTGACAAAAAAGAAACGAACAACTGTGCTAAACATATATGATGAAACGATCGAACTGGTCGTACGTATTTCTTGTATGATTCAGTGGATCTCTCACAGCATCAACAACTTCCAACATCAGTAGACCACGCTATACTGACAGCCTGTCGAGATCGTAGATTGCCATGGTCTCCACAACAAAACAAGCGAAAACATAGTTAATTAGAGACGCGAGACGAGCATATGGACGCGCGTGGAACGGAATGTGACGGATATAGTGCCACAGTACACTAAATTCACATGCATCAACCGTTGGAATCACAATAGTGTGGAATATAAATAGTACCTGATCGCAGGTCGATGCGAAAGAAATCAACATATGAACAATGGTTCGTGAAAGTGAAATGGAGAGCGGAGATTTTTTTGTTCGATGCACTATTTAAATGTTTGTTTATTGACAAATTATTTAAAAGGTGATTTTTATTCAAATTATTGACAATATGCGTGTATACATATATACATACATACATACATATATATATATATATATATATATATATATATATATATATATATATATATATATATCAATAAATTTCACTAATGTTTATTATTAATTAATAACACTATTAATTACACTGGATAACAAGATGTTTTCTACAAAGACTTGATAATGATATAGTGTGTAGAATTTCATCCTGTTTTCAAAATTGTCATTGCCGTTTTCGTTTGATATATTTTGTTATGACACTCGATTTTATTATGGAGAAATTTAGTAAAAATTAATGGAAATGTTTCAATAATTGTACTTACATTTTATATAAGAATATAACCTCGATCATCAAACATGCACAAAATTCACTAATTATAAAACGATCTGAAAACTGTTTATTTGATGAAGGAAACAAGGAAAAAATATACTTGCTGAAAATATTTAAGATACTGTTCTTCAAGTTGCAGTCAATATTTTGTATTTCATTACAAGAGAAGAATTGTATGATTTATTAGGGATTGAAGCTCGCAGAAAATACAAGCTGAGATTCTAAACTATAGTTTCTACACAGAAATATAAACATTTCAGTGAATAGAAGTCTCAAAGAACTTTCAAAGTACTTTTTTTCTGTTTTTGCGCTTTGACGATGATCCGATCAATATCAAAAAGCGCATAACCAAAGATTAGCAATTAATTACACTTTTTTGTAGTTGCGAGGAAGTAAAAAATTAATTTTTAAAATGATAATTACTAAATAACTTTATAAAATAAATAATTTTAGTATACCTGTGATGTGTAATGATTTATTATTTTCACTGGGGCAGAATCTTCCACTAGATAATTGGAGATTTTTTTATCGATTTGTCTAAATGAAACATTAAATCTTTTTTATTACACAATAATAATTTTTACCCTTCGATACTAACCTCTCATGTAGTTAACACAAAAAAAAAATATTTTTAAATATCTAGAACTTTTAGAATATATAAGGTACATAAATTATAATTGAAATATTTGCAGAGCTTTAAAATTTATAGCTATATTTTCTAGCTGATAACTCGATTTTATAAAATACTGCTGTGTGTCAATAGTCCTTATCAAACTAAAGATTGATCAATCAGACACATTTTGATCACAATACATAAGAATATATTCTAAAAAAGCACTCAGTTAGAGATTTTTTTCTCAACATCTTGAAGATATGAATGATGAATATGGAAATAAAAATAAGTTTGAAAAAAGATTTACCTTGCATGGACAATAATTCTTTTTCTAATTATTCTGCAGTTTTAATGAAATCTGTATGGAATGACAAATAAAGTTTATATATTCCCCTTTATTCGAATTATTGTATTATTAGAGTTGTAAACAATTATGTTATTGATTTACAATTTAATATTTGAATTATTATTTTTTGTTTTATGTCGATGAGAATATTTTCCAGGCCTTACTATTTAAATCAGGAAAGCTGTTTCAATATGCGATGGAAAATATGATATGTTTCGGTACAAATGCTTGTTCATTTTAAAGTAACAAAAAATTCTTTATTTTCTACTTTTCTACAAGTACGGTTTTCTTTTGAAAATTGGTATTTTTGAATTAACCAATACATAACAGTGTTGAAAAATAAACTTTCGGTCTGGTAGACATCCTTCAGTGATTTCATATAGTTTATATTTTTATACAATAAAATATTTAATGAATTTTGAATAATCAATCTATAATTTCATAAAATTTTAGAAAATATGTCTTGAATGAATCTCTCTCTCTTTTTCTCTCTCTATCTATATATACACATTGAATAGATAGACAGATGTAAAGAAAGAGATAGAGAAAAGACAAAGAGATATATCAAACAATGTATTTGTATATTCTTTTAAATTTTCATTTATTTACAAATTAAATAAGAAGTTAAGACTATTCTTTCTAGTAAGAATATACTTGGAGATATTAATTAAATAAACCAAGTATAAAGAAATGTATTAAAAGGATAATATATGACACATTAATGCAATAATGTAGATTTTGAACTGGTCTATTTATGTGGTTTTCATCAACTCCTCAATTTATAAAAAAATCCATGCAAGTTTGCAATTAAAATTAATATAAAACAATATAATTTTAATAAAATATAATAACATTTATAAGATAAAAAAGGAATTCTGGTTAAATAAGAGTTATAGAAGAATATGTGAAGTTTCTATGTACTTTGATATATTTGTCTTTTCATAATTTAAACGTTTGCTGCGAGTTCTTATAATAAATATGTGTAAAAATGAATAATTTATTATAAAAAAATATATGATAGAAGAAATAAATATAACTAATTGGATATAAACAAAATTGATCACCAGCTATAAATAATTTTGTTTCTCAAATTAATTCCTTTTAGTTTAGAATATATTTAGTCTTAAATTAGTAAATTATTTATAGTCTACTTTTCAACTAAAGAAATATTAACGTAATTCGTTTCATACTTCTATGTACCTGACTTCGATATTGTTTTTCTTGTTCTTGAGGTCACTACTTGAATATTTTCTATAATCAGTCTCGTTTATTCAGGAAGATATATACATATAGGTAGATAAATACATATTTACCTAAAAATATCAATACAGGAAACCGGTTGTAGAAAATATTCATATAGTGATACCAAGGACAAGATTCATAACTTCAAATAAATTGTAGTTTAATAATTAATAAATGTTCTTTTTTCTGCTGTAGATATAAAATGATTAAATTCATCCCAAATTATTTATTTGTTTTCTATTTATGTAAGTAATTATGTTAGGTATAAATAAATATTTTTGGACATAAAATAATATACAAAGTACTATATCATATCTTTTTTTTTAAATAGAGGACATATATATATATATATATATATATATATATATATATATATATATATATATATACATATTCACATTAATAGATTATTTTATATTTTGCTTTATTTTTTCGTAAATCTTAAATCAACTTTATTTCTGTGATGTTTTGTAAATTTATAATCAAGTTTCATTAATTTCTTCTATAAAAATAACCATCTATTGTATTTTGACAAAAAAAATATTTTTTTTTAATTTCATATAGATTATTTATCAATTAAATAAATTAAAATTTACTTTTACAGATCATTTTTTTGCAAAAGAATGAAATTATTTTTTTTTTCAGCGAGCAGCGGTTATGCGGCTACCATTTTTCTGCATCAGCTGTATAAAAGGTAAATGATTTAATTTTTTCAAAGTGCAATTTTTTGTTGTAAAAACTTGTTTACCAGAATGTTACAATATGATTTTAATATAATTTTACACACGTTTGCACACAATCATATATCTATAGTCTATAAATGTACAGACTTATACTGAGTATTAAGAATATTAGTTTAAGTTCAGAGTATTTTTTATAGTAATTATAAATATATATATATATATATATATATATATATATATATATATATATATATCAGAATATAAAAAAATTAGAAGCGAGTTGCTTTGTTGTTTATGATAAAAAAATAAATATTTTTTAAATTGAAGATACTAATATATTCTGATTCTTAAAAGTTGATAAAATTTAAACATGAATTTATGTTTTTATGTCTTCTTTAATTACTTGTGATACGTTCAAGATTAATTTATTATTCAATCTGTTAGATTGTATTTTATAAAAGGCATTGTCCGTTGAGAATTACAATAAAAATAGTTTTATTCACGTTTATATTTTTCTTGCAAACTGAAAAATGTTTTATTTAAAAAAAACATATTTATAAAAAAATACTATATCATATTTTTAACACCAACTTTTTTATTTTTTTAAATATTAAATATATATTCATTATTTTTTTAAATTAATTTTAATGATTTTTCTCTTTGAAAAACAATTATCATAGTGTATGAAGTAAACATTTAATAAATACTGGCATGTTTTAATGTTTCAGTATATAAATATTTTTTAATCTATAAATAATAAGTGCTTGGGTTTTATAGCTTTAATCGAAATAAAAGAAATCATTTATAAACAATAATTAATAAGTAATTAAATCACATTGACAGTGGTTAATATTGAAATAGAACAAAAATTGTCTTAATTTAAGACAATTAAGATAATTTTTTAATATTATTTTTGTATCTTCTCTAACTTATAATTATTATTCGATTTATTATTAATATTTATTATTCAATTTACATCTTTTACTTTTTCATTCTTGTTTCGAAATATATCTCAGTGTAAATTGAAGAATTGTTGTATATCAAGCAATAAAAAGATTACACTGGAATTTTGTTTCAATAAAGTAATAAAAAATAACAATAAAAAAATCGAACCAAATAGCATAACAAGTGAGAATAATATTTTTTAACAAATACAAATTTACAAAATATTAAATTTGTGATTAATAATGTTGTCTTTGACATTTAGATATTTTTTTCCTTTTCTATGTGTCATTCAATCAATACATATTTGAAATTAGATTTTTAAAGTTGTTTACTTTTATGTCTGTGTTCTTGTTGTAATAATAATCTCTTCAAGTATTCAATCTCGATTTACAAATCAACTTGTAAGATGGTGTGAGTACCAAAACCAGTCAGAGTAAAGTACAATCAGTGGATCCAGTGGCGAGTACTTGAAAAAAACATTAAGATAACTAGTTGAGCTTCTGATAAAAACAATTATACTTTATTCATTACCAACTAATCATATAAAGTTGTTCTTAATTACAAAAAAAAACGAACAAGTTTTCATCTTTATTTTAATTATTTATCCTGATCAATTATACAAAATAAATTATAATTTTTCTCTTTGATTTCGCATTGCATTCTTGAATATTAAATAAAGAACGCTTATTTTTACATAAAAAATAATTAAAAAATTTTAATTCTCATCTACAGATATAAGAAAAAGGTACTCTAAAATTTAACGAATTCTGTTTTCTATTTCATTGAACTTTTTGAAGTTCGGTTTATAATTCATTGGTTAATTTAATAAATCATTGGTAATTAACTAACTTTATTAATATTTTCAACTGATCATTTCTACTTTTTTGTATTTGCATTCAAGAACAGAGAATTTATGAAAAGTAAACTTTTTGTTTTGCATGGAACTCTCTCTCTCTCTCTCTCTCTCTCTCTCTCTCTATATATATATATATATATATATATATATATATATATATATGTATGTATGTATTGAATATTGACGTTTTGTAGAAATGAAATATCATTAAGTTATTGGAATGTAGTTTTTATTTGGATATATTTTTTTTAAAAAATAATGAATCCTTTTTTATATGACTTGAAAACAATTCATTACTTAAACTTTATAAATAATATTTGTAATATGTGTGTGTGTGTGTGTAGACATCCGTCCACATTTTCGAATATTATCAATAATTGTGTAACAATTATAAATCCTTATCACAAGAAATAGCTAGAGGCAAAATCGTTAAATTTACAATATATCGTACGTTCACTTCCTCTTGATTTTCAATAGTGTTAAACAGTTTACCACAAAAAAAATCTATCTCACACATACAAAAATAGTTTATTAAATTATCACAAACAGTGGGCAAAATAAAAGTTTTGTACTGTTTCACGGGAATCTAATCCGTAGGTTACTTATATATTAGGATAATTTTTGCTTCTCGCGTGCCGAATAGGCGGTACTGGAGGCGTGGCCGCGGTTCATGTCCAATACCACAAGACGCCTTGTGTTCATGGCTTATGTGCCCTGCGTGCTTTACACTAAAAAACGATACACACGATTTTATTCTAGCAAAAGTTTTTATACTTCGAAGTGATATTCTGAAAATTATTTTATTTCAATTATTTTTAGGGTTTTTTTTGAATATATTATATTATTTTCATATATATCATAGTTTCAACAAGACAATGAATTCAAATCTAACTTCTGAGAAAGCTGAAAGGAAGATTAAACTGTTTAGAGTTAAATGAAAAATAGTACTTAAAAATTAATTTTTTTTACTTAAAATATTTTCGTTTATTCTTTCAGACCCTTATATTTAAGAGACAAATTAGAAAGAAAATGGAATAGCAATAAGAATAATAATATATCGATTGAGAATATTTCAGTTTAATAACAAGAATTCTTTTTGGAACTAAACTGTCTGCTGACATTCCTTGGTTTATATATATATATATATATATATATATATATATATATATATATATATATATATATACATATTAATATACTCACATATTTATTTATAAAAGAAAAAATGTTTGTTGACATTTTTTTAGATTTATTAGACTGATTTGTATTTTTTTTTAATCAAAAGCCAATTAATCCTGACTATAGCAATTGTACTCTCGTAGATTTTTTTCTAAAAAAAAACAAATTAAATAATAAATATAGTTTAATATCTTCTTGTTTTGTTTATGTGTTAGAAATGTTCTGCTATTATGACTTTATGCTATTTTTAATTCTCTCCAGAACATCTTTAAAATTGAAATTGTTTTTACGAATGAGTACGTTCGTTTGAATTCCATTTTGTTCTTATTTTTAATCGTGAACGTTTTTTGGTGTTTATTTAGTTCAGAAGTTGTAAGATGTCGACATTGAAATAAATATACTGTTGTTCATTTTTAAAATAACTTATTAAATCTTTTTTAAATACAATACTTAGTTAATAATTTATTTTTCTAACGAATATTTATATGTTATTGTTTGTTTTTACAATTGAAATAAAATAAAATAATTCTGCAATTATTTTAAGTTGAAAATTGTATATACTTACAATACGTAAAGGAATATATATTAGAAAAATAGTAATAATTAAAATATGATGTTTGTCGTTCAGTAAGTGGTTGCCTTCGATGACACCCTGGAGCTCGCTTGGTCCTCCATTGAGAGGCGACCCCCTCGGGGGTCATGGAAAATTGCTCCAACACTTAATGAAATTCCTCAAAAAATAGCAACGAAAATCAGCGTTTTATGTTTCGAGAATCATAAGCGTCCACGCTTGGTGCTCAAGTATTGTAAGGGCCCTTCAGGCCTCTGCTACGTCTATCAGTTGTTTGAGCTTTGTAATTTGATTTAGAATTAAATGAAACAAGTAAAAAAATAAATATTAAATATTATATATATATATATATATATATATATATATTAATTAAAGAATATATTTATTAAAAGTACTAACATTTTGATTGAGTTTCTAAAATCATTAATAAATTAAAGTAATTATTGTTAGATACGTTTTTAAGCGATTATAGAATTTTTAAATTCCGTAGATGAATTTTGAATGGAAATATATATCGGTAAAAAATGTATTATTAATTTTTATAATTCATTACTATGTTCTTGAAAATTCAAACTGCCTATGACAGAATTAGATAAAATTTTAATAGTCAATAAATGACAAACATAAATATCCATTCACATCTATGTTTTAAGAAAGAGTTTCCAATTAAGAAGAATTTTTGTGTGCTAATTTTTCTAATTTTGTTTTTTTTTTCAACAAATATTAATATTCCAATAATATTTGTTGTTTTCATGAACTGAAATATTTAATATCAAATCTTGTATTTTAGATTCGATTAAATGATGGGCATTTTTTAAACGTTCTGATCATAAAAAATCAATATATTTATGTTGAAAAATCAACAAAAACAATTATATTTGTATATTAAAATAATTAAAAGCTTGGAATATATATTTACAGCTATAAACAAGAGTTACTCTAATTTTTTTTCGAATTCTATATCCTTATCTGTTAATCTTTTCGAATTTTAGATTATAGTTGATTGGTTTGTTAATAATTGGTTATTAATTTAAAAAATCATCAGTAATTTACTAATTTTTATTAATATTTTGATTTAAACTAGTAATAAATTATTAAGAGGGTATGTGGTCTTAAATAAATTGAACGTGAAGAACAAAACATTTCTAACACTGTGCATAAATTCAGTTTGAAAAATGAATTATTTTTTACTTCACAAACCATATAACATTTTTGTATTCAAAAATAATTTACTACTATAATACTACTTTCTTGAATAATTTAATCGGAAAAAATGTGTGGTTTGTGGAGGGAACAAAGAATTAATTTGTGAGCATGAAGACTGTGTTATGTAGACACGAATTCTATTCAAATTTTTACACATCGGTTTAAAATTTATTACGATATATATATATATATATATATATATATATATATATATTACTGTCTTAAGTGTATTCTCTGTGACCATTCATTTGAATATTACTAATATTATTTTATTGGTAAAATTTTTATATTCGTTTGATTTTTTTATTTATTTGTTCATTTAATACTTTTTCTATTATTTATATATTTATTGAATATTTCAATTTCATATTAATAGAATTATTACATATACTGAACCTAGTTCATATTCATTGTAGTCGTCAATTGAACTGTATATTTATTTATATTTAAAAAAAATATTTTTAAACTATTTTGGAACATGTAAAAAATCAAATTAAATGATATTCATTTTTCTGTAATTACAGACTTCTAAAAATTTTACTATATTATTATTTTTTCAGTATATAGAATAAAAGACGTTAAGTATTTTGTATTATTAAATGATAAATTTACAATTCATTATAAACATATTGGAACTAATGAAATACAAAAAACATTGGAGTTCAGACTAATGAATATAAGAATATATGATGATCAACATGAGGGCGTTTAAGTAATATTTCTGTTTTCACTATTTTTATTGCTACTTTAAAATGAAATCAATTATAAAATAACTTAGTTAATTAATTGAGTATATTTTCTCATTTTCAAAGTATATATATATATATATATATATATATATATATATATATATATTAATTTTATAAAAGAATTTTTAAATTTTTTTATAATTAGGAATGTAATATGAGACAAAATGATATAATAAAGAAAGCAGATTTTATTTTATTGAACTCTATTAGATTTTTATATACATTTTAGTTTGAATTTTAATAAGTAAATGTAACAATGATTTTATTGACAATAATATATAACATGATTAATAAAAAATAGTCTGAAAACTATATGATAATATTATTCTTAATGACTTTTTTTTTAAAATTTTGAATATTGTTAATTAAAGATACTAATATATTTAAAGGTAATATAAACATTAAGAAGAGATTACTTTTATTTAAATATATTTTGAACATGTGTTTTATTTATGTATTCTGTATATTAGTCTTATAGATTTTTAATTTAAAGAAATGATTTCTTCAGCATAAAAAATATCACTAGATTTAAACACAATACATCAGCATATAAATCAATAATATTTTATTATTTTTAAGGACAAAGTCATACATCTTTAATATTCAAGCCACTATAACCACAAAACCTCTTATATATTCATTTGTTTTAACCTTGTCAATTTACATACATTTATTATAATAATTTATATATTTTTATATTTTCAAAGACTGTTAACGATTACATAATTATAGTATAAAAAATCTTTAATTTTTGAATAAAAATTAATTAAATATTTCAGTTAAAATACAAGTATTTTAAAATAAAGCATCAAGTTAAACGAATATTAATTGTTTTTGAAATAATTTTTTTAGATGAGCTTTGGTAGTACAATGTAAATAATTTTTAATTTAAATTAATTTAATATATCCATAAAACATAACATTTAATAGATTATTATGAAAAAAATATTGAAATGGATAAAAAATCGTATAAAATATATTTGTAGAAAAGAAGAAAAATACAACTGATTGGTTTTTGTAACAATTTTATATAATAATTCAATAAAATCTTAAGAGAAAAATTGAAAGTGTAAACCATTTTTTGACCGAATTGTATAATTTATATATTTTTTTAATTTGATAGTTGTATAAATTATATTATATTATATAATTATATTTTTAATTAGACATTATATTGAAAATAAATAATAATGTCGTATTTTATACTATAAATGTCTATATTACTCTTCAATCATGGATATTTTTATTCTATACAGTTTTAAAGATTATTAAATTTATAATTAATGGACTTTTTGTTTTAAGATAGGTTGATAAAAATTAATATTTTATTATTATTATTTGTAGTCAATTACTAAACTGATTAAGAGGAGTTATTCTTAATTAACTATTTATAAATTATGTTTCTTCACATATCTTTCTCTAAATTTGATTTTTAAGTAATCATTTAATCACTAGAAAATAGAAATCTATTCACAAAATAAATAATCTATTTCCAAATAAGCTAATTTTTATTTAAAAAAATAGTAATTTTGATTTTTTTGAAGATTCAGGTGATTAAATTTTTATTATTTCACAGAAATTTTCATTGGTATTAATTTTTTCTTCATTATTTGAATTTAATGAATATTTAAAACAAATTTTTAATTGAATTCATCTTATTAGTTGACTAAACTATATTGTTATGTTAAAAAAATTTAGATATTTTTTTTATATCAAAAATTATCTATAGTACTCATATACTGAGATTTTATTAAACTGTTATTAATATATTTTTTTTACAAAAATCCATACTATGTATATATTTAATATATTGACAATATAATTAAATTATTTTTTAATATATATATATATATATACGAATAATTCAAATAAATATTTCTCTTTAATTTCTCTCCATATTCAAATAAATAAAGATGTAATATTGATTGTATAACACAAAATATATTTTTAATTTAATTAAAATCTGATATTCTATTTAATAGGTTTTGCTCTCTTCTTCGATTCATATGTTATTTAAAAATATAATTCAATGATTTATTCTGCTGGCTTTAGATAAACAATATTTGTTATTCAGTTTTACTATATATAAAAAATATATCAGAGTATTTTTTTCCATGTTAAAGCTATTTTTCTATAAAATATTTTGAATTTACAATTGGACTTTTATATAAATGAATTACTTATATTGTTTAATCTTAATGAGCTTAGTGGAGGTTTTAATAAAAATATATTCTTGTATACTATCGTTATCCTTCCTGTTAAAATATTCTAACAAGAACTAATCAATGTAATTTTACCTTTCAGTTTTTTAACAAATGAAATTTAATGGTCATAATTAACATAATTTATTTAACTTTACAAGTAATGATATATTCTTTACGATTTTGTCAAGTGTATGATAAATTGTTCTAAAATTTGATTTTATTTTAAGATATAATCCATCTTAGAACAACATTGATATAATTTGAAAATTTAATTTTAAAATGTATGTAGTTAAACATTTAAAAGACGTTCAAAAATTAATTTTCCACTCATCTCACAATCCACAAATATTTTTTGCTCAAAAATATACAATAATAGATTATTGATCATTTTTGATTGCTGTTTATTCTCATTTTGATGTCGATGCCATTATTCAGAGTGTTAAAGTATAGAAAAATCTAAAAAAAGTGTACAATTTACTTACATAGTATTGATTTTATTCAGCAGCAGTGTAGGGATTCAATTATTTCATAGTTTTTAGTTAAAAGAGTCTACTTTGTTACATCAGTGTTATTTAGGGGATGTAATCTTAATGAAATTTTATCATGAGTATGTATTGTTATAGATATTTCTTAGGAAAATTATCAGTATTGAAATATTGCATTTTATATATGCTGTTTTAAAAGAAGGTGATTTTTATACCCTTTTCGTGGAAACCATTGCAATGAAATTAAAAATTCGTTTAATTCGATTAAATCTAGACGAAATTTTATCATATCCAAAAAAATTAAACTTAATTTCATATTGTTGATATATTTTTAAAACAAATTAGTACATTTTATCAACAAAAAACAAGCAAATTACTCATCACAGATACATTAGAGACTCAGGCATATAAAAACGAATTAATTGACCAATGCGCATCATGCTTGGCATCGAATCGAAATGGCTACTTCCGCTCATGTGACTCGACACGCACCAGAATTTCACAATGGCGTCTTGGTGTATTGTTAGTTTTCACAAAACCGTGCTATCTTCACATATTTATATGTTTTGTTCATAAATAAAAAAAAATCATACATAAGGTTATGTGTACGGTGCGTGAATGAGTGATTTACTGATAAGGAAAATAACAGGATGTGTTGAATGTGCGTTATCCAATATTAGTTTCAAGGCGTCTCGTTATTTATATGTTCATTCTTCACATATGATGTGAAATAAAATTATTTTGTCCACAAATTATTACGAAATAGGAAATGGTTTCTTTCTTTCTTTCTTTATCTAATATAATCTCAACTATGTGTGCATATATATATATATATATATATATATATATATATATATATTTATATATATATATATATATGTATATATATATATATATTGTATATATATATATATATATATATATATATATATATGTGTGTGTATATACATACATACAAATGCCCACACACACTGAATATATGAATATACAAAATTATAAGAAAATATTTTTCTCTATTACTTAACAACTAATAACATTTTTTAGTAAGAAAATTCGAAAGGCATTTTTATATAATTCAATGTTATATAATCATAAGTCAAAATAGAAGAATATTCTTTTTATAATACAGTCTTGGAACTGTGAAGAAATTTATTTATAAAAGTAAATGTTTACTAAGCTCACAAAAAAAAACCTCCACAAAATTTTGCTAGTCTAAACAGTCTAATGACTAATTATTCATAATTTTTGATTTAAATGACCACGTTAGTATTTCGCAGCGTTATGGCATAAAAAACCTTTATGATTTATGAGCCATGTGAAATTTTAATTTGTGAAAGAGATATTTCCTTTTCTACATTTTTATTTTTTTAGTATAATTTGGCTAATGAACAAATATCACAGCAATTTGACACTCATGACATTTAAATTCACTCATATATAAATATATATATATATATATATATATATATATATATATATATATATATATATATATATATGATTCTTTTTTTTAGAATTAAAATTATATTTTTAATGCCTAGACATCTATCAATAATTTATGAATACATTAATAATAATAGTTTGACCGACAAATTTTCAAAAACAGAAAATAATCTTTTTTTATTGAACTTATTTTAATGGAATTCTTGAATAAAATAATAGAATTCAGTTAATAATTCTATGTTTGAATATTAGTATCTTCATCCATTTCCTTACACGGGATTACTTTTTTTATCAATTCAATAAAAAATAATCATGGAGAAAGTTCCAGATTTTTTTATACAATTAGTGGCCCTTTTTTAAAACTGTAGATGTTAAATGGGTCATGATCTTCATCTCCTTATATAACCAGGTACATTGCTATGATTCATAATCTGAAGGATTCGTCAAAACAATTATACAATGCAATATATTTTATTTGTGCTTCTAATAGCAAAATTCTCACCTTGGAAAATAAATAAACAGAAATTTATTAAACAGTATTTTTAGTTACTTAGTATTAAATAAAAATTAGGTGTCTTCGCTCTTTGCTCACTACGCTTGTCAACTCACAGAGGGGGTTTTGCTTTGAATAGCATTTTAACTTGAACATTTCAGTCGCAGCAGTTTAGCTGTCCGCAGTCAGTTAGAGCATGACTCATCAAAAAATAAAAGTCACGGGAACTGCATCATTATCACTGGATTTTATATATATATATATATATATATATATATATATATATATATATATATATATATATATAGAAAGACAACTTCTTAAAAGGTGTTTAGTTTAAATTTTTGAGGATAAAAAGACACACTCTTTACTATTAAATCATTTTTCTATGAAAATCATTTGTGGAGGAGATAAAATAAACTCAGAGCTATAAATCAATACTTTAAAAGTAGTTATTCGATAGTATAGTTTTGAAACTGATTAAATTCACTTTCACAAATGATTTTTTATTGAGTTTACAAATTCTAAAAGATTGTCTTGATTAAATATATTTAATAAATGATTATTTATCTTTTTTGATTATGTTTTTCGATAGTGATGTCATGCTCTTTAGAGCCTCAAGGTATAAAATGATGCAAGATTTTTTAAAAAATTCATTTGTGAAATTGAATTTTATAACAGGAAAATTAAAATCAGTATATAGTTTAAAATATTACACATACATGACTATATATCTTACATTATCTTTAAATAAAAAGGAAACCTCAAAAAAATATAATGTTAATAATTAAGTTGAGCTTAAAGTAGTACTTAACTAGTTAAATGTTCGAATATGCTGAGAAAAAAATTGAAATTTTCAAATTAATAATTGTATTAAAAGGTAAATATATCTAATCATTTTATTAATATTTTATATGAAAAAATATATGCTTACCTGAAGCAGATAGATCATTCTATATAAGATAGACTTGGATATTTTCAAGGAATTTATTTGGATGGAAAAATATTTTTGTCTATTCTTTTAATTCATTTCTATTATTTTAATTCACTTCATTATTTATATTTCTATAAATTTCAACTTTTAACTCATCCGTACTGAATCTCTCTTAATAATACAATCATATTTGTAACCACTTTGTTATACAAACATTTCCAGTCTTAAATTCCATGTTACTAAATACATGTCTGCAAGTATACACTAAATAAAATACATATTACTACAGAAACATTCTTATTTTCAGTACCACAGGTCGTTACAGTATCGTATAATGTAGTACTTCGAATCTTATGATTTAAAAAGAACATTATTGTCGTATAAAAGAAATGGAGCTATAAAAAAATCTATTGTCGGTAAACGGCACCTCATCTAAATGCTAATGCTGTCCGAGACATCGAAACGACACCATAAACATTTTAAACATATAATCACAATATCAATTATATTTCTAACCGCCGAGAATCGCCCACAATCGTTATGTTAGGTGTAACACGTTACGGCAGGTCAGGGCACGAACCCCAAACCTCAACGTTGTGGTTCTTTCATAAACCGACCAACAAAATACGAGCTTTTTTACCATCAACTATAAACATATATATATATATATATATATATATATATATATATATAGATGCTCATACAAACTTAGATTTAAAACGATAGAGTCATTAAAAGACTGCTAAATGTTTCTAGGTATATTTAGTAACTTTATGTACTTACTTTTCAGTTATATTAAAGAAAGAACTGGTTAAAAATATTTTCATATTTAAAATCTATTAAAAATATCGATTCTTACTCTGATATAATCTCTGTTCTTAAACAATTTTTAGGTATAAAAATTAGTTATAATTGTTTGTGTTTATATGATTCCATTGATCCTACTGATTATATTCTGTTAGTTTTTGTTCTTTTAGACCATTTAATTTTTTTATTTACTACAATTAACTTATTATGTATGCTAGCTTCAAGTAGATTTAGATAACTTTCATTTTCTAAATCTACTTAAAATTGACACACGTGCTAAAACTAGTGGAAGATGAAAACTCAAGTGCTTCGAAAATATAAAAACAATTTTAATAATAGATAAATTTATATTTTTGAAATAAATCAACTGTTTGAACGAAAAATATTTATTCTATTTTTAGAATTTAAATGAATATTTATAAATTGATAAATACGATTTTTAATAAAAATTATTTTTCCTGGAAAAAATACTTTTTATTTTCCGGGTTTCTTTAAAAATCTAGCGGATAGAAGAAAATTCCATTTTCAGGTTAGGTTGTTTTTAAGTATGTTTTTTAGTACTGATTTGATTTTATGTAAAACTTAATATTTTTATTGAAAGAAATCGATTTAGAAAAATTATGATTTTTTGCCCAAATCTGTATAGGTCGCGATTTTTTAGCACAAGCAATGAAAGTTGCAATCATATAATTTTTTAATTATAATTCCATCATTTATATCAAAAATATTCAATATCTACCAAAAAAAAAGTTCTCAATTCAATATATAATATTTTATTATCTATATTCCTTTTTATGAAAACGATCATTTTTTTATTGAACACTTTAGTTAATAGAACTCTTTTTATCGATTAACTTACTACTTATCTATCAAACAAGATATTTTCAGTAAAAACAATCTTTTGTCTAAAAAAAACACTTCTCAATGATCGATTTTCTAGATCAAACCAAACCCATGCCAAAAATATAAATAAAAATTTATTACGTTTTCATTTCATTATTAAAAATCGATCATTTATATTTAAAATAACTTTTATTTATCAAAAACATTTTAGTTTAAATTCTTGTTTTTTTATTATCAGTTGTGTAATTTTGAAATTTCATTCAGTTTCTTTCAAAAAATTGAAAATACAAAATTTTCTTTACTTTATTTGTATTTGTTCATCAGTTAATTTATTTACTAGAGTTGGGAGATATTTATGGCTGTGTATTATTTTAAAACGAATCTAAAACTTAAAAAATAAAACTGACAACAAATAAAACAACAAAGATACTTTTTTTAATAAAACTTAAGTATTATAAATTCCTCAACACATCTTGTATGTTTTTATAAATGTATCCATCCCTTAGATGATCTTTGATTATTTATCTATGAACTTTCAGATAAATTCCAATACGATTTGTAATATGCATATATATATATATATATATATATATATATATATATATATAAATCGCTAATCCTTAAATATGTTTTGGGAACAGGAACAAACATATTTAGAATTGTTATGTCGTTAGTAAGACCAGCATATAATATTCACATTCGTTTAATATGACAATGTATGAGAAAACGTTTAAATATAAGCAGGTAAGAGTTTATTCATTTTTTAACAGGGTGTGTATGTGTATGTATTTATTATATGATGCGACTATGCAATAAACAGTAACCACAAAAACCAATACAATTTAAACGTGTCGTACACGTTATGATATGATGGTGACATTATCGAAAGCAACATGGCCGTAAGACATAAACAAAACAAGTTATTGGATTTATTTAAACGTGTTGATTCTGTAAACATTCGGTGAAGAAAGTGAAAAGGTATGATTAAGAAGATGTATACGTTTTTTTGATGACTAAGTGTGTAGTAATGTTCAGGAAACCTGGAAACGTTTTAGAGTTGAGCGCATGATATTCACACCTATATATATATATATATGTAAAGAGAGAGAGAGAGAATTTATCTGAAAAAATTCAAACAGTCTTAAAAACAGAAAATTTTATTTTTAGAAAATGATTTTTAATAAAAATCAAAATTAAAGTTATAATATATATTTTCATGTCTGCGATTCCGTTGGTGTTTTGTCATAATGGGTTTAGTCCTTGTAAATCCTTTCATCTGCCAGTCTAATTTCAGATCTTAAGTCATCTTCATGTAATTGTAGATAACGTTTGTTTACCTACAAGCTATTAAAAAATGGTTTGGATATCGAAACTTACTTTCAGAAATGAATTCTTCTTTATACCACAAACAATAATTTTTTTTCAGGTTAAAAATCATTATTTATAACTTTTGATTGTCGTTTATGTGCATTGCGATGACGATGCTCTCATATTCAAAGCACTAATGTAAGAAAAATGCTAGATTTCTTCTTACCTTGAGGTTTTTGAGATAAAAAAATAATTTATTTATGAAAGTCGATTTAGGTATGATGTTAAAACTCTATAGTGATGAAAATAACTTACTGAGACTAAAACCACCTGGATAATAAAATCGAAATTTATTAAGTTTAAACTATAATAGAATATAACGCTGATTTTATATCATGTTCTTTTTGTCTGCGATTGCTATTATTGTTATTTTTGTTATTGCTATTCGCTCTCGTCTCTTCAGTCACCTTTAAGTAGCTTAATACTGTAATTGATGACAAGATAACACCAGAACATGATTCATAAGCTGTAATTACTCTAACTAAAATATAATGACAGTGACAAAAAATGTAAACTCGATAAGAAAAATAAACAACTAGTTCACTGAGGCGAACATTATGATTTTTAATTAATTATATTAGGTGTACAAATTAATTCGGTGCCATTTTTATAAAAAAATGAATGTTTACATAAAAATTGATTACATTTAAATCCTCAAAATATTCCCTATTATTTTATATAATTTTTCGCCATCTGCCAAGTAACTGACGAATTCCTTTTAGAAAAAAGATGTCGGTTTTGAGTCGATGAAGTTACCAATGCATTTTCGGACCTCTTCCACTGTTTCAGCATTTTTTACACGTTTTATGCGTCACAGTACTTTACTTTAAAGTTAAATAAACATTTTTGCAGCATCGGCTGCATTTTTTTTAAATGGAATGCGAAAAGTATGTAGTGCGTTATATACTGCTTTTGCCATAGTTTTCACTACTGTTTTGTGAGGATGTGTCAACTTTTTGGTCAAGATGTATGGTACTTTTAAATGTTAAGATTGATATTTCAAATTTCTAAAATGATGAGAAAATATTTTAATTTAAAACAGAGTCATGATTGATTTAATTTAAATGCACCGAAATAATTTTTAGACCTAATATTAACTTACTAGTAATAACCCGTTAAAATTGACAGGAAAATTGAAAGAAACATAGAGAGAAAAAACTGTTGATTGTTTTTTACAACTAATATATTTAAACATAAAAAATATCTAAGAACGAAACTTCATGGATTAAACTTTAAACCTATGAGCTGACAAAGCAAACATTTCTCGTCACCATTGTCCTGCGGAAAAAGTGGCGAGAAATATGGGTTTTTATTATAACTTAGATAACTTAACTATAGATAACTTGTCCATTCATTAATTTATTTTTTAAAAAAGAGTATAGTAAAAATCCGATTAATGAATACTATCAATAAAGTTAATTTATTACAATGACTTCTGCCTGATTTTATAACTTAATATTTCTATAAAAAGTAATTTCAAATTGTACAAAAACTTAATTGAAATTAATCTGTTAAACTGAACTTACCCGTTGATTTATATTTATTCGAATTTATATATTTGTAACAATTTTCTAATCTAATCATAAAACTATGTAAAACATATATTGAAAAAAATAATCTCTTTGAATATAATTGAATATGTTTTACAGGTAAATTCACCTACGATTATTTAAACTTTGAAGACAATAGGTATACCATTTATTGAGTAAATATCAAGAGAATATCTTTTTACAACTGCTTACTTTTTTTAAAAAAATAGAATTGAACTGCTTCTTTAGTTTCTAAAAAAAATATTCCAATAAAATAATTTATTCGCTAATTCTATATTATCAACTAGAATCATTCATTACTTGCACACTTGGAAATCGTGCTATATATGTATTATATATATATATATATATACATAAATTTATTAATACATTCTTATCAAATTAACCACAAAATCCCGGATTAAAACCTCGACATATCCACAGACATATTTATACATATTTATAAACATATATATATATATATATATATATATATATATATATATATATATATATATGTATGTATATATATATATATATGTGTGTGTGTGTGAATTATAAAGAAATTAAGTGCAATATGTGTAACAAAACCAATTTTTCTAAATGTATGAGTACACATGTGTGTATGTGTAATATCTAACCAGAAATATTAAATTCATAGAAATCCAAATTGACATTTTTTTGTAATCATTCGATTCCGATGTATTCTAATATGTAACGGAAATCATACCATGTTTATTTGTATTACATTTCTGTAGGGTTTTTACAAAATACCATTTCTGCTGTTACTTTGATTATAATTCTTAGACTATTTTCGGATATCCGTATGATAAGGAACAATTTTGATAAAATAGTTTTCAACTGTACTGTAACGTGATTTTTCAATTACTAATAATTTCATTTATATTCGTATTTATTATATTGTTCGTTTTTAATTCATACATATATTTTGAAATATTCGATTGAAAAAAATCAAACTGGTTTTGTTTAGGAAATTGAGAATAGTTTATAAATTGTTAAATAGAGATTATATTTCGGTAATTCAATTAGAAAATTATGAAAAAAGTAATAAATTCAATGTTAATTAAAGGTACTAAAACTTAGAATGAACTGTTGTTCTATATCTTTAGTAATAAATTAAATAGTGTAATTTAAAATAATCAAAAGTTTTGTTTTAAATACAAAAGAATATTTACGAATTTATTGTATTGTGCAGAAATTTATGTTCTCATTCTTATTATAAATAAATTGACACTATGATTAACGCTATCTTTTTAGAGCTATTTCATTAAAGTTTTCTTGCAGCTTTAAAATATAATTTTTATTAAATAGTAAAAATATAATTTCAGTTATTCACAATTATTAAAATTATACATTTTACTAGAAATGTGAATTTTATTAGACTAATTACTTTTTGATCTTTTGTGTGTGTGTTTAAACGTTTGGAAATGATTTAAACGAAAAATATTCATTTCTACAATTTACCTCTTGTATTCTCACAAACTACACAATTCTTTTCAGGATAAATTTCTTTCATGTTTTTGTATACCTCAGCTCTGTGAGTATAATGGCATTGATATCGAAATATACATGAACTACAATAAAAATGTTTAATAATCACTTATTAAACATTATTGATCAGAAAAAAATTATGTGAATGTGAAAATTCATTTATGAAACTGAATTTAGTGATAGTACTAAACTGTAACTGACGAAAAATTTTACTCAATGGTTTGTTTTACAAATGACTTTTTCACTTCCCTCACAGGTTATAACTTTTTTTTGATCAAAAATATTCAATAATTGATTATTAATCATTTTTTAAATGTTTCTTATGCGAATTTTGATAGAAATTTTTCTTCATTAGAACTCTAAAGCATATAAAATCCTGCATTCTTTACAATTTGAAAGATTATACCAGAGGTTGTCTCAAAAGAAACCAATTTTATAAAATGATATCCTTATATTGTATATGAAAAAAAATCTTTGAATTTAGAAAGTGTATTCTTATTTAAAAGTATGGAATATTATTTTTTTCATTTTATTTATTTATTTTTTATTAATAAATACAGATTTATTCATAAGTAAATAAATGAATTTTGAAGAAATACGATGGATCAGCACGGAACATAATAAATATACTTTTAATTATGTAATTAAACATTAACAACTGACTAGTTCTCATGCAGGTTTATATGAACAGTATGTATATTTTACATTTGATATGTGTTTGAAAAACACAATTATTTTTATGTCGATTTGTTAACAAAAAGCTGTCTGTTCAGAGAAATACTGTACAGTAATATCTAACAAATAAATAAATCTGTCAAGATGAAAGGGAACAGAAAGCACGGTTTTATAAATAACCTAATCCTATCAAAAGCTTAATGAAGTCCGGCAAACGCTATAACGGACTTCATTAGCAAACTCAAACTTAGCAAACTCATGTACTATATATATATATATATATATATATATATATATATATATATATATATATAAATGTGTGTGTGTCTATACAGGTATACATATATTTGAATATAAATAGAATCCGACGTTGAAAGGAATAGAACATGTAGAATAGATATATATTATATGTATGAGTCTCTTTTCATGTTGTACATTAATTAATATTTGGAACAGGTGAACGCACATATATTTTATAATCCCTCTGGCATTGTGTACAGGAAAATTTATCAAATAGGAAATATGACAAAAGGGTACTAAGTAGGATTTGAAAATACTCATGGATGATGAAACTGGACGTTGAATTATTATTTTTTTCGATATTTGTACGTGATTGTGTATTTTATTGATTTTGTATAAAGGCATATTTAATATCCCATACAGCAATATTGTTTCGATCGATATTCTGTATAGATATAAATACATGTCAATAATTTAGAGAGATAAATAGATATGACACAGTATCTATATTTAAAATATTTTGAATTTAATATAAATATTACACTAAAAAAAACTTGTTAACAAAGTTTTCGAAGTTGTAATTGTAGTACATTGTAGGTTTACATAAAACGTTCTGGTTATATCTTTTGTGTGTTTTTTTTTTCGAAAAAAGATATTAGTAAATTTCTATTATATCCCTACGAATTTTCTTAAAATTCGTGTAGCTGCTTCGAAGAATATTAATGTAATATGGAATTCCAGTTAAAAATTACTTTTCTTAAACATAATCTTCTTTTATAATCTTGAACTATTCTTCTTTTTTTGCATGAAATCTATAAACTATGTGTAAATTTCTTTCTTCTGCATATAGAAAAAAGAAACTTACATGTGACCAATAAAATATACACAGAATAATGAACAGTAGGATAACAACACAATGAAGATTTTATTTCGTCTATTGGAATATGAATTATTTGATTTTTCTATTATTAATGCTACCATTATTTCAGGGATATTTTTTTATATTTATTGTACTTATAATAATTATAATAATACATGTATTTAGAATAAATCAGTACGGTGACAAAGGTAACTTTGGATACAAAATTACCACCTATCGCATATTTCTCATTTTATTTTCTCTCTGAACATAGATAATAAATGAAATAATTTCAGGATAAATGTTTGAAAGATTTTCAATATTTTCAGTCCTCTTTGAAAATAAAATATTTACCCATATATTTTCTACACTTTTCTCTATTAATTTTATTCTTAAGATCATTTTTATTTATCTAAGGTTGCTCAAGTAATTTTTGATAGAATTTTTCACATGCTGTCCAATGATTGAAAAAGATCAGTTAATGTTGAAATCTGTCTTGTTTTTATTAAATTAATCCCTGTTATATTAATATTTTACAGGGACTATCGGTCTTATAAATGTAATACAGTCCGTAATGAAGAGTTTTTCTTTGTTTGTGTTTAAAAAACTTGGTTTTAAATTGAATCACATATTAATTCGATCACATATAATTGCATTATTAAATAATTATCTCACTAGAGTTAAGGAGGATTTTTTTTAACTTTTAATCAAACTTAATTATTTTTTTTTGTCGAAAAAGACGTCAAACATGTACTGTTTTTCGTAAAGGAAAAATATTTACTACAATTTAATTATATATATATATATATATATATATATATATTGTTCCGCTCGAGTGCTTCTTATTGAACTATAGTTATTGAATTTAATTACAACCAGTTTTGACATTCGAACTATCGGTAATCACTGATCACGAAAGGTTAATGAGTGTTAATTTTTTATATAAATTTTAGAGTTTTTAGTACATTTTTAACATACATTTGTTTTATATAAAATATGATTTTATTATTAATGATAAAAAAATCCAATAAAAATTTATTTTGAAAGTTTCATTTTATTATATGTTCAAGAATTTGTTTAGAATAAAAATAAAATTTAGATATTCATATTTTAAGAACAGAAGACATGAATTTGGTTTTCTCAGTAATATTTGTAATTAACATATTATATTAACGATAATATGATTGGATAATTATTGAATTCGATTATTAAAGGTAAAAACAAAATGTTTTGATACAAAAGTTACTTTCGCTCTATTCTTTGTTAATTTGTATAATGTTGAAAATAAAATTAACATTTTAATAAATTAAGTCCTTAATATATTTAATAATTTCTATTAGAATTTATAGTTTCTTCTCCATACCATACTTAGTAAAGAACTATATATGCTGCACTCTGTGTATGAAAGAAGTAGGTAACAGAAAGGTTCAGAGTTGTGATATATGCCTTAGCATGCTATGGTTGTGAGATAAACTGTGTTTATAGTTTGTTATATATCCTTTTTATAGATGTCAGGAAGTATATTGAAATTTTTCGATTAAAAATTTCAAAATTTCATACTAGTTGTATAAAATAGAGAGAAGAATAAATTCGCGGTCACTTAGAAACGGTATGGAAATTAATCCATTTTAATCGATTATCCTAGTTTAAAAATGTTAAGAGAATACAGATGTATGTTTATTATTTCCACCGAAACGAAATCATTTTTTATATTCCATGTTTTTAGAATATTTGTGCTTATTCACTTTCGTAAATCATTTTCCTCTCTGCCAGAAAAAATTAGATTTCTCTGTACTTTACTGTTTTAAGATGGCATCGGCATCACAATTCACACAAGCAGCAGTTAAAAATGATCAATAATTAATGATTGCATATTTTTGATCAGAATGTGCGGTTTGTGGGATGAAAGAAGAATTCATGTATGAAAATTCCATATTTAGCATGATTGTCAATTAAAACATAAACGGAAATGGGTCTCTCTATCCAGAATGAAATATGAATGTGGATCGATTTTCAAAAGAAATAATGTTAAAAATCTAGAAAAAGTGCATTGACAAATTTATGAAGTTCGTTTAAATAAAACTAGTCTTTTAATATAAAATAAAATTAAGTCCGGCAAATTTTTAAAATACATTATTTAAAATATTTCTCTTTTTGCGGATTTTTTTCTTAAAAAGTGAATTTTACTTTTATATATCTAAAAGAAGATTAAGTTGTGTTTAAAACAGTGTAAATAATTGTTTAGAAATTTATGCAATTTAGACTTTACATTAATATTTCGTTAATTGAAAATAAAATTCAGACGAATTATAAATTCGTTACGTTATAAAAATAATTTATTAAAATATACAGTCTGAATATATTATTTAAAAATCAAAGTATTGTCAATGTAAACATCCATTTTTTAATGAATTTCTTTATGAGGACTTTTGTAATTTTAGTTGCCATTTTTTAAATGATGTAAATTCATTTTTGAGAACGAATTTTATTCATTTTTTTTTCATAAGAGTATTTTTACGATAATAGTTTTTGGTACTGTGTGTGTGTTAGAAAAGCATTTCTAAAAATGTAAAAATAAATAAATAAATTTATAAAAGTGTCTTTTTCGTCATATTTTTTATCAAGAAAAAATATTTTTACTAAAATACATATTCAACAATTACATTCAGTGAGTTTTAGAGTTGTATAGATCGAAAAGTTCATTTTATGATTTTCTAATTAATTTTTAAAACATAAATATGTAAAATTATGAAATTAAATGAATAAATTAAAATAAAATATTAATTTTTGAATTGCGATAAATTGGGAAGATAGACTTTTTTCGAAATTCAGTATTACAAAAAAACGTATTCATAACAAATTTAAAAAAAAATGTTCTTTCTACATACATGACCTAATTAAATTTACAGAAGATGAATGCATAGTTAACAAAAAAATGTAGAGTGACTGTATGAATTGAAAATAAGTACATACATATACACGAGGGGTATAAGAAAAGAATTTAGCAATTTTTGAATATATCTAATATGAATCTCGATTACAACTCCTAAACGTATACTATAGAAAGAAAAAAACCTATATTTATACCATAAAAACCTATGCATTAGCAGTACAATAGCACTTTTTCTATTCATACAGAACGTACATCTCGATGAAACTAAGATATTATCGGATACAATTTCGGATGCAATACAATGATTACACGTTTAAGTATTACCATTATGGGACGTTTATCAGATGGACATTTCAATAAGTATTTTTTCCTTCACATACTACACCCTGATTGTTATCTTTATCAGAAATTATACTCTTAAAATATTCTTTTTCATATATTCAGGAAATGTGACATTTTTTTATACGTGCCTATATATTTTTTATAATAAGTAATATCTTCAGTAAAAAAATGAAATTCGTTCGGTCGTTGTAGATTTAATGCGTTTTTTAAAGGTTCGTTTTATATCTTCGAGGAGATCTATAAACTTTCATAAATTATATAAAGAGATACTGATGGTTATATTGTGTGATTTTACGATCGTTGCATTCGCATAGAATTTATTAAATACGTGAAATGATTTAAAGTGTGATTCTTTAAAATGTTATGATGTTTTAGAAATTTTTTTTTAAATATGTAAGCTTTCTATATATAAAAAATAATTCCATCATAAAATCTATATAAAAAATATTTAGTTTTAATGTAGACCACCTCCTCGCAACGTCGATCATCCCGCTACACTCTACAAGTAGCTCGTTAACTATTTCCGTTCCTAATCATCAATGATTGGTTGATGGATATTGGGTGGCCTCTGTTCTGATTGGTTGACATTAGTCACATGTATGTGTAGCTCTCTCGCGGTGTACAACGAAAGAGGTGTATACAATTTCAGTGTAAAGACATTTATTCAAAATATTGTATTCACTGAAGCTTTAAAGTAAAAAAATTGTTACACATTTTAACATTGCATTTTGTTGTTAAACTTTATAAACTTTTCCAATAAAAATTTTATGATTTACATTTTAAGTAGATTATTTGTGCTTATTAACTGTTATTTGTTAGGGGAGAGCGAACAGGAGGCGAAGCTCCTCTGAGAATTGATGAGCGTAGCAAATAAGAGTAGAGCCCCCTGGTTATTTAAAAAAATATTTTAGTAGTAAAAATTAATATTGAATATTTAGTCATTTTAATATTATACTTTTATATACATTTTATTATATAAATTTTCTAAAAAAAATTTATCAATTAAAAACATGTATTTAGAGAACTTACGCAACTTGAACCTCTACAACAAACCTATGAAAGCTCTATTTAACTATTTGGTAGGAATTCCAAGGAAATAATATTTCAAATATTGAAAAAATATATAATTAATATAGTTTATACATGGCCAAAATTGTTACCGTTTTTAGAATTTTGGGGTTTATTAGATGTGAATATTAATTCTGTGCCTATAAAATGAATCGATCATAACTCTGTTTTAAATTAAAATATTTTCTCATCATTTTAGGATTTTAAAGTGTCAACCTTAACAAATTGACCAAGCTGGTGGCATAATCTCACAAAATAGTAGTGAACATAATGTCGTCCGAAAAAGCATTGCATACTTTTCGTATTACAGTTAAAAAACAGTTGTTGAAGCTGAGGGAATGAGTTGTGCAGCTTTGGGGGAAGGTGTTGTGATGCATGAAACATTCAAAAAATGCTAAAATTGTGGAAGAAATCCGAAAATGCATGACTTCATCGATTTAAAACAGTTATCATTTTTTACAATAAGGGATTCGTTAGTTACTCGACAGATGAAGTAAAATTATATAAATTATTGGGTGATGTTTTGAGGAATGAAATGTATTCCATTTTCCCGTAAACATTCATTTTCTATAAAAAAAGGCACCAAATTAATTTGTACACCTAATACATTTATGACTCATTATTAGTAATAATACAGTCGATAAAACTAAAATCGATTTCTACCACCCTTTTTAGAACTTCATGCACTTCTTAACGCTGAAACTTTAATTATCTGTTAACAGTTTTAGAATACATTTTGTATACAATCGAGGAATGCGAAGATTGTGATGAGTATAGAACATTGGTGTGAGATTGATTTGGAACGGATGAAAATATGCGTATATTATTTCTGAAATGAATGTTGAATTTTAAAACTTTTGATTAACCCCTTTGCTTGTATTTTGTTTAAAAAAATAATGCTTACAAAATGGATATTTAAATTGAAAGGAAGTACGGAAAGTCTTATACATTTTTTTGCAACAAAATAAATTTCATTTTATTTCAAACGTATTCTTTTATTGTAAGACCTGAATATGTTCGGATAGGACAGTTTTGTATTTATTTTAATGATATTTTATACCAAAATTGTATGAAATTGTATGGATTTTAATGAACAAAAGTAGTTAAAAATGTTATTTGATCTTTTATAATACTACTTATATCTTTTTTACATAAAGAACAAGAAATCTGGTAAAGTTAAGACAATTCTGGAAATATAAAAAAAAATATCAGAAAGATATTAAGATTTAATATTTATATGGTCAATAATATTTTAAAATATCATAAATCATGTTGTCATGTTAAACATAAACAAAATTTGTCAGCAATTATTTTATATCTTAAAATTGCAAATAATAAAAAAATATAGACGATATTATTAATATTAATTAATTTGTTCCTCTTGATTTTTTGATACAGTTTTTTGAAGTTCACGAGTCAGACTCGTGATTCATGTACAAGCGGTTAATTCTCATATACAGATGTGATAACGTTGCATACAGTTTGGTAATTATGAATTTCAAGAACTTTTATTATACCTTTTCAGTGTTAAAATGTTTATTCTACGATAAATTAAACGATTGAAAAAATAACGATTACATGAAATATTTTTCCCGTATTAAAAAAGTCCACCATTGATCCTGTTTTGAATAAATCGAAACGTCCTCTATTATTTCAACACTGCATTCAATCATCTCCGTTTAACATTTCATCGCGATAATTTATCTCTAACCATCAACATAATAGAAATAATACAATACGTATGTGCGGTGCCCTTATTCGTGACATATCAATAGCCACTACGACAGTGACCTCCCGGTGTGCCCGGGCATCACGTCGAGTTCCGGTGACTTTGTTTGCGTGTGTACTGCCATCGTAGCCATGAATAGGTTAACGTGAACCCATCTGCCATCGTGAAACCACTCGACGATGACGCTGTACAGATACAGGAATCATGAATGGGATGTTGTCGGCAACGTATATATTTCAAGTAGAGCTTTTCAAAAGTGTATTAGTGGCCCTAATGAAGATATATGAACGTTGCATTTACGAAATTGATGTCGACAATATTACTCTTATTTCATAAAAATGATGCGTGAGTGTGTGTGTGTCAGTATTAGATTTTTCAAGAATTCTTATCATTTTTGCAGAAGTAGATAGTTTTAGACATCATCTGTTAACATCTTTATATACAATTACTTAAGTATATATATATATATATATATATATATATATATATATATACATATATATATATACAAGAAGAAAAATAGGTCACTATTTCTGACAGAAATTATAAAGATGTCAAAGAATTTTTTTCCAAGACGGATATGAAAACCATATAATGACAGGTTTTAGCAAATATAATAGAATTTCCGAATTTTTTGGTCGCATTGACAGTATTATTGTCTGTGAATGAGAGCCAAATAATGTCATAAGTTTAAACATGACACCTTTTTATGCGTCCACGCTAAATATATTGCATTACAATTTTGAACACGACAAAGAGATAATGTATTTATTTAACGGGATATTCATATTTGTATCTCTTTTTAAAAATATAAAATGTGTGTTGAGCTTAGAAATCATATCTATTTAGGCAGAGATGAATTTATACCGCTTTTTAATCAAAACATATTTGTATCCTTATTGAAACGTTAAGATTGTAGAAATGTTTGTTTCGAAAAATTGTCAAAAGTATGAAGAATCTGAGAAATGATTTCAGATTTCGAACATGTTTTCGTATTGACGTTTCATATAAAAAATTGTCAGCTGCCGATTGCTCTTTTACCTGTCAATTTTGTGTTATATGACATTACATAATATCAGTAAAGAGGCTTTATGTATATGATTTCAATAGGTTTTATTAAATTTGTCACAAAAGTGCGCCGGATACTGAATTTAGAGTCAGTACATTAGATATAATTTTCAAATGTTACTATTAATCATTGATATCTATCTATCTGTATATATATATATATATATATATATATATATATATATATATATATGAGAGAGATATAATGAGAGAGAGAGAAATAATGGTATAAATTAATATATCATTAATTAAACCAGAAAGTCTTCTCAAAACTTTTTCATACGCAAAAATAAGTATTTAATTACATTTATAAGTCTAATATAATTCAGAATATAAAATAAATACATACTGACAAACGAAAAAATTCAAAATTTAAAAATATAAAATCATTACAATTTTCAATTGTAATTACTGTGTACAGTTATTTATTTATTTATAATTTTATATCCGAATCTCTTAAATCAGAAAGAAAAAAAATATGAGACACACACATATATATATATATATATATGTTGCTATGTGTACATATTTTAATATTATCTATTATATTTTAATATTGTTATCTGTATGAAAAACTACCTTGTTATTTTTAAGAGATCTTTATTTAGTGGTAGATATTTTTGATATTTATTGGTAGAAGTTTGCCTAAAAAATTCATTAAAATTAAACTTTTTATAAGCTGAGATTATAATTTAATTCAGCACATAATTTTTCCTCTAAAAACTAGTTCTTTTTATGGATAATCGTATCTATAAATAATATTTATTTTTTTCATTCAGTTTCTATTTCATTATGAATATTAGATGAGAGAAAATCTTCGAGACGTATAATTTGTTTAGTTTAAAAAATAATCAAAGTATAATATTTTATTATATTATAATTGCATCTTCTGAAATCCAATTATAATAAATAATTATTCTGCACGTTTATAAAAAAAATATTTCAATAATTACAAAGATATATATATATATATATATATATATATATATATGTATGTATGTATGTATGTATGTATGTATTGCATCCAGATACTTTATAATCTATTCATTGATATAGTGACAAAACAGACAGGAAACCTCGGGGCATGCCGCGAGGTTAACCCATTCACGACGTTCAGTCCATTCATTCTGCAAGCGTATAAAACACGGTTGATGAAAAGGGCCTTAATCTTGTTGCTACTTAGCACATTGTTATTGCCTACCGTGTGCCCCCTTTTTTCTATAAATAGCTGAATAAAGTTCTCATGAAAAGAACACACATCCTCGGTTAGATATGTGATAATATACAGCCGTTCTGAAACTTTGATACCATATTGAAACTTAATCGAAATATTTTATGTACTGTATTTTCAACATTAGACTTTTTAGTTATTGGTAATAATAAAATGTTTTTTATAAAAAAATTATAATGATTTAATTATAACTGAGGAATTTTATTATTCGTTTTAATTAATTACCAGACTATTTTTTGATTTATTTGTGAAAGTGAATTTAGCTATATTATCAATAGTATAATTATTTTTATTACTTATAATTTGTATTCACCTTCTACTGTATATTTATTTATATTTTTTTGTGTATTGAAACCAGTAAAAGATATAGAAAATATGTATAGAAGTACATAAATGAAAAGAACGTTTTTTGATCGCTGGGTTTTATTTATTAAGTTTTTTTAATTGGTTTTATATCCATTTTTTTAATATATATATATATATATATATACATATATATATATATATATATATATATATATATATATATATATATGTATATATAATATATATAATAACGTTTTTAATATATATATATATATATATATATATATATATTTATATAATTTATTTATTTAAATGTGTGTTCGTATTTTTGTTATCTCTAGTTAATTCCAAATGAGCTCCAAATTAAAATCTCTCTATCAATATAGAAGTCTTTTATCTGAAAACTTGATTATAACAAAAAAAGGTTTATAAAAATGAATTGTAGTTAAAATTGTCAGTTTTTGTGTCTCTGTGCTCGTTGTCCTATTTTTCTCATTGAAATTTTGTCACTAGGTCACTGATTCTCGAGTAAAATGTAACGTTAGTAATTCAAAGGCGAAATACTTATAAATTAAATAAACGAATTAATATTTTATATACCATAAAACTATATTTAATTATGTTTTATAATTTTTTTTTACACATTAATGTGAATTTAAATGAGTGATTTCTATAATTCAGGATAAAAACATGTATAAATATGTGCTTTCTTAATGTTTTTGTATTATATTATCATACGTGAAAGAACATTTTTAAAATAAGTTATTTTTCACTTATTCATTTATTCTTATCAGAGATAAGAATAAGTGAATAATCATATCAAATTAATATATAGAGAAAACTCTACTCTTTGATGTTTCAAATACATTTTCCAGACACACCATTCATCTCTATTATGGGGTACATGACTATATGATCATGTTTTAATCCCACTGGTATAAAAATTACAAGATAAACATATAACTGTCAGATTATACCAACCAGTTTTTTTTTCTTCGAACAAACTTGAATAGAAAAGGTACACATCATATATTTGATAGCTACTTTGAATCGAGTTCTTTTTGATTCGCTATAAATAGAGATACATATTCTCCTATTTAATATTTTTTCTTCACACGAATATAATTTTAATCTGGACGGAAAGAGAAACGAGCATGATCAATTCCTCTAAATGTATCTACCTGTTACATTCTTGCACAGATCTTATTCAATTTGATATTTTTTACGCCTGTGGCCACTGTAACGACATCTGAGGTGAACAGATTAACCGAGAGGCGTTTTTTTAACACTGGATTTTTGTTGTGATGTTTGCCGTTTTGGTCTGATGAGTTTCAATAAGGGTTGAGTATATATCAACTTTGCGAAAGTGTATTAAGTTAATCTTATTTTTATTTTGTTCATACGGACATTATATATATATATATATATATATATATATATATATATATATATATATATAGTGATTATGAATTTAAATTCAGTTTTTTTATTACTAGTTTAATAAAAGAATACTTGATTTAAATCCTATTCCCAAATTTATATTGTTGCTATTTTACAATGTTCATAAAACTGAAAGTTTTTAATTCGAGTTTTTTACTTTATAAAACATCTCTTAGCAAAACTTTTCGGAATTTTTAAGTTTTCAAACAAAGAATTATAATATTGCTATTGAAAATCGAATAAGAAATAATTAGAAATCAAAAACACAAAATGTTAATACGAAAAAGTTGTTATGTTTAGATGTTAATTCATGTGTGCTTATGACTTTGTCATCAGAATTAAAATTTAATTGAAAGCTATTAAAAATTATTAGTTGTACAAATTAATTCTATGCTTTTAAATTGAATCAGTAATAATTCTGTTTTAAATTAAAATATCTTCTTGTCGTTTTAGAATTTTTAAGTGCCAACCTTAACATTTTAAAAACAATATAAATCTTAGCCGAGCATTTGGTGTAACCTCACAAAACAGTAGTGAATATGATGGTTATGATAAGCAGCATATTTTAAAAAAGCAATATTTTAGAATTACATTGAAATATTATATTAATGTGTCATTTTTATGTAACTTTCTGATATTAATAGAAAAATAGATAGTTAATGTATTTATTTTATAAATGCTTTTTCTTAAAAGAATAACTACAACTTTTTTGTCTTAAAAATAAAAATATAGATAATTTCACATGAAAGGTACGAAACATCAATGTACATCATATAAAAATTAAGAGTAACACAGAGTGAATACAAAAAGAAAACAACCCTTGATGGTTGGTATTAATATTTTTTCATCACTTTAACTGGATTAAGATGTCATACTATGCTAAACGATACACAAACGTATAAACATTTCGTAATAGCAAATAGCTAAGGGTTGATTTTTAGCATATTCGTTGTTATTGTGTCGAGACCTTTTTTGTTCAAATAGGGATGATGGTACTATGGAGTAGCTACCCCATCGTGAGGCTTGACGCTTCATGTTTTCGGTCTACCCCAGTGGCCAAAGTTTAGGGTATCATGCTGTTATACACGCATATATGTACGTGAAGGAAATATGTAATTTATTATAAAAATGTATGATGCTTGAACGCTAATTCAACAGTTGAAGTGTTTGTGCTGAAAAATCAAAGAAAATTGATAATACAGGATTTCTTATATTTTGAAGATATTTATTTGGAATTTATTATAAAGCGTTATCTTCAAGTATTGAATTTAGACATTTTTAAATGGTTCCATATTTTTTGAGATTTTATTAAATATTATTTATTTAAATAATGTAATTTTTATGGAGTGAAAAATTCATATCTGAGAATGAATTTACACAGTACAAAACGGTTAAAATGTGAGAATTATACTTTATTTTAAAAATATTTGTTTACGGACATATTTTTGAATTTATTAACATTTCGTTTAAAATCATTAATGAATTTCGTTTATTTTTTTCTTTGTTTTAATATAAACTATAAACTATTTTAAAAGAAAATCATGACCTAAAATTAATTGTATATAAATATTCAAAAAGCGAGTTCTTTTTCAGTTTACAAACCATATACTTTTTTCAAGCATGTTTAATAAATAATTTTTGATCATAACATTTTTTTGTGCTTTGTGAGATAGGAAAAGAATTCATTCAAAAAAAAAGTGAATTTCATCATAGTGTCAGAACTTTAAGGAATAGATTTTTCTACGTAAGGTTTTTTATATTATTTTTATTTATCAGTGGTGAGACGTAAAAGCAAATTTTAAAGAAAATGAAAAAACGAATATTAACACATCTCAATTATTTGTAAATAATGTGAATGAAGAGAATTTTTATACATGTCGATAAAGGCTAAATCTCATTCTTCGATGTTTTATCTCATTTTGTAAAAATGTTGGTTATGATTTTTAGAATTCTCAGTATATTTATATCATAACTTTCTAAATACATGAAATATTTTTTTTCTGTTTGTGTTTTTTCATTAATAGATTATTTAGTAACACATTAGTCTATCATTTTCATAATAAAAATGGAATTAATTACAGAAACTTAAAACTAAATATATAGAGTGATATATATATATATATATATATATATATATATATATATATATATATATATATATATATATGTGTGTGTGTGTGTGTGTGTGTGTGTGTTTGCGTGTGTGTATTTGTACGTTGTACAATTTATTTTAAAGATAAACAGCTGTTAAAACACAAAAGTGGTTTACACAGTTGTTACGTCCACGTGCTACACTAAAAATCTACTAAACATCACGTTTTCGAATGCACATCAATCGCTTGACCAATTAGGGCTTTATTTCCTGAACATAAAAAAGCGGAAATGGTCGGTCCGATCCACGCGTATGCACTCTATCAAAACAAAGAAATTTGACCCTTAACACAAATTGAATGGATTTTACGAAAAAAGGTAATTTATTGTAATCGTAATTTTACAAAATGTGAGTCTCTGACAAAGAAAATATTTGTTCATCTGTGTTATTACGACAAGAGATGTTTCTAAATAGTGTATAAACGGTGATGATTAATTTATGGTTGTATGAAAGATTGTAGATAGAAAAATGTATTGTTAGAATTCTTCTGATATGAAGATGTTTTCCTACATTTTTTTATATTGTAAAATGTACTTTTTTTAAAATAATACTTTTTAGTACTTCATATTAGTTTCTGAAACGTTTTACAAATTATTAACTTTTCCTACAACTTAATACGTTGAGATTAATGGATTTACTATTGAAATGGTCAACTAACACTAACAAATGATCAATAATCATTATTTATTTGATGAGAAAAAAATCACTTATAAAATTGAAATGAAAATAAATTCTTTCTTATGTTTTTATACCATTTACTCTATTTTTAAAGTATGGTACTATTTTTTTTGATAACTTTAATTAAAACTTTTTTTTAAAAAAATATTTACCCTTATCTTTAATTTTTTTTATTTTTTAATATAAAATAATTAAGAAATGATTCTTACAATTTATCAAAATAAAAAAAAGTATTTTTTGAAAGAAACTCATTTTAAAATGTTTGTTAAATTTAATACTTTTTCTATTGGGTCTCTATTGATAGAGAGAGAGGTGTTGGTCTCAATAGAGAGAGACCAAAACCTCAGATATTTCTCTCTGCTCCTATATATTAGGTGCTTAAATTAATTCAAACATTTTTTTATAGAAAATGAATCTTTACGGAAAAATGAAATATATTTCAGTCCATAAAATATTCCCAATTATTTTATATAACTTTGTCCAATCTATCGGGTAATTGACGAATCCCTTGCCGAAAAAAAATGCCGGCCTTAAATAGATGAAGTAGTAATACATTTTCGGATCTCTTTCACTGTTTTAGAATTATTTGCATGTTTTATGCATCAAAACACCTTCCTCCAAAGCTGAACAAGTCAATCCTTTAGCTTCGGTAGCATTTTTTTCAACTGGAATTTATAAGAAAAGTATATAATTCCTAATATGCTGCTTTTCGGATACTATCCTGGTCTTTACTGTTTTGTGAGGTTATTTCAACTGATTGACCAAGGTATATAGTATTTTTAAATGTAACGGTTGGCAGTTCAAACTCATAAAACGACGAGAATGTATTTAAATTTAAGACAGAGTTATGATTAATTCAATTTGAAGGCACCGAATTCATTTTTACATCTAATATATATATATATATATATATAGAGAGAGAGAGAGAGAGAGAAAGAGAAAGATAAAGAGAGGCGGAGAGAGGGACAGATATATTTTAATTCTGTATAATTAATTACATTTTTGACATTTAATTCTACTATAGATATTAATCATAAAAAATTATTTGTCCAACACTCTTGTACAAAAACAATCAGTTTTTTCTCTGCACAAATCAATAATGTTTTTATTAAAATTATGGATTTAAATAAAATTTGTTGAATTCAATGAAAGCATTTTATTTTTATCAGATTCGTTTTAATTTCAAATATTTTACACAATGTAGTACCGAGCTAATAATTAATTTATCTTAAACAAGCAGACACAAATTAGAATCTGTGAGTCTTTATTCAAATAAAACCTGTTTATGTAACAGCGGCAATCTACCAAAAGAAATTGTGAACCAACGGACTGGGACTTTCGAAGAACACAGCTGTATATATTAATATGTATGTGTGTAATGGTTCATTAAATACGCATCTTGTCACATTGATTTATCTTTACTAAATACAGAGAACGGTTATGAATACTTAATATTATCGTTACCCACAATGTGGTTGAAATTTGACCAATTTCAGTTAAGAAAAAGCATATTTACGCACTAGGACCACACATCGTTAACTAGTATTGTTTCTTTAATAGTGTCCACATGTGTACCAGTTTTAAAACCATGAGAATCTGTTTTTGCAATTAATTCATTTCCGGGTATAAATTAAGGAACTGTCTTTATAAAAATAGATAAAGTTTTTGAAATAAGATTTTTTATCTAAATAAATTTAAATAAACTCTAAGATTTTTTCATTTAATATATACATTAAATTTATATTTCTTGGTCATTTATATATATATATATATATATATATATATATATATATATATATATAAATGACTACACATTACTTCTTCCTTAAAAATATATCAAATTTCTGAAAGGCGGAACTTTCAATATCATGTATCAAAAAAATACAAATTTTCAGAGAGATTTAATATCCAATTGTGTGTAAAATCTGATTACTACTTATATTTCATACAAATATAAGACGTTATAATTCATTCATTGTATATTTTTTATGTATTTTAATACGAAAATTACAGATAACAGAAACTCAATATGAAAAATATACAATGGATTTCGATGTAATACGCCGTACGTATATGCTCTTTATTTATACAATTTCAATAAGTTCAATTGACCATATGTATTAGGATAGTATTGTTGCAAATAATATAGATTTGTAATTCGATCTTAGTTAAATGGTATTTGTAGTTATAGTCGTTTTCTTTGACTGGTATTAAAAGATTTTCATATTACTTTGTTATATGTTTGAAATGTACAGATTTGAGTAGTAGAAGATTATAATAATTAAATACTTAAATATATTTGAAATATTTTTTGAGCAATAATTAGGTTTCATTTTAAGATCATTATTAATAATTCCGAACTAAATTTTTACTCAGCTCTCATTTCACAATAAACTCTAGAAGCTGCATTGATATATTTTTATTTGTACTTCTTTAACACTTTGGCTGCTGAAAATAACTTCATATGTTATGGGCGACTGTAATCGCCCGATATACAGCACTCACTTAAAACCACTCACCCAAAGTTAATTAATAAATTAAAAATATATATTTTTTAAGTAAAAATATTTTATAAAAAAACATTATTAAAGCAACTCTCTGAGGCGTGAGATAGCAGAATCAAAACTCCTAACACTGTCCGCATGGTAAATATACTCTTACGGATTGAAATCTTGTTGCAGCAGTGGCGTACTGACTGCCAGATCCACCGTATCGAAAGGGTTAATGCTGATTTTGGAATATTTTAAATGATTCCAGACATTTTATCATTTACTAACATGTTTATTTGAGAAATAAAGTCAAATGTGTGTCAAACTTTGAATATATTTTCAAAATTAATCTTTTTTTACAACAACCAAAGTGTTTATTGGAATCAAATGGAAGAATGATATAAATTGATCCACTGGCTTTGAATAAACCAATTATTTTTGATAAATAAAATCAAGATATTCAAACAATTTTTTTTACTTCTCCAAATAATACGAAATCAGTTACTATTTCTACTTGTATTTTTTCTGAGATAGATTTTTTTTGTAAAAATGTTCATTACTTATGTCTATCTGAGGGGATGATAAATAAATTTCCATATTTTCATTCTTCATTTTTTTAAAAAAGAAACTTGTAAAACTTTGAATATTACAATCACTTTTCAAATTTGATTCCAACTATTTGGACATAGTGAGATTACTTTCTTTCTAGACTTAACGCCAGAAAAAAATGTAACTTAAAAAGAAAAATCATATACACAGATTTTGATATTTTTTGTATGTGATTTATTTTTTATCGATACTCTTTTTATCCGATGTGAAGTCGTGGAAAAAGTTGATCTCATAAAATATTTGCTAATAGTTAATTCTCTTAAGTTCATATTTTTATTTGGACTGGATAGTAATTTAATAAAACAGATTATATTTTTAAATTTTGTCTTCATTTTATTCACTCCAGCTTGATTTGTAAAGCCTTTTAAATATCATGCTTCCCTCCCTGTTAAGATTTCTTATAGATGAAGTAAAATAAAACATATCTCTCTCCAATATTCCAAAAAATGGTACATATGAAGAAAATCTAGATCGAGAGTACTTTTTTCAGTATATTTGTCAGCTAGTTTGAGTATTTTTACTTGTAGCTTCATTCTTCCGAAAATTTAACATTCTACTAGTCAGATAGGAGGAATTTATTCCTCACATACCCTTAAGTATGTATTTATACTTTTCAAAAATTAACATCAGAACCTTAAATACATGTTTTATAAATCTTTTTGAATATTTTATAATTCCGTACGAAAAAAAATAAAAAGTTTCCAAGCTGGTTATTTTATAAAGTTTAATAAAATTTGTTAATAGCACTCGAAGCAGATATTTGTCTCTCATCTTTACATTGCAATTTCATAAAGAAAACTAGATTAAAATCAAATAATTTGTTCATAAAATACACACATTTATGATGTGACATTTGTATAAATTAAGTTTTGTCATAAATTAATCTTTCTAAATATTATTTTATTTTCATTTAAATTAATAAAAATAATATCAATTACAGAATTAAAAAAGTATATTTCCAAATATTTACAACTAAATTAACATTTTAAAAATGAACTCTGACTAAATTGGTTACTTTATAATATTAGAATGACCGATATATAAACGTTGAAATCACTGCCCGAATCTTTATAGAAAATGGTCAGCAGTTTGGTTAAAATGGTTTATACGTGTGGAGAAATTCAATGCCAATCAACTCGTATTGTTGTGACGTCTAACGTTTACGAATATCCTTTTTTATTTAATGGAACGTAGGTGCTTTTATCGTTAAGAGAATTTCATTGCTTATAAAATACATACAAGTGTGTGTTTGTAGTGATTATAAAAAAAAGCTTCTTTTAATATATTTCTATAAACTAGATTTAATTAATTTGATTTCGATACTAACTGATAAATTATTAAAATAGCCAATAATACTTGATTTAAAAAATATATTTGTAAAATAAACTACTAACATTTTTAAATCGTTATCGAACACAAACACAATTTATATTTATGTGTGTGTTTATATATTTGTATACAGGTGAGATTTATAAACGCCATTTCGTTCGTATAGATTGGGAAATAAAATAAATTTCAGCAATATGTATCCAGCAGAGCTTCTGTGCACCGCATGCTCTCGTTGTCTGGAGATGCAGACAATGATTAGCTGACTCTGCCGGTAATGTCGCAATCATTATTCAATCGTTGACACATTCTCACCGACAAGTTTTTAGCCAACTTGTTTTGTTTGCAGTGGTTTCAATAAGCCGCCCAGTACAATAGTAAATTTCACGTAACTAGCACAAAGGATACGCAGAAACTCACCTTTTTTGTGTACGTCCGAATTGTAAAGGTATCTCTTCATTTCGATGAAAAATTACAACTTTGACGGGTCATACGTTAACATTTTACTAAAGATTCAGTTTCTGTACTTTTCAAATATGCTCCGAATAGTAGTTAATTGTCAGGTTTTCGTACATTTTTTGTATCTGCTTCAATGTTAACGACAGGTGGTTTTAACTATTGTTTAAGATTGTTTTTAATATAGAAATAATGAGCTTTTAAACAGTTTTAAATAAATGTCGTAAATATGATTAAAGAATCTTGATATTTATATGGACAATTCACATTGAAGTAATAAGGTATATAAAAAATGTAATTGAAACTATTTTCTTTTCATTAAAATATGTTTTTATATCATTTGTTACATAAAAATATTATGTTTACTTTTTTTTTAAAAAAATAGAACTTAAAGTTTACATAGGAATAATATAAAATTAAAAATGTATATCTATATAAATACAATTTTAAATTGATGCATCCGACTTATGAGAAAATTACAGTCCTTTTTTATTTTCTCTCCAAAATAAGATAGAATATATATATATATATATATATATATATATATATATATATATATATATATATCTGTTTAAAGTAAAAGAAGGAAGAATTCTTTTTAACGATAACCATGTTTAATATTTGACTGAAATATTGAATAAAAAAATATAAATACCTCTCTTTTATAAATAGATTTTTTCATTTTGCACTCTAGAATTTGTTTCTAACTAAAAATGTCCAATAATTAATTGTTGGTTCATTTTTATTGTTATCATTGGGCTATAAAATACTAAGGTAGTGAAAAATCTTTCTTGGAACTCATTTTAGATTTTCTTGTACTTACTGCTCTAAAAATGATGTAAGCTATTGAAATGTATATAGACAATAACCAAAAATAATCAGTAATCAATTATTAACTATTTTTAATCAGAAAAAAATTATGGTTTGAAGAATGAATGAAAATTTCATTTGTGAAAGTGAATTGTGAAAATTTAGTTACAATACTAGAAATGATTTGTGTTATAAATATTTATTGAGATTTTAATATTAACTTTATATCAATAATGAATATTAATATAAATTGCTATAAAAAGATCAAAATGAAAAAAATATAAATAACTAGTAACCAATTGTTACAAAAATAAAAAATGCGCAGTAAAAATTAAAGTACATCTTTTTAGCTTTGATGTTTCAAATATTACTGGAAATGTTTGTTTTCAGAATTTTCTAATCTTCTTTTTATTATCATAAAAATAATTAATATATTGTGTTTTTGATTCTATGAAAATTTTCTCTAGTTATTTTTTTCATATTTTTACTTGTTAAAAGAGTTCTTATATAATTTTTTAGCCATTCCAAAAATTACAAAAAGACTTTTAATCAAAAATGTTCAATAATTGATTACTGATCATCGTTGATTGATACTTGTGCACATTTCTAAATTAATTCCCTCATTCTCTGAAAGATAGAGTTTATGAAACCGTTTTTATATCAAATCTGTAACCTAAGAACATTTTTTAAATTTTATTTTTATTTAAAATATCAATTCGTTTTACTAGTTATATATATATATATATATATATATATATATATATATATATATATAACACCTGAAAATATATCTTTTTTTAAATAATTTCAAATGAACAAATGAACTATCAATAAAATACAAATAAACTACAAATAAACTCGACAAATAAAATATACCTATGTGCCAGATTTACTAATTAGTCTAAAATCGTTGTTAAATTAATAGAGACATTAATGTGTTTAACATTTTTTTTCACAAAAAAAGGAACCTTGGCAGAGAATAAAACTGTCATCAGTAAACGATTATCTTAAAAGCATCTACATGAACATACCTCAGGAAAAAAATGTTAAAAACAGTTTTAACCTATAGGATGGTACACATTGTGTTCCGGAAATTAAGTATATGAAAGACCAGCATGAGATGACATTTTTTTTGTTAGTTTTCTTGTATATTGACAATCTATTTCTTATATTTAACATCTACTTTCTTCTGTTGGATGAACTTTTGGAGTTAGAATTATATATATTTTTTTATTTAATAAGGTAATATATTGTATTTATTTAAATTAGTTAAATGTATGGATTTTCATACTGTTGCTAATTTATAAATAATATTTCCACCTATTCCACACACCTTAAAAATGTTTATTTTTAAAAATATTCAATATATGATTAGTGATGTTTTTAATTGTTGATTATGTCAGATTTTTTTGCATTTTTATCATTCTAAAGATATTACTATTGAAATGCTCATAAGTAATAATAAAAATGATTAGTTATCAATAATTTAACATTTTTGATTAGAGAAATTTTGGTGTGTAGTGTGTAAAAAATGTTTTTGTAAATGTGAATGTGCGGAGTTTTAATAAATGATATTTTAAAAATGTAATGTAATTTTTGTTAAAAAAAATATATAGAAAAAAATCATCAATGTGTAAGAGTATGTATTGTGAATTGATATGAAAAATTTTGATTAATACTATAGTTGGCAATCAACGTTATTGGAAATAGTAATAAGTGTAGAGAGAACACGAAAAGGTAAATTGGTAACAACATCATGTCATACTATTCCAGCTATACACATATCGTTTGTATAGTGTTGTAAATGTCCCACGATGGTACCAAAAATAGACAACTGAATACGTTTCAGTAATTTACAACCCCCCACAAAAATTCGTCTACGTTCTGTATTTGTTGCTTGTTCTAAACGCGTGGCTTCAGTGTACAAAATTAACCTAAATAACATATTTGCTAGTACAGCATCGCATGCTTCTCAGAACTGTGTATCTTTTTTTGCACTGCATGGGGTTCACTAAGTGTTAGCACGCGCTTATCCACACTGTTGCTTTCTTTTATAACGTCCTTACTTCTATACAGTCATGTACTTATGTTGTAAATTAACGCAGGGGACATCATTTTTATTACTCATCATTTGCGTTCTTAGACTGTTTAATAGATATATTATACAATTTTTTTCAGTCAAGACTATTTCTTCATGTTCACACATTGTTGTCTTTAAAACATATTCCTATTCAAATAAATAAAAAAAATATGTAATTAAATACACGTTTGCATAAAATTAAATATTTTCATTAATATGTGTTTCGTATACAAGCTTCTTTTACACGAACACAAAACACTTCATTAAATACGTTTAATAGTCCTGAAATAAACTCAGAGGTCATGCGGAGGTTATTTAAACACGGTCATCGAAATGACAGCACTGACATTCACGGCATTTACCATCAAATGAACCGAAAAAGAATACCGTTCTCTCGTCATAAAAATCTACATATAAATTGAAGGAGGACGGATGTATTCGTACAGTGTTTGTAAATGATATACACGTTTCTGTTTGCACTCGGACAATTCGACCAGTAAATTCAGATTTCACATAAATAGACCATATCCTCAACGCACCCAACGATGCATCTAATATGAAGAGATATAAAACACACTCATGCGGATTTAACTTCATACATTGTTTATCTGTATGAATACATATTTAGTCCTTGATGGATTGAGATTGTTGTATATATTTTTTTAATAGACGACGGATCTGGGCTTACAGGATTTGAAAGTTTTATACAAGGAATCATTTTTTTCAATTTATTTCATTCGATGAAGGTTCATCGTATTGTATTTTATAAAATATTACAAACTAGAAAAATATATAGTCTCATTCAATATTATGTTAACTATTTATGTAAATTTTAAACGAAAATTCAATAAACCCTTCCTTAAAGAAGAAAAAGAAACAAATACATAGTTTTTTTTTGTAGTTTATTTAAAATATATTGAAATATTTGATAAAAATGTAAATATTTTATGAAATTATTAAAAACAGTTGATTATAATAAATAGAAATAAAAGAATTTCCTATTAGAACGAATTGAACTACACTATCTGTGAGTAAGACACCATAAGGAATCCTTGTACAGGTCTGTAAATCTAGATAATATCGTAAAAATATATAAAATATAAGATATTTATTTATTATAATTAATGTAATTCGCAATAAAAAATATATAAATAGTTATTAACTTTTCTGTTTAAAATTTAATAAAATCCAAATTGAATATTCTATTATTATATTTTGATACTGGGTAAATTTATCAGTTTTTTTTCATAAATTGAATTTCACACATCCCACAAAGCTGAAAATTTTCTTTTAATTAAAAATGTTCAAAATATAATTATCGATCATTTTTGGTTCTCGTTTATCCACACTTAAATAAAGATTCCATCGTAAATAAATTAATATTCCCTACATCACAAATTTAAAATGTTAAGTATACGAGTATGTTCTATAACCATTCATATAAATTCAATACTTCATTCTTATACAAGCAATTTTTCACATTAACATTTTTACTTATAAAATATAAAATCTTCTGAATTTTAAATGTTTAGTTTTGCTTTCACTACAAGTTTCTATAAGGTATTTTATTTGTTGTAAATAATTTTTAGTAAAAGTAAATTTATCTCCGTTTTAACATTGAACAATTTTCTTAAAACTTGACAAAAAAATCATAAATATTTGACCTTGTTATCAGTAGACCAGTCCGTTATAGTTCAAATATATATTATTTAAGTGAATACATAACCATAAAACAATTTATGGCTAAAATGTGGCCAAACAATAGCCACATAATATCACATTTTCATAGAGAAAGTAAGATTGATTTATTGTCTTTTTTGTGTGAAATCTGTTCGAATAACTGTACGTCATTGAAAGTGAAGGGTTGAAATGAAATGGTAATATAGTAAAAACCATACTATATATATATATATATATATATATATATATATATATATATAACGGGAATGTTTAACTTTACTGTATCAGTAATTTGTTTATTAGGGATGATATAAATTTGAATTTTTGTGTAAAGGGTGAAATGCTCTCATTTAAATATACTGTTAGTTACAGTCAAAATGGAACCAATTTTAAAGTTTTCGAATGATTCATTTTAGAAAATCTGTAGAATGATATTTTTTGAATAAAATGGTATTAGAATATAATAAAATTCATTTTACATAATATTTCTCACAGAAATATATTTATAAAATATAAAAATTAATAAAAAGCTCTTTACATAAATGATTTTTTTACTCACTCCACAAATAATATGTTCCTCCTGTTTGAAAATATTTAATAATTGATTATTAATCATTTCTAACTATTGCTTATTGATATTTTGATAGTGTTGTAATTAACTAAGAGCGTTGTAATAAAAACCTTGTTTAAAGTACAAAAAAATCATAGAGATATTTCTGTTCATTATGGTTCTAAACACTTGATTATAACATTTTTTATTAGAAAAAAATGTGGTTTCTAGAGTAAGTAAAATATTCTTTGTTTAACTAACAAATATGTTAATATTTTTATTTTTATGCTATTAGTTTTCTTATAAAAACAATAAAATATTTTTTATGAAAACGTTACAAATCTTTAATGTACGTTAATAACATTCGATTATATAAATATACTTGTATTCAGTTAATTATTGATTTAATTTAATGACATGAAAATAATACAATTCACAAACAATTCGATATTTTTTTAACAAAAATATATTTTTTTAAATTATTAACTTATTTAAAAATTTATCTTTTCATATATATGTTCAGCATATATATATATATATATATATATATATATATATATATATATATATAAAATTAACATTCCTTAATTGAAGAATTGTATCGAAAACGAATATATTCGAAAATTCAGATCTACCTTTAAAGCCACTCACACGTACCACTCAATTGATATTCGATTCAATCAAATCAGATCTCGAGGTATCAAATACTAATAAAAAAAAACAGTGTCGTAGCTACACCATTTACTCCGTCGTGTCATAAAAGTCAAATTTTGTTCAAAGGTCGATTGGGATTCGAACCACAATCCTCTATTATGGCTCGCCTCGGCTGGCCCACTGTATGACGTCGTAAAGTTTGGCCACCGAAGACTTGGATTTAAAGTGAACAAAGATAAGGCTTTATACGTTTCAAAATGGCCACTGGGGAGATAAGGTTGTGTTGTTGTGTTGGGTTACTTTTTACTGGTATTATATATATATATATATATATATATATATATATATATATATATATATATATATATGTATGTATATGTATATAATTTAAAATAAATAAATACGAATAGGTGTAAGAATGTTTAGTTTTTATAAACTGAATATTTATTTTAAATTTAATTCAATTATAAATGAATTATTTTTAAAAGCTGTTTCAATTTTTTCTAAAAATATATTTTATTTGATTAATATGTTGATAATCCATATAAAAGTCTGCATTTTTTTGAGAATTCGATTTTAAATTAATAGAAGAGTCAATTTTATTAGCTTGTTTTATAAAACTAAATTCAATTTTAAAGAAATGAATTCCACTTCATTCACAAATCTTAAAAAAGTTTTTCTGGCCAAAAATGTACAATAAATCATTATTGATTATTTTTTATTGTTGCTTATGAGAATTTTAATAGTGGTTTTATCATTTTCACGGAGGTACAGAAAAATTTATTGATTTGTGAAAGAAGATTCATTTGTGAAAAAGAATTTAACCAGTCAGACTATACTGTCACATATAAAATTATATATTAACCCATTACATACTGGCCATACAGTATTGTGCTAATGTGTGTGTAGATAAAGGAGGTACTTTTATGAATATGTTAACCATTAACAGTATTTAAAATGTAATATATTTTTAAAATAATTAAATATAAATTACATCATCATGTTTGTTAAGAAAGTAGCTGAATCGAAATGAATTGTTCGATTGTATAGATATTAACGTTTTTTTTCTATGTTAGAAAATATGGAAAAGAAATATTGTTCTGAAACAAAATTCCCTGTTAATATTTTTGTTACACTATAAAAGTGAAAATTTATCATAAATCTATTTAAATCTGAATCACATACTTTGATAATAAAAATTCGATTGAAAATCGTTTTAATTCATGTGAAGTTCAGATTAAAATTTTTGGAATGTTTAGGGGTAAAATTTCTTTAAGCAAATGTGACATATTGGAAACTCAGATCCAAACCTATTTAGATTTATCGACTCAAATGTGTACTAGGTGTAATAAAGTATGTAAAAGTAATTTATTTTATGTTAAAACCTTTCTCATATATCTTTATTTACCTTTTTGGATCAGCTTAATATCTTTTCTCTACTATTAGTTTCATCACGAGAATTCAAGATTATAGCATCTACCTGAGAATTTCGAAATTAGTTTCGAAGAAAAGACACTTAACTGATCTAAAAAGAAAGAGATCGACATTAAAACATATAACGGAATCATAGGTATATAAACATACAATTATAATTATTTTATTGATCATCGAAAATTTATAATTTATCAAAATAATATCTGTATTAGAAATTGGTCTCGATGATAATCTAATTAAAAAAAAAAACCGAAAACAAACAGTGAACAATTCTACTTTGTTTGAGACATAAACGCTATAAAAATTAAACTGTCCACGTTTTGAATGAAAATCCGAATATTACATACGGAGAGATGTCGATCGGGCGTCGTTCAGCGTCGTGTGGTAAATCACACCCCACGTCCCAACACCCAGCCACCCGGTCCCGAGTCAACCCATCGGTGGCGGTTTACCGATATCGAGGATTTACTTTACGGCCCGGATTCGGCGGGTTATTGTTCCGTGCAGTCGATCGCCGTACCATCTATGTATCGCGTTAAATATCGACGCCGCAGCGTCAGTATATGTGCTCTTGCACGGCGATCGCCCTTCAGCTTGCTGCAGATTTCCGATACATTCGATACCTAGGCGCGACACACTGTAGACATAGCTTTTACGTATTGTTTAACACGTTCACTGTCATTTTAACGGGACACCGTTATTTATTTACTGATATTCCGTATTTTATTTGATCAAAAATTAAAAAAAAAACACGTTTTTAATATTCGGCATAGTTAACTAGGAAAAATAATCTAAAACATCAATATTACATTACTAAAAAAATAATGCTGGATTTATTTTTCATTTTATAAAATAAATTTATCCACAATTCTGTCACAATTTTTTATTTATATTATTTTAGAATGCTATCAGTAAACATTTTTTTTCTTATTGCGATAGAATAACCCTCAGAACACTGATGTACAGAAAAACAGATTTTTCTATACTTCAGCGTTCTCAGAATGACAGAATCGCTGTTGAAATGCAGATAAGTTACAATGAAAACTAATTAATAATCAATTATTGAATAGTTTTGAACAGAAATGTTTTTCTCTGAGGGTGAGTGATAAAATTATGAAAGGGAATTTAGCCACAGTGTCGAAACTGTAATTAGTGACAAAATTGTAGATTATTTTTTTTTTAAATCAGGAGTTTGAACATATTCAATATTATCCGACGTTTTAATTATTCAACTGAATTATTTCCTTCTTGTTGTATAAATAAATATAAATATATAACTCATCCCCAGTACGAAATTCTTGGAACCACCATTGCACTACACGTTCCTTAGTACCCACAGCAAAAGCATCGTTTAGTTTAAGAGAAGATTCTGCTACTTTACCAACCATTTTGAACTCATACAAAAATTGCTCTTATTTGCTTCTTTTCCATATTTAATTCAAAAGCCGAAATTAAAGCAAAATTAATAATGAAACCAATCTCGATATTACAAAAATACAGACAAAAATGCACTTTAAAATAATATTAACATAAACACGATGAAATGACACATTCATTGAAAAAAATCATCAAAGTACGTTGAAATTATTTTCCTACCAATCTAATAAAAATGGTATTTATACCCATGATTAAAAATGAAATGCACTTGTTAATATGTTTATGTTTTAATTTCAATTTTAAAATTGGAATATTAAATTTTATATGTTGTAATCTTTATTTCTCTCTCTCTCTGTCTTTCTCTCTCTCTCTCTCTCTCTCTATATATATATATATATATATATATATAATGTATACAAGTGTAGAAAAATTACTGCATTCTTGTGACAGGGCGTGTGTTAATCGAAATAACTCACTCAAAGAGTAAAGATCGCATGAAGTAACCGAAATCAAATAGTCTTGCAGTGTTATAACTTATTCGCGCAGATTTACTATCCACCGAAAGGTATATAGATCCGTTGAGCAACTGGCGCTATTTTAAACAGGGGTGGTCTGATTCTGAACACTACCGAATCTATCCGTCGTCTCCGACTCACTATTCTCTATCCTATTTCTCTCTATGTCCTTAATAACGAACATACGTAGAACGGGTTCGAACTGGCTGCATGCTATTTCGCTCCGACTATTGTGTCGTAAAGTGAAAACTATAAAATCCATCGTTATAATAGATATATACCGCTAACCTTTATAAAGCACACACGTTATATAACATACAAGTAGCGTAGTTATAAAACACTTGATTGTCGCTAAAGTTTTATTACAAATTTGTCTTGATTCAATTTTGTTATGGCTTTCGAGTTAACTTGCACGAATCTTTATTATTGAGATCATTTTATATGATCAGTCAATGTACTCGTATATCCAGTGTATAAACATTTGAAATTAAATCTACAACAAATTAAATTTGTCGAGGTTTCGAATTTATTTAGCAGACAACGGTTCCGTAAGAAACATTTTATTTTTCAATTTTAAATTAGTTCTACTGTTAAGAATTTAATTCCAGATGAAATTTAATAGGAGAATTATTTTTTCTTTACTTATTAATACACATTTACTGATATATATATATATATATATATAAGGCTATGCTTTATAAAGCATTGTTTTGAAATATTAGGTTGGTAGGAAAATAATTGCGGTTTATGACTTTAAAATTAATACACATTTTTAATTTTAATGATCCAGAACTCTTGGATGACTAACGTCTACCTTTTGTGCAAGCTCTTGAATTGTTGTGCGTGGTTCTGATCAACTTACACTTTCAGTTTGTCGTTATTAACTGAAGAAGAACGCCCGCGATCTTCTTCATCTTCAAAGCTCACATCTCCAGCACAAAATTTTTCGAATCACCATTGCACCGTACGTTTCTTAACAGTATCCACACCAAAAGCATCGTTTAATTTACGAGCAGTTTCTGTTACTTTACCATCCGATTTGAACTTATACAACTCTTATTTGCTTCTTTTCCATCTTCATTTCAATAGCCTAATTTGAAGTAAAATTAATAATAAAATCAAAGTCGATATTACCAAAATACAGACAAAAAAATGCATTTTAAAATGATATTAACATGAACACGATGAAATAACATTTCCATTAAATAAAATTAAGGTTAGAATTCAGAAAACAAAAACAACTATTATTTTCTTGACAACCTAATAGAAAGGTACAAGTATTTAAATTGCTCAAAATTTTTCATAACCTCTAAATGTTTTAATATTATCTTTTTTAATATTTCTAAATGAAAAGTAAGTTTAAAGATTAAAAATAGTGTATATATGTCGGTAAACTTATTTTTTGGTCATAAATTTTAAACGTATAATACTTTTTTCTATCAACACAATTTATTTAAGTGATAGAAAATGTTTAGTGAAAAAGTTTACTGAGTAAAAAGCACTATTTTTTATATTATTCGTTTATTTTCTAATTTTTTACACATTTTACAAGATAAAATTATATAAATTTAAAAAATTAATAGTTTTATTTTTTTATACATTTTTTTATATTTTTATCATTTTTCCTGAGAAATATAATCGTTATATACAAATAAAATTCTATAATATTTAAATAAATAATAAATATATGATAGATAAATAGTATAAATAATTTTAAACAGAATTTGAATTAAGAAAAATATTTTTATGGTTCTCATTAAAATATAAAATACTTTATGCTTAAAACTTTATTTCATCGAGAATATTGTAAGAAAAATAGGTATGTATTTAGAGAGACTATAAAAAATGTAATAAAATCAAATCTTTTAACATTCTTGGATTATTTGAAAATTCAATTTCAAAGTGTTCATCTGTAGAAAAATATTCATTTAACTTTTTGAACATATATAATAAAAAATACTATAAATTTCTTATTTTTCTTTCATAGAAATAAAAAGTAAATTTTGTGTTTTATAGAATTAAGATATATACTTCTTATATCCTTTATTTCTGTTTTTAATCATATTTTAATTTCGGTTTATATATATATATATATATATATATATATATATATAAAACTTAAACAAACACACACACACACATATATATATATATATATATATATATATATATATATATATAATCATTTAAGTAATCAATAACTTCAAAATTAAATTCTTATTTTTTTTTTTTTAAAAAAAAAACGAGATATAGAACCGTGACGAAGAGTCTATAATAATATTGTGAATACGTTTTATTTGCAATCAATGTGTACAGAGAAATATTGCGAAAACCTCAGTCAATAAATATTCAAACCACGATTTTACCTCAAGTGAACTTAAAGTGCTTATATTTGGATAAATCAATTTCCGCATTATTTTTTAGCGACGGTCGGAAAGTTTCAATATAATAAATTTATAGGTAATAAAATTTCCTTTCTCGCAGCAACGGCAATGGCACCACTCAATTTTGCGTTTTCTTTTCATAAACTTTGTACGGTTTTTTTATGGAATCATTGTACGTTCATAATACACTGCGTCGTTCGAATTTCGTTGATTCGACGTGGGTGGACTGAAGTAGGCGAAATAAAAAAGTTATTTTATATTTTCTTTCTATTATTTTCTATTATATATATATATATATATATATATATATATATATATATAAATATAAATTATTGATTTATTCAATTGTATTATAACAGTCGGTTAATACATTTTCTATACAATGAAAATAGTAATACAATATTGATATTATGTTATTTATTGTTATAAATTTATTAATATTAAACAATAAATTCTAGACGGATTATGCTGTATTCGTCAAGTATTTAATTTTTTGCTTAAAAAAATTTAATGATAATTTAAAAATACTCGTATGTAAAGAAAACAATTCAATGAAATTGCAATTATTTTTTAACTTATAACTTCCATAATATTGTGTGGGAAATCATAACTGATTTAAAATGATTAAAATAACACTACTCAAATCAATATTCATATATAAAATCTGCTAATCATGAACGACACATCGGTGTGTCATCTCGTGACTTATTTTATACTGATGTGTCGTGACATTTTTTCAATAAAAATACAATTATATCAATATTCAGTGACTGGTATTAAAAACGTCATCTTATAACGGTTTAAAACATTTTTAATTTTTTTTATGAAAATATTTTATTCCCATAGTAATTCAATGAAAATATTTTATGGATTACAGTAATCAGGTGTATTTTAATAATGATGTCTGTATTCTCAGAGCGTATTCAATAAGGATCTTTTTTTGCATGAATTAATAATAGAATGGACATCTAAATATAGAGTTTTCCAATAAGAATGCATTTTTTTAATTTGAAATAAAACACAGAATTTGTGTTGATATTTCAAGTTTCTTTATTGTAAATAATAGTTGGTGGTCTTTCATTTATAGATGAAAAATAATGTCATATAAGTAATTGCCGTGTAATTTCTTACAAATAACCATTATTTTGTTAAAATTTTCAGCATCTCTACACAACTGGTGCTGTATCTCACCAATTACTCTTCGAATCTCATCTTTTAGGTCGAAATTTGTTTTAGGATTATTGGAGTTTACCCAATCTTTAACGTGTCCTCGAAGAAAGTAGTCCAACGGTTTTAAATCGCAGGATCTCGACGGCCAATTAATGTCTGCATTTCTGAAAATAACTTGACCAGGAAATTTCGTCCTCAATAAATCAATTGTTTCACTTGCTGTGTAGTTTGTCGCTACTGGTGGTTCCTGCTGGAACCACATGTCGTCCAGATCGATATCATCCAATTCTACCAAAAAAAAGTTGTTATCATGTTTCAGTATCTTTCCACATTGACAGTAATCATTTTATCAGCCTGATTTTCAAAAAAGTAAGGATTAATAAGTCCACTGGAACAAAGTATACACCAAACAGTCATTTTTTCTGTATAAAGTGGTTTCTCAACGATCATTCTTCGATTTTTTTCACCCTGGATTAGGCAGATTTGCTTGTTTAAGTATCCAGAGAGTTCAAAATGGGCTTCATTGCTAAAAATGATTTTTTCAAAAAAAACGTACTGTTGTTCCAGTATCCAATTAACAAATCGCCGATGCAGTGTATGCTGGTTTCAATTCTTGTGTTAATTGAATTTTATAAGCTTTCATAAATAGACCCTTACACAGAATACGCCATGTGGTCGTTTGTGAAAATCCCAGTTGTTGAGAACATCATGGAATTGATATTCCTGACTCTTCGGATACACTTTAACGAACCAAGTGAATGTTTTTTTCAGAACGAGCACTACGAACACGTGTTTCTTTATCTTAAAGCGATCCAGTCTCTTCAAATTTATTCATTAACTGAAGAATTGTTGATTCATGGACGAGTATATCGAATAAGTATCGGATAATTGTCGAAATGTATTTTTTTTTATAGAATGATCATTTTCATGATAGAATTGTATTATTTCAATACGTTGTTTTGTTGTATACGAAGCCGTAACTAAAAATGGAAATGTCAAAATTTAACAAATGTAAAAAAAATACACCTGTCAGTTTGACATCTGTGAAATAATTCTTAAAAAAATGCGTACCTATTGGAAAAACCTTTATTTTAAATATGTTTCTCTCTTGATACTATCTTGAATACGTTTGTACAGTATGCTAAAATCATAAATGATTTATAAATGTCGTGCAATTTCACGTGTGTGTGCGTGTGTGCGTGTCATATGGGTGTGATGCACAGACACGATGGACGCGCGTCACGCCCATTTCGTTTGAACATTAAACAAAACATTACGCGCGGTAAAGTACACATTCGATGCGCCGATCCGGACTTTGATGAGGCCATCAACACAGCTCGACAGTTTGCACACGCTCGATTGACTCGGACCCGTTAAGACGCGGCCGGCGACAATAGCGCTAGTACTACCGTCACCACACGATCTCACGACATGTACAGACTGTTTCAATAAAACGTTTACATTTTAAACAGGCGAGCAATGTTTCGAAAGTCATTTTAAGAATTCGATTGATTTAAAAAAGTCTATAATTTTTTTATATAAAAGAAGCACTATGTATTTTCTTTGTCTCTTTATCTACACACACCGTTTGATAAAAGGTTGCACGATTGAGTATACAAAATCATAATAGAAAAAATCTGTTGTATATTACTAGATAAAACCCTCTTCTTTTTCGATCTCTTTCACACCCTCTCCTCCTCTCTAGATATATATATATATATATATATATATATATACTTTCTCTCTTTATATAATATATTCTCTCTCTCTCTCTCTATCTATCTATCTATCTATATATATATATATATATATATATATATATATATATATATATATGAGCCGTTGTTTTTGTAACTGGTATAAGTCCATTTATTCATACATTGAGATATTTAAGGGTTTGCGTTTGAATCAATTTAAAAATATTGGCAAACGTTAATCAATTCGGGTAATGTTTTCAGAACTATAAACTTGTTAAAGGTTATTATGTATTAATAATTAATAAAAATGTTAAAGAAAATAAACTATTTTTTAAGCTGAAAATGGGCTTATACCACTATCAATAATAACAAATTATGTAAAACATAAATAATAGCAATTTGAAATTCATATTTTAATTGAAATTGAATTTTCTGAAATGTATTTTTTAATGTAAAAAATACATTCTCCCTCAGTGATACGATTCTTGCAAACTTTTCTTTCAAACAAATTCTAACACATTTACAATCGTTGAAATGTCTTTGCAGAAATATTTTTTCCACTTTTGGTGTAATATTTTTGTATATACATATATTTATAAAAATATAAATTATATATATATATATATATATATATATATATATATTAAATGTAATTCTGGAAATGAGTTAATTTTTAGTTAGTGTATTTAGTTGTATATTTAGATAGATTGTAAATATATTTTACTAATATAATAATTTATCTTTTTATTAGAATCAATACAACTAATAGAATAAGTTATTAGTACGTTGAAATGCTGCTTAAAATTTTATATAAGGTACAAAAATTTAAAAAATATATATTTTTACTTTAAAAGTCAACTACCTTATTCCTATGACAATAAAAGAAATGTATAAGTGATTGAAGTAAAGTATGAGTAAAAAATGTAAAAATAATAATTTTATTAAAACCATAAGAATTTAAAACATCCTATATATATATATATATATATATATATATATATATATATATATATATATATATATATATATATGCGTATATATGTGAATGTACAGACATACTTTAGTTGCAATCATTCGAGTGATGAAGCGACAACCCCTGGTATACCATCTATACACCCTTATATACTGACGGCTTGCCGCTGATTGCATAATCAGACGACATCGGCCTTACGGGAAGCGTTTGACCGGCAACAAGACGAAAATTTTCGGAAAACCGTTGTGCCTCATTACCCTGCGAATTTCCTACCATCAATGTATGTCTACGTGTACATTATGGAGGCTATTATGTCTTTGAATTGTGGAATATAACCAGAGTGTTTCATTTATGTCCTGTATGTGTGTCTACTCGTACGATTTAAATAATGATTCGTTCTTTATTTATAAAAAAAGTTTTAAATGCAAAAAAGAGTTATATTTATAAATAATTGATTTTTTTAAATTATCATTGAATTTATTTTCAAGAAATACTGATTTTATTGTTAAATTATTTTAGAAGTTAAACTGTTTTTTCTACAACGAATTTATCTAGTAATATATTATGAAGAAATAAAAGAACATTTTGAAGATATAATGTATAAAGACAGAAAGCCTATCAGTTTTATTTTTTAAATATCAAAATGTCTGAATATTTTCAATACAGTAATTGATTTTTCTAATATAATGAATGTTATTTACTTATTTGTTTAGAGAATTGGCAGTATTTAATAAGAGTGTATTCTCTTTTAAAGTATTCGAAAGAGTTTTTTTTCAATAGAACGTGCTATTTGCTTAAGAATAAATTTAAAATTAAACTTTATGTATTTGAAAATATCTCTCGAGTGATTCAATTGAAAACATAAAATAGAAACAATTTAAGTTGAAGAATTCATATGATACCTTGAAATTTATATCTGTTTCATTCAAAATAAAACTCACTTAAATAAATGTTCAAATCAAGAGAAATGCAGCCATAAACGTAATCTTCGGTCAATTACTAGTTGCTTCAATTCTCACCGAGGTTGTTACAATCTTAGTATTGTACAAACCGACGATATTCGAATCGAATATCGTCCGAAGTGCACGTGTAACGACGTATTCAATCAGGTAGCCGATGTCCACCTTTAACGGCTCGACACAGTGTCGTTTAAAGCACGACGTTGTGACATTTCGTGGGCGTCGGGCGATCGCGACGGGCGACACAGTGGGCGGACGGGACGGTGATGGGCACGAGGGCGGTGGTAAAGGGCAGTTAGTCGACGCGAAGGGAAATTGCGAACTCGCCCGCTGCGATCTGTTTCCGCAACTTAATGACCGTTCCTCGGTATTACCGCGCCGCCTAGTTACTCTCTACCACTGCATACCTAGCGGCCACTGTGCTTTAGTCAGCCAACGTCACACACACACACACATTTACATATATATATATACACACACTTACACTTTCACACACATCTTTACACACACACGTTCGCGAACTGACGATTGTATAAAATTCCTCTACGGCGTGTTCAGTATCAACTTATCAAACTCGTTCAGTAAAAGATCCGGTTCTGTCATAACTTTCAGTAGAATAACCTAATGTATGAGAAAAAAATGAAGATAGAAAAATCTAATACTCATACGCTACGAAAATATGAAAATTCTTTACAATATTTTCAAATTTCAAATTCATCTATTAACCTCTCTATCGTTTTGTTTTATTTTGGGAATGTGCACTTGTGTGCTTAATTATTTTTAGGCGATGATGAGTATATTCGACGAAAATACAGTAAATGCACTTGCTGTAAGATTGAGTTAAATTATAACAAAATAATAAATTTCTTTGTTTATTTCCTAGAATTTTTTTTAATTTTATTGGTAATTTAATTAATTAAATTTAATAATTAATTTAATTTAATTAATTAATTTATTTAATTAAAGTAATTCACAAATATCATTTCATTACTATTTATTGGCATCCATTCTTTTAATCTTGAATGTTGTTCCAAATTCAGGCGACTTTCCAAGTATTGCTCAGTATATATAATTTAGTTTCCTCCACTATTATGTTTAGTAAGTCATAATCTAAAAAAATTTTCATATAGAAGACACACTTGGTTTTTGACGAATGAATATTGAAATGATATATCTGTTCATAATTGAAATGATATATCCTCTGTTCTCAGGAAACCATAATCAGAATAGACATAAATAACATGAAATAAATTAGGATACATATTTCTATGGCGAGTTTTTACATGGTCCTTCAATAATAATAATATATTATGGTTATAAGCAATTACGTTTTCTATTTAATATTAACATGTACATTCAATAAGTACATAACAATGTGTTTTTGTTATATAAACCTTTTAAATACTATTTTTTATACAAAACTGTTCTAAAACTCTGTCTACATTATATGTCTAACAAAGTGCGTAAATTATTTTCCACAAAGATTATTTTCTTACTTTACAAATCACAAAACTCTATTTTTTTGTGAAATATGTTCAATAAAATATTATTCATCATTTTTGATTGTCGCTTATATGTATTTATATCGAAATTGGCATAAGAAAACAATCAAAGATGATCAATAATAATTTATTGAACATTTTTGACCAGAAAAATTTTCTATGAAAAACAAAATCATTTCCGATATCATTTTTGTACTAATTTCGCATGATAGTAACTTACGGTTTATAGACTTTAATTGTTCTGAACATACATTGTTAATAACAAATATCACAAAAGTATATTTATTTTAGAAGAGATTAATTTTTAAGTGGGACATTTCTACAACTGTTTATGCAGTTGATACATTCAACTGATTCTTCCTCTCATTATATACGATTCTTATTAATAAGCAGAAAAATATTTTCATTTCCAAATTGAAAACTAAAATCTGCATTCTATTTACTGTTATTAAAAGTCCACCTGCAACCGAATTCAGTCGACACAAAAATATCCAGCGGGAAATGAATGTGAACTTATGTTGAAACTGACATTTACGTTGAACGGTCTATAAACGTTGATCGTTGTAGTTGAGTCTACATTTGACGGGAAAACTAGTCGAATGTGTCGTTTCGCGCCGCTCGTCCAGAAGGGTTAATCTTATTACGGCGCCAGTTATTGGTGTGGACTATGTTCCCTGAGGAGAGGACCCACTGTACAAGATGGGGAAATGTACGACAGTTATCGTATCACGTAGACACGGCGGCTGCCATGTGCTCTCTCTGCAGTGTCGTTCAATTTACTCGTACACCGATTTCAGATTCGCTGGACCAGTGTCCGAGAAATTACCAATCGACACATGCACACACATACACAAGTTTCGCATATGGATCTCACTGCTGCATTGTGACTGATTTGTTAGTGTACTTGAATATTAAGCAGATTAGGAAATAATCATATATATATATATATATATATATATATATATATATATATATATATATATATATATGAACACTAAAAAAATAAAAATACAGTAACCCAAATTTTGTAATTGCACCAACAATACGGAAGTCTAGAAAAAAGTAACTTTTTATAACCTTTATAAAAAGTTTTACAAGGTTATTTCGTTTAAAAAATATTCACTTTTTTAATATTTCGGTACAAGTTCGGCAAAACTAAGAGGTATTTGTAATAAAATGATTTTATGTGCCTGTACAAAACATTTAAAAAATAACCATACCTCTACCGATATTTTTAAAGAAATGGTTTTTTATATATTGTATTTGGTTCCTGTACAGATGGTAAAATAAAATTAAGGAAACAGATTTTTTTATTATATTTTATAATATTCTGAATAGTAAAGGAAACAGGAGTATTTTTGGTTTTATTTTAGTTCCATGTTATTAGAACGAAGACTGACATAAATATATCTTTTTTTAAACAAATTAAGTCACTTTTTTCATTATATGTTTCAATTTTTCATACGAATGTTTTCTTCAGATTTTGTTTTTAAAATGAAGTAAAGATATTAAATTGAAGATATTTTCGTTTTAATTATTAAAATAATGCATATTTTTTTTAATAATCAACTGTTCTATAAAGAAATTATTTATTTAATGAATAACAGGTATTGGTAATAGTTATAGATATATATTCTTTAGAATGAATTCTCTTTATAACAGAAAAGGTGACAAATACAAGTTTATCATAAAAATGTTTTATTGTATTGGGCGGTAGGAAAATGATGAATTTAAAGAACATGAATCGCAATTATTTTTCTACCGACCTAATATTAATAATCACTTATAAATAAATGAATTGTGGATTTAAATAAAAGTAATTAATAATACTGTAGACAAATTATTTTGAGATATCTATTTTTTAAATTGTATTTTTTTGTATTTATGTATATACACACACACACACACACACATATATATATATATATATATATATATATATATATATATATATAAATAAATATATATATATATATATAATATGTACATAAATTCCACGTTCTTCAATAACAAAATATGAATCCATATGTTTTAAAATCTAGCATATGTATATTCGCCACAGTTGGTACATTTTACTGACCGACATAAACATAAAAAGTACTATATCCGTTATATCTGATTTTAGAGCTTTAAATATATTTTTTGTATATGTATGTATATATATATATATATGTATATATATACATGTGTGTGTGTATATGTATTCATGTAAATATTCATATGTATATTTGTGTTTGTGTAAGCACACCCGTTCTTCAGTCAAACGCATACAAAAAATAGATATGAAATTTTACCGTCAGTGCTACTGTGTGTAGTCTTCATTTCTTTTACAACCTTCTGTCGACAGATTTGTCCAAACTGAAATGTTTATTTGTACTTGCCGAACGTAAAAGTCATGTACTATAAAATGACCCCTTATATATTTATATACGTTTGGGTTTTATATCGATAAAAATTTTTGTAGAATTTTATCTTTTTGCGGCATTGACCTAACCACCGCACAACCTTCAGTTCTGTATTCATATTAGAATGTGATATATCCTTGAATATTGTATATTGATGAAGAACAATCTGAACGAGAATTGTGACATGGTCGTTGTCTTTTCATAAAAGGTACTACAGTAAATATATATTTATTATTTTTATAGATAGTTAAAGAAAGTTTCTCCACGAGATGTACAAATATTTATATGAAGTTTTATTGGTCGTATATTTAAAAGTAAATGGTGTAGAATAATTAAAATCTATATTTGCTTGATTCTTTAATTTTTTATTATAAATATTTATACACATGTATATCAATATACATATATATATATATATATATATATATATATATATATATATATATACATGTATAATTCAAATGTATTAGGTGTAAAAAATAATTCTGTGCCTTTAAATTGAATCAATGATAAGTCTCTTTTTCAAATTAAAATATTTTCTAGTAGTTTTAGAACTTTAAATCACTATAATTAAAATTTTTTCTGTTTAAAACAGAATTATTTTTCACAAATTAAAGAAATGTATACAAATACTGAATCCGATTTTGTAGAAATTAATATTAATGAGCAAAAATTATAAATCCAACTTTTGTTAAAAAAATAATTAAAATATTCTGGTTTATTTGAATAAAAACATTTTTTAAATACTTTTTCAATATTTACACAAAAATGTAATCGCACAGAGAGATTATTTAAAAACTATACTTTACACAAATTAAGTGGTATTATATAAATAGATTTAGTGATAATGAATTTATTTTAAATAGATAGGCATTTTGTAATATGTATATATATATATATATATATATATATATATATATACATACATACATACATACATACAATTACATATTCATGTTTATGCAATTGGTAAATATTTAACATAAACATAGTATTATTGGAAATTTTACGTCAATTCGATAAAATGCATTAAAGTAACACAGCTGGAATACATCGACTGAATAAATAACTGTACAACGTTTGACATAATGACTAAATTTACCTGTCGTTTCGAAATTATGTATACGTATGTCATTATCCGTGCTGCAAAGTTACAGTTACACAGCACTAACCCTTTCTCGTGTTATAGAAACGAAAATAGCAGCATTTATAAAATTCTAATCTGGTAAACGGAACTCCCTAATCCGAGGATTACATCCATTATCCAATTAAAAATACATGTTCGTTGTTGTCTTCTTGATCTGTACATTTTTACGACACTGTTCACTTTTAAGAAAATTACTTGGTGTTTGGATAAGTTCGGTTTCATAGATGTAAAATTGATTTGTAAGTAATTATATTTGTCTATTATATACTTACCACCGATTTGTTCAGATATTATTTAAAATGTGTAAGAGGATTTGTAGGATTGTTGGTCGAGTTTATTGTATGTATTATAAATATTTGTAAAATTAAAACTACTGTTTTTTTCTAAGAAAATCTTAGAATGATATTTAAAATATTTTCAAAAGAATATTCGTTTTACAAACATGAATCTTCAATATTTCAATAACTATATATATATATATATATATATTAGCAAAAATATTAAATAGTGACATATCACACAATAAATAATGTTAAAACATTTCCCCCTTAATCACATATGAAACTATAGGCAGTAAATATCAAATCATTTTTTCGTATATTATTAAAAGGTTATTATGTATGATTCTTATATTCATTAGTGTCATATTTATCTCTTAAAAAAACTAATAAAGAAAACTTAATAATAAATATATTTCCTAATTTGGATGTTTCTAAACAAACTTTTTTATATTCATGATTGTTTTTAAGAAAATATCAAAAATCATTCCACTGATAGTTAATATTATATGAATATTTTTTTAAATAATTAATTATTAACAATTTATTCAACTTTTCAGATATGTTGGTTAAATAAAATTGTTTTTATTTCATTCGATATATATGTTTGTTGTTTAATACAATCGGTTTTATTACTTGTGTCATTTTTAAATATGTCTATTTTTTATAACTTAACGTTTAGATTGGTTAACGATCATTTATATTTTTTTAATATCTTCAGCTATTGACTTTAGATGTAAATCCCAAATAACTAATCATCAATCGAGAATATTTATTAATCTGAAAATAATCAATAAACATTTTTGTTCATTTTTTTTCACAAATGAACTTTTTCTCACCACACAAACTATATTTTTTTTTATGATCAAAAATGATCAGTAATAGATTGATTATAATGTTTGTTGCTTATTTATATTTCAATAGAAAGTCTCATAGTACTAAGATACAGGAAATTAGTGAAAAATTGGTTTGTGAAAGTGATTTAAGTCACAGTTAGAATTTTTTTTCTTTATTTATCACTCTATATTATATTTTATCTTGTATATATCTATTTTTTATGGATAAAAATGATTTAAAATGAATATATTAAATAAATAGAAATTTACAAAAGATATATATTAAAAATCAATAAATGAACAGACAATAAATTTATTCTATTTTCAAATTAATAAATCTACTTTAACATATCATCTCAGTTCTATTATAAGTATTGAACTGTTAACGATTAATTGAAAAGTCACAGTTTTGGAGAAAACACTGATAAAATATACAGTGTATAAGACAAATATAAATGATTTCAAAAAGTGAAAGCCTAATTCAACAAATGATTGAATTAAATCAATAGAATTTATTAACATTGTCATTAAATTATTTTATATGGCATTAATCATTGAAGATTTCTTTTCATTTGAAAAATCATTATATAAAAATCAACATATCTAATATATATATATAAATGATTTTACAATTATATATATTTTACTCTGCAAAATGTATTATAACGTTAGAACAAGTTGTGCAAATTGAATATTTTGGAAACGATTTGTAGTCTCGTGTCCTACAGTATGCATTTTCAGAATCCTTTTATGTGAATATAAGGAACTGTAATAAAATTTAAGAACAGCATCTTATTTACACAACACCGATTTGTAAAACCAGCATGGGTTGACTTTAAACCGCTGTTTATAATATATACAAGCTAAAATCTGATATTTGCCTGACGAACGAAAGACACAATTTTAAACCCTCCACTTTCAAATATTTTAAATCTAAGTACTTTTTGAGTTTCACTTATATATATATATATATATAGCAAAAAATATATTCTTTTTCTGAGTTTTCATTTATGAAATATTTGTATGCTATAAACACTGTAGAAAGTAGGTCAGGATCACAAATGTCCGAGACCTGTGTAGTTTGGAAACGTTTACGACGTTTCACTAATATCTATGTTTTTATGATGTGAGAATTCTGTTCATTTAAGAAGAAAAATATGAAAAATGTCATGTGCTGAAAGATAGAATTATGTTGGATACTTCCTTTTTATCCCTTATTCAGTAACATAGATTTTTATTTTAAAAATTGGGACGATGGGTAATAAATATGAAGTTTATTAGAGTAGTTAATATATTTTTATTTCGGTGTAGCTACTTTCTTATTGGTTATTTATTTGAAACGTATTCAGTCTTTTACATAAATACAAATAAATGAATTTATATATATATATATATATATATATATATATATATATATATGTACAACTAAAATATGATTTGTCATTCTTATGAAACATTTATTTCTTATGAAGTTCTTTTATTTATTCACCAATTTTTAATTGATTATTTCGGTTCTCAAAACAGTGATCGCTTATAATGATTTTTTTGTAAAAATATCTTTTCTTTCAACTATCATATTTTATTCGTAGTCAAGTTTAATATTAAATATTAAATATTTTAGAAAAATATTTATAATTAAATTACAGATTGTTCGAATAAGAAAAAATCATTTTTTTCTATTTTTAGTTTACCATTTTTTTAAAAAAAATTGAATAACATATTTAGTTTCAAATTTTATTGGTCTAACGAAAAGTTAACTTTCACGAATTAAAATATGTGAAAATGACGGGTTTTAAAAATCAAAGTTTATAAAAAATATATTTTCACACACTTTTAGAAAACATAATTGACAATTGAAACTAATTTTGATACACTAGGGTTTTTAGTTATTTTTTTGAATGTAAAATCAAATACTAATAAATTTCAAAAATCATATTCTAACAAGTATATAACGTATTAGCATGATTTGTTTTAAAAATATTGTTTCTATGTTTTTCTAAGGAAATGTACATCTCTGTTGAAAATGTAGTTTCTTTCTATTAACTAAAAAATTGAAAAAAAATATTGACAATATATTTATTGGTGATCTGATTAAATTTGCTCCCACAATTCCATTTTTTAATAATTTCATTATTCATAAAAGATTTTTTGATCATAAATATTTCACCATTGATCTTTTTTGACTGTTGCTTTTGAACATTTAGATGAAGTTTAGTGGAGTCATCCTAAGAAAAAATATTCTTCTGTGTGTTAGTACTCTAAATATGAAGGCACTATAATAGCGAATTTAATAAAAACACAGTGTAATTGAAAAATTAACAGTAATAGCTTCTTAATAAAATATTTTGTTATATTTTTTTCTGTAGGAAATTAAAATTCATTCTTCTTCACTAAATAATTAATTAAACTAGTTTGTATGACAACATTCCGCTGACTGTAATTTAGAGTTGATATTTGTATTTTTTTAAAATGTTTTATTTAATTTTTATTCTAGTTTTATATAATGTTATAAAACAAGGGTTTCTTTATTGTGTTACATATATATATATATATATATATATATATATATATATATATATGAGTGAGAAGAAGAGTAAGAATGTATGTATATATACGTCTGGGTTTTTGAACGCTTTTATGTGTCATCGCTAAAATACAGAACCTCGTATATCGTCTGATCCCAGAGTCTATGTCTACTGATTGTCAAATCTCTTCTTATGTAGGGGTCGAATCTCTCACCCTTCGAATGGAATATCAACTGGGGTAGACCGCCTTATGACCGATCTCACTCCCTCGATACTTTTACATCCATTTCACATGTATTTGCATATTTGCTGTTGCACTTGTATGCAGTTTGCAGACTGTAGTTTTGTATTATTTATTTATATATTTATATATATATATATATATATATATATATGAATATATATATATATATATATATATATATATATATATATATATATATATGAATTTGGAAAAATTATGTATAGAATATAATTTTTTACATGATATTGTACTTCAAACTTCAATAATGACATAAATGGTAGTAAATATATTGTAGTGATTGGATGAATTTGTGGAAAAATTGGCAAATAATTCATACTTTTTTTTAAAAAAATATCTTTTTATATTAAAATATTTATTATTTAATATTAATTTTTAGATATTTTAGAAAAAAAATTATAATTAAATTACAGATTGTTCGAATAAGAAAAAAATCATTTTTTCTATTTTTAGTTTACCATTTTTTGAAATTGAATAATATATTTAGTTTCAAATTTTATTGGTTTAACGAAAAGTTAACTTACACAAATTAAAATATGTGAAAATGACATGTATTTAAAAAATCGAAGTTTATAAAAATTATATTTTCACACACTTTTAGTAATACAACAGTTAATTACAATTGTTATAATTTTGTTTTACTGTATAAGTATGATTAACAATCATTTTATTTAAATTCAAGGAACTATTATTCTCAAGTCTATTTTCTAATATTTTTTTTTTAAAAAAGAACTGTGTTATAAGAATAATAGCTTTGAAGATTTTAAATAGATATATTTATTAACAAATATTTGAATTTATAAGATGTTTTTAAATTTATTTATAAAATTACAGTTTATATTTCGATTAATTCTGTTCTAATACTTTTTATACATTATTTGTTTTTAAAAGTATAGTCCTAATCGAAATGGAAGACTAGAAAGTGTTAATTTTTTATCTGTAATAATAAACGTATTTTATTTTATATTCAAAATTAATATTAATCATCCAACCATCAGTATACTAAAAATAAACTACTTAGTAAGTTTAATATAAATGGTAGTTTTTTTTAAATAATATTGTCGGATCGGTTAATTTGTAGTTTCTGATAATAATTACACAGATTTAAATACACAGTATATTATTTATATTTGAAGTTGACGACCAAAATCCAGTTTTTGAAACTCATTCATCAACGGCCATTCACCAAACATAAATAATCTCAGTTCGAATCTCTTACTGGCGGGTCACATTAGCGTCACCGTATAATATCAAATGTGATTTCCGTGACATTGGGGTTAGGGGCAGTTAAATTTCGGGGGTGCACCGACGGCATTATTGTGGAACGTCGACGAGCATTAAGGGGCGAAGGTTCAGATATGATTGAGAACCAATTTTAGTCCGGACTAAACCCACATACGGAGTAGATGTTAGTGCATAGGGTGGTTTTTACCCTCTTTACAATACGCATTATATCTACTGACTACGTTTACTTTACTTGTCTATCCTATATATTTGTATTGTGCATACTCGTCTAATATATTCGTATGACTGTCAGGAATGTGTGTACTATGCTGTTGTTTTGATTCGGAATTCGTACTGAATTCAGTTAAGAATTTTGCAAGGAAAAGCAATGATTTCGTGGATTTCGATCAGTGATATTACATTTTTTAATTTGTTTTTATAAATCCAAACTGTTTTTTGTCATTTCTTTATGTAAACAAATATCTATATCAGATTTTAATGCTAAATAATAATTTAAATCCGCATCTGTTTTCATTTCGGATAGATTTTTTAAACTCATTTCATTTTTAAACATTACAAATTACTTGTAAATAAATGATAAGATTTTTGTATTATTTATTCACAAGTTTTAATAACTGAATTCGAAACAAGAATACTAAATATTTCTCCAATCTCGTTACTAAACTGTCAACGTTACTAAATTTTCAATTGGGAAAACTATCAGAATTTATTAGTTGCATAATTTTTATTTTAAAGAAGAATTGTTTAATACAAAGTAACATAATTTTCAAAAATAACGTAATTACTTTTTCTTAAAAAGTAATATTTTAAATGGATTGTTAATTTTTTTGAATAAAAAAATTCTTGTAAATAATGAGATGTTTCTTAATTTTAAGAATTGTCTTTTGAGAGTTTGTGTGTAAATCGATTTGATAAAGCTGGTAATTTTCATTTATCAAAAGTATCCTCGTTAATCTACCACGTATGTTTTTTCACAAAAAGATTAACTTTTTGATACTCATTAAAAACCAATAATTCTACCAATTTTTATAAAAAGACGTCGACGAATGCGTATACAGCATATCAAAGACCAGTTTTAAGGGTTGTATTCGACCATAATAGATGAGAAGTATATAGAAATACACATACACACGTTTACGACAGGGAATCTCGTATGTATAAACTATGGAAATAGACGTAGTGGCTAGCGGACGACAGTGCTTTGGATTATGCTGATTACAATACTCAACTGCCCCCTTTACACCCCTTTTGTGCAACACTCAATGGCTATTTTAGTCGCCCCTATTTATATATTTTGTGTAGGGGTGAACTAACCGTGATCTATTGTACTATTCCGTTTATAGATTTGATTTATTTCTTCATTTATGCATAATACCTATCTCAACTTGTGCCACTACACTGTATTATGTCTTTTTGTATGTAACACAATAGGAACTTGATATATATATATATATATATATATATATATATATATATATATATATTCGTATAATAACAAATTATAGTAATTTAATCTCTTACAAAAATAATTATTGTCAATAATATAATAGTTGAAGATATCATTAATTTGTAAATTCTGAACAGTTCTAATTGTTTTTTTTTAAAAAAAAAGAAATCTGTGTATTTTGATATGGGTTCATTTTTAAATATATTTTTGTGAAGGGAGATTAAAGTTTATTGAGAATTGACATGAACAGATTTGAATTTAGGCTACTGATATCATATATAACTTTTATTTTCATTTACAACTTTTTTTACTATTTAAAAATTTTAAATTTTGAATACTGTTTTATGGTATTATTTCTTTAGTGGCTATGAAATGAACTCATGAATCACAAAATGTCTTAATTAAAATTGCTTAACTTCTATTATATATATATATATATATATATATATATATATATATATATATATATATATATAATATTTCATCCATTTCACTTCAATCCACTTTCAAACCACTGCTGGATGAAGAGCTCTTCCAAAAATTTCAGTTCGAGGGTTTCATTGCATCTTTTTTCCATAAATTTCCAGCAAATTTTCTTATGTCCATCGATTTTCTTCTTTTCTTGTAATATATCCCACCTATTTTTATTTCAAACCCTTCGCTATTCTTATTATGTCTGTAACTGCTATATATATATATATATATATATATATATATATATATATATATATATATATATATTATAATATGGAAATAATCAATACTCTTACTAGTATATATAACAATTCAAAATTAATAATTCTACATGGATAAGAATACTTGTGAACAACTTATAACGTTTTCAAAGCACACGGAAAGTGCAAAGAACGTGTTATACGATCAAGTAGGCAAAAAGCGCTTTCGTTAAATTCGTTGTACAATTTGTGAAACCTAGAAATTTTAATTAAAATGTCTGTTAAAGCGATTCGATATAAAGCGTCTAAAAATTCGAAGTAGAAAACAACGCCATATGTTGAATTAAACACGCAACGATATTAAATTCAGTGCAAACAAAACGGGAACATAAAAATCACTAATCAACTGACATCCACAAACACTTTCAGACAGCTTCAATGTACACCACCACACATGCAGGCGTTCTGCACGTATACAGTCGTACGATATTTAAATTCACAAGGTATAAACACAAATGTTTGTGTGTCGGTGTGTATATGGATATATGTATATTCACATACACATGTATATTGATAATACATTGAAATGTGTATACTGTTTTCAGATGTATGAATTAAAACACACGTATACACACATATATCGATACTTGTACAGAGTGTTTAGTTAGATGTTGATGTATGTAAATACGGAGATTTTTAACCCATTAAGTGCTGCTGTTGCGTATAATATATATATATATATATATATATATATATATATATATATATTTATACAATAGTAAACATTGATTCAATAGCAATAAAACTACATTATTATTTTTTCGATTTTTGCGAAAGTAAGAAAAAAAGTGGAATAGATGTAGACTTTACAAGAGTCAAACTATATATGTATATATATATATATATATATATATATATATATATATATATATATATATATATATATATATAAAGTGGAACGTTTTTCTCCACCCGAAGTGTTTTAGCAACTATCATGGCTATTGATTCACATTTTAATGAAATAAATGAATTTAAGATTTAAAACAGATTACTTTTTATTCATTTTTGAAATATATATTTTTTTGATAATGCTAACATTAATCGCCACTGTTGCGTATACAAAACATCTCACTGTGGAAAACTAAAATTTTTATTTTGTTTCTTTCTAACGCCCAATTAATTAGAAAAGACTTAGAATCGAACCAATAAGCGTTTTCGAAAATTTCTATGATATTGAGTAACGGCGTTTAATGGGCTAAGCGATTCTAATGTTTTGAAAATATTTATTATTTGTAGTATTCCATCATTTTCATTTATTATTCGTTTTTGTACAGCTGTCTCGTTTTTAAACTAAAATATTTTTAAGCCGACCACTATACTTGTTTTATTCATAAAATTATTTATGGCTTGTTGATTAACATCTATTTTTAAATACTAATACTTATTTGGCGATCAGGACATTATTTTCACAGAACATGTACAGAATAATTATGAACCTTATATTTACTCTCTAAATGATATATATATATATATATATATATATATATATATATATATATATATATATATATATATGTTTCTAAACTTATACAAACATATGACTTTATGTCTAGTAAGTGGTAAATGTATTGAGAGTTCGTTGTACTTTAATATATATATATATATATATATATATATATATATATATATATATATATATATATATATATATATATAATAAGACATCAAACATCCTCTACAATCTATACATATATTCAGCGAACGCGTGCACGCACATTAGGGGTAGTGTGTATAGTACGGAGTTTCCAGTTCGGGGTGTCGCTGGGCATGTTGTGGGAGCCGTCGTGGCCGCACATGTGGCCAGCACTCGGGGCACCGGGGTTTCACCACCACGACCACGGTCCTGCAGTGGCAGAGTAGCAAACGGCAGCCAGTTACCCCCATCCGCCAACTTCATCATCGTCAAACCACCCCACTCTTGGGCTCTAACCCGTATTCGTTTCGACAGGCGGATTCGCATCTGCGAGGGGGTCGCTCGACGTACTAACACACGAGCTCATACACACACGTACACACATTACAGAAATCAGTGGCGGATTTGTTATTATTGGTTCTATGATTTTGTTTAACTGTGTTTACATAACAAATTATATACTATATATATATATATATATATATATATATATATATACATATATATATATATATATATATATATATATATATATTATATACAACATGAAGACTAGCTCATTGAAACATGACATAAACTAACTTACGAAATTGCGAACATCGCCGTTTATTAGATTAAAATCTTAAGGATCTGTTCATCTCTGCAGAGAATAAATTTCATTGGTTCATACAAAAATAATTTGAAGTTTATTTAATATTCGGTATTCAGTTGTTCACTGGATAGAATCTTCTTTAGGGTTCTAGAAAAGAACGATTCTAACGATGGAAAGAATGAAAATTAATAATATAAAAATATATATTAAAATATTCATATTTAATATCGATTGAAAGATTAAATAAACTACTCGTATTAGGAAAGATTAAGATAAGTTTATGGAAAACAAGAATAAATCAGTGATTATTGGAAAAAGAATCAAATGAAGAAATATCTCTTATCGTTAAAAAATAATCAAGAAGTTAAATATTTTCATGTTAATAAAGTCTCGTCATTTTTGGTTTTGTGTTTTAATTTTTAATTTTAAAAAATATTATATTTTAAGTTGATTTTCTGTCTCTCTCTCTCTCTCTCTATATATATATATAATTGTTTTAACGCAATACATTTTTAAAAAATGTATTCGTAATCAGTGTTTAATATAAAAAAATGTCTATTTCCATGAAAATATTTTCTCTACAAAGCCGTCTCTGAATAAGATACGAAATATTTACGGATACATGTAGGAAAAAAATATCAGAGACCAAACTTACTCACCCTTTAACAATTGGGGGATCAAAGAGGGTGTGATCGGCCACGTCAGATTTCCAAAAAGAAAGGGTCTTGCTCTGATCTGATCTGGTCTGATCTGCTGTACCAATACAGCTTCGCGAATATTGTATACGAGAGAATGTTTTGCGGCGTGTCTGTGATTTTCTTCTCTTTATAATTGGTTTTATTTTAATACCAGTAATTATAATTATTATTGTGTTACTCATGTTTGATGTACTAACAGTTGATTGATTCTCAAATATGTAATTAAAAAAAATATTTAACACAATTATTTAATTTCTATGCATATTTTTTTGGGGTGGTAATACTTTAAAATTTTTAATACTTAGATTAAAATCATAAACTTTGCCAGAAATATTCGAGTAGGTTAGATATTTTTTAAATAAGTAATCGCTTGTACACTTATAAGAAATTTGCAAAATTAGGAATATTTTTAGGGCCTTTGTTTTCATATTAATACATATATTGTATATACATTGATATTAATGAAAATTAAAGTGCAAATAGTTTAAATAAAAATATGAAAATATTAAAATTAGTTTGTATTCGATTTGGATATTTTCAAATGACAATTTTTTTAAAGAAACATTGCTTAACCTAGAAGTCAATATTAAAAATGAAATAAAAATATTTTCTGAAAGTACTATTACTGATTGAAATTCGAAAGAACTATTAAAATTTTAACAATTAGTGTCTTTTATTATATTAAGTGCATATATGAATATTTTCTTAACTAAGTTTTGTAGATAAATTTATGAAAATTTTTAAATAAATTGTACTGTTTTATATTTATGATCTCTTTGACGTGTTATTCTAATGATCTTAGTCTTTTTGGATCATCTGAGTATCTTTCCTCTGTTACTAGTTTCAGCAGGTGTGCCATCTTCAGATAGATATTAAAGGCTTGATTATATATTAGAAAAGATGTTACACGTACCAAAACGAATACAACAAATATTCAGATTACATAAATCTATTCAGAAATATTGTTTGCTACATGTTTATAAAATCATTTATGATTTTAAGGCCGATATATCCACTCCCATTTTTTAAATATATTCAAGTCAAAGTCTTAACGAGATTAAAATTAAATTTTAAAGAAATCAAAAATATTAATTTTTATAATAACTTCCTATGAATAAAAATTAGTTCTCCTCCTCTTTCATGATTTTTATTCGTGCTCTGATTGACTGATGAAGATCACATGATTTATTTTCTGATTGACATTTTAAAATAAAAAAATAAAATATTTGTTCTCTAAATAATTAATAGTATCGTAGCACATTTTGACAAGTGAGGTTTAAATGAGGAGAAAGAAATTAACGCTTGAAGAACGTAATAAAAATGTACTAAATTTGAATGCAAAACAGAAAACACATCAATCACAAACATTGTTTGTAACGAAGCGTTGAAATAATTTATATATTTCAGACGTGTTGTATAAAACTTTATAATACTTAAAAAAATCAATTATGACATTTGTTTTATTATTATCAAATTCGTTTATCGAAGGGGGGAGTTTTACCAAGCGGGAGGCCTCTTCTCGAGGGTCAGCGAGTGAAGCGAGTAGGGGGCATAACTTTCTGGTAATAATAAAATAAATTTTACAAAATAATATAGATAGCCTGCAAATTTTATTAGAGATAAAATTTTGATTGCTAAAAGATAAAACATGAGATAAAATTGATTGTTAAAGAAATTATATCTCTGATTTATTTATAAAAATATTTTTTTTATTTTCAGGAATGAATATGGATGAGAAGATATTACTGTTTCAACAAAATCATGGGTAAGCGAAATACTGATTAAATATTTATTTCTCATTAAAAAAAATATATTTGAAACCTGAAACTTGAAATTAATTTTTGATATATATATATATATATGTATATGTATATATATATATATATATATATATATATATATATATATATATATACTTTTTCTAGTCCCTTTTAAATTTTGTTAGAAATATAACTCGTATCATATCTCAATTTTTATAATTTAAAAGAAATACAAAATAAAATCTAATATTTCTCTTAAAAAATGTCACTGAAAATCATAATTTCATCAGTAGCTGTATTTATATTCCAAATCAATTATTATTAAACAAACAAATAATTAATTTGATAAGAAAGTAATAATAGTGAAGTCATAGAAACGTTTAAAAAATACTAGAAATAAATGACAGAGCTTTAGTCAGATTTGAGTGAAATTATTGCATTCAGATTCTGTCATAAATTTTATACCGTCTATATTGTTCAATACGTAACGACTGTTTACACTGGTCAGGAAAAATAACTGTCTACTGCCCTAACGATTTTTATTTATGAATTTTAAATGTATATATATATATATATATATATATATATATATATATATATATATATATATATATATACATATTTCACACACATACACATACTTATGAAACGTTGGATGTTTTTGTACGTATGAATGTGTGTGTGTGTTTGTTCATCTCTTCGGTTTGCATTGGAGTTCACTTCGTCGACACTTTGCCAGCGAGTGGGCGTTACTGTACGAATTAACGCACGGACGACTTCATTTCACGCAACTTTGAAATTTTTTGTTCCGCGATCATGTATTTGCACACAATATATTGACACATGTCACAGCTTTTTATTTTGATTTCAATTCGAGACATACGTGCTTTGTGGACACGTCGATTGTACGCTTTTTATGTACAATCGTTTGTTCACCTTTATGAATTGATTTTTTTCAAGTCTTTTAAATGTACGGTTTGGTACAAGGTCGGTAATTATTTTATGTGTTGTTTGGTATTTTTTCAAATAACATATATATATATATATATATATATATATATATATATATATATATATATACAATTTTTGAATATCTTAATAAAACCCGATATAAAAGCTGAAAACATATTTATTAAAAAAAAATGTTTGAGATATCTTTGTTTTATTTATCAGTCTGAAGGCTATGCTATCAGAAAGAGATTTTGGAATGTTGCCCAAGTTTGATGGGTAAATAAATATCTGTCTTGTATGCAGCCATGACCATTTGTCACATCTGGACATTTCAGATCGTTCAACTTCTACTGTTTTTCAACAGTAAACTCCACAATCATTTCACGTAAATAAAAAATCGAAAGTCAAAAATCATGTCTTATGCTTGGTATTTTTATTTGTAGCACCCAGTGCTTGGTAGCATATATGTATATATATATATATATATATATATATATATATATATATATATATATATATATTTGGCCAAGATATACAGTGTTCTTAAATATAGGTTTGGAATTTCATAATCATAAAACGTCGAGGAATTATTTTAATTTAAAACAAAGTTATGATTGATTTAATTTAAATGCACACAATTAATTTTTACACCTGATATTGAAAGATTTTATTAGAAATGAGATTATACATTATTTTATAAAGTACATAATTAAAATTTTAAACAGAGATAATAATGTAATTCAGAGCTCATAGATAACTTTGTGATAATGGAGTGTGTAACCTTATGTTAATCAAAATAAAAGCAATTTTTGAATCGAAATGAAATTAAATAATTTTGTGGAAAGTAAATAAGAAAAATGATACACTATTTGTATTTTAGACACAGAAAACGAACCATCTCTAGACAAAGAGTACAATAAAAGTTTAAAAACCAATCGAAAGTCAAAAACAGGATTTACGACTAGACAATTACACTTGACAAGTTTACGAAAAATATAAAATTCCATGAAACGTTTCTGTATCATTGGGTCAGCATTACAAGACTATATGGCAGCTACTATAAACCTAAATTTTTGGTCGCGTAAAAGGACACCACAGTTTCAATTCTTTCCACATCCTTACGGATTGTAAAAATTAACAACTAGAAAGTAGGTTAACGATCCGCCGTCAGTCAACACGACAGTGGCACGATACGGAAGGACTGTAAATGTTTTTCGGATTATTATCTTGTCTGTATTTTTACATTTTACCCATTTTCTAGTTTCGTTCTAAAGAAATATGTTGTAACGAATTGAGTAGAACTAATGTTTAATAGCTTTTTTCTTCTATATTCTTTTTCGGATTGTTTCATTTTACTTTTATTTATATAACAACTGTTTATTCTTACAACATACACACACATATATATATATATATATATATATATATATATATATATATATATATGTATTAAAGGAATGTATTGATTTTGAATCACAGGTAAACGCTTTGATTTACGACTTTATTATCCAAGTATAACAAAACTACTTTATATGTTAGTAAAATATTTCATTTTTGCGTGAAAGAAAATCCAAAGAAGTCTCAAAAACGTGATCCATTCATCGAATATAAAACTTACACGCCTTTTGGGCTGGTAGCCGAACTTCTAGTCAATGCCGTACTTAATATAATAGTTTGACAGATATAACTCATAAGAACGCCATTAAATATCAACACTCGTTAAAAAGGTGATTTATTAAATTTCCTCTTTTGTTGACGATACGGTAAAATGAGGTAAGATTTAGATATTGTGACCATATATTCTAAGTAAACATATGTGGCTTGTAGTATGGTTTTCGGCTTTCAATAAAAATCTCAGGTTCGTTCAAAACGTGCCACTGTATTAAGTTATCAATGAAGAAAAAGATTTTAATGTGTGAGAATTTTTTTCAGATGTGTTTATTTGTGGGTGTATCTGATTGTAATACAGGGATGTAACGTTTAAATTCATCTAAGTTTTAGTTTGTATGTAAAGGATTTTATAGAAAAATTCGAGATGTTATTGGCTTATTGTCAAATAAACTAAACATATGATTGAATATCGAAAGTGAACTGACTTGTTACAATACGAATTCTAATATGAATTTGAAAAATTAGAATAAATACATACCTGCTTTTAGAAAAAAAATACTTTAAAAAACCGACGTTAAATTCTTTCTTGCTTATTGAATAAGCGTGTCACAGGATTTGATTCTTTACGTTTATATTTCAAAAGGTTTTCGTTTCGAAGTATTCTATTTAATTGAGATGCTTTGACATGCCGAAATAGTTACATTCGCCAATACAAAGCCGCTTGGTGACCACAAAAGTTTTAACTTCTTTATACATCATATATATATATATATATATATATATATATATATATATATGTGTGTATGTGTGTACGTGTGTGTGTAAAAGTATGTTAATGTAAATGAACTTCTATTAAAAATATTTGTTTAAAGAGCAGTTTTCACATAACATTTGTTTTGAAGAAGAATAATACTAATAAAGATGAAAGAAGCTAGTTTTTTTGACTGTAATATCTATTTATATTTCAAATGATTTATCTTGATTTTTTATAAAATTTACAATTAATATGAAAAGTTGCAAACAATTTTATGTTGTATTAAATGTTAATTGATTCGTTTATAATTTCGACGTATTCCCTGAAAATATATGATAATTAATTCTAAAAATGATTATAAATATAACGAAATCAGAAACATATATAGATTAAAAACGAAGATGTTTAATAATTGTAAGGAAATGATATTAAATAGTAAATTTTCCAAGAATATGATAAGCGAGTCTGTACTTTTTTGTTGTTAACAATATATGAACGAATGGCTGTATTCGAAATGTAATATAGTTTAATACGAGTATATGTGATGTAGACATACACACATGTATATGTGGTACTCGTACACATTTGCAAAAAAATCAATTCATTAAAAAGCCAAACGGTAAGCCTTGCTTTCTGTTCGTCGCGTCATATTTGTAGATTTGTTCATTCGATGGAAAAATAACCGTGAAAATGATAGTTGTTTTTTCAATACGATCCCTGAACGAAAATAATTCGACGTTTTTTAAAATTTTCATAGATTTAATAATTTTTTTATTGCAGTGTTTCATCAAAAAATACTTGTTTTAATTTATATCATTACACTAATATAAAATCGCTATAAATTAAACTATAAAATATTTCAATGTTATGAAATCTGTACTTTTTTTAAAAAGAAAATGTTCTTTCTTTGAGTAAGTTTTAAACAAATGTCGATCATACATTTTTGTAAAGAATATGGAGACAAATATCTTTTGATTTTCAATCATACTCCGTTTCATAATAACTAGAGTTTAATTAACAATACGTTAATAATTTTATGAAAAGATCTTTTTTTCTGTTTCTGCCTGAATAAAAAAAATAATCTCTGTTTTTCTTTCCCTCTCTTTCTCTCTCTCTGTATACATATATATATATATATATATATATATATATATATATGAATGCACAATTTATTATAAATAAATAAAGTAGAATTTTTTAAAATTTAATTTAGATTAAAAGTATCAGTATAGTCTATAAGAAGAATGAAATACCTTTTCTGAACAATATAAGGTGAATCAACTTATGCTTTCACACGAAAGTATTAAAAAAAACGCAAAAATTAAAAAAATACATGTTATTCCCCGTTTACTTTTTAGTTTAATTATATTTAAGTACTGAATTGAATTAAAATACTGAATAAAAAACAGCATTACTTTCTTAACCCCTGCGCTCCATTTTAATATTTCGGGGAAGTTTAAATTGAATCATCTTATATATATATATATATATATATATATATATATATATATATATATATATAATTATGTTCGATTCTGTAGTTGAATCTCCCTTAATTCATTTTCACAGATGTATGGACACGAGTGCCATAAATTATTATTTATCTTCATTCGCTTTTTATTATCTTTTTTCATCAGTTAATATAATTTTTGATCATAGTGGAATCATCTTTAAAGTACAAGTACAAAAAATAAATAAAAAAATCTGAAAATGATGAAATCTTTGAAGATATAGTTTCACAAATGAATTCTTTTTTCACTACCCCCCCCCCCAAAAAAAAAAAACACAAAACATTTTGTGATCAAATATATTAAATAAATCGTTATTTATCATTTGTGTTTATTGCTTAAGCGCATTTCAATGGTAATGCAATCACTTTATCAATAAAAAATCATCTATCTCATCTCAATCTATAATATCAGTTTTATTACAAAAATCTATCAATCCTCAACCTCATTTCAAAATAGATTTTTTTGTGCTTTAGCGCTCTTAAAATGAAGCCATTGTCACCAAAATGCCCATAAGTAAACATCAAAAATGATAAAAAATGATTTATTGTATGTTTCTTATGAGAAAAAATGTTTGTATTTTGTGGGTGAGAAAAGAATTCACTTATGATAGTGAATTTCTCCACACTGATAACTGTAAAGTTTTCTTGTCATACAAATGCGTATTAATGCATCAGAAAAAAATAAAACTTTGGAAAAGAAATCGCGACAATTCTTCAGATTTGAGATGTTAACAAATTATCTGATAAATTTATTAATTTTTTATTTGGATTGATATTATTTGGAAATGTAAAAAAATATTATTTCATTTTCACATCAGAAACGAGCCAATGATTCTTCTTTCAATCAGCAAAGATCCGCTATTTTACATATGTCATAAATTTATAACACTTAAACAGAAACAAGTCCACGTCTCGCACTTTTAGACATCCTGGCTCTATTTTTTCACAGAATCACATAACCGTCCCACACCCCAAACGCACTGGGGGTGTACAATATAACAGTAATTGGGAGTTGTGCGCACGGGACACCCGCCAATATTTGCGCGCGCTGATTGGGCCAGGTAACTTGATTAGCGATTAGCTCGATTGTGACGGTGGGGTCAAAGGGCACTAATTAGCGGGCCTCGTCGCCGCTCGTGTAGGCAATATCACACCAGTGCTATAGCTATAGGTATGTACCTACAGTGACGTACAGAGCAAATATAAGCTACTGCCGTCGAGATGTGTAGGTATACATACATACTTTTATATATATATATATATATATATATATATATATATATATATATATACATATATACATATATACATATATACACATACATATACCCTATTACACACCGCACTGTACCCGCGTTGATCTTCGAACCATGTCCATGTCGGTTCACTGATGTGCGAACATTTTAATCACATGTTTGGTGCGCATGATCGGTGTTAGTTCGATTCCGAACTGCTGATTTTTTTGTGTTCTTTTATATTTTAACTACTTTATTAACTACTGGATATATATACCTACAAATATATATATATATATATATATATATATATATATACCGATATATTTATTTAACACAAAGTATAATCAACTGTGTTGGATTAATAATTTGTTATCCCCATTATTCATAATTTATTACATATTGATGTACAATCAATTCTTAAATATTTTTATATTGACATCTTTTATTAATGAAACTATTCGTGATTTTTTTAAGAAAAAAATATGGTAATTTAGGGAAAATAAGAAACGTTTCTATGCAAAAATTTATGTATTTATTTTCATTAATTCAAAACACAATAATTTTCCTGATCAAAAATGATTAATAAATGAACGATTATTAATCATTTTTAATTGTTTAGATAGCAATAATATCGTCTACAGAATACTGAAAAAGAAAAAAATCTGTTTTAAAAATGAGATTTAAAAAAATATTAAAAAAATCAATTGTTACTTCTTTCTATGCAGTAAATCAAAAATTTTAAATTACTTATTTTTCAATCATTAATCGGTATTTTTTTATTTTGTTTCGATTTATACAAAAAAATATTTATTTATTAAAAATAATACGAACTAAAATCAAAAATCCGTTTTTAAAATTTCAAATTTCATCTTAATTCTTAAACAATGGGAATAAAAATCTTAAACAGTTTCTCATCACAAGAGTTAAATTTGGAAAAATGTCATAGTTCAAGTAAATACTGTTTTAATGGTGTGAGTGTTTATTAGCTAATATTTTCAGCTGGTATTATTAATTAATGATAGCTGTAGTGAATGTAAAGCACGAAATCAACAAATTCTGACAGTTTCCTTTCTTAGAACATCAATGAATGAAAAAATCCATTGAAATAAACAGCTATATATATTAATTTATGAATCTTAATAAACTTTTATTAGAAAAAATATTTATTAATATTAAATAAAATTAATTAAAAAATAATTACCATTATTCAAAGGAAGTAGAAAATGTTGTATCTATTTAATTAATAAACTACGTGACTATAAACCTATTAACATTTTCTGTTCATTTTAATCCTTCAATTTATATACGAATTTAGAGATCTTCTTTTTGGTATACTTGTATATATATATATATATATATATATATATATATATATATATATATATATATATATATATATATACACATAGAAAGAGAGAGATGAGGCAAGGAAAAGTTGTAGTATTTAATTAGTCAGTAATAAAAGCAAAGGGAACATATGAGAAAAAACTAATAGAAACTACAGAAAGTTTTATTATTAAAGTTCGAACGTATTAAAATCAATATAGAAAATCAATATTTTTGTATTAATTTCGTTCCTGTGTTATTGATTTCGGCGCTTTCTTGAAATTTAATTCTCATAATGTAACATATTAGAACGAGAAATATTCTGCACTCTGTAGAACCGATGGTTTTTCTTAATTATTTAATATTCTGAACCAGTAAATTTGTGTTTAAGTTATGAGAAGAGAACTAATGAAATAAGGTATATATATATATATATATATATATATATATATATATATATATATATATATATATATATATATATAATTTGTCACGAATTCAGCGATTCATTATCATGTGAAGTGAAAGGGGGACAGGATGATCGCGTTGTTGGAACTGTATGGTTAGCAACAGCATCAGTCGCGGTGGAGCTGTAACAAACGAGCAGGTTTCGAGAGGCGTCACATTTCATCGCATTTCGCGGGCCGCTGAACGCTTTGTCCGCAGCCAGTCTCCCGCCGACACAGGCCCCAAAAATAGAGAGATTTAACAACACCCCGACCGTCTCACCCCATACACTAACGGTGCGTGCTAACACCACGCTCTATATATGTTCGTAATGTACCTATATGTACACTTTATGTACAATGCTTACCTTTACATATACATTTAGTAGGAATATATATATATATATATATATATATATATATATATATATATATATATATATATAAAATGATGAAGTTAATACCGGTACGACTATTAGAACTCGACTTGATTTTTGATTTTTTTATATAAGTCGTAAATCGTTATTACAAATATTATAGCAGGAATTAAATTTGTATAAATATTTGTTTGATTGCTGATTTTATATAGACTATTGATGTCTATTAAAGCTTGAAATAAGATTTAGAACTCTTATACAAAACTAAATATACATTAATAAAATTTGGACTTTGAAGTCTTTTTTTCCACGTTTATAAACATTCTTTATTTACCAATTAAAATAAAAAAATACATATTTCTGTTTTTTTTAAAAAAAAAAACTGAATTTCTATTCAGACCAGTATTTTGTACTCAATAAAAATTGAAAAGTCATACTTTTTTAATTAAATATTTATAACAAAATAAAGAAACATTTACTACTAACTTGAAATAAAATTAAATTTTAAAATCATGCTAATTATCGATTCTTTCTTACTCCAAAAACAACTTTCTGGTCAAAAATATTTGATAAATAATTGTGTCATCTTGATTTTAAGAAACCCAAACTACAATTGAATCTTTTATCGATTTTTCTGTATCTCTACGCACTGAAAAACGATGGCATTTCTATAAAAATACGCATTAGTAACAATACAAAAATCAATAATAATTTATTGAAATATTTTGGATTTTTTTCTGGTTTGTAAAAAAGAAAAATGATTCATTTGTGAAAGTCAATTTATCCAGAGTGTCAGAACTGTATTGTGAATAAGAATATGAATTCTGAATAAGAAATTAATACAGGGGGTTCAGTAAATACACGTATATGTTAGGAATAATAAGAAGAAATCATAAATGAACAAAATAGATATAAAGACAAATATTATATATATATATATATATATATATATATATATATATATATATATATATATATAACAATCATATCTCTATACATGTTAAAATAGAAATAGGTATATATATTAAAAAAATATAAAAGAAATTGGTGACAGAGTTAAAAGTTATTTAAATTATTGTATTTACTAAAGCTTTTGAGTAAAATAATTGTTACACATTTCAACATTGTATTTTGTTATTACTTTTTACGAACTTTTCTAATAAAAATTGTTTGACTTACATTTTACTCAGATTATTTGTGAGAATAATTACTGTTATGTGGAGAGCAAGCATCAGCGAGTGGGGATAACAAAGCGCAGCGAGTAGGATATGGAGCCCCCTGGTATATATATATATATATATATATATATATATATATAAATTATATAATAAATGCTTTTCCTAAAAACTCAAAAAAAACTGAAAGTAGTTAATTTATATTATCAAAAAAATACTGTCTCAGTCATATCGCAACCCTTTGCCTGATGTATCAACTACCAGTAGCCACACAACTTATTTATACAGCAGTGAACATACCCCGTCGGTAGACCCAATGCCAACTATAACCACCCGGGGTAAGAGTTTTGATATTTGTTCATCCAAGTGAATCACGAATAGAAGGACCACTGTAAATATTGAACATAGACATTTTCAATTTCAATAAATCATATTCTCTCAACACATCTGTGATTTACACGAAATACTGAAGGACCACTCTACGCTCCCGGTGAGATACTACCATGAATGTTACGTAACTGCTGATTTTCAACACGGGACAGAACTTATTTCAAGCGTTGTATATTGAACCAGTGATGCGTTCACAGAAGCAAGACTATTTGTTTCGTTATAGAAGAGTGCTCTTCGAATCCTTGAAAATTAATTCATTAATATATATATGTATATATATAAATTTTAAAAATTTTCTTCAATAAATTATTTTTTCTAAATTTTCAAAAAATAAAATAGATTCAGAAAATTCACCCTAGAATAAATTTACATCTGGCGCCCATTATTTATAAAATCAAATATTGACTTTTCATAGGTAAACATTTTTAAAAATCATTCACTATAAGTGAATATTTCAATAAAAACTTGATGAACTTGTAAAAATGAATTCAGAATTTTCAAAAAAAAACTTGTAGAATATCTGAAATAAATATGAAATAATAAAAGTAACACACTCGTTATTTTTTTTTAATAATTTATTATTTTTGTACTAATTTTTCTGCCGTACATAATTGACTGTACATTTTTTTAAATTTTCTGTATACAAAAATATCTAAAACATTATTATATATATTTTTCACCTATCACAACCTCGTTACTAATTTAATTACAATTACAATCATTTACTTTCACATATGGACAGATTTATAAATTATTTTTTCTCACAGTGTCGCCTAATATCAATTTAAATCTGTGTTATTATTTATAATTTATATATTTACAATTCATTTACAATATTTACAACGAACTGAAGCTATTTCAATAATTTATAACTTTATACACTTATTTTCTATTAAATGATTATAATCTTTTTTAATTAAATGATTTTTAGATATTATCATTTACTCATTTAAAAATAGCAATTTATTTTTAGAAATGATTTAAGTATTGAAAAAGTCTACTGACAAATAATAAGCAATATGCTTCATTACATTTAATTAAAATGTCTTTTCATAAAAAGCAATATATAAATCAGAATGTATATACAAATTAATACTTCGAGTCGTTTCAGAACTTTTGAATGTATAAACACTTAAATATCATTCATTCATCCAGATTTTTTTATATTATTTTATATACATCAATTAAAAATGCATGTGAAATTTTAATTATTTCAATTTTTGCTTTTATTTTCATGTTTTCATTTTTAGTCAAATTTTATATTCATGTTTCTTACACCAAATTCATTAATATATCAATTATAAACCCGAAATCGATTTTTGAAATCAAGAAAGTAAATTGTAAAATAGTTCTTTCATTGTAAATTTGATTTTACTATTTCAGCAATGATACTATTTTTAAAAATGTCATAAAAATGAAGAAATATATTCGTCCAGTATTTATTTAAAAAAAATCTCAATAATTATTTTTTATCAAATAATTTTTTTACAGTTGATTTTCAAATTTGTTTTGGAATTTTTTCACCAAAAACTATACAATAAACAATAAATTAAAAAACAATAAATATTTTTTTATTTATTCTGCAAAGGATAGAATTAGAAAATTGATATAAAAATTTCAAATTAAAAATTTTAATACGTGTAATAAATATTTATTTGATTATTTATGTTTTCTAATAAATAAATTATAAAATGCCTGCATTTTATAATTTTTATTTTAATTAGAGATAACTCTGTTTACCTCGAATGCTTATAATTTCAATGAAAGAAAATTATAAAAGTTTTAAATTTTATTTTGTTATCGATTGACATCTATACTTTTTTTTGTTGCTTTAGAAATCTCGATAGAAAATAATTCTTAACCTCTTCAACTGAAATGACGAGTTCAGCTTGTCATGAGCTTTCTATGCTAAAGTAAGTAATAACGAGCTGTATTTGTCAATAATATTTAAATTGTATGCCTGTGCAATATTGCCCACAAATAAATTGCAGTGGAAGGAGTTAATTGTATATTTGTTGAACATTAAGTTTTATAAGATATTTAAATAACTGTACCGTTTTTAACCCTCAACGTCTTCTGATGTTCTCTTAACCACTCTTTTATTTCATATCTTATTAATTCGATGCAATATTTTACTTATAGATGTATGTAAAATCTATTTATTTTTAGATTTGTGTTCGTATGTTTTTCTTTATTTTAATTTTACTTTTAAATAATCTTTTGTTGTAAATGTCTTTGAACAGCGAGGCTTTAAATGTTAAAAATTAGATAGTGTTAAGAATTAAAGAAAAAACACAAATTACTAACAAAATAGACCAAATGAAAATTGTACAATCGTGAATATTTTTCAGCTTTCTTTAAACTGTAAAATTTATTTTTATAGAAAAAACTGAAATTTCAATTCTTATTACATAGAAAATATCTTCTAATTTCTTTCTGGAAAGTTTCATTTATTAATATTTTTAAATTCCAAATCAATTCAGATTTATTGGTCTTAACAAACGGTAATAAACACATCAATGAAAATAAAATTTAAAACTTTTAATAAGTGTATTTTATTAGTTAACTTGGATACGTTTTTAGATGATATTTTGATTAAATATTTTTGTGTATATGTATGTGTAAGAATGTGTATATTTCTAGACAAATGTATATTTTTCAATCGTTTATTTAAATTTAACTGAAAAATATTTTTATATGCGAATAAATGCATTTGTTGTTTTTTTTTAAAAAAAAATTAAATTTTTTAAATAATTTAGCACAAGTGTTTTTATTATTTTAGATTATTTTTTAAACAATTATTTCTCTCTATCTATGTATGTTTATATACAAGGAAAGAAAGAGAAATAAAAAAATAATAATAAGGGATATATTAAATGATTTGTTTTAATATAAATGAAATGAAACTTCTTCTCTGAATAAAATAATTATTTCACTCTTATGATAAGTATACATTGAAAAAGTTGATATTATTGTAAAAATCATTAAAGCCAATTTTTGTGGAAATAATTTTTTTCAGTAGAAAAAATAGTATCTGGTTTCGATTCTTATTAATATTCGGAAATATTGGTTTTCAATTAGATTTCATTTGCATTTCTAATGGTTGGCCGCTAATTTTGTAAATAATTATTTTTTTATTATTATTTTGGCAATCAAATCATTCATTGTATATAATTGGCCTTTTAAAGCATATTACAAAGTATATATTTTTTTAATTTGTCAATAACTTTAGCCTTTTTGATTTTTGATAAAAAATACAATTATTTAACAAGAAAATAGTATTTGTATTCTCTACAACACATCTATTGTTTTTTTTTATAGTTTTAAATTCTTTAATAAGTCATTTTGTTTAATAATTTATTTTTGGAATATTTTTTTCACAGTAATTACAATAATTTTAATGAAAGTCTACGTCAAGTCTAATGTTTTTTAACCTCCCGTTGAAAATTATATAAATTGAAAATTATCAGTTCAGTAATGTTGTTTTTTTTTAATTAAATTGTCATCTATCACTCACATATAATTTAATAGCGCCTGAAGAATCCTTAGTAGTAATCGTCAAGAAAAAACACTTACTAATATAATATCACAAAATGAATAAAATTAAGTTTCGTATCGAAACATATTTAATAAGGTCTCCAAACACTTTTCTGTGTTGAAATTTGAGCACTCGTTCCTAACCTCGTGGCCGTCGTCGGCGAACTTAAGCTTTTCCTCACAACAGACGTCGCTTTCAGTTCACATTTCTTCACAACCGGCTCTTTATCTTCGACTGTTGAATCGGCATGCTGTATTTCTTTTAAAATCACATTCGCTGGTTTTATCGGTTGAAATGCAGATTTCACAACGTCGATGTCTTCATCGTCTTCTTCAGAATTATCCGAATTCGATTGTTCGTTAGTAGAGTTTATTTTACTTTCCGGACTTCGCATCGGATGGTTTTGCGGACTTGTACTTTGTCTTGTACTAGAAGTAGGCGAGAGTCGTGTTGACAATTGATCCATTGGCGATGGTGGTATCGTCGGTGTTCGTAATCCAAACGTTTCGTAGGCAGGTATTTTTAAATCTGTATTCGGAAATGGTGGTAGAAGACCACCAGGAGGTAGGAATCCGGGTGGATGGAATGCACCGGATCCGGGTGTACTGGTTCCTGATGAAAGTGCACCGTTTGGAATATATAGATCTGTTCCTGTTGGTGCAGGAAGCAGTGGGGTTGATCCTGAAAGAAATATAAAAATATCAACTTATAAATTTACTAATGTCTAATATAGAGATTGATGTGAATGTTATATTAAGATTTTTTTAACTAGATATTTTCTTACACACTATCGAATTTCAATTTCATTCGAATTTTAACCACTATTAATATATTTAATTAATGATCAATAATTATTTTATTTCGGACTATTATCAATTTTTCCTTGTATAAAAAGCTAATAAATACCTGATTTGCAACTAAACTGTTTCATATTACCCATTTAATATAAATTCACATCAAAGCTAACTCAACAACCGTTCATATGTCCACATCAATACATCCGTTCACATACGGATTTGATATGAAGGCTCTAGATAAAAAAATATATATAAACATGTATTATGTTTTGTTCAAGCACGTTTATTCAAAGTAAAACAGATAATGGAGTTCTAATTAATTAAAAAAAAGTTAATTTAATGGCTGTGTATAATTTCTCTTGTTGACAAACACATATTTTAGTAACTATCTGTCGACAGCGTGTTCCACTGTGAAAAAAAAACGAAACAGACACATTATCAACGAATTCCAAACACAGGCAAATGTGGACAAACGGAACGCACACAAACAAACGATATGTGAATTTTTTTCGTCCTACGTTTTAATGACAAGCGGTAAAAAAATCTTCTCGTGCACGTCCCAACGTAGACTAACTATGAACAGATCCGTGAATTTTTCATTTTTCACATCATATTATACAGGCAGGTATATACACATCTAAGAGTATATATATATATATATATATATATATATATATATATATTATTATTATTATTTATTTTATTTCTATAGCGATTGCATTATCATCACAGTGCCAAAATATTTTCATTTATGTCAAATGATATTCTGTAAAATACTTTACTTGATGGACTGGAATGGTATTCTATTTTATATCGTTGCTTCTAATAGTATTCATGATAACTTCTTGTCAACAAAAGCTTATGTAAGAATGAGAGAAAATTTTCAGAATCATGTAAAAATGTGTCGGGTTCTATTACCTATATATTGATCCAAAATAATTTTAACTTATATATAAAGTAATATTACCTTTTAAAAAATCTATGATTAAACACTTAAATGTAAAAAAATCTATCTGTCTCTATACCTATCTCTGAGAATGATAGAATTTCAAATCAAAATTCTCATCAGAATCAATCAAAAAATGATTGATAATCAATTTTGATAAGAAAAAAATATAAAAGTGAAAAATTCACTTGTGAAGTTGAATTTATATAGTAAGGCTTTTTATCTCAGTTCACATTTCTAAACAATATAAATGCTTTTTGTAAATAAAAAAAATCAATTTATTTATCAGGTTTTAATTTAAATACCCTTAATTTTTTACATATTATTTACTTGAATTAGAAAACATTTGTCTTTTGTAAACTGTTGCAATTTAATATTCTTTCTTGGTGATTTTTCGTCTTTTTGATATTATTTTATAAATAAAATATTATGATTATGGAAGATAAAGATTTAATTTATACCTAAACCCGGTTCTTTCTCTCTCTCTCTATATATATACATATATATATATATATATATATATATATATATATATATATATATGATTGAGAGAGAAATAAGAGTAGTGATTGAGACTAATTTAAATATTTAATTTTTTCTATGAGAAAAATTATATCTTTGATTACAAATATAGATCTCTTGCTTAACAATTGTCAAGTAAATAAAATAAAAACAACAATTACCAACATATACAATTGTTCGTTGAACTTGTACACTCGTGTATGGCCTTTTTTGTGAATTAGCGTATACTTCAATAACTGTTATCCGAAACAAATAAAAAAAACTCGTCTCATTACGTGCCTGACCTGCTCTAACCTATTCATTTATGTATGGACGTCCTTCCAACATATGTAGTAATTTCTCTCAGTGAGCAATTGTACATTTGTACTCTCACATACACACATACAATAGAGGGAGTGTCATATCCTATTCTCGTCGTAGATGAGTCATAACGGTTGACATTCCCTTGACGCTTTGAAAAAAAAGAATATCACCCTTATAATAATGACGTATATGTGTCACACTGTTGTAAAGCCTTCGAGAACGTCGTACAGTGATGATCGTCATCATCATCAACATCATCACAATCAACATAGTCATTATTCGGACAGATACATACACACACACACATATATATATATATATATATATATATATATATATATATACATATATATATATATATATATATATATATATATATATATATAAACGTGCACGTACACAGAGCGTAGATTTGCGCATTCGTCAAAATCAAAAGGAATATTAAATGTCTCGTATCCAGTAGGCCGTGTGTTTGATACGACAGCGACGGACGTATCGGAAAAATACGAGCGATGAAAAAAGATATCTTGAATTATTTATTTACGTCATAGACAAAGCTCACTTGATCGCGTTATCAAGGGATGAATGTTTGTGTTTAGTCCCGATGTGTTATCATCCGAGCGGACATTCGAACAGTTAAATCTTGAATGTAGATCATAGATTTTTATCTTATCCTCATCCTCTATCGGTGTATTATCTTATTTGAAATAAATTTAAAATTTAAAAATTAAAAACAATTAATACAAAACTTAATTTGTATCTCAGTTTTCAAACTGACATATTTATTACATAATGGAAAATAAGTAAATATAAAAATAGTCTATCCTCGTCGATAATTAATAGAAAGAGGTTTTTGAATAATATTAAATAATATAATACTAGATGGTTGATTGGTTATTGGGATTTTAGGGTACTTAGCAGACTAGAATTTATGAATAAATAAAAAATTATATACTTTAAAAAAATGTACAGTACTTTATGAAAAAATATTTCATGTGCAATTGAAAAACATGATCTTTATCCGCATTGAAATATCAAATAAAAAGAAAATAAATTGTTTTAATTTTTTATATCTTTATTAAACGACTGATACTTTTCAAATTTTAAATTTTTAACTAAACAAACAAATCAGTTCTATCTATTAATTAATTAAATCAGTTACCTAAGATTAGTTTTTTTTGTTGTAGTTAAATTCAGTTTTACATATAAATTTTCACTCTGCATAAATTACACATATTGTTTTTGTCTGTGTACAAAATGTTTACATTCATTTTCATTATTGCAGTTCATTATAATCATTTTTATAGACACAACATGATTCTAAAAGACTAAAGTTCAAAAATTTTCTATACAAAATACACTTCGATACAAAATAATTTTGTATACAAAAATAATATAAATCAACAATATATTATTGAATGTTAAATATTAAATATAATAGGAATGATAGTTTATTATGATATGCATTGTACATTTGTAGAAATACTGAAATATCATATGTACTTATTTTACTTTTCTTTCAAAGCAAACTTTAAGAAATAAGACAAGTATTGAAACGATATAAAACCAACGATCGCACTGTCGAAATGATGGCATGTATTCGACTAATTCCCATGTGGTATAGAATCTCTGTTAAGAGCAACTTTGTCGGTGAATACTACACTAGCCTGGCATAAAGCCACTCCGAGTGTTATGTAAAATAAAAGAGGACATCTGTACTTTGATGTGACTAAATTAAATTGCATGCGAGTGAGAGGAAACGTTTGCTTTTTATAAAATACTCTGTTTGTAAAAATGTTACTTTTTTTATTGTAAAAAGAACCCAGTAATAATCAGAATATATTACAAACTGTCACCTATTATTACCACTTCGTATGTAGAAAACAATACTTATAGATAAGTATGTTCTAAGAGAAATAGAAGATCTGTTTAATACGAAGGAAATTTCTCTTACGAAATGTATATTATTAGAACGCTATATTTTACAGATTTGATAAAAACATTAAATTGTTATGAATGTGTAAACGAAATAAAATGACCATTATATTGGTCGTTTAATTTCTGACGTAAAGTTTACCATCAAAAATAAACACTTTTAATAGACTTTTATATCTCGTGGAACGAAAATAACATATTGAGAACACGGTCGTAAAGTTTGTATTTGCATATATATACATATATATATATATATATATATATATATATATATATATATATATATATATATATATATGTGCGTGTATATGTTTATTTAATTTGTATTTATTTTAATCAAATTTAACATAGGTCTTTCTTCCAAGTATTTAAAAATTCAATATTATTTTTTCAATTATTTAAATTTAATATTTTTTTTCTTTCTCTAAAAACAAAAATACACATTTAAATAACTCTACGAAAATACATTTCATAATTAAGAAGTATAGTTAAATATTTTAATAGTTTTCTATTCTAATCGTCTTGAGCCCACTGAATTAATTCTTGGTCCATTCTTCTACAATCGATTTCATCTCTTTAGGTATCTTATGATAGCTCATGCTTCATGGATACTGAAGTATATATCAAGTTTTCACGAATACCTTTTTGATTCACAGAACAGTTCTCTCATTGTAGCTAAATTCACATTCACAAATTAATTCTTTTTTTACCCCGTAAACCACACCACAAATTTTTCAATCAAAAATATTCAATAAATTATTGATTATTTTTGATCATATGCATTTCAATAGCAACGCCATCATCTTCAGAGCACATAGATATAGAAAATCTCAGATTTTTTGTTCGTAGTTTGTTGAGTGAAAGAAGAATTCATCTGTGAAAAAATTTCACGTCCACCCTAACAACATTTCTAATCAAAAACGTCTAATAATTGATTCTTCAACATTTTCTTTCATTACTTATGAGCATTTTAATGACAATATTATCTGTTAAGATCCAACTATCAGTATTCAGTATTAGAAGTAAAAATTACTTTAAAATCGCAGCTGGCCAGCGCATACGATTCGAATTTCTTCTATCGTAGTTGGCCAGTATATATTGTCGAGTTTCATCTGTCTCTCGCGCTGTCAAAAAACAGTATCGGTTAAAATATTTGTTAGTCTACAGTACGATTCAAAATAGGATTTGAATTGGTCATTATTAAATAAAATATACTTATCATTAAATTAACAAGTGTGTGCAGTTTGACATTACAGATGATCTGCATATGTTTGGTGCACCAATTCACATTTACTCTATCATTCCCGGAGTGTTAAGGTAAAGAGAAATCTATGTAAGACATCCATTTACCATAAAATGTATTCAGAGACAAAAACTGTTTAGTAATAGAGTTTTTAGTAGTAGTTTTCTTCTTTAGCCACACTAAAGAAGAAAATGAAACATTTTTGTGTTTATATTCGTGAATTTTATTATTATAATATTTTTTTCGATTGTATTCGATTTATATATTTATTGCTTTCTAGATATTTAAAGATATCCAAATGTTAAAACTGATTATAGTGAATGACCAGAGAACGATTAGAAATCAAACAGATTAAAAATTATAATATATATATATATATATATATATATATATATATATATATATAAATAAATGATATATTCCTTACTTATGAACTTAATTAATTAGAGAAAATTAATAATACACAGCAACACATGTAATTATAATATCGTTTAAAATGTATAATATGTAGGTTATATACTGACTATGAACAAAAATTGTATTTAGATACAGTAGTGTTATAACAGTTTTGATAATTAAACGCGAGAAGCTGATTTTAATAAATAATATAGTATTGTGTACAATAATTGACTAATTTTAAAGACATGACTTGCATATTATGATTTATAGTAAGCGTTAATTATTTTAAATCTCTTTTGATTATTTAAAAATATTCTTAATCTTAGTGGTTCTTATTTGTCATATACATAAATCTATAAATATATTTTATTTTTTTTTCTGAAATGTTTGTTAATACAAAATTATAAACGTTACTTTATTACAACTGCTAACATATGAATTGAAATCAAATATGAAAATGTCAACTGTATGCATAACAAATTTTATTTTAAAATGTAATTATTGAAGATATGTTTTAACATTATCGTTTTCGATTGGGTACTGGTGGCATTTTAATACGATCGGTTTCACCCCTTCTGGTAGTTCATTGCATACTATACTATACAATAAATGATCAAACTATGACCCAAAAACCGAAATTGATTGAAGCAGACTAAAGGAGTGTTATCATTAAAGAGTGAGAGTATTATTAGAAATTTGCTAAAATTCTTGATATAATATGAATGATTTCTATCATTATTGTAAAAATTATTTTCATAAAAATATTCACAGATTTATAATATATATATATATATTAATTTTCTTAAAATTTATTTTACTGAATTATAGAACTTTTCGTTATTAGTAAGTCTATAATTTTCCCTGTTCAGTTATTTATAAGTTCGAATTTCATTCTATTTAATTAAACCCCAACAAATTTAATTTCAGCCCAACACATAATTCTTTAATATTAAAAATAAAACTGCCATCGTAACTACAGGATCATATTTATCATTGCAAATAGTAAAAGAAAAACTATAACACAGTCTCGAAATCAATTCTGATTTATATGTTTTTAATAAAACATATAAGTAAATTTATAACAAGTGTAAATTTATTTTTTTAAATACTCACCCTTAACGGATATCGGATGGGGTTGCGTCGACTGCGTTATTGTGGGTGGCGCTCCCGTTGGGGCAGCTCGTTGTTGAGGGCGGAAATAGTCGGGCCATGCGTAACTCATGTACGCCGCGTCGAGCCAGCCCGGGTTCAACAGGAATGGATTGAACCCGCCAGGCATTCCCATACCTAAACCGTAACCATAATGGTAATCTGTAAAAAAATAAAATTAGAATTAGTGCCCGATTAATAATCGCGTAAATGTTTGAATACTGGAATGTGTGTGTTTGTTCGTTATTTTTTTTTGTTAGTAATGACAACAATACAAAATCTGTTCACAATATTATACGATTTATTGTGATTTTTTTGTTGTTGTTTTCGGTAAATATTCGAGCTTTTGATATTTTTTTTTCAACGATAAATGTAAATTTAACTTTGAAGTTTAATAAACAATTAAATATATATATATATATATATATATATATATATATATATATATATATATATATATGAGTGAGAGAAAACAGAAAAAATAAATATATAGTCATATGTAAATAATTCCTCAAAACTAAAACACATTTTTCTTTATATTTTTATTAAAATATATTTTTCACTGTCTTCAGTCAGAAAATTATTCTTTTTATTTACTTCTGTTAAAATGTTTGACTATTAGAAGTGGAAAAAAGAAAAAAATAGTAATAGGAAGAGAACAGATTTAGTGGTATGCATTTAAACAATTTAAATATATTTTAAAATGAAATGTTCCGAATAAGAAAAATGTCAAAAGTTTTTTCTGTGCATGCCTTGTCGCTGTAGATTTACAAATCAAAAATATGAATAATTATAGAGTGAATTAAAAATAAACTGAGCATAAATTAGAAAAAAATGTAAAGATCAATACTTGACAATAACAATTTAAGAAAGAAAGGTAATAATTGGGTAAGAGAAAAAATAATAGTTGTGGAGGAAAATGAAACTGGGTAGAATTTACAGAGACGATGACCAATGAGTGGACTCAGAGACTTATTTAATGGATTTCTAGGATCGATAGAAAAAATACGACCTACTGAAAGATTGGTTAATATAAAACGAACAGCGATTAGATACGGAATGTAAGAGATAAACAATATGTAAAAATACTAAAGAAGTCTATTTCTACTATTAGAAAAAAACGGTTGATAATATTACAATAAATTGTGAACTATTTTTGCATAAGGAATTTTTTTTCATTCCAAGAATCAAACAAATTTTTTCTATTAAAAATATTAAATAATTTGTTATTGATTATTCATTAGATTTTTCTGAAGATAATGATGTTACCATCGAAATATGTATAAGCAACAATCAAAGAAAAATAAATAATATTTTTTTATGGGTTTATGAGTTGAAAAAGGAATTTATTTGAGAAAGTGAATTTAGCCAGAATGTCAGGCCTGTTTTCCTAAGAGTGAATTCATTTTGTATTATGTTTTTAATAAACGTTTTAAAGGTATTGATAGAGATTTTGATTTTTTTAATAATTTAATTCATTTAAAGATAATATATTATTATATTAGAAATGAGGATTCTGATATTTGCAGTTAGAATTTTAGAAATAATAAATTTCTTGTTAAATATGCTATAAAATGTCCTGTCAGTTGTAGTATCTCTCTAGACGTTTTGAGTTTTATCTCGCTTGAGTAAATTGAGATGATTAAACTCTGAGTTAACAAATAAACGATATTTAGTAAAAAAGTATATTTGTGAGTCGTACTCAAAGTTACCAACCAAATGCTTCCAACTTCACAGGAACAAATAAATAAATAATATAAAAAGCGAAACGTCTATATAGTCGGCTAAACATTACGCTGATGGCGCCACATTGTACAAACCGAAAGGATCGTAAAAATTCACCGCACGGGATACAAACCCGGGACCTCACCGACCGACAAAGTAACAAGCGATGTTTAATGAAACATCAACCGAATAATGCCATAAAATCCGGTCGCTTCTGTGTAAAAGATGCGTGCGTATGTTTCTCGTATAAATACGTGTACGTGTGTGTATATACACAAGCGTTCGTTCACAGACCATCTGTTAAAACTGCAACGCGTATAAAAATTCGATAATTATAGATATTTTGAACGCCTGTTTTTCGAGAATATAACGTATTTGACAGATATCGACGCGATATATTTTTTTTATTTCAATTAGCGCGATATCGGTGGACTGTGTTCAGTTAACGCCCACATTTTGTATAATGTAGTATATTTTATATATATATATATATATATATATATATATATATATATATATATATATCTGCCAAAGTAAAACTCTATAAACCTGCCTAAAATAGCATATTTTATTTATCATTAATTTGTTTAAAATAATAAATAAACTTTGTAAGCAAAATAAAAAAAAATAAATAAATTAAAATTCACACTACAGTTCTAATACTGACTGAATTAATTTTCAAAAATGATTTTTTAACGCTTTATAAAAGAAAATTCTTTGTTATACTTTTCTCTGAGGATGATAGTCAAATCGCCATAGGAAAACGCATAAAAATCAAAAATGATTGATCATGATTTATTGGACATTTCTGATCAAAAAACTTTTTTGTTGTTAGTGGGATGAAAGAACAAATTTATGAGAAAAAATAAATTATTTACAATGAAAAGATATCAAACAGGTTATTAAAATAAATTTGCCATTAATCTGTTTTTTAAAGACAATATTTTTTCTAATCTTTTCAAAAATATATAGGTGTGGTGTTTGTTTTTTCAATATTTTCATACAGTTATAATAAAAATAAATGTTATTTAATAATTAAACTGTAAAGAGCGAATATTCTGTTAATAATTTCATTTAAGAATGTTATTTTGACTCATACAACTTTAGATAAAAAATAATGTATAAAAGAGAACACATTAATTTTATTTTTAAAGTTTAACTTTCAATATATATATATATATATATATATTTTGAGAGAGACAGAAAGATAAATCAACCTGCAGTTAATAATTAGACCTGTAGATAACAACACCTTAAACATCACTATTTTATTTAATTGAACAATTTCAAAATGCTATATTATCAATTTTATCACAATCGCATGATATTTTTGAAAGAAAAAAAACATATGGTAGAAATTGCAGCTAAAATATATGGAAATAAATAACTTAATGAATCATTCACAGATTTATAAATAATTATGAAGATGTTTTGTTTAAATCTCGTATACAGATTTTCAATTAATACAGTTTTTTTAGAATTGTATTATCGTTACTCTTATTGAGAATCCTTAATCTTTGATTGAAAAAAATAACTATTAATAATCGAATATCTATTTTCAAAAAAGAAAATCCTTATACCATAATAATCAATAAAATTTTATGTTTATTTTTAACATTTCGATTTTCATTAATTGAATTGTTTTGTAACAAGTATTCTTTTATCCAACAGTAACACACATATTTATTATTGTTTTATTCTTCAATCAACTTGGCAGGCAGTTTGTATAGACTTTAAAAATATAGTTTATATTATTTTTCTATTATAAAATGAACAGAATATTGATCGAGTACTTATAAAACTTACAATAATAAAATATACTTGTATATTTGTATTATATGTATATATATATATATGTATGTATGTATGTATTTTTTCATTACATAAATATAATATAGGTTTCTAACAGATTTGCATTTAACACTTGTAAATTTAGTGAAAATTTTAAGTGAAATTCAAATAAATTATACTCTAATCAAATATTTGTAAGGATATATTGTTATATATATATATATATATATATATATATATATATATATATATATATATATATATATATAAATTTTTCTAGCGGATATATGATTGAAAATATGTACTACATATGTTATACTAATTCTTTGAATAGTACCGCTCTAATAGACTACTTTATTATTGTACATGTTGTATGTAATAAAATTGTAGCGAATGTTTGCCAGATTGCAATAAACGAATATTTACATCAAGTTTAATTTTTATAAATAAACGTCTTGGTCTCAAATGTATACAACCCTAATTCATTTAATTACTTAATCTTGTGTGTATATAACTATACACATACATACACACACAGAGATTTATATATATATATATATATATATATATATATATATATATTCATAAAATATAATTGAAGAAATATTTTGTGGTATAATTCAGTTGTAAAAAAATTAGATTTATGTTTTTATAAAAAGAGCATGTCGTTTAACACGATTTCTATGAAAATAGTCTTATATATACATACATATATATATATATATATATATATATATATATATATATATATATATATATATATATATGTTCGATAGTATCTAGGTATGTATATATACTAAAGCTATAAATTTTGTAGAAATATTTGTTTTCAACTGTTGAGATTCGGAACACACGCAAACTTATTTAAGCAGAATTCAAATTTCACTAATTTATCTGCTAATCAGGTTATTTATATTACTTTTACATTAATATAATTAACTTATAAAATAAAAATCAACAAATGCAATCTTCACCTGTTATTAAAATTAAAAAGAATATTTCTTTGATACTAAAATAATTTAATTTGCATTTCAATTCACAAAGTATATTTAAATTCGTGAATTATATTTAGATGTTATTTTTATTCAAGGTAATTTATTTTATTTTTATATACAGATATATATATATATATATATATATATATATATATATATATGAAAGTTTTATAAATGTATTTTAATACATGTAATATTTATTTTTCTGTCTCTAACATTCCTTTCTAAATTGTGATAATATTTAATAACTCAATAAGTAGTGTTTTGTTTTATATTTTTATTGTTTTTTGTATTAAAGAATAATAAATTAATTAATCGATTTGTTTGTTAAAATATTATTTTTACATATGTGAAAATATAAATTAATAATAATAAATCACTTTTAAAGTAAGATAAATGATATAACTCTCAGTGAATATTTCTAAATAAAAGGTAAACTTACTTCATTAACAGATAATAATAATATATGTTTATATATATATATATATATATATATATATATATATATATATATATATATATATATATATATATATATATATATAGTAACAACTACTGAAGAACTATTCTTGGAATATACATTAATTGAAATGCAAATTGAATTTATTTACAATAAAATGATTTTAAATTTATTAAATCTGTTTGTTAGATCATTTTCAAAAGTTTATACATTCTCATTATTAAATTAATAGTTTGAAATTTGTGTTAAATTATTTAATCAATATAAAAAAAATGTTTCAATATTTATATATTACAACCTATTAATATTTATTTAGAAACTAATTATAAGGTGTTGTACTCATCCATGAATCTTAATAAGATTTAGTTTTATAAGTGAAAATATTCAAATTTAACTGATTAGATTTACCTATTACATATTTTTTTAATCTTTCAGATTCATTATTTATAACCTTGTTGTTGTTGTATAGCAGTTCAATGGAAACAGTGATTATAATTGATTCATCATAGTTATATTTTTAGTATATTTTTGTATTTACTTTTAAAAAATGTTATATAATATTCATGATCAATATTTTATTCGCCTCAAAATTTTTATAATTTTCTGAATAGGTTTAATAATATATTTACTTATTATTGTTGTCTCATAACATTCTTTAAAATTTTCATATTTATGTAAGCATATTCAATATAATATTTAGCTTTTCTTACTAGAAAAATGATAAGAATATTTCCATAATATATTCAAATCAAACAAATATATAAATAAATGCTATAAATAAATTAAATATTAACTGAATTTAGAGAAACTGGAAAAATATATAAACAGACAAAAATTTCTAAGTAATCTGAATTTAAAAAAGAATTCTTTTTTTGCAAATAATTAAAGTATTATGTTAAATTTTAATTAACTAATAACTTTTTAATTGGTATTTTATATAGCTATGAATTCGAGAGCTTATATTATTTCATTATTTTTTATTCCACGTTAAAGAATTTTTTAAAATTTTGCAAAAAATTGGCTTCTCTTGAAAACTTCTGATTCAATCGTTTTTCTCAAATTTTAAAGTTTTCGAGTATTATATACATAAATATTAAAAGTTATATATATATATATATATATATATATATATATATATATATATATATATATATATATATATATATATTGAAAAAAATAAAATAAATACGCATATTTTAGATACCAATTATTTTCATATTGCTACTAAATTTAATCATTTATTTAATGAGTGTTTTTCTTTATTTTTAATTATGTTAAATGGTTACTAGTCTAATAAGTTCTTAAATTCCGGAAGTAATAATTCTTTAGAATTATTTTCTGAATGAAACCTAATTTAAGGAAGATTTTCCTGATTTATTTCTAAAAATGAAAGATTTTAAAATTGTAAATAATTAAAAATGTATAAGTAAAAGGTACTTTTGAGTAATTATTTTTTTGTTGAATTATTAATATTTAATTTTCATCAAAACCATGAATGAATTGAAACGATAAAAATCAGAGAAATACAAATATATCTAGAAGAGGTTATATTGAATAAACGTGATCAAACTTTGTATTTTTTTTTATATAGATAATTTAATTAAGATCTATTTAAATCTGTATTGTTTGCTTTTTTTACATATATTTCATTATTTTTATTGAATGATTTGACCTATACATTTTTTTCAGTAATACTACTAATTAAAATCAATATTTCTTTAAAACGAAACTATCTAATACTTATATATATATATATATATATATATATATATATATATATATATATATATATATATATATATATTAATTCTTCTTAAAGTTCTTATGTGTTTTAGTGGAATGTTTTAAATATGTTTTTCATGCTGCCTTTATCGTAGATTATGTTTTTATTGCTTTCTTATTGAAATGAAATATTTCTATACTATTAATCATTTTATTTTCAGAAGTAATACAATTCTAATAATAAAAATTATATTGACTTAAATATAAAACGTGGTTAAATATGGGTTTCATGCAATATTTTTTAAAGGCAGTGTCGTTAAAACATACGTTATGCAAAATATTTTTTAAAAATAGAAACGCTAGAAGGTACCAAATACATAGATCTGGAATTCTGTTGATTTTTTAAAAATTGTAGTATTTTCAACTGAAAGGAAATTGAAAAATGTATTCTAAAAAAGTATTTACAGTAATATTTTTTACTGGATTTTTTTAATACTTTGATCTTATTAATATTCCAATTTTTAAATGTATAATGAAACCATTGTCTGAATACTTACTCGACTTAGTTCTCGGTTCTCTCGGCCCATCGACAGTGACTTTAATCGCTTTCATATAAGTAGCAACTTGATATGGCACCGAGCCAATCATAATCGTGATCGAGAACGATTTACCTCGACCACTTCTTCCGACGAACCTCAAATCGTTAAATTTCGCCACCTGATTCTTCATCACGGCCGTACAATTCCTCAATTCGGCGCAATAATTCTCATCGTTACCGGCTCGAATCGTGACAATCGTGCCGTCCTGCACATCGTCCAGCGCGACCACTTTGAAAGCGATCGGAAGACTTTTATTCGATCGCCAGTGTGTCGGCAATGCAGAACATAATACAGCAGGACTTCCGGTCTGCACCAACTCGCCGTGATATTCCTGTAAAGTTTCATGTAAACTCGCATACATATCGGTCATCATGTCCAGAGTGTGCAACTTCTTGCAAGTCTCGTTGTTGTTGTTATTATTGTTGTTGTTTATAAAGAGATCGCCTCTTGATCTACGATTGAAATGCAAATCTTGTGTCGGTAAATGCATGGGGCTTCCTTCGCAAATTATTTTCACAAAAATATCAAATATCGATTTAGGATAAGTATTCAATGTCTATATTTTTTAAAAAAAATGTTCAAATTTTTTTTCTATATTTGATTTTACAATATATTTTTTTATAAATGCATGAAATCATTTAATACTTTTTATTTCTTTGCTTATTTAAATAAATGTCAAACGGTTTTAATACAAAAATAATTTATGGCTGACTTGTTTTAATTAAAACTTCTTAAATAAACTTTAAAATTTTTTTAATTACAATTTTACATTTGAACTTTTATAGAAAATTTAATCTACAGACTTTTATTAGATTTTTTTCAAAACTGAACAACTAATAATCTCTTATAAATCATAAAATTATACTTTCACACTATTTTCTTCATTATATTAAGAATAAACTATTTATTTAAGGGAAGTATAATTTATTTATTTTTAAAGAAAATATCGGATAATAAAATTCATTCAATTGAACTAAAAATATTTAAATTATTCACAGATAATGCTTTAGGAAAAAATTAGTATGATTTTATAATGAATTGTATATTTTTTCTTGACTTAAATATTCATCACGTGTTTTTTTATTTAAAAACTAAAAGATTCTTTTATTCAACTTTAATTCTGTAAATTAAAATTTATCAAACAATATTTGGTTTTATTGAAAATAGTGTATTGTAAAATATATAGGAAAAAAAAAACACTTTTATTCTACTGAAGAATGTTATGACCAATTTACACTGTTATTTAAATATGTTTATTTTTAAGTTTCTGAACAGTTTATTTCTAATATTTAAATGGCAGTTTTATTTATTTATGTTTAATATTTTATCAGAATATTGTTTCGAATTTCGTTCTTAAATATTTCATATTGAAATTAATATTCTTCACACATTTTTTATTTAACTGGATAATAATTAATGTCAATTGTCGTTTGATGTAAGTAGAAAGTCTTTATAAACACAAACATTTATTTATATTTGAATACATTTTCTTGATTTAGAAGTGATGTTTATATGAGGAGTGTATATTATGATTTTTAATGAGATTCCATTTCAGTAAGTGCTCAGTTCGTATCTCACACGCGTGAATAACGGAAAAGAAAAAAATGTGTATACTAAAACGGCTCGATTAGTGTAGCGTGGCACTGCAATACACACATCAACGTCGCAAACACAAAATAGTCTGAAGAAAGACTTCTAGTAAAAACTTTACCCTCCACTTCCAAACACCACGTTGGTTAATCCAAGAAGGCGACGTGTTTATATCCGAATCTTTCCGAACATAACCGAACCGACTTATACAAACGACGGAGAAAATATTCAATTTTCCAACTTCTTTGAAAATGTTACTTTTTTTCGAAAAACGTGCGGATCGTCGAGATGGAGAGTCACGTATCCGATGTTGATTTTTTCAAGTGGATATTACGACGTGTCTGCCTTATGCTAAGTTTAAAAACGAACTGATCAAAAATGCTTCGCTACGTACAGTTTTTCAGCTGGTCAATATTTTCGAACTAAATACCCCTACCATATGTACTTTTATGCAACGAGGTATATACCACTCTACTCTACTTACCCCCTGTAGTGGCAGTTTTTACAGTATACACATAAAAGTGTGTTACCCTCCCGATATTCACTATACTCTATAGCGCTCACCCAATACATGACAAAGATAAACCTAGTTTTTATTATATGTTGATTTCTTCCGAAAACGTATAGAAAGAAATCGTGCGACGGTTCACGCGTGTCGAACAAGGACACACATACACATCTCACTTTGAAGTGTATCAATGTTGTTAGAATACCTGCCGTTCTGTAACAAGGATAATCGGAGTGATTAAAAAATGTTACTCGTATTAGATAGTAAAGGACAGATGATGACAGAGTATGTTTTCTGCTTGTTAATTAGAGTAAGGAGATTGAATTGAATGACGTGCGTGCTCGAGTGAAACGGATAGATTTTTTTTAAACACCGGCATGTCTATTTTTATGATTTCTATGTATGATTTTGTCGGATTGCTTGTTGTATGTTTGTTTTGTTGAGTTGTGAAGTTGTCATATGAGTCGTTTAAAAGTTTTTTTTCGGGATTTTTCCTATGGATTTTCTCTGTACACAGTGCTTTTTTCACTCGTTTATTAACATTTCTCTGATTTAATTTTAAATATTTCACTGGAATGTTTTTATCCTACATTATTCATATTAAAAATTTGACATAACTTCATATAACATTGATAAATAAAATTTCAATCATTAATTTCTTGTTAATTTTAGAAAATTTATCTGATATATATATATATATATATATATATATATATATATATAATGATTTACTTTAAATTTGTAATACGATTTATTTTAAATGAAACTAGATAAAAATTTTAATTATTATAATAATTTTTTTTTCAAGAAAATCTCATAATTTAAATACGAATACATTAAGTGAAAATATGATTTATACCAAATATGCAAATTTTATTTGAACTCGAGTTGTATTTTTGTTATAAGCATTTTGTTTTTCGAGTATTTTTTATGAGTCTTTCTTATTAGAATTGCCTCTCTATAAAGGGTAGCGTTTTCTAGTACAGAAAATATTTTTTTTATATATACATAGATAAATCGTTTTTCAAATATAAAGTAATTAACTCTAAAAATTAATTCTGGAAGAAAAACAAATTTTATGAATTAAATTTTCATTACATTTATTTATGTTTAGTTTGAGAAAGTAACTAAATTAATTTTATCATTTTTTTCTTAAATTATAAAACTATTTGCACGAAAAAATATGTAAATATGAATGAAAAAATATTATTTTTATTTTTCAATTAGAAATTAATTCTAGAAAAAAATATTTATAAGATTATTTTTTATCATAATTAATTATTATTGAATAAATATTTTTTTTAGGATATAGCTAATTTTAGACTATAAATAAATTTTTCAGTGAAAACCATTTCTTATCCTTCTCTAAAAATTTAAAATATATAATAAATATACGTAATATAAATGGAAATATTTTATTTATTTTTAAATTGTAGCCTAATTTTATGCAGATAAACCAATATTTTTTATTTCGTAATATAATTCGATTTTTTGAGTGCAAATATTTATTTTACAATGAAAATGTATTATAAATCAGTATTTGAAAGAAAGAAATTTTTTATTTTTTGAAAAAAAATCTATTGTTACATCAAAGCATGTATAACTATAAGATTTTTTACCTTTAAATCCTTCAATTTAATTAAATAACAAATATATAATAATTACTCATATTATGAATCAGTTATAAACAACTTATAAAAAGATAGTGAGTTTAAATCTAAACAACTTGTTACTTTTTAATTTACTTGCATGCAAAATACAAAAATTGATTTCAATTATTTTGAAAATAAATTTATATATTTATAAAAAATTAAATAGAATTCACACTTTGTATAATTATTATAAATTTTCAGTTATTGAATTAATAAATTGTTTTTTTTCTGCAAATATCAACCACGTCGATTTTTAATTTTTATTTAATTCATTTAGTTTATATCATAACTAATCAATTTTACTCAACCAAAAAACGTATATCAATTTCAACTAGTGTTTTGCAATTCACAAAAAAATATGACTAGACTATTATTATTAAATATTTATTGAAAGTATTTTTGTGCAATTGATAAGTGACAGGTACATCGAACTGCAATTAAAAAAATATTGATGTTTTCAATGCAAAAAAACACTGATGATTGTTTTCAGCAATTAAAATAGATGTAGTTGCATTTATATTTGTGGTAAGAAATAAATATCAGAATGAGTTATTATATATTAAAGAGAATAGTTGCAACGAAAAAATAAAAATAGTATTTTGTAAATATAATTGTTTAAAATTGAAAAATAAAATCGTACTCGTTGAAATTTGACTTAAATAATCTTATATTTGTTTCAGTAATGAATTTTATATAAATAGCCATTTATTTTTTCTGGAAAGAATAAAAATTTTTATAAAATAAAATTTTCGAATTATATTTTTAATAGGAAAAAAATATTTTATAGAAAATTTCCTTTAATTTTCTATAATACATTTAATTATAAATATTTATAACATTTTTCTCTCGATGAAAAGTCAAAAACAGGATGTATATATCTTCTGTGCTACACTTTTTATAATTAATTCTAAATGATTTGATCATAAATTATTTATAGAAATTTAAGATAAGAAATCTGTTAGATTTATTGTTTAATTTGCTCATACTCGCTCGATAGTACTGAACAAACTGACAATAATATTGTGATATTTATAACTATGAGTGAGTTTGTATTATTAAAGATAAATTATTTAACATTTTTCTCACTATATTAAATCTTTCTTTAAAGAAAACCATTATCTATTTGTAATAATATCCATCTTAATAGCATATAAACTTATTTAAATAAAGAATACTTATTTTGCTGTTACTGCATGTTATTAAATTTTATTTTTAATTTTTTTAAACCTACTTGACTGATATTTGATTTAAATCTTTTATCTTTTTAATTAGTTAACCTGACTTTTCTCTCCCTCTTTAAACACGCACACACACACACACACATATATATATATATATATATATATATATAAAATATTAAAAAAGTTCTTGTGTATTTATTGAATATATTTCAATTTTTAAAATAATTTTTTGTAGAAATTATATATAACAAATATTTAAAAATGAATTTGTTAAATTTTGCGCTATCAATTCAGTACAGTTTTTCTTCCTCAATGAAAATTAAATATCAATCTATATAAATATCTAAAATCTATATCAAGTCTATATCTATATCAATCTATATAAATATGTAAACAAATAAAGTAAATATATAAGCTGTTAGTTTATATACGAAAAAAAAATTTTATTTTGTAAACATATTTGTTAAATTCGATTATTTGAAAATCTGATACTATATTTTATTTTATAGAATTCCTTTAAATAATAGAGTTTATTTCAAATACATTTAATTTTAATAAAGTATGAACTTTTCTCTTGTATAACTTAAACCATGCACCGATTCAACATTAAAATAACTGCTCGTTGGGAAATTTAATTCAATAGTTAATTATTTTAATATACAATATACGCTTTTGTAATATTTAATAATTTTGCAGCGCTTCTGTTACTGAAATACTTGAATTAAATTTGTTTCTATTCCAGTCATATCTAATATTTCACTTTGTGTAATCGTCACAAGGTTTTAATTTTGATAATGGATATAATAAATATTAAACATTTTATACAAATGAGGTACATGTCTTTATCAGTATAATTTATTAACTCATACATATTTTTATTAATCGCTGTTAAGTCTCTATAAAATACAAATATCTTCTTTTATATTTTACCATGTATTGAAAAAATTGTCAAGTTTATTCTATAAATTTTTCGAAAACGAAATTAATTTTCATATATTTCTTTGTGGTTTGTGGGATGGAAAAACAATTCATTTGTGAAAGTAAATTTAGCCACAGATTTAAATTTTTATTGTGATATAATATTTCATTCATAATAATATGTTAAAATTCTTCTAATACATTGTAATAAAATATACCTTAAATTTATTTATTTTCAATAGCATATTTTTCAACTATTTATTTTTTTATATTTTTTTTATTGGACTTTCTATAATTTAGCAGGAAATTACATCTTCTATGGATATAAATTAAAAATCGACTTATCTATATATATATATATATATATATATATATATATATATATAAATCTTCAGTCTTCAACTAGTTAATAGAGACTTACCTGTAGACTGATGCCTGTATTTTGCCAGTTTGAACAATAGAACGACTTTTTCAGAATATTTTCAATATTTTTTAATTTCCTTGTTCAATTAGTTCATTAATCACTAATTGGGTTTCTTGTAATCCAGTCAATATATATATATATATATATATATATATATATATATATATATATATATATATGATAAATTATGTCTTGATGATCCACTGCTTTAAATTTTTATTCATTTCTTATCCTTTTTTGATATCATTATCTCATCTATTCATTGGTCATTTTGTAGATCTTGTAATTTTTGATTTCTGTTTATATATATATGCATACTTTATTGAAAAAATCTAGCGAAATGAATTTATTTTTAAAACATTTTTTCAATTTAAATCCTATAATTGCCTTGTTTCATAGAAAAGTCTGTATAAAAGACAAACTTAAGTGGCAGACAATCAGCTTTTATACCAGAACTAAATGTTATAATTTAATTGATCCCTGAGACAACGATAAATGTTATGTTTGGATAATTTTGTCTTGTTTTTAAATCCAGTTACATTTTATTCAATTAAAATAGAGTAAAAAGAAAACTGTATCACTTTTCTTCAAACTGACTTGAAAAAAGAATTACTTTAATATTAAATTCGTTTTGGTGCTTATTAAGGAAGAAGTTTTTAAGGGAAACTTTAATATTTATTATTTTTTCTCTTTAATGAATTAAAAATCATTTGATGTAGACTGAAAGATAGTACTCTACTTTCTAATAAAAATACATGTATCTTTATGGAAGATAAATATGAATTATGTATAGTAGAAACCGTGTGAAAATATATAGAACAAAAATTGAAAAATAGACAAGACAGAAATTATTTTAATTAATTAAAGAAAATATTTTCTTATATATGTATATATATATATATATGTGTGTGTGTGAGTATATATATATATATATATATATATATATATATATATATATATATATATATATATATTATGTGAAGATGAAAAAATCTGATTCTATATAAGATATTGATAAAACATTAAACTGTATGTACGGGAAGTGTTATATTTTCGAATCCTAGTTTCACGTATGCAAAGAATGGATTGTATTTATAGAAACAAATCGAAAAGAGACGACAGAAGAAAAACAATGATGGCACATGAAAGTTTCTTGAAGAAAACACATTGCACACCAAAACGATCCGACGACGACGTACGACAGACAAAGACGAGAGGTTCATTCGTTCTTAAACGTGTACTACGAACAAGTTGTCGACAAGTTAAAATAAGACAGAATCATTCGGTATTTTTCACAAGCTGCGGCAGCCAATCCGAGGCTTGCCACTGCCAGTCTGGCTGTGGTCTGGCCCCTCCCTCTCTGGCCACAGGCCGGCCGCGACGGTCACCCCTCTTGCACGTCTCGCAACCCCTGGCCGACGAATTTTACACAGCGGTGGTGTGTCGGCGGATTTCTCTGTACATGTACCACTGGCAGGCAACCATTTGAGTAAAAGCTTGAAAAGCAGGAAGATTGCGTGGAGGACTCTGTGTGTGCCGTTGCATTGTACTACGTTTGCCGCTATACACAGTATATACATACACACATACAGAAGTACACACTCACGCACACGTCTCTTCATATTGGAAAGTATGAGTGGAGACGCGTGGATTTTCGACAGCGAACGCACTGCGTGACATATAAAACGCAAGGGTAGAGAGATTTTCGATATTTACGATTATCGCGAGTACAGATTGCCGTCTATTTATTTAGAAGCCTTGTTATTTTATACTGCGGTTTTTATAGCAATTAATTTATAGAGAGTGTTTTCAATCGAAACATAGTTGGGTCCATTTTGAGGTCAAGGACAACCTTTATATATATATATATATATATATATATATATATATATATATATAACCCTTTCGGTATAACGATAACTGAAAAACACTATAGACTACTTCCAGATAAAGATAACACACATCTTAGAGCTTTACTTAATTAGGTATGCTTTAATTAATTTTTTTTTTCAACATACATTTATGAAAAATAAAACAGAAATATTAAATAGACTAAAAAATATTCTATAGAAATCTATACCCAGTTTATTATCAAACCACTGATTAGAGTCAATACTTGGATTACAGAAATTATTTGATGACTATCAACTTATACCAACACTTGTACCAAAAAGATTAATCTCTAGACACTTTTAGTTCAGATATATTTTGACACTCTATTTATAAATGCAAAACAGTAATCATTTAATGAAAATAATAATTGTTAAATTATACAACTACAAGCAATGAACATCTGAATTATATAGTTAAGATTGTTTATATGGTTGATTTTTTATTGAATTAATAATGACTAATTGTAAACAAAACTTCATAAATAGATCACAGATATTCTCTGAAAGCAATCATATGTGTGCCATGAATTATCTAGAACTGTAAGAGAGTACACTTTCATCCTGTGAGATATTGTAAGAAAAGATATTGATTTCTACTGCTAGATATATTATTTAAATTTTTTAAAACCATTCACGAATATCAATGTTCTTTTAACACTTATATTTAAGCTAATATTAGTCATAAAGAAAGCCTGATAGATTAAAAGATTACTATTAAGAAACAGTTGAAATATAAATTAAATTTATTTTTCTTTATAATAATTTTTATTTATATAAATATATGCTGTCTATTGAAAATGTATGTATTATACCCATTTAAAGACATTAATTATTATAACATAAATCATGGATTCTATTAAAGTATAAGAGATAAATTAATTTAATGATTTTCTATTTAAACGAAATACTAATATAAATATGCAAGATTTCAGTTTTTTTTTAAAAATGTAATGTACAAATTGCTGGTATAAATTAATATATTCTTGTTGTATATCAATTTTTCTTTAATTCTATAAAAAAGGTTAAAGGTAGTACTTAAATAAAATATTGAAAGGAAAGTAACAAGATCAAATAATTAACATTTTTTAATCATTTCTTATTTGAAGGATCTGTTTTATATTATTTAGAGTATATTTTCGTAGTAGTAACGAATTGGTTTTAAAATGATGTGCATAATATCTTTAGCATATATAAAAAAAATAAACTAACAGTATGAATTTTAAAATGAATTTTCACTCCCCAAATACAACAAAAAATATTCTGATCAAAAAAGGATTCCATTATGAAAGTTTATTTTGCAGGTCAAAGAAGTAAAAAAAGTATCTCAATGTTATTTGTCAAAATTATTGAAAACGTTTTTATTTAATATATATATATATATATATATATATATATATATATATATATATATTATACACACATAGTGGAAATGAATGTATCCTTCATTACAATTTAAATCATGCTGTTTATAAAATAGCATCGCAGCCTGTAAATTTGCGCGAAACAAGTGGGTCGTGTGAAAGGGTTGTGGATATGTATGTGTGGGTGGTTTTATTGATGCTAGTGGGTAGAAGTTATATTTGACGGTATATATGTCTAATGCGGCTGGTTGTTGTGCATTTTATGACCACGTCGCTTGGCGACTGTTACCACGTTCTGACGCTCGCTGTGTGTACGGATGGCCGATTGTGGGTGTAGGTGTGCGCGTTCGACGTCGCGACGCTAGGTGGCTCTACTCACGCGAAAAAATCACGCTTGACATTTTATTAATCTACACGGATACACAACACACACGCACATATATATATATATATATATATATATATATATATATATATATATATATGTATGTATGTATGTGTGTGTTTGGTAAAAATTGTGATTTTTCAATTTTATTTTACTTATAAACAAAAAGTTTGTTATTAGCATCGTTATCAATTCAATGGAATTGTTTAAAAGCTATATAGATGAAATTATAAATAAATTCGATAAGAAATCTTAAAATTTGCTGAAAGAAGCTTCTCTCACGGCTGAAGTCTCCGACCTGTTCATATTCCGTGATTATCTACAGCAAACTCTATAGTCATTTTTAATTTTAACACTGTCATGAATCAAAAGTTTTAAGCACTGTCCCTGCTACTTTTCTAAGACACGTGTAAACGCTTTGGAATTCATTCGCTTAAAAGAAAAAAATCTAGTTTATAAAACAGTCAAATCATTAATGAGACACAAAATAAGTTGTTCATAAATATTAGGTTGGTAGAAATATAATTATGGTTTATGACCTTAAAATTCATATAAATTTATCAATTTAAGTGGTTTTAAGTAGTCCAGAACTGTTGGATGACTAACGCCTAACTTTTGTGTAAGCTATTGAATTGTGTGCGGTTCTGATTCGCCTAACTTCTTCAGTTGGTGGTTATGAACTGAAGAATGATGCCCGCGATATTCTTCATCATCAAAGCTCTCGTCCTCAGCATGAACTACCATTGCACTTCAGTTCCTTAACAGTATCCACACCAAAAGCATCACTTAGTTTACAAGCAGTTTCTGTGGCTTTACTACCCGTTTTGAACTAACAAAAAATGCTCTAATTTACTTCTTTTCCATCTTTAATTCAATAGCCCAATTTGAAGTAAAATTAATAATAAAACCAAAGTCGATGTTACCAAAATACAGACCGAAAAACATACTTTAAAATGTTATTAACATGAACACATGAAATGACACTCTCACTGAATAAAATTAAGGTTGGAATTCAGAAAATAACAACCGCAATTATTTTCTTACCAGCCTAATATCTACAATGTAATTTAAAACAGAAAAATTCTGAACAGATAAACATATAAAAAAATTATACTAAACATTAATAAAATTTTCTACAAATAACAATACAGGCGGAAATATTTAAAAATGAAAGAAATAATTCCATAGATAACAGCTATCATGCATCAAATATAACACAATTACAATTTGGCGTTGTAGATAAATTCACTTTCAGAAATGAATTTTCATTCCCTCATAAACCGCACAACATTTTTTGATCAAAATTGTTCAGTAATTAATTATCGATCGTTTTGATTTTTGGTTAAACATACTTTACGACAATTCCACCATCGTCAGTGTTGAAAAGTAGATAAAAATCTTGTTTAGTAACTAATTATTGATCAGAAAAAAATTGTATAGTTTTAAGTGGAGCGAAAATTAATCTATGAAAATTTTATACATTAAATAAAAAATAACTTTCTTTATAACGTTATTTGGAATGATTATTTAAATAAAAACTTGGTAACTTATTTTTTTTTTTAAAAAAAACATACATTTTAAGGAATTATTTAACTTGTATCACATTTAACTAGATATCGATAAAATCTTATCAAAGACAAAACATTCACAGTATAGTCCTGGCACTATGGCTAAATTCACTTTCACATAAATTTCTCATTGACACCACAAACTTCAAATATACTTTTTGAATAATTTTTTTGAGGATGATATTATCTTTATCGAAATGTGTATAGCAGGAGTGGGTAATTTCTTCGATAATATGAGTCACATATTATACTTTTCATACATTTTTGAATATTCAAAAAACATAGAAAATATTATTTTAAAATTGTATTTATAAATGTCTATTTTCCTGTCTACTGTCTAAGAGACTGCGTTAAAAGTTGCATTTTTAAAGACATTTTTCTCAAAAATTCATACAGTAACTAGTCCCGAATTTAATTTAATTGCATTTAGCAAGTCTTAATTGACAAAATTGTTTAGTTTCATATCTTTTTTAAGGTGTATTCATAACTGTGAGACACCTTAAACAGCAGTTTGGGCAGATAATGCATATGGATGTTTGAAAAGATAATGTGAATTACCCATTTTTATATAAAATATTCTAATATTGATACATACTATAGTACTATAAATTATTAATATAAAAGTTTAAGAAAAATGGCAATGAAATTCAATATAGTTTCGAGAGCCACACAGACTAGCTTTGAGAGCCACAGTTTGTCCAACGTCAGTGTATAGACAACAATAAAAAATGACCAATAATCAATTATGGAATATTTTTAAACATAAACTTTTTTGTGATTTTTGGACTGAGTGAGCAGTTCATTCGTAATAAAATGTATTGAATTTTATAATTTTTCTTAGTAATAACCATAAATAAATCCATGATATTTTCGTATTTTTTTATTTAGGAAAACTTTTAGAATTTGATTCTAAAATTCAAATATTTTCACTTAAAAAAATTTAAACCACAAACGAGTATATACTATAACAGGGATGAATAGATTTTATAACATCAAAATATCGAAATATGAATCGAATTCAAGAGTTCCAAAGAAGTAATCTTTCGTTTAGAAAATACTATTTGAAACATTGATATATTGGATTTTAAAATATGATTTATTAATATTTTATCAAATCATAATTAGAATATTAATAAAATTGAAAGGGAATCGAAAAAAATTCAAGATACATAATATTTCTTTTAGAGTTGCAAATAAAATGACTTCATTATGAAAGTCTATTTTTCAGGTCAAAGAAATAAAAAAGTATCTCAATGTTATTTGTCAAAATCAAATCATAATTAGAATATTAATAAAATTAAAAGGGAATCGACAAAAATTCAAGATACATAATATTTATTTTTGCAGTTGCAAATAAATACTAATTGGTAAATGTGTATACACTTGGAGAGTATGTTTCAACACCAGTGTTTCAATTATGACAACATGTTTACATCTCACGCACGGTAATATGAACTGTAAGCACTGCATCATTAGATTTCCCCCTCTGTATACAATTATTAGTAATGATAATAATCAACAGTTAGAAGTTATGTCAAGATTTTAGATACAGAATTAAACTAACATTCTATATCATATGTCTCTATATATACATGTATATATATATATATATATATATATATATATATATATATATATATATATATATATATATATATATATAGACATAAATATAAAAAATAATCATTTATGTAGATATGTTTTGGAATATGTACGAGTATTCCGAGATGATAGATGTCAGATCGACCTGACGAGGTTTTACCATGATTAAAATATCGAGCACAATAAAATCAGTCAGCTGTGTCAAATTTACAAGCTGCAATACGTAACACATTGTGTATAGGTGTACATAGGTTCGTGCATTGTACACATTCAACGGTGTCAGCATGATGCCTCGTACACTGCAATATTTTACAGTTTTAATGAAAATATCGTCCATACAAGGAAACAAGCCCAGTAATGATTATTTTCATGGAAACATTTTTAATAATTTTCAATTATTTATATATACATTTTCTATTGGAAACTAAATTTTACATATATTTTACATATTTATTAGTAGAGAGATTATTTAGTTTAAGATATTTTTTTTTAATGAGTACATACTGAATACATACTGAAATATATTAAAATATTTAGTATATAACCCGTCAAAATTGACAGGAAAATAGAAAGAAACATAGGAAGAAAAAACTGTGTATTGGCTTTTACAACATAATATCTTTAAATATAAAAAATACCTAACAACGAAACATGAATTAAACTTGAAACCTATGAGTTGACAAAGCATTTTTTGTCAATTTGTCTACAGGACAAAGTGACAAAAAATGTGACTATATATATATAAATATATATATATATATATATAAATATATATATATATATATATATATATATATATATATATATAATTGAGTCCTTTAGTTTATATTTTTTTTCTATAATTTAATTTAGAAAAACAGAAATAAAAACAGTAATAAAAAAATCTTGCAAATAAAGATAAAAATGTTTAAAATCGTTTTTAAATTTTTTATAAGTTCTTTCAATGTTAAACAAAAATTATACAAAAAATAGGACTAAGTAGTAACACCAAAAATGTAAGAACTACATTTACGATTTTTAAATATAAAAATTCAATTGCATCAAGATAGGTGTTTGAATTTCACTCGATCCTTTTCTCAATTACTATCAAAACTGTATTCAACATGATTTAAATTTTTTTATAATATTCAATTCTAGCAATTCTTCAATATCAATAAAAAGCATGTTTATACATTGTTTATCCAAAAATTAGAAAAAAAAATGATACAATCGATATATCCACTTTATGTTATCCTGCCATTTATTTTTTTTAATTACAAAATGTTTCTGTCTGAAACAATTTTTATTACAAATATACTTTTTTTAACTGTTTGATACTACACAAATGTGTTTTAAAGTGGAATCATTAATTAATTGCATTCTATTAGATTGGTAGAAACATAATTGCTGTTTATGACCTTCAAATTCATATAAAACTACGGATTTTTTGATTTTCCTAGCTGTTTTAAATGGTCCAGAATTGTTGGATGAGAGTAACATCTAAATTTTGTGCCACTGTCGATGTGTTTTAAATGTGAAGATTGGAGACACACAGCTAAAATGTGATAAATTCACTACAGATGTCTTTCTTCATTTTTTTCATAGTAAGTTATGTGTATATGACTGATTAGATAAAAAATTTTTGAACTGTTTGATTTTGTATAAGTAGACTTATAGACTTTTTGTATGAATGAATGAATTTGTTTAATTTTTAAGTTTTTTTAAAAAAATTCATTCGAGAGAGAAAAAGTTGAAGAGTCTACTGATAATTAGACTAACCTACTCATGTCAGTTTATTTTTAAACCAACTTATTTCGCGCTCCTGACTCACTTCCAATTAATTGTCTTTCTTTTCAAAAAGAAATTAATAATGCTTTATTTATTTATTACTTTTATTATTATTTTTTTATTCCTGTCGATTTATTGGAGTATTTAATTAAAAATAGTTAATCAGAATTCGTATTAGAATTTTTGTCTTGAAATAAAAACTATAACAACAGTGATCCAGTAAAAACAACTAGTGTCAGTGTGCAAGTGTATATATAGCTATTTTGAACGGCTCGATAATGACATACGATAAGGAATAGAATCATAGGGTGTAAGAACTTCGTACGCTGTTCAGTAAGGGAATCAGTTTCAACTAGCAACACGCCTGCAGCTTCGAGGGCGTAATATAACACATGTATTAAACATTAAGATGTGTCAGTAACAGGCGTCGCCATATTGTCGAAGAGACTACGACACATAGAGCACACAGCACGCCGAATATTCGACATTCACCGGGCAAGAGATGATTTATTTGGATGTTTCGACGCATGTATATATATATATATATATATATATATATATATATATATATATATATATATATATATATATCGGCATATAGCGAATTTTATATATTGTCGCTGGCAGTCAGATTAAATGCATTGCCGCCAACATTGTTTTTGTACGCGAGGTTGAACGCGAAGATATGGGGTGTTCGAGGGTGGTAGAGTTGTAAATAAGGGTTGATGACGGGCACGGGATAGGGTGTAAAGTAAACACGTGTTGCGAAAATCATAATGTGATGTTTTTCCCCTTCGATCTGTGCCATGTTGATACTGAAAAAAATATTATATTATTTTTTTCATAACGCATATACTGTAATATATTGCGAATCACTCGGTCTGTATCAGAAACAGTTAATACACTTTTTAGATAATTGGTTTGCTGTTGGAGTTCGTTTCGAAATATCGTCCGTGTTTTTTTTTCCTGTGAAATATTAAAACAGTAATCGTTTTTATCGAGTTGTGTAGTTTCAGTTTTGTTTTAATATAAGTAAATGTCAGCGATTGGATGTGTTGTTTAAAAAAATGATTTGGATTATTATTCTTTTTTTAAATTTATAATTAGAAATATGAACAATTACGATTTTATTGTACATTTTTTTTAATATTTTGGGGACAAATATGATATTCTGTACGAAAATTTAAACTTAAAATGAAATTTTATAATTTACTTGACTCTATTACTAAATAAAAAATGAAACAAAACATATTTTTTTTTAATTTCAACCATATATTTTACATTTATATATATATATATATATATATATATATATATAAATTTTATAAATCAATATGAAAAAAATATTTATTTAATTAATAATTGTAAGAATTAATAAAATTAAAAAATCATTTAATACATTAATTTGATGGTTATTATATGGATGATTTTTGTATAATTTTTACAATTATTTTTATTCAATAATTTTGATACAAATTGAATGTTAATACAAGTTGAACATTTTTAATTTTATAAGATGGAATGCTGACTATAAATATTATTTATTTATTTTACAACAATTTCAAAATCAAATATTTCGTTTTAGTTTTACTAACAAAACGCTTCCATAAATGAATTTTTTTCTTTGCCTCATTTTTTCATTGCCCCAACATTTTTTGTTCAACTGTTTTATAAATGATTATTGATCACTTTTAGTGTTTACTTATGCAAATTTTGATGACAATACCATTATCTTTAGAGAACTGGGCAATTAAACAATATTTATATCAATGAAAAAAAATAAAACAAGGCATGAATTACAAAACAATTAATGTATTTAAACTTAATTGTTGACTATTTGTAATTTCAGTTAAAAAAATATTCCAGAGCTATAAAATATTATAGACTTTTGTCTTCAAATTTAAAGAAATATAATTTCACTTCTTAAATTAATATATGTGATAGTAGAGCTTTATTATTTTTTGAGTTTAGTTCCTAAAAATATAGTTTTAATATAGAAAAAATGTTTCAATAATTTCTATGATTAATAACATATTAAAATTGTATAAAATTAAAAAAAAACAACAAAACATATAATCAGTTACCATGAAATAAACTAAATCTACTGCCTTATTAAATATGTGATCTTCAAATTTATACAATTGAAAAATTAACTAACATTATTTTTATACATAAATTAAATTGAACAAACTACATTAATCATCCATTCTAAAAGACAAATTAATAAGTAAAGTCAACGAATATTCTCGATCGTGTCCGTTCACACCATTTATGTTTCTAACAGAAGTGTGTTAACGTTCTCTTAAAAATAATAAAGGACGAAAACGATATTCGCTCGAGGGGTGCCTAATGTTATATTTTGTGTTTCAATAACGATGGTAATTTTTTGTACACGTGGCACATTTAACGATATCAGATTCAATAATGACTGGAACGTGATTTTACCTATGGGAAAGATATAATAATAATAATAATAAATGGTACACGACCTTAAGTGTGCTGCTTGTTCTGACTAACCTAATCAGTTTCGAAACGGCTGTTCGTTGTATCGCCTTTCATTATCATTTATATCTCTCTTCATATATATATATATATATATATATATATAAGCATTATAATTATTTCAATTCGTTTGTAATAACAATATAGGTTATATATTTAAAATATAAACGGCGTGGTTTAATAGAAATTAAACACTTTATAATAATTATAATCAAAACAATTTCGACTTTTTAATTAGATTTTTTTATTATTGTATATTTGTCTATATTGGTAACAAAGTTATATATAGGATGATTCAATTTAGACTTTCACAAGGAAGTATTAAAAAAAATCGCAAAAATAATATGATTTTTTTAACTTTTGAGATTATTTTTAATGCTTTCATGTGGAAGTCTAAATTGAATCATTCTATATTTGACTAGGTTTGCTAAAAGATTGATTTGAGATATTCATGGTATGTGAAGAAGTAGAAAATGAGTGAGAAAAATGCTTTAAATTCTAAGAAAGCGAAAAATAAAAATTGATATCATTATTTTATATTTTTTCAAATTTAAATTTTCATTTTAAATAATTAAAACTTATCGATATCATTAATGATAAAATCTTGTTTTGTGTGTGTGTATTATATATATATATATATATATATATATATATATATATATATATATATATATATATAGAGAGAGAGAGAGAGAGAGAGAGAAATAGATGTTAAAAGTATGTTTCTATAATAAATTATCTAATTATTCAGTAACTGTCTACTAGCAATGCAAACATAGACCCGTACCTTTCGGTTTTGATATCTCAATTCGTTATATAATGGAATCATTGGAATGTATAACGCGTTGCAGACATTTGTAGGTACAACACATATTATTGTTAGAGAGTTTACGACACTTCTAATAACAATACTCTTGTGAATTTGTTCATGTGTAAGGTCGATATATTTTATTATGGTACCGAAAAAAAAACCAACTGACAAACCGAGTAGGCATGAACGTATTCATTGAAATGTATATATATTTTTTGCACTAAGAATGCGAATGATTAATTTTCATCTTTTGTCGCTGTTTAAAGATACGTGTAAAATTTTATAATGTTCATTCGTAAAAAAATCAGATGTGGTATTTGTATTTTTACTGAAAGTTCTAACTGATTTTTGTTGATGGTTAATGAAAGTTGTCATTCCAATTTTATCTTTCTTTATTACCCTTTCTCTTTCTCCCTATATATATAGAGAGAGAGAGAGAGAAAGAGAGGAGGGAGAGAGATTTATTAAAAATGTGTACAAAAGGTTGAATTATATGAGTTCATAGAAAGAAGAAATAAGGATCTTCTAAATAGCATCAAAAAATTGATGCTATCGAGTATTTCAACTATCCAGGAGTAGATAATTAAAGAAATAAGATGATTATATATATATATATATATATATATATATATATATATATATATATATAAATTTTGGTGTGTGAAATATATATTCATTTTTTAGAAATCCAGAAAGGACATTTCATTAAGATTTGTTGCTCATTTAAATGTATTCTCTCAAAAATATGTTTTAGAAATATTTATAAGTTGTAAGATTTAAAAATTAGATAAATTTCAATAATATTAGGTGTAAAAATTAATCCAGTTCCTTTCAATTAAATCAATCATAATTATATTTTAAATTACAATATTTTCTCGTCATTGTACGATTTGGAAGTGCCAAACTTAATATTTGGTATAACCTCCTAATATTAGGGATTGCATACTTTTCGCATTCC